>CM034147.1:960017970-960664650 GCA_019776745.2 Taxus chinensis | reverse complement strand
GGGAAGGGGAAACTCAAAAAAAATCAAGCTCAAATGGAGTCAATACTAATGAACAAGAAGGAATCGGTAGGTAAACCCGAACCCTAACCCTTCTTCATGACTCTTATAACTGGTAAGAAATTACTACATGACTCCATTAAAGACTCTAGTGCAATCACTATAGTTATTGCCAAAATAAATTATGGATGCCCTTGAGAATCAAATATGAGCCCTTAAGGAGAGGATTCATGTAACTTGATGGGAAATCAGTTCAAACCATTGGTATTATTAGAGGTCTCCCATTGCAGCTCTTATTCTTTCCCAAACATAACCATTTCATAGGATATAATTGTGATTGATGTTATGCCAGTCTTCGGACTTTGTCTCTCCCATAATTTCACTGCTAAGATTGGAGGCTACATGTCCCTAGATTGGTCTCATCTGATTCTTTGGACTAAGTATGGATCCAAAATGAAAGTACTATCAGAGCCCCTTAGGGAGGAACATATAACAGATAAAGTAGCCTTAGGTTTTTGAAGCCTCACATGCCATGATCACCTGAGAAGAAGAATACTATATAAATCATGGTGACCATCAAAGTGGAAACTATTTGGTTGACCTGTCACCTGAAGACCCCTTTGAAAACTTTGACTCCACTGGGTTAGGTACTTATTTCATTTTTGATGAGAATCCCACTATTCCAAAAGTTATGAGGGAAAGATAGTAAAGATGAAAATAATCCCACAAAGGATTCCCAAATATGGACTCTACACTTAGTTGGAGCTAGGAGCAAAAAAGACTCAGGAGTCGGAATATGCCTATCCTCACCAAGCGGAAGGAATATACTCCAGGTGTTTCACTTCCACTTCACTTGCACCAGTAACAAAGCAGAGTATGAGGATTTAGTGCATGGTTTTACATTGGTGTGTAAAGAGGGTGTATAATAACTGAGTGTATATGGGGACTCTGATTTATTTGTGATGTAATTTAGAAACACTATTGTAACAAAGAACCCAAGAATGAGGTCCTACCATCATAGAGTATGGGATCTTATTGAATATTTTGAGGCCTTTAACATTAATTTTATCCCTCAAGAACAAAATATAAAAGTATATAGAATGGCCTAGATAGGATCACAATTTGACCCAACCCAGGATCCGATAACAAAAAAAGAATCAGCAAGGTTTATCATTCACTCATTTATACTTGATAATGTAGATCATTTCCAGGTATTCGAAAGAGACCAAAATATATTGCTCTTCTTACAAAAATATGAAGAGTTTGTAGACCAAATCTAACCCAGAATTGAAGAAGCATACGGAGATCAAGTCATCCAACTCAAAACAAACAAGGGGACTGATAACGTTGGAATTTTTTTTTTGATTCCAATGCTTGCTAATACATATAGGAGAAATTTTGTAGCAGTCAAGAAAGAACTATGTAGAGCTAGAAGTAGCCAATGGGAAGAAGCTAAAGGTTGGTAAGTTAGTCACCCCAAAAACTAAAGGGAACAACTTGTGGCTTTATGCCATAATTATGATAAGGTAATAGCTTGGACTTATGATTACCTACATGGCTATAATAAGGATATCATCCAGCATATTATTGACCTACAAGAGGGGGACTAAGCTTGTGTGTCAAAAATAGAGGCCTATGAATCCAAATATAGAAATCTCTCATGGTGAAATAGCTCACGAAGCTCCTTAAGGCTAGGATAGTTTTCCCAATCAAGCATTCGACATGGGTGTCCAATCTAGTACCGGTAAGGAAGAAAAATGGTGAAATCAGACTCTGTGTGGATTTTAGAGATATGAATAAAGTGTCCCTTAAAGATCACTACCCCTTACGGTCCATGGAACAAAATATTACAAACAGTAGTGGGTTTAGAAAGGTTCTCTTTTCTTGACATTTTTTCAAGCTACAACCAAATATGGCTCATGGAGGAAGACTGACATAAGACCACTTTTACAACAAAGTGGGGAACCTTTGCATATGCAAAAATGTCATTTGGACTCACTAATGTTGGGGTCTATTTTTCAAAGAGCCATGGATGTTCGCATTTAGAGAGTTGATTAATAAGGTAATCCTAATATACTTGGATGACCTCACATTGTTTACCAAAGCGGTGAAAGATCATTTCAATTCCCTAGAGGCTATATTCAAGAAGTGTCAGGAATTCATAATCTTCTCTGTATCTGAAGAAGTGCATTTTTAGAGTACCACAAGGAAAACTCCTAGGACACATTTTCTTGAAGGATGGGATGCCATTAAATTCAGAAAGAATCAGGGCCCTTCTGGAACTATCTCTACTTGTCAATAAGAGGGTAGTGCAATCTTTCCTAGGAAAGATTAACTTTGTCAGCAGATTCATTTCAGATTTTGCTGTGAATGATCTGCCTAATCACATTGATGCTGAAAAAAAGAACCTAAACTTCAAATGTATCATTGAAGGTTGTCAAGCCTTCAAGGAGGTCAAAAATGTAATAGCATTTGCACTAGTGCTACACAACCCAAACTTCTCCAAGGATTTCATCATGTACACATATGGGAGCGATTACAACATAACATCCGTGTTAACACAAAAAGGAGAGCCATAAGGAGAGGAATATCTAGTTGCTTTCTTTTCAAAAACTCTCCATGATTATAAGACAAGTTACAATTTTGTAGAGAAACTGGATTACACCATTATCAAAGGTTTGAAGAAATTCAGGCACCTCGTTACCTATAGCAAGATCACGGTCATGGTGGCACACTCTAGTGTGAAATAATACATCACAGAGGGTGAGATAACTTGATAAAAGGGCCAACTAGATCACTAAGATCTTAGAGTATGAAATTGAAATAAATCCCACAAAGTTACTACGAGGAAGAGGTATGTGCCAGTATCTTGCACAAGATACATTAGTCCCAATGAATGAAGAATCTGAAACTGTGCTTTGTATCCAAGAAAGTGAATCCAAAAATTGGGTTTTAGATAAGATGAATTTTGTGCAGATGGGTGAGTATCCAAGCTACATTCCTCTAAAAAATAAAAGATATTACAAACAATAGGGATTCGAATTTATTATTATTGATAATTTTATTTTCAGAAGGAACTTTGATGGGATCTTTCTTAGATGTCTAGAAAATGAGGAGGCCAAAAGTGTCTTACATGAGTTACATCATGGAGGCTCAAGAGGCCCACTTCTCTTCCAAAACCACCACCATAAAGGTCTACATGAAGGATACTTTTGGCCCAGCTTGCTTGCCGACTGTTACGCAATAGTAAGCAAGTGTAAAATTTTCCAATTCTACATAGGCTTCGAGAGAAATTTTGTGCTTCCCCTTAACCCTATCTTAGTTGAATAACCATTCACACAATGGGGTATAGAATTCATCAGAATGGTTAACCCAATTTCAAGTGCAGGTCACAAGTGGATTCTCACTGCCGCAAACTACTTCACCCAATGGACAGAGGCAGTTCAACTGAAGGAAGCCACAAAAATATGATCCTGGAACTCATCTGAGATATCACTACACACTTTGATCCCCCTGCACGATCATATTAGATAATGCAAAGGATTTTCTAGGGGCCAAAGTGCCTGAATTCACAGTGAGGCATGGAATATTTTTAAATACATCCTCCAGCTACTACCCACAGGGTAATGGCTTGAAAGAATCCACCAACAAGAATCTAATAAAACTCATCAAAAGGATGGGGGATGAACATAAGAGAGTGTGGCATGAGCATGTCAAGATGGACGTATGGGTCGATCGAATCACACTAAAGAAAATATTGAAATCCTCATCATATGAATTGGTCTACAATAAAAGTGTTATAATTCCCATCACTGTGGAAGTCCTCGACATTATAATTATTGAAAGAAAATCAATATCAAAGAAACTGGAGCGATGTAAGTAAGACTCGTGAAGTTGATGGAGCTTCAAGAAAAATGAGAGACAACCCATGAATCCATGATCAACCATCAACAGGTTGTCAAAAATTGGTTTGATCAAAAGACTTCTGAGCCTTATTTATGAGTTAGCACTTTATTTCTAAAATGGGACGCAAGGGCTACCAATCCTGGAGATCATGGGAAAATTTGATCCTCTATGGATAGGACTATCCAAAATTAGTGCATGCAAGCAACACAATGCTTTCGATCTTGAAACTATGGAAAGTGATCCTCTAGTGATTCTAGTGAATGGGATTCATTCTTAAGCCTTTATATTAAGTTTTTAACATTATAAAGTATGTACATATGTATATTCCCCTCTTTTCTTTTTTATTGTGCCTCATTTTTGTGGTCTTGTCCCTTCGAATAAGTGTCTTTGGGAACATGTCTCTAGCTAAGACCCTTCTTCCCATTTTTGAAATTTTGGAAGGTGTTGTACCTTATTGATTTTTCCTGAAGTAAATTGATCCAATGTTTTTTTTGGAATAATGGATAAGAAGTATCGAGGCGTTAATGAAAAATATCTCTAGAAACATAGAATTCAGCGCTAAGGGTCATATAACCAAAGTTTTGTTACATGATGTAACCCAAGGTATGCACAAGCCATTACTTTGCATGAGTCTAGGATTCTATTTAAGGCAATATTTGAGCATACGAAATCCTCATTCTAAGAATTAAGAGTCTCTTGTTCAAGTGCCTCAGTCCCTAGTTTGAAAAATCAGAACTTGCAATAGCTATCGAGTGATCATGAAAACATCTGGTTCCCCTACCACAACTGAAATATTATGTAGGAAAACCTGTGCCATGTTTCTCTCTTCACTATAGGATGAGATTCCCTAATAAGGGAGCACAACTTAGTTATGCTTCCGTGGTAACAGATTTCACAGATGGAGTCTTTTAATCCCATTCTTACCAAGAAACCAAAGGTTCTGAGGGACAAAACCCACACCTATTTCCAAAATTTAGGGGATTCTGAGTCTTTTGGCTCTAGAATTTGGACCACCACACTCACACAATAAATGGTTCCTCTCATGCACTTGTATCCTAAGATCATACAGATGTGTGTGCATTATTTCAACCCTGACTCCAACATCATAAAGGGAAAAAAACATGCAGGGTGGTAATTACACTAAAGACCATCACAAATATGTTGGCCCCTTCCCTATGACCAAGCGGTCAACTTCTTCAATATGCCCAAGCTCTAAAACATTTGGGCTCAATGCCAGAACAAAACCACATTCCTCAACAAGGAGTTACCGACAAGATGATTCAAGCAGTTCCAAGACACTGAGATTCCCAATCCCCTTGAAGACGTTCATAGAAAAAATCTCAGAATGCCTGCTCCATGTTGGCATTCATTTATGGCCAAGAATCAGATATAAACATCCATGAATGGCAAGATGCAAATCTTTTCCAAATGAAATCTATGAAGAAGTAACATACGTATCGGTTTTACTTCACTGAGGGTATTACAGACTCTATTCATGAGCATTTGGTCATGTTCCCTATTAATGCCACCTCCATGTATTCTTCCTATTTGTTCCACCTAATTTTTGTACCAGAATTCCTAGCCCCTTAGCCAATTTACAAACCTAATATTGTGGGACATGGAGGTGGACCCCTAAAAGATCATCATGGTATCTACATGTACTCATGTGCTATCTTATTCCTTGGATGTATATGAATTTTCCAACTATTTTGTTGTGCCCCTTATACCTGAGTTTGACCTAGAAGGGGTCAATAACATAAGGAATGACTCAGTATAAGCCATCCTAGTGGGCCCCTTACATCCCTGTGACTTTTTCTTTGGGGCACAATATTCAATGATCTGGTTGTATGGATTCAAAGATGAATCCTTCATGCTTCTAATAATTCTCATAGAGCGAGTGGTTTCCCTTGAAGGTAACCAAACAACCAGTGCTTCTTGATGCATAATTCAGCTCTGACTGGGAGAAGACATCATTGTTTAACCTTCCTTTGAGAAAGAGAGAGATTACCATCATCAAACACCAGGTAGAAACATCTTCTCACACAGAATTTGACTTCCTATGACTTCACCTTCATCCAAGACACGTGCAGATATGACCCGAATCGGTGGATGGTTAACATATTATCCCAAAATAGATGTCTCAGACTCTTTCCAGCATGAACACAGAAATTTTTTTAAAGATAGGATGTCTCCCCAAGAAGATACTCCTGAAATTTATACTCAACTCAAGGATATCCCGATCCGATTATGGGATTCTTTTCATCCAATGTTGTACAAATATGACCCCATTGTTACCATGACTAAAGTTTTGAGGGAGGGCCCTGTAGCAAAAGGACTGGAGCCTGGGAACAAATTGAGGCCTATTAGAAATATAGGAAAGAAATTGGGAAAAGGACCCTTAATTTTGATGTCGTACCCACTGATAAGCAGTGGTAAGAGTAATGGGATTTTAAGCACGAATCTGATATAGACAATGAGGGGAGGTGGTAGAGATCCCTAAGAAGAAGCTCATGTGGTATACAGTGGAGTCCCTCAGCCCCTTTGGAAAACAATCGCCACCACAACCCCTTCCTTTCACTCCTCAGCAAGATCCTACGGGCCACATGCCGATGATTTAAATAGTGTCAGGCCCCCAGGGAGAGATTTTCAGTTTCTCAACAAGTGCTAGGACTAGCCCAGGGGCTCACTTCAGCCCAACCAATAGTCTTACCCTCCACAACCTTTGTTAGAGTCACCAGCCCTTAGAGCCCTCCAAAGAAATATTTTAAGACAATTGATTTTTCTCCTTCTTTTGCCCCCTTCTCCTCCTCCCATTCATCCATATCCATCTCCTCCACCTTTCACTTCCCTAGCCGGGAGTTCTCCCACTCTGTGCACTCCAACCCAAACTCTTCTTCCTCCCAGCTCTTCTCTTCTTCCACCACCATCCACCATTCCCACATTCTCTCCCTGAGTTATAACGGGCCCTTCTTTGGCTCTTATGACTTCCCTACCCCTGTAAATAGTTACAATCCCTTACGGCATGTCACTAGGATTCCCATTTACAAGTGGGATAGTTCCTTCCTCCTCTAATTTTTTGAATCAAACCGAGATGGCCAAAATGGCCCAAAATAGAAGGAGAGGAAAAAGAAAAAAAGAGATGATAGTGGGAGCAGTGAGGAAAATGTGTTCATTATATAACCATCAGTAGAGATCCCTGATCATCCCCTAGATGGTCCCCCAATGTCCAAAATCCCATAGAGCAAATGGCGCTGGATGATTACTCCATCAATATTTTTGTGGTGGACCTGACTTAGTTCCAACCTCACGATAAGGTCAAGTTAATGAGTTAAACAAATTTTTGTGTTCACTATGGATTATCTCAAGCTTAGTAATAAGATGAAGAAAATGGAGGCTTGCCTCCTATAGACATAAAGCACTATCATCCACCTCAATGCCAAAAATTAAGGTCAAGAGAAAAGAAATAGAGAAGCTCTGTAAGGAGTTAAAATAAGTGGCATCGAAAGAAGATCTTACAACTTCTCAAGAAAGGACCACAACATTAGAAGAAAAACTTGCAGCATCTAAGGCTATAGCTAGTTCACTTGATCAGGAGAAGAAGATCCTTTAACATGATAGTAATTCCAAGAAATCAAAGGTCACTTCCCTCCAAGAAAAGCTACGTACTTCAGAGGCTAAGAAGGGCATGTTACAAACCAAGTACAAGTCATCAGAGGACACGGTCAAGGATTTGACTTGGAAGCTTACTCAAATACCCCAGAAGGGGGGAATCATCCCATTGGTGTAGGTATTATATACCTCATGCTTTAAGATAATTTATTCTAAGGCAATAGACCTAGGGCTCGCACTCATATTTATATCTGATGCACAAATCTTGTGCACTAATGTGGATTCCTCAGCCTCAACCATCAGCAACGTTGTATCCTCCAAGATCCCTGAATCAAAATGTTGGTTCAGAAAATTTATGAATCTTCATACAATTCCTTGTAAGGGTCCGAAATTTTAGATAGGAGGATGGTTTTGGAAATGATCATTGAGATTATGAATTGTAACAAGGTAGCTATCAAGTGTCAGAATATCTTGACTCAACTCCAGCTAGGGATCAAAGATATGAAGTAACATATTGAAAAGTTAGTGTAATTAGGCTTCCCCTCTCCCTTTTCTGATGACTCCACCATCCTATCAGAGTACCAAATTTAACAGTTAATTATGGTTCAGCAATGGGATAAGATTTTCTTTCAGTTTTTAAAATACGATTCTAGTTTTGCTAAAGTGGAGGCCATTCTAAACCTGATTGTGAAACTAGAGTTCCGTTTTCACGCAATGGTGCAAGATATCCAAACATTCTCTCACGAGGAGATTATTGAGATGGATAGAGCCTTTTAGGCTCTACAATTAAGGACTTACCCAACAGAGGCTGAATGGGTCGAGTATCGCACTCCTTTGAAGAAACTCTGAGTGGCATCTCTTAGAGCCAAAATTTGAAATTTTACGGAAGGATTTCCAAATTATTCCATGGCTGACAAAAATTCCCTTAGTGATTCACCATAACTATAGAATTATTTCTACATTGTTACGGGGATCTTCTATTAATGTTACATTTTTTCGCCATGACCCCTTGTTCCTTTCAACTTTCTTTTGTGTTTTGTCAGGATTGATTTCACCTAAGTATGGAACCAAACATAGAGGATATCCACATATCTCTTTGGCACACTTTGGAGAAGGCACAAATCATCAAGATTCTTCAAGCAGTAACAATCCTCCACGTGGCTAAAAGATAAATCAGAGGAGCACACAGACCTCCACGCATCATCCAGGTGCAGGTTTAAGAGGAGAGAGAAAAGGAAAGGCCGCAAATAAGTGTGAGGTATCCACATGTCAAGTAAAGAATCCACTACCATCAACCTGACCCATTAAAGAATCAAGGGACTCAAGGTTCGGTGGATTGAATGCGATATCAGGTCTTAAAGCATACAGTTGAGATCTGCTCCAAAGTTTGAAGATCTTGTAGGTAAGAACTAAATGTCGATGGTGGAAATATTAATGGACACACATTAAAGCAAAAGCCATGAGATCTATGAAGGAAGATTACTTTTCCAGTAGAAGGAGATAGAATATAGAAAAAAAAATTTAGAGCTCCGCAGGATAATTTAGGTTCAGTCTATTGTGTTAACTAGCCTTATCAAGGCTTTGTTGTAAAGGAATAACATAATCTATGCCATTTTGGCCTTATGTACCATTTTCTCTATTAATAAGAATTCTTGTTATGTACACTAACGTTCGTAGTCTTCTGTGTCCTTATCTCTTCCTGTTTACTTTTATTCATTTTTGGATGAATGTTTGAATATCTATCCTGCTACACACCATTAGGTATTTTGTATAAATCTATTCATTCACTCATGGTTATGTTTTAGTTTCATTCTGCCTTTAATAATTTGAGATATCTCTAGAATAGTTGATCATGTTGAAAGCTCTTCAATTAATCTGGTAGATATTCTAATAATATATTTTTTCTCTTTATTAAAGTCTTGGCTCATCGCCTTAGATAGGATTTACTTATTTTATTCTTCTCTAACCCTTATCAACCCAAAACAAAGAAGATCCAACTTCTATAAAATTTGGAGGTTATCTTAGGGGCCAAGGCCCACATCTCTAAGATTTCTCATGACTTTGGTGATTCATTTGTAAAGATAATCATTAACAAATACATTCCTTACTAACCCATGTGTGACTATATAATCGCTTTTAAACTTAAACCCCTTCATCATTAATTTATCCTCTCTCATGCATAGATGCAAGCTATCAATCTCATATGTAGTTTTTCTACAAACCTTTATTAATTCTTCTTGCATCTCTTCTTGTGTTGGTGGCTCTGGAAAATTTTCTTTAGGAACCTTATCAATGATGACTCCAAATCTATCAATTGGATTGATATTGTCTATGTCCTAGCCCTAAAATATGCATGACCTCTTTGTCAAAAAAATTGCACATGATCATTCTACTTTATCATTGATGTTCCCCATTTCTAATTTGGTCCAACCATGATTCTATATCTCTTATTAAAATATTTTGGGGTAATCATCTACGTTGGACTCTAGTAATTCATTCTCCAACTATATATGTTGTTTATCAAACGTTGGAATCTAGTGTTCTTTACCCTATGCACGTATCTTTATTTTGTTTTTTGTGCATAGTTATTTCATTCATTGCGCTATCATATCATGCCTAGGCTGATAAGGGGCGTGATCACTCAAAGAGTGAATGGTTTCTGGGTCCCCTCATAGTTAGTAAGAGTGAAATGAATGAAGCATGATATTCATTTATTGATTACCAGTATAACAAGTGAGTTAATACACCAACCATAATGCTCATATATTAATCATTGTACAATACAAGTTTTGGATATCTAGTAGCCCGAATTTTTTTCATATAAATCTCTAATACCTTAGTCTGCTAGCTCTCACTCTCACCAATACATATATCTAGTTCTATCCCCTTTTAACTAGACCCCTTCATGGGTATTTATACTATTGGGAGCTTGTCCTTCAGTAGTCTTACTAGGGGTAATAATAGCATTGGAGTTTACAACTTTAGTTAACTGTTACATCTAGTTAATTGGCGAAAATTAGCCTTTCCTCATCTCTAACATGTTTTGCATGTTTCTCCTCTATATACTACGTTGTTATATTTATATTTATCCATTGCCTTCATGTAGAAGATGAGAATGGAAGTTAAGTCTACTCTCAAAATCATGCTTCATCCTTACCCCTTGTATGTTTCTCCTTCATTCTTATGCTTTCCTATGCATTGCATCTCATGGTTTATTCTACGCACATTCACTATGTTTCTTATGTGCATGTTTTCTCTCTCTCCTTATGCAGCCTCTCCTTGTGCACTCCTCAACTTATATATGTGTAGTTTCTTTAAACAATTCTTGCACGCATCTAAAGAATACATCGTTTATAAAGAATGCTACATCCTCCATGACTTAAAGAATAAATAATAAGATAAATGTGGGCCCAACATTGAATCATCATCATGTGTTGTTCAATGGTCAACCTTATCAAGTGGAAAATATACATTCCTTTCCCTCTTCCTATCACATCTTTCATTGGGTTTATAGCACTATTTCTCAATTCAAATGCAAAATATTCATGGTGTTACTTATTCAATGAATTCTAGAACTAGTATGTCATGTTTCTTGATATTTTGACTCTTTTTTCCTCCTCATTATTCAATGATTCAACTCCTTACTTTTTAACCTCTTCTTACATTGATGAAGGCAATTCTTCACTTCCCTCTACCTCAACATAATGTCAACTCTCCATGCCCCCTTTAGAACCACTTAGTGAGATGTTTCCCTAAATAATGATTGATGTAGTTTTTACACTAATTTCTTGCTCGTATTCACTCTCACCCTCCAATGCTTATGGTGTGAATATTTCCCTTCCAATAACCTTAGCATTATTCCTTTGGGAATTTTTATGCTAGTATTGTACGCCCTTACTATTTTTCCTTGGCTTGGTATGGCCTCACATTGCCTTAGTTTCTATGGAATATTTGGTGCAAGAAATTGATGTGCTCCTTTCATTATACTCACTCCTCCCACCATCATGAGTCTTATCCATAAGACTTCCCTCATTAATGATTTTGGAAGCTTTTCTCCATCTAGATGAACCAATCTTCTAATTAGGTGGAGTCTTAAATATGACACTTGGATTATCAATGAGATTTTTTACTTTTCTCAATGTTTTAGTAGCCTTGTGATATTTCATTTCTCATTCATATTTTATGTGTTTTATTTTACCTTATCAATAATAGGTCATTATCTTAGCATTACATTCACTAGAGTGATCTCTGATCATTCTCTTGCACTTTGTTTCCTTAGTCTTAATGCATATAAGAATTTGATCTTTATTCCATCTAGTATAATTTTATGTGGATCCTCCAACATTAATGAGTCACCTTCTAACTATTAATCCTAATAATTTATGAATTTATTCCCCTTTATGATCATTATTAAAGTGTTATTTTTCTTGTCTACTTGTGTGACATCTACCATTACAGTCATCACAGCCTCAATTCTTCATGGTAAAATATCCACATAATTTTGTATAATCACATATGGTAGCCTCATCCAAGGATTCAAATTTTAATTGTCTCCCATTAACCTTACCAAGGTTAAATGTATCATTATTATGAATTTTGCATAGCCAAAAATACTTGTAGAAGGAAAGTCTCAAGGTATTAATTCCTAATATTCAATAACAACTTTGACCTTCTTATACCACAACATCCTCATCCTTACATGATATGATCATGATACTCATCCTTCCAAGCTGCATTATTTGAAATAATGAACACAAGTTATGTTCCCCACTTTTCCCTTCTTCACAACATTGTGTGCTCATGACACACTAATGTCATCGCATAAGAGAAATGTTTTTATAAACCTAAATATGGACTAATGTAATTTTAATTAATAATTGGTATTTATCTCAACCCATTAATTATTGTGCACTTAAATGACTAGTTCCTACATACATCTTTCTCAATTATCACACACGACGACTAGGTCACACTTGTTACTCGTTCTTGACTACTTAAAAGCCTATTTTTAGAATATAGAGCACATCTTTATACATTTACACACCATCTCCAATTGACATAATTGAATTTTCACCTCATGAGAGTGAATTTTCCCATGACAGATAAAACCATCTAGGAAATGATTTCTGAAGAAGATGGCTTGTTCCTCCAAATCCTTAATGGTCATAGTTTGAAATTCATAAGTGAGCTGAGTTGACCTAGTAGAAATTAAGTAGGAAAACATTTTGTGACACTCACATAGAAAATTACATTCACACAACCATTTCAAATGTTCTTTTATCTCAAATATTTTGGGACTTCCTACAAGATAAAAAAAACATCCAATTTCTAAATCATCTCTCATGTATCCTACACAAATTCCCTATGAGCTCTTATAAATATAAATCAAACCAAAGATCATTGCTAAGTGTTGAAGTTCTTGTTGGGGTATTAATTTCCAAAAAACATTATGATATATCTCTTATACACATTCATCAAGTGGAGAACTACAATGTTTTTATCACTTTTCAAAGTATCTATATGTAGGAGTTGTGAGGGAAACTCAAATTAATCATACTAACCCCTTTTTACGTCCCCAAGAAAATAATAATGAGTCCAAATTTATTGTATATAAATTATTTCCACAAGTTGAATACATAGTTATGATCCTAGAACATTAAAAAATAGTGTGTCATATATGAGATCTAACCTAATATTCCATACAAAAATATGTCTATATAGAAACAATTCACCCAATTGACTTTGTATGCACTAGGATTTTTAATCCCCCTTTCAGATTAAAACTCCTATATTTTTTAAGATAGCTCAATAACACTCTACATATTCTTCATGCACATTATCAAATTATTGTCACCCATGTCTCAGCTAAATATTGGTGCAATATCTTCTAACCCTAACTTGTACTTACTTTATTTATCTCAATGAAGCTTGTGCAATTTTTGTATTGATTCTATTCTTTTACTTCCAGGTCATATGCCTAATATATCTAGCCTTTTTGTAGAAACACAACCACAACAAGCTTGGACACTTGCACCAATGCATCCTTCCATGTCCATTATACCTCAAATGATCATTCTTCTAGGAATCTCGTCAACAATGACCCTTATGTATCAAGACATCTACATGCGTACACTCTACAAGTTGCATATACCTAGGCATATCCTTATACAACCATTTCAAGCTTTAATTGCCATATTTCATCAAATCAATTAATTCCACGACCTCAAAGGAGCAACATTGAATATTTACTCTCTACGACCTATAAGGGAACCTCATAAATACATCTAGAGATCAGCTTATTTCTGACCGATTGCTTGTTTCTCCAAATCCTTAATGGTCATAGGTTTGAAATTCATAATGAGCTGAGTACCCTAGTAAAATTAGTAGGAAACATTTTGGGTGACACTCACATAGAAACTTACATCACACAACCATTGTCATGTTCTTTTTATCTCACATATTTTGGGCTTCCTACAAGATAAAAACACATCCAATTTCTAAATCATCTCTCATGTATCCTACAACAAATTCCGCTGAGCTCTTATAAATATAAATCAAACCAAAGATCATTGCCTAAGTGTTGAAGTTCTGTTGGGGTAAATTATTTCCAAAAAACATTAGATATCTCTCTTACACACTCATCAATGAGAACCTATAAACTACAATGTTTTTATATCACTTTTCAAAGTAGCTAAGCTATATGTAGGAATTGTGAGGAAACTCAAATTATCATACTACACCCCTTTTTACGTTAAGTCCCCAAGACAATAATAATGGTCCCAATTTATTGTATTAAAGTTCTGTCCACAATTGAATACATAGGTTGGACCTAGATACTTAAAAATAGTGTGTCATATATGAGATCTACTAACCTAATATTCAATACAAAATATGTCTATATAGAAACATTCACCCCAATTGAACTTTGTATGGCATAGTTTTTTCAATCCCCTCCTTTCAGATTAAAACTCCTATATTTTTAAGATAGCTCAATAACACTCTAATATTCTTCATGCACATTTCTCAATTCTTGTCAACCCCCATGTATCACTAAATTTGGTGACAATATCTTCTAACCCTACCTTGGAACTTTACTTTATTTCTCTCATGAACTTGGCAATTTTTGTATTGATTCTATTCTTTACTTCCCAGGTCATATGCCTAATCATATCTAGCCTTTTGTAGAAACACCAACCACACACGCTTGGACACTTGCACCAATGCAAATCCTTTTCCATGTCCATTATACCTCAAATGAATCATTCTTCTAGGAATCCGTCAAACAAATGACCCTAGGTATCAAGACCATATCTACATGCGTACCTCTACAAGTTGCATATACCTACAGTATCCTTATACAAGCAATTTCAAGCTTTACTTGCCAATTTTTCATCAAATCAATTAATCCACGACCTCAAGGCACATTGAATATTGTACTCTCTACGACCTATAAGAACCGCATAATACATCAGAGATCAGTCTTTATTTTCTCACCTTCTTTACTCATATGTAATATGAATCTTACACATATTCCCCCATAAAATCTTACCTCAACATGACCTCGTCTTGTAAATCCCATAAAATACTTATCTAATCATACCTCCGTTGAATTAGACCTCATCCACCCAATGTTTCATACTTCAAGAATATTGAACCTCATATTCCTTCCTTGGCTTGGATCTTTTCCTACCAAGTCTCGTACTTGAGGACCTATCAAATCGTTAGATGCTCTCCTTTGACTGGAGCTTGTCTTCCTAAGTCTCATACTTCGACTTATCAAATCTTTGATATCGCATTTGGCTTGTTTCTTGTCTACCCAAGTCTCCATAGATCAGGACTCTTCAAATCTAAATCTCTCCTTTCACTTGGAAATTAGCTATCCAAGTCTGTAACACAGCAATCCTTGAATCTTAGGATTTCTCCTTTAAGTGGAAACCTTGTCCACCCAAGTCTTGTATATCATAACTCATTGACTCTTGGGATTCCTTTCCTTTGATTGGACCTTTTCCACAAATCAGTCTCGTAAATAAGACAACTTCAATCAAGGATACATTGAAAATCCTTCTATATCTCCATAACTTGGATTTCGGCTTCCAAGTCGTGTACTTTGGACCAATCGTTCTTTTGATTCTCCCCTTTGAATTTGACTTTTCGTTTTACCCAAGTCTGTAAAATTCAGGACCATTCCACTTTCATACACATTGACCTCTTTCCTTCTGATGAGTCTATTGCAATCGCACTACTAAACTTTCAACACTTAAAAATCATAAAAAGAGGATAAAAAAATCCATTTCAACCCTTCATAAAACACTATTCTAACAGCATCAATGTAGACGCATAAACTATCTTTTTTTCCACTGTTCTCTCTGCACTAGGAAGGCCACTTCCAACAGTTAACAACTCATTTACAAAATAATTTTCATATTCCATCCATTAACAAATAGTGTAATCTATTATTATTGTATCTCACACTCTTTACTTCCATTACACAGGTTTTAATCTTTTCCTCTTGGGCATTTTGTGTGTCATCCATTTATGGTTTCGACATTTGAGATATTTTGACCTACAGTTTTTATGAAGCTGATGATTGACAATACTTTCAAATAAGCTCTCTTTAACTAATCATCAAACTTTTTTACCTAGAACTTTACATCCATCTTATCTACGGTGTTGAACTCTTGCATCCTACATTCGAATGTGGCTGAGACTTGGGGGGGAACTTCCTTCCCAAAAATTACATTATCAATAAATAAACAATTCAATGAAAAATACAAAACAAATATAAATCACTCATTAACACCTTCATCCTTCACAGTCTTCATGATCAAAAATATCCCATACTTCTTACTAGCACTAATGAACTGGGATTGAGGTATATGTCCTTACTCACCTACATTTCACATATTTAGTGTGAGCCTTGTCGCTGACTGGTGTCCTGGGGAAAGATGTAGGGGTCCTTTCAAAACAAAAAAAAAATCAAACAAAATAAATCTTTATCTAATCTTAATCAAAATTTCTTGATTAAAAACATCCCAAGAATTTTCTTATGTGAATGATAAACAGTCCTTCACCCAGATATTTTCAATCATAGGCTATCTATGAATCTAAAGTCTAGTAAAAACATTAAATGAAATCATCTTGAATTAATTCAGATAATCTTAAATTAAGATGCATTTACATTTTCTCACGGGGATCATTGTACATCTTGTGTCTTCATCCATAATCTTAATTTCTATCAGTATTCACCTTTTTCATGCCCTTCTGGCTCCAGTGATGAGCCCTCGATTATTCCTAGTTGTATGGAGTCGGGATGGAGTTAGACAATCCTATAATTAAAAACCATCTATATTATGCCAATTGAATCAATTCTTACACTCTTTAAACATATTGTGTCATATATGAGATCTACTAACCTAATATTCAATACAAAATATGTCTATATAGAAACATTCACCCCAATTGAACTTTGTATGGCATAGTTTTTTTAATCCCCCTTTCAGATTAAAACTCCTATATTTTTAAGATAGCTCCATAACACTCTACATATTCTTCATGCACATTATCAAATTATTGTCACCCATGTCTCAGCTAAATATTGGTGCAATCTTCTAACCCTAACTTGTACTTACTTTATTTATCTCAATGAGCTTGTGCAATTTTTTGTATTGATTCTATTCTTTACTTTCCAGGTCATATGCCTAATATATCTCGCCTTTCCTTGTTAGAGAAACACAACCACAACAGCTTTGGACACTGCAACCAATGCATACCTTCCATGTACATTATACCTCAATGATCATTCTTTAGGAATCTCGTCAACAATGACCCTTATGTATCAAGACATCTACATGCGTACACCTCTACAAGTTGCCATTAGCCTCGGCATATCCTTATACAACCATTTCAAGCTTTAATGCCAATATTTCATCAAATCAATTAATCCACGACCTCAAAGGAGCAACATTGAATATTTACTCTCTACGACCTATAAGGAACCTCATAAATACATCTAGAGATCAGTCTTTATTTTCTCACATTATTTTACTCATAGGTAAATATGAATCTTAACATATTCCCCACATAAACATCTTACCTCTAACATGACATAGGTCTTGTAATCCCATAAAATACTTATCTAATCATACATCCGTTGAATTAGACCTCATCCACCCAATGTTTCATACTTCAAGAATTATTGAATCCTCATATTCCTTCCTTTGGCTTGGATCTTTTCCTACCAAGTCTCGTACTTGAGGACCTATCAAATCTTTAGATTCTCTCCTTTGACTTGGATCTTGTCTTCCTAAGTCTCATACTTCAGAACTTATCAAATCTTTTGATTATAGCATTTGGCTTGTTTCTTGTCTACCCAAGTCTCATAGATCAGGACTCTTCAAATCTTAAGATTCTCTCCTTTCACTTGGACATTATCTATCCAAGTCTTGTAACACATGAATCCTTGAATCTTAGGATTTGCTCCTTTTAATTGGACCTTGTCCACCCAAGTCTTGTAAATCATGACTCATTGAATCTTTGGATTCCTTCCTTTGACTTGGACCTTTTCCACTCAAGTCTCGTAAATCAAGACAACTTCAATCAGGGATACATTGAAAATCCTTCTAGATACTCCATTAACTTGGATTTCGGCTTCCCAAGTCTTGTACTTTAGGACCAATCGGATCTTTTGATTCTCCCCTTTGAATTTGACTTCGTTTACCCAAGTCTTGTAAATTAGGACCATTCCACTTTCATACACATGGACCTCTTTCCTGATGAGTCTATTGCAAAATCTCATCTACTAAACTTCAAACACATTAAAAATCATAAAAAGAGGATAAAAATCCATTTCAAACCCTTCATTAAAACACTATTCGAACATCATCAATGTAGAAGCATAAACTTCTTTTTCCACGGGTTCTCTCTGCACTAGGAAGGCCACTTACACAGTTAACTCATTTACAAAATAATTTTAATTATTCCATCCATTAACAAATAGTGTAATCATATTATTATTGTATCTTCACACTCTTTACCTTCCATTACACAGGTTAATCTTGTTCCTCTTGGGCATTTTGTGTGTCATCCATGTTATGGTTTCTACCATTTGAGATATTTTTACCTACAGTTTTTTATTGAAGCTTGATGATGACAAATACTTTCAAATAAGCTCTCTTTAACATAAATCATCAAACTTTTTTACCTAGAACTTTTGAACATCCATCTTAGTCTACGTTGTTGAACTCTTGCATCCTACTATTCGAATGTGGCTGAGACTTGGGGGGGAACGTTCCTTCCCAAAAATTACATTATCAATAAATAAAGCAAATTCAATGTAAAATACAAAACAAATATAAATCAATCATTACACCTTTCATCCTTCACAGTCTTCAGTGATTATCCCATACTTCTTACTAGCACTATGAGACTGGGAATTGAGGTATATGTCCTTACTCACCTACATTTCATATTTAGTGTTGAGCCCTTGTCTCTGACTGGTGGCATGGGGAAAGATGTAGGGGGTCCTTTCAAAACAAAAAAAAAATCAAACAAAATAAATCTTTATCTAATCTTAATCAAAATTTCTTGATTAAAAACATCCCAAGAATTTTCTTATGTTAAGAGAGAACAATTCCTTCAACCAGATATTTTCAATCAGTAGGCTATCTATGAATCTAAGTCTAGTAAAAACATATAAAGTGAAATCATCTTTGAATTAGTCAGATAATCTTAAATGAAGATGCATTACATTTTTCTCACGGGGATCATTGTTACATCTTGTGTCTTAACATCCATAATCTTAATTTTCATATCATTATTCACCTAGTTTTCATGCCCTTCTTGGCTCTCAGTGATGAGCCCTCGATTATTCCTAGTTGTATGGAGTCGTGGATGGAGTGAGACATCCTATAATTACACCATCTATATTATGCCAATGGAATCAAATTCTTACAACTCTTTAAACATATTGCACTGTTATACTGAGTCAAAAATTAAAAAAATAAAAAAAATTTCAAAAACAAAAAAAATCAAATATGTTTTACAAACTTAAAAACATTCAAATATGTTTCAAAAAATTCAAAAACATTCCAATATGTTTCAAAAAATTCAAATATGTTCAAAAACCTCAAAACAGTATAAAAACTGGAAAAAAAACATTTATAACAATGTTTGACCAAATCTCAGTAACTATGTAACACAGTTCAACAATTTTACAATTTGATGGCACACCTCATGATCGTTCCAAACATATTTCATTAATTATTTATCTTTCCCATGGTTTATATATATGCTCAAGGAAATCAATTACCCCTATCACAATATAAATTTTCCTGGGTCATGTTTGGTTTTCAAATTTTAATCTAATACATATTAAACTTCAATGTGATCTAACAAGAGTATATTTTGGAGTATCTAAGCATCACTCCACTCTTCTTTCTGATCCAATCCTCTCACATTCTAAGCTATCACTTGAGGGCATTCATATTTGTCTCATTCTTTAATTTGGAACACATTATGAGTGTCATTAAACATCATTATTACACATTGTGTTGTCCTATTGTGGGTTTTCAACATTGTGATGATACTTTTTTTCATATGTTAGTTTTTTATTTTATTGTACTTCATCGTTGTAAACCAATTGCAAGAAAATTATTTGTATCTTAGTTCACATATAACTTTGGTATGGTTCATTCCTGTTCATATTGGGTTTATTTGATATGTTGTTTTATGCTTTTGGAATCATTGTTTATCCATACTAAATATGGTGTAACAAACACGCTGCTCCTCTTCTTTGCAAAAAATGTTTCTAAAAAATTTGTAAAACCATAAAAAAAAAATTTCAAAAATTATAAAAAAATTGAAAAAAAATTCACTCTTCATCAAAATCCTACAATTGGAAAACCCATGAAGTGGATCTTTCAACAATTCAACATAATCTTGATAAAGTCATACTTTTATTTACTACCCTCGTGATCGTTCCAATTTTATGATTATCACATACACAATTATTTTTCCTTCGTGATACAACTTCGCCTAGGGAAATTTCTCTCAGATCATTTTCAAAACAAATCCAACAAGAGTGTCATGAAGAGTTTTTAAGTATACTATGTTCTTCATTCTCACTCTATTCCCATGCATTTCATAAGTTTAGTGTTTATGAACACTTTCATATTTTTACTTTTCATTGTGGTGCATGTTAGGGGCATACTCGATTATCTTCTTTTTCAACGTTGTGTTTCATTTTTTATGTTTACTTTTTGGACCACTTTAAGTAGTGTGATAACATCTTGGTTGTTTTATAACCATGATGCCTGCACCTATTATGTGTATTGAGTCTATTTTCCTTTTTATCTTTTCTTTTCTCTATGTGTGTTTGTTTACACACATCTAGGTTAACCATATTGATTTTTTCATAATCATTGTGACAACTCTATTGTGCAGCAACAAAATAAAGGTTGTTCTTATATTCATATTCTCCAAATGACGCTCATGTTATGAGTGTGGTTCCTTCCCTCCTTGTTCAAATCCCATGTTTTCTTCTTATCAAAAATTATTCCATCACTTTTTTGTGTCACCCACTCACTTAAGGGGACATTCCTTTACAATTTTACTCATTGGGGGATCCAAACACTTCACTACTTTCCACTCACTAATATGCATGTGTCTACTATCTTTTAAATTTTATTACTTTCCAATAACACTTTAAAGAGGGGAAAATGTAGACACCTCAAAATTACATATGTGTTCCCAATATTATCCCAGTTCATCATGTTATTCATCCCCTTATAATTGATTGATTAAATTAATTAATTAATTATGCACATACACCTTGTTAGGATTAATTAAATTAATATCTAACACACCTTAGCTAAGTTAATGAACATTTATTAAATAAATTGTTAATTAATTATCTTGCACATTATAACTAGTTGAATTAGTTACATAATTAAGAAAATACACCTATTTTCCTAGTCAAACTGCCACTTCACTATCCTAGTTAACTCCACTTCCTCATTCTAGTTAACTCCACTTCTAGATTCCTAGAAAAGTGGGGGAAATTGAGTTGTATGTACAACCACCTTCCCAGGTGTAACTTCTGCCGTCTAAATTTCTATTACCCCTTTAAATCTGTAATTCCACATACTAAGTCTAGACACCTAAAATTGCTATCTCTACCCTTGTCTACCCAAGTGCACATATTTCACCATAGTCTTAACTAGACCTCCTTTATTTAATTCATCCTCCCTTCATTTAATTTTAAATTCCCACCTAGTACCCCATTACCTTTAATATTTAATAATAAAAATTAATTGATTAATCAATGACCATTATCCATTTTCTCTAATCAACTTTCATTTTAGGATGCTTTTATTCTAAATCTACATCCCTATGCTTTTTATAGCTTTTATCCTACCTATCTTTATCCTCTAACTACCCATGACGCATCCCTAAAAAGACCTCTTCCCGCCTACAAGATTTAAAGCACTTTTCCCATCCTCAAAAACCCAAAATCCTGACTAAAACACAAAATCCACCCTGATGGGGAAAGTTTCCGTGCAGTTGGTGGTGACCCATCCCAGTCATCGTCAACCCTATAAGACTAAGTTCATCCCTTCCCAAAGGGGTCGAGGCACAAAAACGCACAGATGCAACAAACACTATATTTTCTTACATCCTGTGAATCCATATTCAAACCAGAGCATATCAGTAATTGTGTCAACCTTCTTACAGTCTTAGGAAGCTTTTTTGATCAACCGCTTGACTTTGGGAGGTTTACATTTCTTTCTTGTGTTATCTTATGTTATTTCTATCACTGTCTTATTAGAATTAACGTTTTACAAGACCAAATCATCTTCAACAGCACTCAGAGCTCCATTATCAACCTTCTCTTTAAGCCCTTTTTCTTATAGATTACTTTTTCAGTCCATTTACTCTCAGCCTTGTTCTACCCTATTACATTCATCGTCACCGCACCCTGGTCTCTGTCAATCAGGGTTCTATTTTTCAATAATTATGTCCCGGTCACTATTTTCTTCTAGTTTATCTTCCTTTCTATCCTAGACATTCTTATATAGGTCATCTCCCAGTATCCACAGGCTTTTGTTCCATCCAGTTTGCTTCCATATCCTTACAGATCTACATATTTACTTTGTTGTCCAGATCTTCACATACCCAGGTCATCGTCGACCTGCCTCTGCACAGTCTAGGTCATTGTCGACCTAGTTAAATACCATTTTATTTATATTTATTCAAATCATATCAGCGTTTGAGTTCATCTTAGTTACTTTTAGATTCATTAGTATTTCTATTTCTACATGTTATCTACTTATTTATTCTTTACTTCGCTTCTTCTTATCAACGGAGGTTGACATCCATGAAATGAAGGTAACACTTCTTGGAACAAGATTTTCAGTGACCCTCACATATACCATTTAATAAATTTTTCTCTAGTTATCCTAGTTTTGCAGTTTCATCTAGCTTACAGTGAGGATCAATTAATTTTACACCCGTTCATCCATATCACACATTTGAGGTACCTTAAACCATCCATTTTCCAATTTTTTTAGATTTATTTAGTAGCTAACATCATTAATTTGAATCAAATGAGAAAACTTTAACAACATTCTGCATGCCCAGTGGGACCACTCTTTAGGTGATCCTTTGCATTTCTTGTTATTTTATTTGTTTCTTTTGTCTTCTACTAACACTATAGCACAAGGATTCTCTTTTTATTCCTCATGTTGGGTCCAGCTACTTGGATCATTCTTCCCTTAAAGTTCAAATAAAAATGAAAACCACTATCTACAGTATTCCTCATTTTTTCCTTATTTTCTCCTTTTCTGCATCATATTTTCCCTTTACTGTGTGTATTCTCATCGAAATATCTCATAGTTGGACTTGGCTTAAAAAGAACCTTTCTTTTATACATCTTGCTTGATCACATAGCTTAAATAGGGGTTAATCAGTTGCATCTCACATCCTATCACACACAACCTAAAATTCACACATCAATCAACACATCTAGACATATTCCTACACAGGTAGACCAATTGGGATTTCATCACCCAAAAGGAAGCTAGCATGAGACTTCCCTAGCCATAAAAACTGAAACCAAACATAGATTTCCTTCTCCTAGGTACCTTGTTATCCATCCCCCTTTCTTTTTCACACTTTATAAATCAAAAACATAAAAAAATTAATGTTTGACTTGTCTGATCTAAAAATGGAACAAAACTTTACCTCAAATGGTTCTCAACAAAAATATACCATGACCAAACCCTCGGATGCTTTTAGGCCTCTTTTATCCCCATCCATGACTTCCTACTTCCATAGATCCACCATCTCTCGATCACATCGACCAGTAGATCATATTTCACCCCCATCACCTTGTACCATCCCCTACTTCATCCAGAATCACCATACCTATCCAACCTATTGAAATTCTCATTCCTCATGTATCAAATATCTCCATCCAATCTCTTACCATCCTATCATGTTCCTACTCCCCAACATCATACATCCCCCCAACCAATCTAGTCTTCACCACTCGATATCTTCAAACAACCCTTTCCTAACCACCACCAACAAATCCGTTTTCACTAGCCACACCATATTAAACAAATTTAACCCATTTTCAATCAACACCATACACCAAACACCTCCCCCATATCTATGTCACCTACCCCCATCCTAGATATTGTTCCTATGGATCTCTTCAAAATTTATCCCCACATCAACCATATCCATGATTTCCCTACCAACCACCCTTAACTTCTACCACTTCTCTCACATCTACATCCAGTCCTACCCTTACCACATCCTCATTGGCCTTGACGTGTGCCCACTTCTTCATCCACACCTATCTTACCTCAACTTACCATAACTAGCCCATTATCCACATCTATCCCAAGCACACCCATCACTACACTTATATCTACCACATCAAAAAATCCATTCCCATGTATATCTTGACATCATTATCACATATTTCTTTACCCATGCCCACATTACCCCACTCTTCCACACCTAGTTCCCAAACAGTATACCATTCCCACATCTACATCTACTCTCACACCAATCACACCTTCTCAATATATCCACAAACACATCCACAATGCCTCTTAAAACACTTAAATACAAACACAAAGGGCATTCATACCTCTTCCACAAAACTCCTCATTTCTACATAGACCTCCATCTCACAACCTAGGTCATCAACAACATCATCCAAACACCAACTTTCATCTTTCTATCTCCACACCTACACCCATATTTGATTCCACACATGTATCTACCTCATCCACTTCATTAGATTCGACACCTTACCTACATCTATTCCACATTTACCCATCATACCATCCTTAGAATCAATATTGGTTCCTCTTTTCGTGCTTCTACACATACCCACCACATCAACCATTGTGACCACATCTCCCTCTTCTTCCACATCACTTTCATCATTCAAATAATATTGGAGAGCACTTCAACTTGCAGAAACTATAGGTGACCCTCCCCTCTCGTCTGCACAATCAGAAGCATTTCTACATCAAACCAATCCTCACCTTCCTTAGACCAAATCATGCAAAAATTACTTCCTCCATCGGCCATAACATAACCTTCAGATCCCCTAGTTGAAATTATTATCATTCCTGCCAAGGGTACTCCTTCAGCAATCCAAATCCAAGAACCTTGGCACCCTTCCACAATGATCCCTTGTGCGCCCCCATAGAAAGATAGACATTCCTCCAACCAAAGACCAAACCTACATCATCTATTTTGGGGCCCCATCCATCTATCCTAAGACCACCTCCTTCATGACGATCAATCAACCAATCCAAATCAAAATAGGCCTGACTCCCTTCTAGGACCATCTCCCTCATCAAAAACACTTCCACCTATCAACCAGTCTAAGGCAAAACCATCCAACCCTTCTTCTTCTAAGACATCAATCACCATCAAAACTGAATCCCAAAGCACCAAGACCTCAAAACAATCCACCCTCATCCATGACATCCACATCATCTCACAAGACCTCTCCTAACACATCCATCAAGTCATATGCGGAAGTCCTTTGAACATTTACTCCAAATTTCCGCCATCACCCTTCCTCCTATCAAGGCCTTTGACCCAAACAGTCTGAATCCATCATGGTTTGATCCCCACCAGCATTTGTGCCTATCATCGCACCCCAGGTCATGAAACTAAATGTTGTAGGGCCCTTCATACTATCATCCACAATCTTATTGATGAGAGATGACCTCCTCGAGGACAGTCCTTCTCCATTGACCATCTCACCTATCGACTAATTTGGACTCCAATTTCTACCTCGCCATCTATATGACTCACTAGATCTTCTCCTTCATCCATATCCCCAATTCTTACCACTCTTCCACATATTATTTCCTCCTAGAGAGGGACCTCCCTTATTCATCAATATTATTTTCCTTAGCTGCACCACCCCTATGATCCCTGACCATCTATCACTAGTATCCCTTCTAGAGACCCCATTTCATCTCTTCTAACATCCACTAGCTCATACACATCTCTCTCGTTGGGGGAGCATCCCTCCCCCTTCTCATTTATCCTTTCACATCTTCTTCCTCATACATGCATCCTATCCCCATGGATCTCTTGATGCTAGGGGGACTTCACTCTAGGATCAATCTATTTCTGAATTAATTCCTTTCCATACCTGACATTAGTCTTGTCTTATCTATCTCATCTCATCTGATCTTTTCAGCCAATATATCCATGCCATCTTATTCTCCTATGACCACCTTAGTGGCCATATCTATGTTTCCCTTGGGAACATCTATGGATTTATCTAAAGTCCACCATTGTGGCCATATAATCTCACCCTAAGATCACTTTACTTAACCATTACTTTTGTACTTGCATATATTTTATGATCTTCATACAACTTATCTTAACAAACCTAAACCTAAATTCATCTTGGTCAAATCTTCTTCATCTCCCCTTTTCTCTTTGGGTTTATCGGAATAGCATCCACACTTCCATGGGAGCTACTCCCTTTTCTCTCATGTACTGGATCTTGAATTCATCCTTCCTCTCAAAGTTCAAATTCCATCCTTGTGTGTCTCTTCATAACTTCATCTCTGATGAATATTATCTCCAGGAGCGTCTAGCACAACTCAAATTATTAGATGAACACCACCTTCTTGCTCTTGAACACCATCATGTTTATCAAGAGCACATCAAGCATGCTTACAATAAGTCACCTCAAAGAGAGATGCAACTTTAATGTTCGGTGACCTCATCCTTAAAGAAAATTAGAACATTACTACTCTAGAAAGGAGCCAACGTGGAAAGTTTTCCCCTAACTGGATTAGACCATACATTATCACACATAAGTATGGGTCAGGAGCCTATCGTTTGGCCTCCCTTGATGGTAAACCAGAAGTGGAACCTCTTAACACTTTGCACTTGTGACCATTCTATTGTTAGCATGTTACCAATGAGCACTTAGTCATATCTTTAGATCATCCCTCCATCATTAGCCTCTTCCATCTATCATTGTAATGATTTGGAATTATGTGGTCTACCGTCACTTTCCTTGACATGACCTTAAATATGGGCACCACAGCTCTACCCATATCATTTTCCTTATGGATAGGTTCTCCCTTCTTGGTGAGAATTCTATGATCATTACATCCATCACCCTCTTGTTTACCTATTGAAACCATGCAAAGGGCTCACGGGTGTCTCTTGTATATTCATTTTCCCCTCCTAAGTGGTCTACCTAGCTATTCCTAGCTCTTCCCCATGTTAAAATCAAAATTCTATGGATGCTCTTATCAAAAATCAAAGCTATAAAAAATAGACTGATCCCTTGAAGGATAGTTGTTCATAAATATAAAAAGAGAGAAGAAATCAAATCAAATCAAATAAATAGACCAATCCCTCAAAGGATGGCTATCATGTATATCATTCTTGCCATCTATATCATATATGTATAAAGTAGACCATACCCTCTAAGGATGGATACTCTTTTGTCTTATGACATCGAAGGCTTCCCGCATTGATCAACCTTCCATTTTATTAGCATCCTAAGAAAGCTTCCCGTATTGATCAACTTTCTTCTAGAAAACTTCCCGCATTAATCAGTTTTCTCTTTCCCCTTCCCAGAGTATGGGGCATAGATTTAGGGAACACCACTCATGGAGAACCCTCTTCCCATGTACAAGTTACATCACAAATCCCTTTGTTCATGTTCAATATTAGGTTTATGAGTTCATTCCATCCTTGTTTCTTTCATGATCTTTGATATAACTAACTATTGTTGGTTATATGCTAACATCATGTTTTTGGTCACATGTGCCTTGTGTTACCTAGATCCTTCTCTTGTTTACCTCTAATGTGATTGGAGGCATCATTTTCCTATGCACTCCTTGATATGACGTAGTATCATTCGTACCCATGGGTCACCATCATTAAGTTGTGTTTTATCCTAAACCTTATTTTCACATCTATCTTTTATCTCTCCTTTAATGTATATATATCTTTATCTTATCTCTCTTTTACGGAGCACATCCTTCTTTATCTACAATGCTTATCTGGAACCACATCTTTCACATCTACTTACTTATTCTTACCTATTATCTTTTTTTAATCATCACTCATCACATCTATTTTCAAATTAACCTTTTTCTAACATCACATACTATCCATACATATACATTCATTTCGTCATCAATACAAAACATATTATTATCATCATTTACATCCAACCATCATCATACTATGTGTATCATCTATCGTATCAAATATAACCATCTAAAGCACATACATTTATTTCACCATCATCCTCAAGCATATAAAATTTGTAAATTAATCATAATCATCACATATCGGGCATTATCAAACATCATCATTACAAATAATCAACATATCAGCCGAAGCAATTGGCCTTACACATGATGGGTACCAATTTTTTATAAAAGGATCATCACATCACAGCTATCACACATCATTTGTTGAGGGCACATCACACAACTGGTCATTGTCACATGGGTTTACACATCACACACATATGATCATATATATCATATTGGAGGATATATATATGTGCCCAAAATAAAGTGTATCAATACATTCCTTCAACCTCTAAGGGTCCTCTCTCAAAGCAGAGATATCAGTAAAACAAGTGAAGTTCACATCAGAGAGTCTCAAATCTTGCTCCCCTATGAGGCTTAGTCCCTCTGTCTCTCTATTGGCCTCGTCACCTCCACCATAGCCGCTACCCTCTCCTCCATGTGGTTGAGCCACACTTGCCCCTTTTCCTTCCTAGATGGCCCAGCTCCAGCTTTCTCTCACCCTGTTGCAGATGCTCCCAATATCGTAGTGTCTTCTAAGAAAATTCTCAATCACAATCCCCTCATAATACTTAGCCTCTATGGCTAAGGACTCTCATATCTATCTATTGAAATCATACAATGAGGTTCCATATCTCCTCCTCCTTGTGACATGTTGCTTGTCCACCACCCGCAAGTAGAAACTTGGCTAAGCAACCAAGAATCAAGTGACAAGATCTCCAAAATTGAGACCCTATAAAAAAATGAACTCCCTCTCTCGGTGAAGTACCAGTCCCTGTCCATATGTGACTCACATCCCTTAGTGCTGAAGAATTCACAATGTAGCATCTCCACAACATCTCTATCTCAGTCAAACTCCGCAACAACTCTATTGGGGCACGGCCACCATTCAATAGGATCTCCTCTGATCCCCATACCACATGAAAACTTTGGCTAGAGCTCTTGGCACCTACAAATCAAATCTCCATCTCTCTAGAGCTCCTCCTCCTCGTGTCTGTTTTTTAGCCTCCACTGTAGTGTTTGAACTAGTTAGCTAGCTGCCCAAGTTGTGGTTATCTTGGGTTCTTTTGAATCACAAAATCCCACTCCAACTCCTACATCATCATCATTGTATCCTAAGGTGTTGAGTGCCTCTTCTAATGGATCTACCATGTCAGGAAATGACAATCTCCTTAATCTAAGCTCCTCCCTCCTATATTAAATCAGGATCCCTAGGCACATCTAAACATCATCAAGTCCAAAAACATGTATCATCTTACTCAGTCATCAAACTACATGAATCCTCGATCATCTCTAGCACATAATCCCAGTGTACCCACCTCATCTACCTCATATGTATCGACCAACTGAGATTATCTACATCTTCCCCTAAGGCCATGTGAGGAAATCTCTTTATGGCTGCCATCTGATAGTGATCTATATAAGAAGCTCTACAAATATTTCTACATACACATACCTCTTTTATTCTATCGGTCTCTCTCCTCCTATCTCTTGAAGGTGATGATCTGGCCCTATCATCCCAAAAATCCTACTGTCTGCTCAGCTCTATATGATCTCATAGTGACCCATGGAAGCCCTGGTGGCCGAATCATTACAATATGCTCATAGGACCCAACAATGAAGTAAGAATCCTACATTCAATCTCTCATCCTCTCTGCGGTCCTCACCATGTACATTGATAGCTCATGGTATACATAAGATCTAAAAGGTAAAGCCTCCCGAAATCGAAAATATTGGTCTAGTGATGCTCCACTATGTCTACTACCACACCTTTTCTAAAGTCCCATGGAAACCTGGCTCCTCCCTAGTCAGGAAATGCATAACAAAAAATGCACCACCATATGATCAAGCAAATTTTTCCCCAATTACCGCCTCTATATAGGTATGCCTACCTCATACCTCCATCTCATATGAAAATGCCCCTAAAGAGAATCTGATATGGGCTACATCGGCTCCAAATATTCATGTCAATACTATTGCAACTCTACTATCACCTGTAATGGGGAAAATATTCCTCCCCTAGAATAGGACAATGCCATGTCAGGATGTGACAGTACACATCCTCTAGGGTGATACAAAATCATCTCCCATCGTCCTAAACCAAAATGTCACCTATCTGTCATATCCCACCTCTCTACTAATGCTATCATCAATCCCACATCTCGTGGGACCCTCTAACTAATAATGACCATGAATCCACCTAACCCCACATACAGATAGATGATCCCACTCAACATCTGTCACATCCCCTCTGATATGCTCATATTAGCCAGACTTGTCTCTCAAATATCAATCTCATCTACAATCACTAACAATAATTACATATCATCAGATACCTGCAATCAAATCCATTTTTGAAAATTCATTACATATTCAAGAGAAATCCAATTCTCTTATCTAGAGCAAATCCCAATTGACCTAGGTCCTAGGTCTATGTGTTTAGGGGTCGATTCGACATGCCTTTTAAGGTCCATTCGATGACAAGTATGACCCTTCTGAGTTCACCAACTTCCCCTGGCATCATCCACTTTTTATAAAAAAATGTAAAAAAATAAATAAAACCACTAAATTCAACTAAAAACAAGTTTGGGTTTTGTTACTCACCATTTTAGCAACACCCTCTAGCATTTCCTCGCTTACTCCTATGACCTCCATTTCACATTTTCTCTTTAATCACTCTAATCTATCTCATCCATTGTGTGTGTGAAAATGAGGATTTTATTGGATAAATTCTAGGCTTATATAGTCTTCCAATACCTATTCGTCTTCAACCCCCTTGGGTCACCATCGATTGGACCTAATCACCATTAGAATTACGTTGGTAGCCCTTTTTTGGCATTCCGATTTCCCTTTTGTGACCTCTCCTACTAAAATTCTCTCAAATTCCACTTTTATGGCCAATTATATTATCCCTTTAGATGGCCTTTTATTTCAATAGTCATCCCCTTATCACCTCGAAGAAAAAATTTGTGCCTTAAGAAAATTATCACCTCGAAGACTTCCAAATTCATAGCTTTGTGCCCATATTATTTTCCCATTTTATGGAATTTAATTGGCAACATTCACCCTGTTGGATCCATTTCTACCCTTAAGAGTACAATGAAGTTTTATGTCCATATTTACTACCTCATTCAAGAATTTTTATTTTGTAATTTGTACCTTAAATATGCACACAAAGTCCACCTTTGTGACCATACTTATTTCAATGGAAACATAGGGCATATTATTTCACCACCATTTTTCACTTGAAGTCCCTCTAGGCCATTTCATTGAAATTGGGATGTGCACCTTTTCTAGGGCACCATTATTTTCACCCTAATCCTTTGTGATGAGGGTTTTCAATCCTCTGAGATTAATAATGTCATATCTAGGGCTAGTGTTCAATGGCTGTATGCATTAAGAAAAAAAAATGGAAATCAAATTTTCCTCAAACCTGACATAAAATATAAAGGCAATCAGAAATATTTCATGAAAGAAACACACTTGCATAAATGAAATTTCTAAATTAAAATAAACAAAAAATGATACAAGTCCTCCTACAACAATATTCCATATTGTACGGATAGAATAATTACATTGCGAGAAGTTGACAACTAACGAAATTATCTTAATCATGAACTTTTGCAGCTTTTCCTTGTTTGCATCTAATGGAAGCATTTCTAGGCTTGAAATAAATTCAAAAAATAGAATTTCACCTACAAGTTGAACTTTACAATAATGATAGTACGGATAGACTACCGTTTTACATTAAAACGATATTTATATTCCAACTAAGGCTTAAAATGAAATAAACCCTCGAAACATAAAACATGTGAAATGAGACTCTTTAACATAAAACATTGATCCTTCTTCCTCAGAATGAGTTTCCAGATCATTCCTTGGAAGAGGAATAAATTCATACTTTCAAACTTAATTCAAAACCCACAAGAATAATGGATCACTTAGAAGATTGAGAAAGAGTGGATCTATTAGTTTTGGTAGTGAAAAATTACATATATGAAGTGTGAAAGGTTGGATTTATAATTTACGCATCCAACCAACTTTTTATTTTGGGGAATACAATCTAATATTATCTTTAGCTTCCAATCCTAACAACTAAGATCTCCATCTCCACAAAATATGGAGGAGACCATACCAGTGCCCAAGTCAAACCTTATCCTACTTGAATTTAGGAAGATGTCAAATCTTTACCTTAACTAAGCATATCACAATATTTTAGGAATATGAGAATGACCTGATCCCAAATCGTGGTAAGCTATATCATTTTTAGCTAACCAGAATCACAAATAGTTTCAATACTTATAACCTAATTATCACCTGTAATGGGGTGATTCCCCCCTGAAGTAAGGAAATTTGAAGGAAATACACATCTCTTGATTCATTCCATTTAAACTAGAATGTACTTTGCTATTTTTAACTATGGATCGACAATCCCACATATTGGGGAGCCTATGTATGATAATCCACTTTTTCCTTGGACTACAACTCACTAAAAGTTAGATTTCTCATTGATAAAACCTGTAGCAAATATGTTGAGGTTTTTGTTAAACATATTGCTATGACAAGAAAAACTCTCTCATATTTTCCATTTGAATTTTTTATTTCTATTTTTGGAACTTTAGGTGCTCATCTAATACACTTTTCCCTTGGACTGCAGCTCACTAAAAGATAGATTTGACTCCTTATTAGTAAAACCTATAGCAAATTTGAATGAATTTTTTTAAACACATTGCTACTGAAAAAAGAACCTCTCTCATATTTGCCCTTGGATTCTCTAATTATTCACAATTCCTCATTTTATGCAAGTTCTAAAACTAAAACATGCAAGTTCTAGCAAATCCTTTGACAAGTTCTTGTTGAAAAAGATCTATGTTCTGGAACTAATTTTCTACAAATTGATCTGGAACTAAAAATGCAAGTTCCTAAACTAAAACTGCAAGTTCCGGAGCTAACTCCAATTGTTTTGGAGTTAACTCCACATTATTCTCGAGCTAAATATAATTGTTCTAAAACTAAATCTGTAATCCACTTCCTGAACTAAATCTATAAGTTCCAGAACTAAATCTGTTAGTTCTAGAACTAAAACTGCAAGTTCAGTGAGCTAACTCCAGAATTTTTCTCCAGAGTCTAACTTTTGTGGCAATCTATAACTTTTGCACATGATCTTGGCATTAAGATGATTCAATTTTTTGAAACTGCATATTTTTTTGACCTCAGGAATCTGACATATGAAATCATATTTGATTTTATCTCTATTATCCATGATCAATTCAAAATTTCTCAGAACTAGCATTATCTTTCCTTTAATGACCTTTGCATGGCACACGAGTTTGCATCTTTCCTAAATAATCAATAGGATTAGTCAACAAAATAGATAACAAAATACTTCTAAAGAATGAACAAAATATATATCCTATGTTTCTATCTTTAAACAAACTATAAGTTCCTATATTAAATTTAAATCCACTTTCAAAGTTAACTTGGAAGGAAAAAATAATGGTAATTTATGGCTAATTTATGGCCTCGTCACTTTGTGGATGCATAACCTTTTTACTATATTCCTCATATATGAAGGATTTCACATACTTTTCACATTTATTTGTGCATGTTTGATGTTTTCCTATGAACCATTGGTCATCCCAGATCACATCCATTTGATAGGTTTCTCATTGGATTCTCTCCTTTTCATAGTTATTTTCACCCACTCACTTTCTTGTAGAGCGTTTTTGTACCATCTCCATTGAGACTGCCCTATGTCCCCCACCCACATGATATCAAAGTCACCACCATATTTTTTATTGTTATTATGATCCTTTTTTCTTGGGGCATCTTGTCTTTCCTTATCTTTTTCACCCATTTTTCTCCACCTACCCACCCTTCATCATCTACCTTTTTCAAACACATCATCTATTTCCACTTAGCATTATCCATCCCCCATTTGAGGGGGAGCTCATCATTAACATCTTGCCAATCCTCATCATAATATTTTTCTCTTCATCATTTTTTGTCTCATGGCTTACTAGCGTAAACCACTCAATAAAAATGGGCAAATGTAGACACCTAAAATCAGTATCTCTATCCTTTTCTACCCGCATACACATATTTGACCATGGTCCTAACTAGACCCTCTTTATTTAATTCATCTCTCTTCATTTAATGTTAAATTCCCACTTATTACCTCATTACCCATTAATATTTAATTAATAAACATTAATTAATTAATTAATTAATCAATGACCATTATCCATTGTTCCCTAATCGAACTTTCCTTTTAGGATGTATTTTATCCCAAATCTCCATCGCTATTAATTTTCTAGCTTTTATCCTACCTATCTTTATCCCCTAACTACCCATGACACATCCCTAAACAACCTCCTCCTGCCTATGAGCTTTAAAGCACTTTTCCCATCCTTAAAAACCCAAAAATCCCGACTAAAACACAAAATCAACCCCGATGGGGAAAGTTTCCCTATGGAGCTGATGGCGACCTAGCCTAGTCGTCGTCAACCCTATAAGACTAAGTTCTTCCCTTTCCAAAAAGATGAGACACAAAAACACATAGGCTTGACAAAACTTAGATTTTCTTGCATTTTGTGAATCCATCTTCAAACCAGAGCATCTCAACAAATGTGCCAAGCCTTCTTACAGTCCTTGGAAGCTTTTTTTGATCAACCGCTTGACTTCAGAGAGGTTTACATTACTTTCTTGTGTTATCTTATGTTATTTCTATCTTATCTTGTTGGATCTATCATCTTACAGGACCAGTCATCAAAAGCACTCAGAGATCCATTATCATCCTTCTCTTCCAGTTTCCCTTTTGCTTGTAGATTTCTTTTTTAGTCCATCTACTCTCAGCCTTGTTCTTTCTCTACTACAGTCCTATCACTCCACCTGAGGTCACTATCGACGAGGGATCTATTGCTCAATCATTTCTCCATCCTGGTCAATGTATTCTACTATTTTCTCTACCTTTTGTTTCCCATAAAAATTCTTCTATAGGTCATTTCCCCAGCATCTACATAGGTCTTATGTTATATCCAGATTATATCCATATCCTTCGTAGATATGCATATTTACTTTGTTGTTCATATCATACACTTACCTAGGATTCATTGTCAATAGGCCTCTACATAGTATGGGTCACTATCGACCCAGTCAGGTACCATTTTATTTATTCAGAGATCATATATTAATGTTTAGGTTCATTTTAATTACTTTCAGAGTCAATAGTATTTCTATCTCTACATGTTATATGTTTCATCTATCATTTACTTCACTTTTTCATTATCAAACACGGGGGTTGACATCCATGAAAGGAAGGTAACATTTCTTAGAACCAGCTTTGTCAGGAAGCCCCCACATATAACATCTAATCAATTTTTATCCTAGTTTTGTACTTGTAGGTTTTATTAGTCTTGTAGTAGAGAGGATTAATAACTTTGTGCACTTGTTCATCCACATCACACATCTAAGGTACCATAAACCCTCCATTTTATGATTTGTTTAGCTTTATTTAGTATCTAACATCATTAATTTGAATCAAAAAAAAAGCATTGCAAGTCTACTTCCAACTTCAACCAAATTATGGTTTCTTATCTAAACCTTAGTCAGAACATTGATAATCTTTTCATAACAACTCGCGATAATAGCTATAAAATTTGAATCATTTCCCTTACAATTGATATCTATCCCTATTTTGATGTCTCGTGCATGTGTTTCTAGATGTATGGAAGCCAAGTTTTGCCACTATGTTTCCACTTATATCGTTGTGTATCCATTTTTATACAACTTGTGCTAATCCACTGGTTGTAGAGTACATATCAAGAATAATCAATCTATTGGTCAAACATCTCGATATGATCTCACTATTGTATCAAATGAAAATTCATCAAGTGATGTTTGAGGTTACTCAAGACATTGTTACAGATAAGGTACATTATTGACAAAAAAATTCAACTGACCACATAATTGCATAAAGTCTTAGAAGTTTCTTTACTCACAGTTGGTCTTAGGGTAGAATTATGTACAAATGAATTAAGTCTTACATAACACACGCACAACAAAGTAAGCAGGGCACATGCACATGCATCGCATCGCACACACCACACCCACGCGTTCACACATGCACATCTTTGCACACACACACAAGTTCAACACACATTTTACCCATAAAAGAAAGAGCACACTCACACAGCATGCACGCACACACACACACACATGAACCACACACTACAGTACCATGCGCCCTACTGCGCGCATAGTGTGCAACCACACAATACTGATTAGATATCACATTTCATGCATTTAAACATACATTGAGAACACCACATCATGAACACACCCGCATGCAAATGTGCACAAACACATGCACATCGCACACATGACATTTACACACACAGTATGCATTTCCAGTGTACACACATCACAAGGATCACACACATGACGTTTGCACGCGTGTGTGCACACGTTTTATGCATGCATGCACCTAGTTAATTACACATGTACATTTGACACGTGCACACAATCACAAATAACATGTGCACGCATACACTACACGTGCACGCGCACATTGCACACACGCACACACCCGTATACAATACCTACATGCTTCGTGCACACGTGCGAGCCACATCACACTCTCTCTATCTGATCTACTCCTACAATCTCACACATACACATGCCATAATCCGCACACACATAATGCACGCACAATGTACACCATTAGCACACTTCACGCAGGACTCAAATTACATGTGGATGCATACTACACCTTCACGTAGTGCAAAGACATGTATAGTTTCCCCTGGTTCACACATACACAACAACTGCACAATGCTTCGCATGTACACACGCACACACATGTTATGTTCCACTATGCATAAAACAATTCAGCTCCACTTATCCCTCCTCACATGTGAGATACTTCAATTAGGCCAATTCTCTACCCCTCCTCCATGAAAATGCTAAAAATGCACCACTACACATGGCATGCATACGCACATTTTACACAAACTGCGCGCATTACACACACACACACGCGTGCACGCGCGCGCGCACGCACCTTTACACATGTTGCACCCACACGCGCATATATGACTAATTACAGCACACGCGCGCGAGGACACACACCCACAGGTTACACACACACACACACACACACAACACACACACACACACACACACTACAGTATGACACACACACTAGGACTTGGCACACATTTTGCACACACACACACTACACACACACACACACACGACACACACACAGTGTCACATTACAGCAGTGTTTCACATCTGGACACCCAAAGTGAACACACTCACGCATGCACACAAAGAACGTTTGTTTTTGGGACACACGCACATGTGAGGTGCACACCCATTTTCATGCACATGATATGTTCCACTAATAGCGATTAAAGACAGAGGTTCATTCCACGTAGATCAATCCTCATTTAGGATAGAATTCGACTTAGGCCAAGTATCGGACCCCTCCTCCATTTATAATGCTAACATGGATAAATTGAGCATTTAATGTTATTTTTGATATTATATAGGTGGTGTATGCACAAGTCAATTCACCCCTGATATTAATCTAAAGTAGGTCCTTGTTTTAGGTACCGTGTATGTGAGAACATATCTGTAATGTATTAGGTTTATGCTTTGATGACTAGCGCGCATGACCGTGTAGTAATGATTATTATGTATTCAGCTTATGTTATGTAATACTTTGTTACGATGGAATATGGAAGATGGATTCTGGTAATTGATGTGTCTGAATATGGTGATTACATGGTTCATATGATATTAATTTTTATCTAATCTATATTTTTCCTTATTACATGTGTTTCCAATTGAATGTATGCAATGAGTTCTTATAAATGAATGAACACTTGGTCATATATCATCATGTATCTGTATACTAACATCTTGATAAGAACAAATAAATGAGGGACCTAGTAGTTTTGTGTGCTTTGTTAGGAAATATTTAATTAGTGCTCCATTAGTAAATAATAATTACATGAAGTAATTATTATGTTATAAGTATGTGTTAATAAATTGTTATTAGTTGTTATATAAAACAACAATAACAATTATAATTGGTTAGTATGTTTGTTGATATATTGTTATAACAAATGTATAACAATATATTAGTACGGGTAGGTTATTGTTTTGTATACTTCCTATTTTATAGGAAGTTGTTCAACAACATTCCTGGCTATATAATAGCTATTGTATTAGCATGATGAATATTAAGAAGAAATCTATTGTTTTATTATGTAAATCAGTTTTAGTGTTTTCATTTGGTATCAAAGTAGGATATGGAATCTTGAGGATTGGTGGGGCAGTCAGTTTAATCTATTTCCCTTTTAGATGAGACTCAAGAGAAGATTATTTTGCAGAGTTTAGATAGTTATATTTCTGTGTGAAAATCGGTGGTGGATGAGTGTGTTATATAGAACACCACTGTAAATTGTAGGGACCACATAGGATACTGTTGGGCTTATTAAATATCGGTGGACATATTATTAGAAGATATTTTCTTATGCTGATAAAGGGATGGACATCTCAATGAAGTGAGGAATGATAGCAAACTCCTGTACAGTGCTCAGATCTGTATTGTAGTAGATTTAAATTGAGCTTTGTGTCAGAGCTGCGTTTCCCACTAGTACAGTTTTTCATGGTGGGTGAGTTGTTCATGTTACAAGAGATGTTCTTGACTGAGCTCCAAAACATTAGATTCTCTTTGCCCCAGCACCACATTCTCTCTTCCACACATTCTGCCAACATTCCAAATATCCAACAAGGAGAGCACTCGGTTTGAATAGAGACAGTCATTCACTATGCATTGATAAAAACGTGAACATTGTTGAGACACTGCAATGGACTGATAAAAGGTTTAATAAAAATCATTTGATAATGTGTATTATCTATTTGGAATCATTCAAACTCAGATAATATCTCTGCCACGTACACGTCCCTGCTAGATTATTCTAAATGATATATGCGCAGATTCCTTGCCGTTCATCACTCAAATTTGCGTCTGCTGCTATTTAGTGTGGATCTCATGTGTTGACACCTAAAGGCATCATGTTTCCAAGACGATTCATTTGTACAAAAACATAGACCTATTTGAATTTTCTCTTAATATCTTCATTGGCTCGGGTATTCATTATGGTCAGTCAATTGATTTGAGGTCAGGAGGAATATGCGTTAATTCTTGTGTTGTTTTTTGTATGTTGTTTTTGTTTTGAGTTAAATGTCTTCTCATGAGTTGAGTTTATAGTTTGTGTTTCCGTTTTCTTTTATTTTTTAGTCTTAGGTTACCAAATTTCAATAGTCCCATTAGTGTTTTAAGAGTTTATGTTAGTAATTTTAAAATAGTTTAACATCAATATTGTCTTTTATTTCAAGTCAATTAGAGTCGTCAATGTTTGTAATTTTCAACACATTAGTGACAAATATCATTGTCCACATCAAAAGAGTTGTTTATACATATCATCATTGTGGTCAAAGGTTGTTAAAATTTTAGTCCAAAGCGTCAAAGTAGTATCTATCGTCAAAAAGAGTTAAAAGTTGTTAAGTCATTTTGTAAAGAGTCGAAGTCAAATATTTGTAAAAAATTAAAAATTAAAAAAAAAAAAAAAGACATCTTGTGGATGCATTTTCGGCTGTGATCAACGTCCTAATAAATTTTATGGTTCACATTGTGGGAGGGAGACAAAATAAAGTTCAATGTGAAACATGATGAGCTTTAAATCCATATTCCGTTGAGTTAGCAACAAACACCGGAGGCAAGAGGCATCGGAGGTTGAAGGTCATTCAACGACCTCTCGTCAGTCACCAACGATGGGGCCGCACAGATGATTTGGTGGCATTTGTTTTCAGTTGTGTGTTTGCTTCAGTTTGTAGTGATCTTGTTTTCAGTAAGTGGAAATTTCACATTGAGGGGGGGAACATGATTCCAATGTTCCATTTCCAATATGTCAGTTTTTTCTATGTATGTATGAGCAGTAGATTTCAGTAGTTTTTCCTATGTTATTCCATACAGTGAAATGTGATGAGGGCTAATGATAGTACTTGGCACATCATGATGTGGTTGTAGGTAAATCACTTGAAAACCTTCATTTGTGGTTTGTGGTAAACCAATAGCAAAACCACCATTCTTGGTTGTTGGTAATCCAATTGCAAAACCATCACTTTGTGATTTGTGGTAAACCAATTGCAAAACCACCATTCTCGGTTTTTGGTCAACCGTTTGCAAAACCATCCATGAGGTTTTTGATCATCCTGTGAAAATCACCAGACCATGAGCAGGTGCAAGTATAAGGTAGGTTTTCCCCATGTTCGCACTAATGAGGGGAATGTTATGAAATATTTAATTAGTGCTCCATTCGTAAATAATAATTACATGAAGTAATTATTATGTTATAAGTATGTGTTAATAAATTGTTATTAGTTGTTATATAAAACAACAATAACAATTATAATTGGTTAGTATGTTTTTTAATATATTGTTATAACAAATGTATAACAATATATTAGTACGGGTAGGTTATTGTTTTGTATACTTCCTATTTTATAGGAAGTTATTCGACAACATTCCTGGCTATATAATAGCTATTGTATTAGCATGATGAATATTAAGAAGAAATCTATTGTTTTATTGTGTAAATTAGTTTCAGTGTTTTCATGCTTCGGGTAAGTGTTGAGATCTCTCTAAATGAGGTGCTAGAGAGCATAAGCAATTGAGGGAAATAAAAAGACTACATTTTGGTTTCGTTTCCGAGACCTCTTTTTAATTTGTTTCCCGCAATGTTTCTTATAGATGGCATATTGGTTGACTATGGAGAGCATTAAAAGATGGGTAGAGAATGGTTTGGATCAATTTATACAAATATGACCTGATTTCAATGCACGTCATTGGATAGAGAATAATCTTTATGATGAGCTCTATAAAATGTTCTTCATCTTTTTTCCAAAAAAATCATACAAGTGGCTGACATCGTATGCAATAGGAAAGTGTTGGGGATATAGGCCAAGACATTGGATGCAAAGGGATTACCAAACTCTTATTGATGCTGATGTGGTATGGACAAGAGCTATAGATCATTGGTGGGCTCGAGATTTATTTAGTTATACATTAGAGTACATTATTTCTACATATTTGTGTCATGAGGAAGCTGGGTTCAGGTTCTTGCATAAGCCCATAGGATATTACTTGTGTGTTATACCATTATTGATAGAGATTTTATAGTAGAACTAGATCTAGAGTGCCTACCCATAGCTAGCTAAACCCCCAATGTACACAGGGGTAGGAGCAGGTGTGGAGAAAGATGGTGGACCTGGAGGCAACAATGTTGTAACACCTGTGGCAAACTGTTAACTTTTTCTTGTTTGCTTTGCAAGCATTGAGATGTGATTTTTCCTAAGAAGGTGTATTCTTTTGACTGATAGAAATCATGCTTGTGATGGATAAATTAGTTTATGTTCTTGGATTCATTTTACTGAAATATTATTTCTTGCAAGGAATTTATTTTGTTTGAGATAAGGTAGGACCTTGTAAATTGGTAATGTTTTTTACAAATTTATCTCTTTATAAATAACCAAAACCTTGGATCAATTCCATTGATCCAAGGTATGTTTTAATTCTTATTACCTGATCTGTATGGAAAAATGACATTCAGGAGGTTGAAGGAAATAAGGGACTGAGCTCTGTGCATGTATAAAATTTCCTTAATTTTCTTGGAAGTTCCTACTTTGCATTCTTTTGTAAATAGTATGCTCGGATCTTCTTGTTAATTTCTCCAGACACTGAATGGCATAAAGAGGATGGAGGTCTACTTAAGGACTATTAAAGGTAAAAAAAACCTATGTCCTAGATCCTTAAGACCTATTCTAATGGGATTCTAATCTAAGGTTAACTGGACCTACCTTATAGCTATGTTCTACACTAATCCTGTTGCATCCTTATCCTAAGTTGTATGTTTTACAAAGTGCGGGTTTTGGAAATAATCTAAAGTAACTGATAGGGACTATCTCTAACCTATTACCTAATACTAAATTAGCTATGACAGTATGGCTTATCCAAAGATGGAAAATTTACCTAAGGCAATGTATAAAAACCTAAGGTAAATACTTTCTAAACTAACCTAAGGTCAGATCCTAAGCTAATGATATCTATCCTAAAATAATGCAAGGATGCAAGGGTACCTAATGGGGTCGTATGGAAAGTGGAAGGCATGGTGATAGTTCCAAATTCAATTATTTGATTTGATTTTTGAATTTAATGGATGGTATTACCAGTTTTGGCAGAGGAATAGAAATTTTGGCGGAAACATACTTGGCATCATCACTAGAGTTAAGTAATGCATGCCATGGTGGAAATTGGACTCGCAAACTTTAGATGGCAGTGGCATGGAGATATAGGTAGGAGATTAGAAATTAATGACATTTATGGTCTTCAGTTTTGGCGAGCAAATAACCTTGGAAACCATGCAAGTGGATTTATTGGGAGTTGTTTTGTCTTTCATGAATTTCAATTTTTGCTCTGCATGGAGCTATTTGGTTCTTTGAACCAGCAGTTCTATTTTCAGTTTGTTATTATTTTTAACTCCCTTGGACTATTTTCGATCCAATGGAAGTATATGAGGCATTTGAGAAGGTTTTTTTTGGTTGTTGATTTCATTTGGAGAAGGAGTTTTGGAGGCTCAGCTGGAAATATTATTCAAATCGACAGAAGCACTATCAGGCATGATAGGCTCTATCCATTAAGTTGTTCTGATTTTCTTTAAATGTCTTCATTAAAACAACTCTGCTCTCATGAGATAAATGGGTTTTTATTTTGTGATGCTTACTTGGTTTTCTTGCTTGAATTTTTTCTGTATTCTCTAATTGAGGAACCTCTGCTTGAAAAGGTAGTCATTGATTTTTTTCATGTTTGGTTAATGTTGAATCACATCTTGAAACTACCTATGATTTGAGTAATGCTGAATTTGTGTGGATTTGGATTTTCTTCGACAGAATGGGTTTATGGAAATATGTTGTAGCTTATGTATCAAACTGGGTTGTCTGTTTTGGTTGGTAAAAGACATGAATATTATCTTTCTCTGTTACTTCTTTGATTTGTCAAAGTAATGTAGCATATGTGTAACTACAATTAAATGGATGTTTTGCTTCATGTTGGGTAAGTTCGAGTTCATATGAAATACTGAACAAGTGAATTTTTCTTGATCTGTTCTATTTAAACTCTCTTTCTTCAAACCTGGTATTCGATGGAAGCTAAGTCAGAATGGGTGTTTGAATTTTTATGTATTTGTGAATCCGAGATAGTATAAAAACATGAAAAAATGTTTTATTTATTCCCTTACCTATTTTATGTATAATCTTGTTGTTTGAATCTTGATCCTTTTATTGAAACTATGTGTTAATAGTTATTTCGATACTAAGATTTAGAACTGTCATGTTTGAATATAACAATGAATGATTTCACTCATTTTCTGAACTCTATATGTTTCTGGGTTTTCTTTAAACACTTGAAAAAAATGGCACTAATGGTTTGATAGATAAAACCTATGTTACGTTGTGGATATTTCGAAAGACGGCTTGTCTAATTTTATGTTGTGTATTCAAGTAGCTTTGTTGAACTTGTTTGAGGTCAATCTTGTTGTCTTTTTCACTTGCTGAAATAGATGTTGTTGATTTATCTTGCCCGTTCTTGCTCTGGGTAAACCACTAGGTAACTTGTTGAGTAAACTTGTTAAAATCTAACTGTTGTAATTTCATGGAAATTTGTTAAATGGGTATTTTTCTTTTCGATTTGACAGTTACTTAACCTAGAACTAACCAAATCGGTTTAGTTTGATAGGTTTTCTTGATCTCTGAGTAAGTTGGAATAAATTGAATGTCTTGTCAATTTCGTAGATGTGTACAGTTAATCATGTCCATAGAATTGAAACGAAAGGCTTTTAATCATCTCATAATCTAACTTGTGCACTTGTTGCTAAGTCATGTTGTCCTTTTGTTTTCATCTTCTTGAAATTGATTCTAGATGGATTCTTCTTTGTAAATCCTATTGATGTTTTTTTCTATCTCTAAATGGTTACGATTATGAGTCAATCATTCTATCATTTTATCTTCATCTGGAAAGAATGAATAAGATTAGGTTCTATGACTGAAACTTTGTCTAATTTGAATGACTCTTGAAGACTGTAATTACCTTGTATGGTGATTAACAACTTTTGTTATTGCATCTCCTTCTTGATATGGGTATTATATTACTGTCACTAGATGGGGAACATTGCTTGAAATTTATTTCAAATGTAACAGTCGCACATTTTTTTTAGTCTCTTCTTCTACTTTTTTCTTTTATTAAAGAGTTGAGGATGTTGTGATTGGGTTATGCATTTATCCTTTGTGACTTTCTTCATGGGTGATAGAGTGTAGGAATCCTCTTCTGATCATGTCATTTGAATCCTTCTCTTTCATTCACTGAGGTAAAGTCTAATCAATGTTTAGCCTTTGGAAATTGTAAAAGATTATGTGTTGTGTTCTCCTTTCTAAGTTTTGAATGGGATTTGGGTTAACCGAATTGTAAAGGAAGTTTTAAACTGTTTTATCACAGTAGTTTTCTTTTTATGAAACTTTGTAAGCTGGATGTTATAAAGTTCCTACTTCTTAAAAGTAACTATGTTTTGGTTAAATAGTGAAGTTAATTTTGTATTTCAAATTCAGATGAATTGTGAAGAAAATAATTAGAAGGTACTTTTATTTAATATGGATAAGTGTTTTAGTTGGAACATTATTTATCTGATATCATGTTGTAGATTGCTGACTACATCATGATCTTTCCCTAAATGTTATTCAAATTGATTAATTGTTCTTCTTTTATGGTTTCTACTACTTATGATTTATTTTTCTGCTTGACCTCACTGTTTCATAAAAGTAGAGTTAGTTTTATGAAATAGTTAGTTGAAATCACATCATTTTAATGCTTAGTGCTTATCATGCTCATTTTGATGAAGTGACCCGTGCTAGCAATTTTTGTAGATGGACTTCATAAGTGATAAAGGAAGGCAATAACTTATATGATGTATTGGTTTCTTAAAAGTCTGGACCTTTTATAGAGAATTCTAATTCATTATTGAGATGTATTGAAAGAAGAAAAGTTGTATTCTTTAATGATCTTGATGTTGTTGACATGAAATATGTCAGTAATGCATAGTCTTGTAAAATGTGTATTTTATCATGATGAATTGAAAAGACTGAAGTTACTTACCTTAATTATGTCAATTCTCTTGTGCATAATATGAAGGAAAATTGTAATCCTATCTTTGATGTTGGCATTCATATCTGATTGGATCCTTATTTCTATTATCATTAAATGAGTTGGATAAATGGGAATTAGTAAAAATTTCCCTTACTTGAATGCAACTTACTAAGTTGCATGTATTGATGTTCTTTACCTAATCTTGTATGGTTTATTATGATGTTAATGAACATATAGTTAAAACTATCATGAAGTGTGAAATGGATAAGGTTATAATAAATCCTAACACTTAACCATAAAGAGGAAGGTTCTCCTCTCAAAATGATACAAAATAAATGAATGGTATATGAGTTTGTTAACCATTTAGACTTCATATCTATGAAATATATGGTAACAGAACATGTTTTGGTTATTATACATTCTTTGAATGGTTGAGACACATTAAATAAATCTTATGATGGATGTTGTTTCTATTTTTGATTAATTGCACGTTAAGAAAAAAGGTTAATGAACATAAAATCAATCATAGGTTTATGAAGTTGTATATTATTTAATCAACTCAAATAAGGATGGAAGCCTTAAGGATTGTTGGGATTAGGGTTATACAAGGTTGTTGTGATTTGATTATTAATCCAAAGATAATTAATTGGAAATGACCTCTTGAGGTGTGTAAATCATGATGAAGTAGTTCTATTAGATGTTGGTACATGCCAACTTCATAATTGTACCTTTGTGAAGACTTGGGTGTTGACAAGGATACAGTGTTGCAGTTGACATGTTGCAACACCCTTTAGCATTGGCTCATATAAATCTACTCAAATCTGGACTTGAACTTAGTTTCTCTCTAGATCAGGTTAAGGATATGATTTAGAATATGAAGTTACTCTCAATGAATTAGGGTAACTAGGCACAGTCAATTGACTTAGGTTGACTGAGTATGCCCATATACCCTAGGTCATCATGAGTGGATTCCTATACCAAATTATGTCAATAAACTAGGTTACAGTCAAACCTTGGACAAGTGGACTGACAGAAGTCAGTAAAGACCATTCTAGATAACAGATGAGTGGGGTGAAGGACGTATTCTGATTAGACAAGTATGTCGTCTAGGAATAGTAACATGAACAATATCTTGGAAATCTTTGGCTAAAGTATCGCAAGCTAATGGTTGCGTTGTCCTATGTCACCTAGTTTGAGAAATGTGATTTCAGATGAATATGGTAACAAATATTTAGATAGGTTTCTTAAACAGAACACTCAATACCTAGAAAAGGGTAAGAAAACCAAGTATACATAGTATAACCATAGTATTCAATACTTAAGTTAACATGAGAGATCGGTTGGTAGCCGAGTCATGAAATGAGAAATCGGTAGTTCACCGAGTCATTTACAGCTGCATATGGTTATTTGTTATGAGATTGATTGACATGGAATGTGTGTTCTAAAATTATAATTATTTAGAGCATAGAAAATTATGTATAAAAAAAATCCCCCTATTTATAAAGTCTTACAATGGGAATGTTACATCTTGGTATCAGAGCTGAAGGTTGTAGCTCTTGGACCTATTGTGTCTATAATCTTATAAAACTTAAATTTTCTTGTTAATAGAAAATAGTTAGAACAAGAGGAAATGTTGCAAACAACTCACCACCTGGTGGAGAAGAAGCAACTGCCCAAAAACTCAATGAGATCCTTACTTCCTTATTGGACACGAGAGATCGTTTGGTTGTACTTGAATAACAAGTAATGGGTAATAAGGAGGAAGAAGATGTTGGTAATAACAATCAGCCACCTTCTACGGACAATGCCAATTTGAGAAATTTGGGTGTTGATAATAACAATGTAAACATGTCAGATTAGGTAGAAAATAAAAAGGCAAGGATGACAACTGAACTCACTAATGATATAAAAAGGATAATTCCACCTAAGTTTTATGACACCACATTAGGAGATAGAGCTGATAATTGGCTCAGCGAAATGGAGAAGTACTTTACAATAAGGAACTTCTCAGAGGAAACAAAGGTAATATGGGGAGCATATCAACTTTCCCATGAAGCATTTTCATGGTGGGACATTCGTAAGGCTGAGTTGAACATTGATAAAACTAATATTACTTGGGATCAATTTAAAAGTAATTTTAGGCAACGATGGCTGCCACAACTTTACTATGATCAGAAAAATTATTGAATTTCAGAAACTTAACCCAAGGAAAATTAATTGTAATAGAGTATTAGGAGTGGTTTACTAAACTCCTTAAGTATGTACCTCAGTATCAAACTGACGAGAAGTTCAGGATACGGAAATTTATCATGGGATTAAATCTCATTATATGGGGAGAGGTGGATGTTCAAATCCCAACCACTATGGAAGGGGTTGTTGAAAAATCCATAAGGAAAGAACAAAAATTAAAGGTAATTTCTACTAATAAGAAGGAAGTAAGAAAGAAACTTCCAAACTCCTTTTCATCATCTCTTACACCTAAGAAAGGACCATGGAGGAAGTTTGGTATGAAAATTAAGTTTTCAGCTGATAATAATAAGAAAACAGCAAAAAATAAGCCTATTGCTAATGTACGCAATGACTTTGTCAAGAACAATAATAATGGACAGAAGTCCTATGGAGGTCAGAATGATAAATTTAAGGCTGGAAATAAATTTGATCCTAAAAAGGGACCTACATGAGGATGTTAAAATTGTGGCAAGGATAATTACACAAACCAATGTCCTTTGAAAAAGGATGACCATAATCAGTAGCACAAGATACATGCTGTAGTAGCTGACAAACAATCTGAAAAGTAAGTCACACCCATAGAAGTTTTGGGTAAGTTATTTGGCATACCTGTAACTATTCTTTTTGATATGGGAGCTATTGAATGTTTTATTTCTAGTAATTTAGCATTGAAATTAAAAAGAAAAGCTGTAAAAATGGATAAATCATGGGTTGTACATTATGAGAATAATGTTGTTCATATAGTTAGTATGTGTCTTTTTAGAGCAGTCCTTGACTTACCTAGTTTTTCCACTGAAGTTGATCTTTATGTTGCTCCTTTGGGGTCTTATGATGTAATCATATGTGTTAATTGGCTAGCTGAGCATAAAGAAAAAGTGCAATGTTTTGAAAAAACATATTTGTTGTTTAGATGACTTGTAAAAAATAAACAGAGATTTAAGGTGTAAAAACGTGAAATTTTAGTTAGGAAATTGTCTGCTATGTAACTTAAGAAGGCCAAAAATAAGGGTTATACCTTATATGTAATAAATATTTCTGAATCTACTGAAGAAAATAGTGATTTCTTAGAATGTTACCTACTGTTACAAAACTACAGTGATGTGTTTCTAGAAGAATTACCAGGTGTTCCACCCAAAAGGGAATTTGACTTCACAATTGAAATCAAACCTAGAACCAAGCCTATTTCTAAGGAACCTTATCAGATGACTACTATTGAATTGGTAGAGCTTAAGGCACAGTTATAATAAATTCTATCTAAAGGTTTGATTAGACTGAGTGTCTCACCTTGGGGAGAACTGGTAATTTTTGTGAAAAAGAAAGATGGAATACTTAGATTGTGTATTGATTACAGAATGTTAAACAAGGAAACGATTAAGAATAGATATCGACTTCCTAGAATTGATTATCTATTTGATGAGATGCGTGGAGCATCAATATATTATAAGATAGATCTACAATCTGGATATCATTAGTTATGAATTAAGGATGAGGAAATTTATAAAACAACTTTTAGAACAAGGTATGGACATTATGAATTCATAGTTTTACCTTTTGGATTAACAAATGCACCTGTAGATTTTATGAATCTAATGAACAATATTTTTCAATAATACTTGGACAAATTTGTGATTGTGGTTCTTGGATGACATTCTCATATATTCTAAAAATATGGAAGAACACCATGAGCATTTGAAGATAGTCTTGGAAATCTTGAGAAAAAGACAGTTATATTGGTAAGTTATCTAAATGTTATTTACTATGACACAGAAGTGGACTATTTAGATCATGTTATAAGAAAATATGGAATAGTTGTAGATCATTCTAAAATTGTAGCTATAACTAAGTGGCATGCACCAAAGAATTTACATGAAGTCAAAAGCTTCATGGGTCTTGGTGGTTACTATAGGAAATTTGTTAAATATTTCTCCAAAGTTGTTGCACCAATAACTTCATTACAAAAAAAAAGGATAAGAAATTTGTGTGGAATGAGAAATGTGAATCTGCATTTAAAACTTTAAAGGATCAATTAACTTCAGCACCTATTTTGGTTGTACCTAACCCTAATGGAGAATTTACTATTATAACGAATGCATCTGGGGAAGGTCTTGGAGGTATTTTGTTACAAAATGATCATGTCATAGCATACGAAAGTAGAAAACTTAAGTTACATGAGTTGAATTATGATCCACATGATCTAGAGCTCACTTCCATTATTCATGAACTTCAAATTTGGAGGCATTATCTGCTTGGTAAACCTTTTGAACTAAAAATTGATCATCTTGGGTTGAAGTATATTTTTACTCAGCCAAATCTAAATGCAAGACAACGAAGATGGTTAGAGTTTTTATCTCAATATGATTTTGACATAAGTTACATTAAAGGAAAGGAAAATTGGGTAGTTGAAGCTCTAAGTCATGGGAATCACATTTCTACTCTTATAACATTGAGAACCTAGTTTAAGAATGAAGTAAAAAGTGTTATGGAATCTGATTCTTATTTTCAGTAAGTAAAAGCAACACTTGCTGCAGATCCAAACGATGTGAGATATAAGGTTTTTCACTTTGATAATGAAGGAATCTTACAATTTGAAAACAGTGTATACATACCTTTGCTAAATGATTTAAGAAAGAAATTATTAGTTGAATTTCACAATTCACCTTTTTTTGGACACCCTGGTATTACAAAGATGCTTGCTGATATAAAACAGTAATATTTCTGGAAAGGGATGAAAAAGGATGTTATATAGTTTTGTGACACATTGCTTAGAATGTCAACATGTTAAAGCTAAACATATGCATCCAGCTAGATTATTGTATCCTCACAGCATACCGCAATACAAATGGCAAGTGATAAGCAGGGATTTTGTACAAGGTTTTCCTATGTCAAGAAATAAACATGATGTTACTCTAGTTTTTGTTGATAAACTAAATAAAGTAGTACACTTTATTGTTGGTAATATTAAGGATGATTCACCTATTTTAGTGAAAAGGTTTGTTCATGAGATTTTCAGATTACATGGAGTACCTAAATTAATCATATCTTATAGAGATCCAAGAATGACTTCAATATTTTGGCAAACACTTAACGTAGCTTTAGGAATTAAGTTGAATTTCAATTTTGCGTATCATCTGGAAATAGAATGGATAAACTAAAAGAGTTAATCAGGTTTTAGAGGATATGTTACAAATGTATTGTATGGATCAGCAGTATAAATGGGAAGAGTACCTTCCATTAGTTGAGTTTGTATACAATAACACATATCACGCATCTCTAAAGATGGCACCTTTTCAAGCATTGTACGAAAGGAAATGTAGAAACCCCTGTTAGTTGGGATAGCATTGAGGATAGAGAGGTAATTGGACCTGAAATCCTTACAGAAATGGAATAGCAAGTTAAAATGATTCGTGAACGCTTGAAAGAAGATGCAGATAGGCAAAAGAAATATGTTGACTTGAAGCGGGTTGATAGGAAATTTAAACTTGGTGAGAAGGTCTTTCTTCAAGATTAAACTGAAAAAGAGTTCTATAACTTTTGGCAAGGCTACCAAGTTATCAACTCATTATGTGGGACCTTTTGAAATTGTTGAAATAATCAACCCTGTAGCTTGTCGTTTAGCGTTACCTCCTACTTTGTCATGAATGCATGAAGTTTTCCATTTTTATTTTCTTAAGAAATATGTTTCAGATTTATCACGTGTGTTAAATTGGAATTCCTTACAGGTCCAAGAACCAGGAATAATCATGGTTAAACCTATACGAGTGCATGAAACTCACCAGTTGCATTTAAGAAATTATGAAACAAGGAAATGTAAGGTCCAGTGGGACCAATTTAATGAGGAAACTGTAACTTGGAAAAATTTGGAAGATATGAAAACTACTTTTCCATATTTATTTGAATAGAATTGATTTTGTTGACTGATAAAATTTGTGATTTTATTCTTTTTATGACAATAAATCTGCTAGTTTCAGGCAGATATTTTATTGTTTAAAATAAACAGCTACATAAATGTTGATTTTGTGAATTTTAAAATCCAATTATACTTTGAACATATGGAAAGAAATATAATAAATTGATTGTCCTTGATGCAAATTGTTTAAGTAAATTAATCATTGGGACGATGATTCTTTTTAAGAGGGAAGTATGTAACACCTGTGGAAAGCTGTTAATGTTTCCTCTTTTGCATTGCAATTTTTGACATGTGATTTGTCCTAAGAAGGTGTATTCTTTTGATTGTTAGAAATCATGCTTTCCATGGATAATTTATTGATGTCCTTGGATTCATTTTGCTGAAATGTTGTTGCTTGCAAAGAATCCATTATGTTTGAGATAAGGAAGGATGTAAATGGGTAATGTTGTTTGCAAATTATCTCTTTATAATAACGAAACCTTGATCAATTCCATTGATCCAAGGTATGTTTTAATTATTTTTACTTGATCTGTATGGTAAACTGACATTCAGAGGTTGAAGGAAATAAAGGACTAAAATCTTGTATTTATACAATTTCATTGACCTTATTGTAAGTTCTTGTTTTGCATTCTACTGTAAGTAGTATGCTCGGATCTTCATGTTAATTTCTCCAGGACACTAAATGGCATAAAGAGGATGGAGGTCTACTTCAGAACTATTGAGGGTAAAAAAAACCTAAGTCCTAGTTCTTTAAGATCTATCCTAACGGTATTCTAACCTAAGGTAAAATAGACCTACGTTATATCTATGTTTACACTAATCTTGTTACATCCTTACCTAAGTTGTATGTTTTACAAAGTGGGGGATTTGGAAATACCCTAAGGTAACTATAGGTTTATTTCTAACCTATTACCAAATACTAAATTGGTATGAAGTATGGCATATCCTAAGATGGAAAATTTACCTAAGGCAATGTCTATAAACCTAAGGTAAATACTTTCTAAACTTACCTAAGGTCGGATCCCAAGCCAATGATATCTATCCTAAACTAATGCAAAGATGGAAGGGGACCTAATGGGGTTGTATGGCAAGTGGATGACATGGCGATAGTTCCTAAGTCATTTATTTGATTTGATTTTTGAATTTAATAGAGGGTACTTCCAGTTTTGGCAGAGGCATAGAAATTTTGCGGAAACCTACTTGGCATCATCACTAGAGTTAAGTAATGCATGCCATGGTGGAAATTGGACTCGCAAACTTTAGATGGTGGTGGCGTGGAGATATAGGCAGGAGATTGGAAATTAATGACATTTATGGTCATCGGTTTTGGTGAGTAAATCACCTTGGAAACCATGTAAGTGGATTTTATTGGGAGTTGTTTTGTCTTTCATGAATTTCAATTTTTTCTCTGCATGGAGCTATCTGGTTCTTTGAACCAATAGTTCTATTTTCAGTTTGTTATTATTTTTAACTCCCTTGGACTATTTTCAATCCAATGGAAGTATATGAGGCATTTGAGAAGGAACTTTTTGGTTGTTGATTTCGTTTGGAGAAGGAGTTTTGGAGGCTCGGCTGGAAATATTCTTCAAATTGACAGAATCACTATCAGGCATGATAGGCTCTATCCATTAAGTTGTTCTGCTTTTCTTTAAATGTATTCATTAAAAAAACTATGCTCTCATGAGATAAATGGGTTTTTATTTTGTGATTCTTACTTAGTTTTCTTGCTTAAATATTTTCTGTATTCTCTAATTGAGGAACCTCTGCTTGAAAAGGTAGTCATTGATTTGTTTTCATGTTTGGTTAAAGTTGAATCACACCGTGAAACTGCTTATGATTTGAGTAATGTTGAATTTGTGTGGATTTATCTTGTCTTCCCAGAATGGGTTTATGGAAATATTTTGTAGCTTATGTATCAACCTGGGTTTTCATTTTGGTTGGTAGAAGACATGAATATTATCTTTCTTTATTACTTCTCTGATTCGTTGATGTAATGTAACTTATGTGTAAGTGCAATTAAATGGATGCTTTGCTTCGTGTTGGGGAAGTTTGAGTTCACATGAAATAGTGAACAATTGACTTTTTCTTGATTTGTTCTGTGTAAACTCTCTTTCTTTAAACTTGATATTCGATGGAAGCTAAGTCGGAATGGGTGTTTGGATTTTTCTGTATTTGTGAATCTGACCTAGTATAGAAACATGAATGAATGTTTTATTTATTCCCTTACCTATTTTCTGTATAATCTTGTTGTATGAATCTTGATCCTTTTATTGAAACTATGTGTTAATAGTTATTTTGATACTAAGATTTGGAACTGTCATGTTTGAATATAACAACGAATGAGTTCACTCCTTTTATGAACTCTATATGTTTCTTGGTTTTTTTTAAACACTTGAAAAAAAATGGCACTAATGGTTCGATAGATGAAACCCTGTTACGTTGTGGATATTTTGAAAGATGACTTGTCTAAGTTGATGTTATGTATTCAGCTAGCTCTGTTGAACTTGTTTGAGGTCGATCTTGCTGTCTTTTTCACTTGTTGAATTAGATGTTGTTGATTTATCTTACCCGTTCTTGCTCTGGGTAAACTATTGGGTAACTTGTTGGAGTAAACTTGTCAAAATATGACTATTGTAATTTCATGGAAATTTGTTGAATGGGTATTTGAATTTTGGAGTTGACGGTTACTTAATGTGGAACTAACCAAATCAGTTCAGTTTGATAGGTTTTCTTGATCTCTGAGTAATTTGGAATAAATCTAATGTCTTGTCAATTTCATAGATGTGTACAGTTAAGCATGTCCACAGAATTCAAACGAAAGGATTTTAATCATCTTATAATCTGACTTGTGCACCTGTTACTAAGTCATGTTTTCCTTTTGTTTACATCTTCTTAAAATCGATTATAGATGATTCTTCTTTGTACATCCTATTGATGTTTTATTTCATCTCCGAATGGTTACGATTATGATTCGATCATTCTATAGTTTTATCTTCATCTGGAAAGAATGAATAATCTTAGGTTCTATGACTAAAACTTTGTCTAATTTGAATGACTGTTGAAGGCTGTAATTACCATGTATGGTGATTAACAACTTTTGTTATTGCATATCCTTCTTAATATGGGTATTATATTATTGTCATTGGTTGTCCATGATGGGGAACCTTGCTTGAAATCTATTTCAAATGAAATAGTAACACATTCTGTTTAGTATCTTCTTCTACTTGTTTCTTTTATTAAAGAGTTGAGGATGTTGTGATTGGGTCAGCATTCATCCTTTGCAACCTTCTTCACATGTGATAGAGTGTAGGAATCCTCTTCTGATCATGGCATTTGACTCCTCCTCTTTCATTCGCCAAGGTAAAGTCACTGCCCCTTTGGAAATTGTAATAGGTTATGTGTTGTGTTCTCTTTTCTGAGTTGTGAATAGTGATTTGGGTTAACCGAATTGTAAAGGAATTTCTAAATTGTTTTATCATAGACGTTCTTCTTCTTTTGGGTAAATCTTGTCATAGATTTAATTGGTTTAGTTGCATTACTTTCTTAAATTCCTTTATGTATTCATCATTAATACTTGCTTATTCACTTGACTTGTAATAAAATATTTTAATATTTGTGATAGTAAATTAATGTAAGATGTTTTTCATTGAGTGAATACTTTCTTAATCTTAATGTATAGCCTAACTTGAGAACTTAGGCTATGTCTTGGACTTGGAATTAGAATGTCACATCTGAAATGTGAAACTCTTATTTATTTATGTTGTTAGATGATTCATCCTAAAACCTTTAGGAAGATGGAATGAGCTTTGTTGTAGTTGTCTTTTTATAAAACTCTATAAGCTAAGTTAGGAGGTTCCTAATTCTGAAAAGTAACTCTATTTTGGTTAAATAGTGAAGTTAATTTTGTATTTCAAATTCAGATGAATTGTGAAGGAAATAATTAGAAGGTAATTTTATTTGATATGGATAAGTGTTTTGGTTGGAACATTATTTATCTAAATATCATGTTGTAGATTGTTGATTACATAATGATCTTTCCTTAAATGTTATTCAGATTGATTAATTGTTCTTCTTTTATGGTTTCTACTACTTATGATTTATTTGTCTTCTTGACCTCGCTATTTCATAAAAGCAAAGTTGGTTTTATGAAATAGTTAGTTGAAAACACATCATTTTAATGCTTAGTGCTTATCATGCTCAGTTCAATGAAGTGACCCGTGCTAGCAATTTTGCAGATAGACTTTGTAAGTGATAAAGGAAGGCAATAACTTATATGATGTATTGGTTGCTTAAAAGTCTGGACCTTTTATAGAGAATTCTGATTCATTATTGAGATGTATTGAAAGAAGAAAAGTTGTATTCTTTAATGATCTTGATGTTGTTGACATGAAATACGTCAGTAATGCATAGTCTTGTAAAATGTGTATTTTATCATGATGAATTGAAAAGACTGAAGTTAATTAACTTAATTATGTCAATTCTCTTGTGCATAATATGAAGGAAATTTGTAATCCTATCTTTTATGTTGGCATTCATATCTGATTGGATCCTTATTTCTATTGTCATTAAATGAGTTGGATAAATGGGAATTAGTAAAAATTTCCCTTACTTCAATGCAACTTACTAAGTTGCATGTATTAATGTTCTTTACCTAATCTTGTATGGTTTATTATGATGTTATTGAACATATAGTTAAACTATCATGAAGTTTGAAATGGATAAGGTTATAATAAATCCTAACACTTAACCATAAAGAGGAAGGTTCTCCTCCTCTCAAAAGGATACAAAATAAATGAATGGTATATGAGTTTGTTAACCATTTAGACTTCATATTTATGAATTCTATAGTAGTAGAACCTGTTTTGGTTCTTATACATTCTTTGAATGGTATAGACACATTAAATAAATCTTATAATGGATGTTGTTTCTATTTTCGATTAATTACATGTTAAGAAAAAAGTTAATGAAAATAAAAGCAATCATAGGTTTATGAAGTTCCATATTATTTAATCAACTCAAATAAGGATGGAAGCCTTAAGGATTGTTGGGATTAGGGTTATGCAAGGTTGTTATGATTTGATCCTTAATCCAAAGATAATTAAGTGGAAATGACCTCTTGAGGTGTGTAAATCATGATGAAGTACATCTGTCAAATGTTGGTACATGCCAACTACATAACTGTACCTTCGTGAAGACTTGGGTCTTCACAAGGATACAGTGTTGTAGATGACATATTGCAACACCCTTCAGCATTAGCTCATCTAAATCTACTCAAATATGGACTTGAACTTAGTTTCTCTCTAGATTAGGTTAAGGATATGATTTAGCATAGCAATTTACTCTTAATGACTTAGGGTAACTATGCACATTCAATTGACTTAGGTTGACTGAGTATGCCCATATACCCTAGGTCATCGTGAGTGGATTCCTATACCAAATTATGTCAATAACTTGGGTTAGTTTCAAACCTTGGACAAGTGGACTGACAGAAGTCAGTAAAGACAAATTCTAGATAACATATGAGTGGGGTGAAGGACATATTCTGATTAGACAAGTATGTCGTCTAGGAATAGTAGCATGAAAAGTATGTTGGAAAGCTTTGGCCAAAGTATTGCAAGTTGTTGGTTGTTTTATCCTATGTCACCTAGTTTGAGAAATGTGATGTCAGATGAATATGGTAACAAATATTCAGATAGATTTCTTAAACAGAACACTCAATACCCAGAAAAGGGTAAGAAAACCAAGTATACATAGTATACCCATAGTATTCAATACTTAAGTTAACATGAAAGATCAGTTGGTAACCGAGTCATGAAATGAGATATTGGTAGTTCACCAAGTCATTTACAGCTGCATATTGTTATTTGTTATGAGATTGATTGGCATGGAATGTGTGTTCTAAAATTATGATTATTTAAAACAGAGAACATTATGTATAAAAAAATTCCCTTGTTTCTAAAGTCTTAAAATGAGAATGTTACACATACAGAGAGAGAAAATATGGATCAAGTTTAATGAAGCACAAGAGAGGGAAATGAAAAAACAAAGGGAGATCGAGGAGTCCCTGTAGTTGAGGAGATAGATGGCTTGCAAAGGATTTTAATCTCTCGTAGAAGACAGGGGAGCTATAGAAGCTAATTTTCCCAATATTGGGTAAGAGGAATAGAGAATCCCCTTCAGCTTCAAATAAAATCACATCAGAGCAGAGCATGAGTACCGCAGGCACACATCCAATCCCACCTAGCCATTGTCTTTGGTGTTCCAAATCCAGAAGTAGTCATTAAGAAGTAGGTTAGTACAGGTAAACAAGAAGAGATGAGTAAAAAAAATTGTTGAATTCAGGAGATAAAGTTAGCAGCATGCCCATGGCTTCGCAGTCAACATCTTTTTTAGAAATGTTATAATAGGATTGTTCTTAGGCACATCATTAGGATAGAATATTGGTGTGCATACTATTAGAAGTACTACAGTAGTATTTGTGACCACGCAGACCATTGGTGTCCAGTCTAGTACCATGACTTAGATACAAGGCAATTGGACCGCATCCCACAACAGAAGGATTAGGAAGATCAGGTAGAACAAGAGGAGGAAAAACTAGTGGAGGTTATGGTTCTAGGTCTAATGGACAAGGCCCACACCCAGCAACCCCCACATCAATCACCATTACATCCAACACCTCAGGTTTACTATGATATATATCTCTTTTTACAATAGTATAGGGGTATTGAAGATGCATTAGAGCATGTGCATAAGTGTGAACTACTATAGCGCACTAAGGGAATTACAACCTTAGAACGTAAGGCTAGTTAGTTTTCTACTATGCTATGAGGGCGCATGGATAGTTGGTATCGAAAGTATGATCCACATCAGACTGTGGTGGATTACGATGTTTTCCATTCTGTATTTTTGGTATAATTTCACATTCCATAATTTGAGAACCAGAGCATTAGTGCACTCAAGGATAGTAAGTAGGGTTCAACTGAAATCATGCGAGAGTATGATATGTGTTTCAAGAATTTATTATCTAAGTTGTCCAATGACATTCATCCTAGTCAACATGCACAATAGTTTGTTGGGGGATTGTTGACTCCTTTCCAAAGAGCACTCTCTCATAAGACATATGCGGATCAACATGAGACTTTGGAATCCACTTTGTGCACTAAGGATATTGGAAGTGTTGATACTGGAGTGAGTCCATTCTTAGAGGTGCATATTAAAGCCAAGGAGAAATAGTTGGAGAAGCTTTCTGCCAACTCAACACATGAGACATGCAATGGAATTCTTTGCATAGATTGTGAAATGGAGGGACATACTAAAGATAATTTCCCACACAAGTTGATGCACACGTTACTATTGGATTGTGAAGTTTTTCATCTAAACCATGATGTTCGAGATTTCCCTTTGTTTCAGTGCACAATCTAGAAGAAGGTGTCCATGTACTATAATATTTGCAAGTCCCACACTCACGACACTGTTGACTATAAATTGATTGATCACATTCATGAATCCATTGAGACAAGAGTGCACCATACTGGTGTGGTGAGAAGACCTAAGAAAAAATAAGGCCATAATCATTAAGAGCACAACCATTGAAACAATAGTAATGGAGGCTTCTGAGGAGTATATCATGGCCGCGGTCACGGTAGTAGTAGATTAATTTTTGCTATAGGTACTTATTATACTTATGGGTCACCTAATCATTACCAGCGGGATTTCCCTCATAATGCAACATGTTCATGGTGTGGAAAGCCACATAAGTGGGAGGATTTCTTGAATTTATATGATCACATGAGTAAAAACAAGAATAAGGACAAAGGTGATGGGATGATCAAGGTGGAATGTGTGAATGTTGATTAATAGATGCCTAAGAAGATTGATCCAAAAGTACAACCCATGTTGTTCACAACACGAACTAAGGCAACACACATGCGCGAGCCTCAGAAGGCTAAGCCACTTATAATGAGGGAAGAAGTGATACATGTTAAGTATCCATATGTGGAGCATCAGAAGGAATTCTACTAGGAGATGATGGGATTTATTAGGGATTTACACGGTAAAATACAATGCTTAAAGGAACAGGCACGTGAAAGAGAGTGGGAAAATTTTCTTGAGCTCCCGTAGAAGGATTTAGATGATCTAAAGGAGGTGTGTAAGATGTTGTGCTAGGAGAATATCATTCCTCTACTAGGATAATGACTTCGAGAAAAATTATTGTGTGTAAGAGTTGAGCATGAGAGGTAGATACTTCATGCTAATCTACCACCACATGAACATGAATTTGACAAAGAGATCACACTGGATGCAATAATTGATGGTTGGATAGTAAGTAATATCTTAATAGATACATGTGCTGAGGTAAATTTATTGACTCTTGAAGCATGGAATCAGATGGGAAGGTATACATTAAAGTCATATTTGAATGTGTTGTATATGGAAAAAAACTAAGGTAATTCCTATTGGGGTACTAGAACATGCATCCATTATCATTCAGGGAGCCAAATTTACTGGGTAATTTGAGGTATTGGAGCTTGCAGAAGCAAATAACTTTCCAGCATTACTTTGGTAGCCTTGGTACTATGTAAAAATACTATATATGCATTTTAACAAGAGATGCGTCAGTTTTGAGAAAAATGACGAGTGCATGATCATACCCCTATTTGAGAAGAAGGCAGAGCCCTATGTTGAGCCTTTGAGTGAGGAAGATCTAAATCGAATTCATGTAGTGACGGTGTGCGATCCAGAGAATCTTGAACAATCAAAGGAATGTGTTCTTTAGTGGGAGGATATGCGGTCTGTAAGTGACACTACTAGTGTTTCTTGTGACAATTGGGTGCATGACAGGTATGAAAATGTCAGGCGTGAATTTAAAGGGTGATTCACAAGGATGATCAGGCCACATATGGTGAGGTTCTTGGGCTTGGTTCAAGTACCAAGGTATACTGGCAAAGGGAATTTTGATACATTCTTGTGCGTTATGGAGACTTAATGGTTAAATGAAGGGGGTAGGAGAAATATTTTTATCTATACCTTGTGGGGAACAACAATGCACTAGTGGGAGACACACAAAGATAACCTCTTGTAGTGGTAAGAAGTGAGAATCACTTTTCCCACCAAGTTTACTCAGAGTAATGCACTTACATGTATTTTTGAATTTCATGGCAAGGATTCAACTTCACATCACGTCCATGAGTGTGAGATATCATGGGCATAGGGGAAGGAGGCCTTACCACCATCAATATGGGTACATAATTTCTACTCTACACTACGTGGATACATGTATACCTAGTATATCCATGCTAAGTTAAGAAGAGAAATAACAAATTAGAAAGAAATGACTACATGTATGATTAAAACTTTTGATTAATTTTCTACTAAGTCTCCATTCCATGAAGAATTATAGATAATTAAGTGCATCACATCGAGGGATAGCGCGAAGGCTAAAGAGATCATGTTAGAACTGTTTGGTGGCCCTGATCTTAAGGATACTGCAGAAGAACAAATGGTTTATGCCTCGAAGGAAAAATAAAATGTAAAATTGTATATATGATTGATGATGAGGAGGTTGACAACCTAGATGTTAGCCACAATGAAGGTGCATTTGAGGTAATGGATTATGTAGATGAGAAGGAATGTAACATCCCCATTTTAAGATACTAGAACAAGGGAAAATTTTTATTTTTATTTTTAATATATATAACATTCTATGTTATGAATTATATAATTCAAACACACGTTCAAGTTTTAATAATTGTTCTCTGCCCAAACAACACAGTTTGGAACACACAATTTCCTTTTAAAACTAATGTTCCCTGTTCACATATTTACAATATGGAACACACATTCAATGCCATTCAATCTTATAACAGATTCTATATGCTGCTGTAAATGACTTGAAGAACTATCGATCTCCCATTTTCATGGCTCGGAGTTTCAACGATCTCTCATTTCATGACTCGGCAACAACCGATCCTTCATGTTCGTTCATGCATAGTATATTATATATACAAGTTCTCTTAACCGTTTCCAGTTATCAAAGTGATCCATTTAAGAAGCCTATCTGAATATCTGTTACTGATATTTCATCTGACATCCTGCATCTTAAATTAAGTGATTAGGACAACGCAACCAGCACTCTGCGATACTTTGGCCAAAGATTTTCACATGCTTTGCATGATCATATTCCTGGATGTGATACACATCAATGGAATACGTCCTTCACTTCACTTCACCTGTTATCTAGAATGGTCTTTCCTGGTTCCTACCAGTCCTCTCAATTTAAGGTCAGATTTAAACTTCCAATTTCCAACTAGCAATATGAACGAATATAGGAAGGCACTCCGTATACATGATCATACTCCTATCCCCAGCCAAGAACTTCACATTCAGCCTATGTATTCTTGATGTTTTAATTCAGGAGGGCATTGTAATATGTCAGCTATAACATTGTGTTGTCATGAAGACCCCGTCCTTCATGAAGACACCTTGCTGTAGCTGGCGTATGTCAATGTCCCTACGGAATCCTCTCATCGAGAGTACACATCCTGCTCAAGTGGTTTGGATATGATCTTAATATTTAAGATCAACTTTCAGCAACCATGTTGATCCTTTATCCTCGTTCCCGTTATAGTTGTACGTAGCTAAGAGAGACTAAATTTGTCCTTTAGCTTGCTATGCATCTTCTCCTTCGTACGGAAGGGCTGCATTTCTCTACTTGGTTTTCTTCTTAATCTTCGGATTAAGCAGCCCGTTACTGATGGACGTGATAAGTTTAACCTATTAAACTTAACCAAGATTTTTACAACTGTAACTAAATTCAGAATTCCAGCTTACTAGACGTCATTTAAACAAGGTCTAATTCCTATTAAATTTATTCATTTATTCTCCTTAACCTTACATAGTTAAGGTTCATTAGCTCTGGATATATTTTATCCCATATCCCTTTCTTTCTGAATTTAACATACGAGGTTATTAATGGAGTTCGGAAATGAAGTTCAATTACTCCTGAGTTAATTGATATTCCTTAGCTTCCAAGCTAATCCTGAATACCTATCAGTTATGGAATCATATTCTTCCTAATCCTTTTTAATGTCAATTAAAAATTCATCTTTACCCAAGTATGAACTAATTGCACATTTCAACTTAAAAGTTGCATTTAGGTAAGAACAAATATCAATTACTTTTTAACATCCATCCAAGGACAATTAAATAAATCCAAATCAGGAAATAACATTATATTTCCAATTAATCAACAATATCAAACTGATATAGTATTTAAAATATCACACTTGTATTTGTATTCATCATCCATCTCATAATCCGTACATCTGCCAATCCAACTGACTGGACTTTGTTTATATAAAACATCATTACAACTCATAGATAGAAGAATGTACTTTCTTCTTTTCACAATTCCTCGAAGAGGAATAATAGTAAAAAAATACAATTCATCTTCAGACAATCAAAGAAGCATCAGAAAACAGCCATGTCTTCATTCTAATCAATTCCATCTGCAAAATTTCTTGCACGGGTCAGTTCAATGAACTGAGCATATTAAGCACTTATCATTAAAATGAGGTGCTTCAATTAACTATCTCAATAAAATAACCCTGCTTTTATGAAACGACAGTAAGAACATCAATCAAAAATCAAGCATCAAAGAATAAACAGCATAACAACTGAACCATCAAATACCATCCCAATCAGCCAAAGAACTGCTGTCCTATTTTCCACATAACTGTTACAAGTTCCAAATTACAATATTTGTAAAGTTTAGGAATACAAGTAGCATACTGCTGATATAACATACTGTTATCCTTTCCACTCCTTTCATTAATAATAAATGCAAAGGGTAAAACTAACTGAAACGTAAACCAATTACTTTCCTTTCAGTTCATGCATCATATTAGATTCCAAGCAATCAAGCACAGACGAGAAAGTAAACAGCAATGCATATAGTCGCTCATATCTAAGCACTACAAGATTCGTTATTAACGATTACAGATTTCCAACTGAATGAAAGAAGAAAAGATCATTTTTCCAAGTTATCCATCTGCATTCCTATCTCTTTCCTCATAACTGTTCTAAAAATTGAATCCAACCGAGACACAAATCAAGATAACAGTTCAGAGTGAAACTTACAAAATCCATTCGGAATTCACTTTCCAGCAGCAAGAATAATTTCATTCATAATCAGCTTTAAATGAAAACAAGGAAGAATTTATCATCCTCATCAATACTTCATTTAAATCAGGCTCATATGAATACCCAAAAACAGGTTAGTACAACATCATATTTATCATAGATCAAATAGTATAAGGATGCATACTATGTATTTACTGTACTAGAAGACCCCATACTTCTTTCACTGTATTTTTAACCAAATAAACAGTTATAAAATCATGCAATCAATTAATCACATGACCTCCTATATCCATGATCGTGTACAGTTCAAAATACAATTTACACATTGCTGTTACCTACAGCAAGACTTAATCATAATGCACAATAAGGCTCTAATGCTATCCCCAGAATTCAACAGCAAGAAGAGAAGAAATCATTCCTTTCACCTTTCAATAAGAAAACAACCATTTTCTTCAAACTCAACAAGAATTGTTCAGGTCGGTTTCATTTCTTTTAAATGACTGTGCAAGATCAGAAGACCACACGAAACAATTAAATATTTCATTTGCACAGAAAGCACAGCACTCAGAAAAATAATCTAATTACCGCTGTCACTTCCAACAATCTGAACTTATAAGGTTCAATAAACTCAGTTACTATTTCTTTCGAAATCTAAACAGCAGAGAAAGAAAGAACTAATTTCCCATAATTTCAGTAAGAAACAATCAATTGCTCAGAATGAAATAAAACACCCAAATCGAGCTCACCACCAACAAACATTTCTACCCGAAATCCATTTTTTGAGTTCATGATAATATGCAGAACTTCAGAATGCAATAACCAGTTATCAATACCTCTTTTAAAGTAAACCCATATAGGGTGTTAAATGCGTAAGTCTAGTACAATCAAGACAGACCCAAACAGCAAGACAAAGTTCCCATGCATCTCTTCTTTTGCACAGCAATCTAAAGTCAAGTTTGCATTCACAAGATAGTCCGAACTAGAAGATTGAACAGTCATCAATAAAGCACAACAAATCATCTAACCCCCATAGCAAGAATCAACATAATTCATTCAATGCAAAGAACACGAGCCAAGCTCATTTTCACGACTACTGTCTGAACTGTAAAATCAAGTCGATTCCATAAAACACAATAAAATCAACCTTTCATCACAGCAAGAAGAATATAATCATCTATAAGTGCAAAAGAAAAACAATTTCTTTTCCAGCTCCCACGAATACCCAAATCGTATTCGTCTATTTCTTAAGCAAGAAAAAGGAACAGGAAAAACATATTACCATTTCTTCCTTCAAATCGAATTCATATGCACATACAAAACCCAAATGCCATTTCCATCAAAATCCAAAACAGCAAAAGGAAAAAGGATCTTATTTCCTTTAAAAATTTCAGTAAAGAATGCGACTTCAAACAACTCGCACAACCTGTAGAGATTTCATTCCATAAAATCATTTAAAAAGAATTATCCAGTTCGAATTATTATTAACAACCATCTCGAAATTGATTTACTCTTAGCTGAGTATTCAAAGCATAATTTCTTATAGTTTCAGTAAAGAACATCCTCAATACTGTCAAACAAAACATCATAACACGACTGTATTTCAAACTCATTTATACATGCAAAGACAGTTCCAAACACAACAGCAAGAAAACGATTTTACCCATCATTTCCAAAAATGACAGCAAGAATCAACTAAACCCAAATCGTCTCAACACGACAACAATCAAATAAACCCAAAACCCAAGAGCAGGGTTGTTTTAATGAGACGCTTAAACAAAGCAAGTATTTTTAAAGAGAAGGGCTTAACATGCCTGTAAATTCTTCCTCGAAACTCGAAGAAAACCACGTCTACCAAAGGTATTTCCTTCCACGGTGAGAACACAAGCTTCCCAAAATCACCTTTCCTCTTACAGGCTCAGCAAGAGCCTCCAATTTTCCAAGGAACAGTGATAAAAACCAAATGAAACTGGTTTGACTGAACCAGCAAAAACCAAATGCAGAGCAACTTCTCCAAAATCCGAACAACACAAAATGACTAACAAAATTCCTCCAAACTCTTTCCAAGGCGGACTGGTCATGAAGACCAAAAAATTAAATGCATTAAAGGCTCTGCCTTTTCCCATTTTCCCATGCCACTGCCAACTTGGGTTGGCAAACTCCTAATTTCTAATTTTACATGCAAAACCAAATTTAGTTCCATGTCCAACTAGATACCTCCGCCACTTACCTGTTCCCGCTAAACTGGTGCTGTCCACATAAGGACTCCTCATTAACTGCCATTAATTCCCTTTCATCCTTATCCTCTTCCCCCAAGGGTCTGCACGTCCCCTTTAGGTTAGGATTAGTTTAAGGTTCATTAGTGTTTGACCTAGGTCATAGCCTAGTCTTTAGGTTAATAGGACTTAGGTCTATGCTAATCATTTTAGAATTTAAAAATCCACTTAGGATAGTAGTTTAGGATGTAAGGTAGAACTTAGGATTAGCTTAGGATCTAATTCCCCCTAACATCTAACACTAATCAACCTCCAATCTAGTCTTCCTACTGGCATTCAAGTCAATGTTGTGCAGGACGTTTCGTCCTTTATTTCACATGCCAGAGCCACTCGTGTCTAGACATTTCCTGCCTCACGAGGTCTTAAGTTACGACAGTGCATGGTTCGAGAATCGAACCTTTGTCGTTGGCATATACGTGCCAACTGCTCATACCTGAAATCAGGTGCTGCACATTTATATCAACCTTCAGTTCGATTCAAGAGTAAATTGACAAAGCAACCATAAGAAGGCCACAACATACTTTGGATCAACGAGATTGATTCAAGGTGTGCTGTCAACTGGTGAATAGAGTTTAGCAAGTATACGAAAAATTTTCGTCACATCAGCAAACACACAAGTAATAATAACTGCTGTCCCATGCAACTAAATTACAGCATGCAAGAATCCAGATTTGCAACACATTCCCTTAAGATCAAAATATATATTTTAACATGCCTGCCTTCTTTTCAGCATATACAACAGTATGAAAAATAATCACCAAGATAACTTACAAAATTAGGGTGTTACAAGGAACACGTGTACCATGCTTCGATGAATTCAAAAAAGGTTAACATTGGTACAGAGGCCAAGCCTAAGGAGGCCATTATTGGTGATTATTGGTCAGAATAGGAAGTAGAAAATATTATTTAGCTGTTGCATGACTTTCAAGACTTATTCCCATGAGGCTACCATGAGTTAAAAGGTGTGCACCCTTCTTTAGGAGAGAGTAAGATCAAGTTGAAAGAAGGTGCCTGTCTTGTTAGGAATAAGACTTATAGGATAAATCCTAATCTTTGCATGAAGGTAAAATAATAAATTGATAAGATGCTCAAGTCTAGAATTATTGAGCCTATTAAATAATCGTAATGGGTTAGCCCATGGTTATAACCATTAATAAGGAATGGAAGGATAAGGATTTGTGTTGATTACAAGGAAATAAATGCTTTATCTGTTATAGATCCCTTTCCCACCCATTTCACAAAATAAATCCTTGAGGGAGTTGGTGTGCCCGAGATATATTATTTTAAAGACGTATTTTGAGGTTATCACTAAGTGCACATTGTGAAAGTAGATCAAGAGAATACCACTTTCACAACTAACTGGAGAAATTTTGCATATATAGTTATATCCTTTGGATTGAAAAATGTGCCAGCAGTATTCTTGCACATTATTGTACAGGCATTTGAGGACTTTATTCATAAATTCTTGCAGGTGTATTAGGATGATTGGATAGTATATGGTTTAGTTAAGGATCATTATGATAATTTGAGGCTCATTTTTTAGAGGCGCAAACAGCTGAGCATCTCTCAACATTAAGAAGTGCATCTTTTCTACACCGTTTGGAGCTTTACTTGGGCACATTATTTTTTGAATAAGGATTATTGGTAGACCCAGCCAAGGTAGTAGTAATATTAGGCTTAGAAGAACCTACCAATCAAAGTGAAGTGTGTAGATTCTTGGGACACACATGATACTACAAGAAATTCATTAAAGGATATGTAAAGATTTTTTGTACCCTTAGAAGAATTGTTTAAGGCAAAGGGGAAATTCTATTGGGGTGACACACAACATCAAGAATTTGAGACGCTAAAGGAAAGGTTGACTAGTGCACCTATTTTTTACTTTCCTTCATGGGATAAGCCCTTTCATGTTCACATTAACACCTCTGGCATGGTGATTGGTGCAGTTTTTGTGCAACCAAGGGAAGGCATTGTGGATCATCATATATTTTTTACAAGCAGGAAGTCGACACCCACGAAGTAGAAATACACAACTACTAAGTGCAAGGAATTATCTATGATCTACGTGTTGTACAAGTTTAAATAGTACTTGTTGGTGACCCAATTTATTTTCTATACAGATCATATGGCGCTCAAATAGTTGGTCAACAAGCCTTTTTTCAAGAGTGCATTTTTCAATGGATACTTCTATTATAATAATTTAACTTCACACTTGTTTTCAAGAAAGGTAAGATCAATTTAGGGTTTGGTCACATATCAAGGATTAATTCTGGTGAGGATGTGCATAACATTAAAGATACTATGCCTAATTCACAGTTGTTTATATTGAACCATACGTCCATAGAATTGGAGGATATTATATTGTTATTGTGAATTGGACAGGTGCCTATTGGAATGAATAAATTAGAGAAGAATTAGCTTGCAATATGTGTGGTGCCTTATCGGTTGATTAGTAGAGATTTTTACAAGTTGGGACGTGATGAAGTCTTACATTGTTGTGTACTTAAACATGAGTGTGATGTTATTGTGGAAGAGGCTCATGGTGGAATAGCAGCAGGTAATTACGTTGGTGATGCTAACGCACGTAAGATCCTTATGGATGGCCTTTGGTGGGAAACATAATACAAGGATATAAGGGAGTATGTGAAAGCATGTGATCATTTTCAGTGACTTGGAAAACTTGGACATATAGATGAGATGTCACTTTGATCAATTAAAATCACAGAGCCTTTTGAGAAGTGAGCTATTGATTTTGTAGGACCAATTTCACCACCCGTGCATAGGACTGATGCGCGATACATTATAACTTATATATATTATCTTACAAGGTGGTTAGAAGTAACACCTACCAAAAATTGTACTACATCTACAACAACAATATTTCTTTGGGAAAACATCATTAGCAGGTATAGTTGCCCATTACGCTTGACAAGTGATACCGGGACTCATTTCCTGAATGAGACAATTAGAATTATATTGGCAGATTTTATGGTGGCACACCATAAAACTACTCCTTATCACCCTCAAGGTAATGGTACTGTGGAGGCTTTCAACAAAATTTTGGGACAGACATTAACAAATATTTATGATGTTGGAAGAAAATATTGGGATCATAAAGTGTTATTTGTACTTTGGGCATATATGACCACTTATAAAAGGTTAAATAAGGCCACATTGTTTCAGTTGGTGTTTGGCACAGAAGCATTACTACCAGTTGAATTTACGTTACCATCCCTAAGTATTGCACACATAGGAGGACTTGATGATGAACAAGTTGTTGAAGAGCACATTGACAAATTGATTAAATAAAAATGGACTAAGTAGTGCGAGGATAGTTAATCTAAGCTATGAACAACTTAAATAAATTAGATAAATGCAAAATTATGCAAGTAAGCTAAAAAACTATGAAAAATGAAATACTAACCCTAATATGCAAAAGTGAGTGAGGAAAGAACTCAGTTGATGACAGATGTGTGTCAGAGAGTGTTGTAGAGATGATTGGAAAAATTAAGAGCAATAACGACTATGCAAAAGTCTCAAAATGATGGATCTAGAGTATCTAGTTGGACTGCGGCACTTGGAGGAGGAATGGGGCACCTACAGGCACTTTGGTCTATGTAAATACTCTAAAACTAGTTTTTACTAGGTCGGAAGGTGGTCTGAAACCCTCGATGTGTGTCACATTTACTTTGTTTTCCTGCACTAAATGTCGCCAATACTCCAAGATGAAATAAAGACATGCAATACCATAAAACAAGCATTAAACCCTAAAAAAGACTAATTCATATGAAGGGGTCAGACTGACCTTAGCTGCCACAATGGTGGACTTAATAACTGAGTATTGCACTACATCTAAGACCCTATGTAGTTCTATGTGTAAGTATGTGTGAACATTCCCTAGGTTGTTCTTGTGTCAGTCACACTTTGTGAAGTAGCGAGTAATAACTATGTGCAGAAAATGTAATAGAATGTGTAAATGGAATAGAATATAATTCATCCCCCTATGAAGTGTGATACGGATGTCCTAGCCTTGATGATGGAGCTATGTGGATGATAGTGATCTCCAATGTAATAGATGGATGCAACTCTAGATGGATTTATAGTAGTAAGTGATGCTAGGTCCCTTATTATGGTCTCATGACTTTATATTTATAGGGTTCTCTTGATCTAATTTTGTAATTAACCTCGGAAAGGCCGACCACAAGAAAGCTAAAGATGCTAAACATCTAGAAAGATCCAAAAAGTGGTGGGAAAGTGTAAAAAGGACAGGGACACCCCTGGTGGGACCAGGGCACCGACTGGTGCCCTAGTACTAGCCCGAGAGCCCTAGTCAAGGATAAAATGATGGGAAATGACTGAAACATAATGGTTATGTGGGTGTAAGAAGTTAGTAATGACGAAATAAAATAAAATAAGATGGCCAAAAATGGGGGTTAATTAGTACTTTCTTCACTCAAGAACCTTTTAAATAGTAGCATGAAAATGGGATAAATAAATTTCTAAAGTGCATGATTTTGTGACAACATTTTTCTCCCACTTTATGTTGGTGAGAGGAAATATCAGGAACATAAAGTAGATAGAGATGCATACTTGATGTCCATCAAGATTGTAGTAGAAACACACCGAAGGACTAGACAAAAGTGTGGAATGAAAAAAAATATGGAGGAGCATGGAAACTAAAGATGAAAAATGTGCAAAGAAAAAGCGATGAAGGGTGGAACGCGTGTGTAGATGCTGCAATATATAATGTACATGCATGGTTAGTAAACTGTGTTTTTTCGTGAAGTGTTGTTATTGATGATATTGTTGTTATTGCCACCAATTTGATTGCTTATTTCTCATACGGTTGGACCTGCAAAGAGAGAATAATTGTAATACCTGCTTCAACTAACACTTGAGACCAAGGAACAAATTAGGAAAATTATGGAATAATTTTTTTTAAGAAGAGTCTACAACCAAGTTGCAAGACACTAGTTTGAAACTAAATAGGTTCTGGAATAAATTCTAATTAACCAAACATAAAATTTCCATTTTTATCTTATAAAAAGTTTACAAGGTTCCAATTTGGAGGTTACAAGTTTTACGAAGGTTCAGGGAGAAATTTATCGCCAGGCCTGCTCTCTATCAAGCCCTTAACTTCAACTAGATTTTTCACACACTTATAGCTATAAAAACTTTCCTAAACTAGACTCATTGGATAAGAAATTTCATCACCTTTCCAACCATATAAATAAGTCCTCCTAACTCCTTGTAAAACTCAAGTTATGGCCGGGCGGAGTTTTAGGGGAAAATTTTCCCTTAGAGGTCCGTGGGGTTAGGGAGAAAATTGGGAAAATTTTCCCAAATGCCACGTGTCATCACGTGATTGGTGCGGGCGAGCGGGTCAGGGGGAAAAATTTGAATTTTTTCCCAAAACCAAAGTCTCAATTTTCTAAAGGAAAATTTTCCTCCGTGCCTCAGCACTTGCTCAAATGGCCACGTGGCGCTTTGTGATTGGCCGCAGGCCAGCGGAGGAAATTTGGATTTTTTTTTTTTTTGCCCATGGGTTAAAAGGTTAAAAGAATTGGATGGACCCGTGCACCCATGGGGACACATGTCATCACCCCATTGGCTGCGGGGGTGCGGAACCGCAGAGAAAAAAGTGAAATTTTTCCAAAGTTCAAAATTTAAATTTTTCTAAGGTCGAATTATTTCATTTTTGATTTGGGATGGCCATTTTGAAATAAAACTTTAAATGGTCATAACTTTTGATAGGAAGCTCCATTTTAGGCAAATGAGGACATTCTGGAAATCTCTCGGAGTCCTCTTTGCACAACAATCATCAATTTAAAAATTTGGTGAAGTTTTAAGGGTTAATTTTAAGAAATCGATCTGCAGGGTTTATAATTTTAAAACTGGCAGTTTTTCCAACTTGGGAGATTTGTTCAATGTTGATTTATTTTCTTCTCAACATGTAAATTGAACATGAAAGGATGGTCTAGGATGGGTTTAATATTTTTTTCAAGATTCAATTCGTTGATTGCTTTCCCATTTGCATTTTTATATCTTTTGACAGAATTCTAATTACACAAGTATAATTTCTAGTTTTGACGGGGATCTTGTTGTTCATTTTAATTGTTAAGTGCCACAAGGTTTATTATACATTAGTACATCTTAATTTCATTGTCTCATTCCTTAATTTTAGTCATAACTCTAAATTATACATCAGTTGCATTATTATTTTTAAAAAGCCAGAGTTACAAATTAAAACAGAGTTATTTCTTCCACAAGTTTACAATTTAATATGTAGATTTCAATTAAGGGAAAACATATCAATTTTCTCTCTCAGACATCCAATTGATTCAACACACACTTACATTCAAAATTCAAAGTGGATTTCAATTCAAAGTATCAAATTTCTGTCAGTTTCCTTTATACGTACTCTCTTTTCTAAGATAGCATTTGCATGATATAACAGCGCTTAAAATTTACAACACAACAATGCAATTAAACAAGGAACATGATTCTTTCATTGATCTCCAATAACAATGTACAATTCAACTCATTCTTTACATTCCAACTTGAATCTTACAAACTGTAAGATGTTCTTTTTCTTCTTTTTTTAAAAACAGAGGAAGGAAAGTAACTCTTCACATTTCAAAATACGACATATAGGATATCATTTTCATTTCTCAATTCATATACAAATTTCAATTACAATTTAAATACTTCTTATTTCCATATCAATACACTTATCCACTTAAAAGTGGGAAAGGTTACAATGACATTTTTTCAAGAACAGAAAATTATCAAAAACTGATTTCTCCAAGCTCCAAACAGCAACATGCTGATTTCTCCATCTTTTTAACTTGATCACAACAATGAAGGGGGAGAGGCAACGCTCTCCACCCAACCAAGATACCCAATGGGAAAAGAGAATCCATCTTTCCTGATTGGCCCCTAAGCCCCAACCATATTGAAATCGAGCATGATGATACAACTCATGGCAACATGGCTTCTTCACATACAAACATAAATTCAAAAACACAAAGAAACACAAAGCAAGAAGATGTAGTTCTCAACTACAATAATAAATTCCCAACAAAACAAAGGCTCCTTCTCCAAGCAAGCAAGCCAAGCAAGAGCAAGAACTATGGAGGTATCCTTGTGCCTCCCAAGTTGAATTTTGGACATCCACCAAAAGCAAACCACCAAAATCACAGCAATCCCATAAACCTTATCCCTCCTCAACCCCTCCTTATCGCTCCTCCAAATTTATCCCTTATACCTTCCCCAAAGTAGGAAATTCAAGCAATTTCCTTTCCTAGGTGGATCCCAAACCAACATTCCCTCCCAAAAACAAATAACAATGGAAAATCCCTTATCCCTCCTCTGCTAAACCTCATAGTTTTCTCTCCACACCATGCCCTAAGCATTCTACCCATCCCTCAAGAATGTAACCCAAAAACCCATTCAATAATTTGCATGCAAGAAGGGGAAAGAAAAACAGCAAAATAAAGGGACAAGACCCTACCTCTCCATAATGGAGATTTGCTTTCAAATAGCAAATTCCTTGTTGCACAAATCAGTCCCAAACAGCAAATGCAGAGCATGCAAAATAGTCCAAGCTCCTTCCACAAGAACAAGCTCCCAATGCAAGAGAAAATTCCACCCCCAAGAAGCAATAACAAACTTTCAACAACCTCAAATGAGGAAGCAATTTCCATTTTTAAAGGGAGAGGGTGGAAGAGGATGATGTTGATTCCAAGTGGGATGCCACATCATTTTTCCTCATCCAAAAAGCAATCAACATCAAAACAATAAAATCACAATAAATGTGAATGACAAACCACTTAGACACTTCATTTTTTCCCATCCTAAAAAAAAATGCATTTTAAGTTTTTAAGACAAGTGCAAACAAATCTTACAATAAATCATGTCAAAATGCAATAAAATAAATTGATTTTGACTCCAAATTAATAAGCATGTTGGTGGAGGATTTTGAGAGGTGTGGGACAAGTTTAACTTGTCCCGCAAGCCTCCAAATTTGTCCTCCAAGCTCAAATTCGAATTTCAAGAGAGAGATGAAGTGTCTGACCTTCCAAAATCTTCTTACAACCTCTTACAATTTCTTACACACTCTATCACTTCACTTACACAACCCATACTTAGTAACTTACACACTCTTTTAAAATGCATTTATTTCTATGACATTTATTTATTACAAACTTTAGATACAACCGTATATTTAATTACCATATGGTTATAAAATATATAAATAAATTTCATTTTCAACCAAGACAATAACATTTAATTTCACCTTCCACATCCTATTTAATTTAATTAAATTTTAACTGTATGACTCTCACATTATACTATCACTTTTAAATAATTAAAACAAAAGCACATTACAAATAAAATACACACAACAATAATTAAAAAGGGAACACATAATAAAAACACACATATGCCCCTATGGTCACAATAATGGAAATCCCCCCCATGGGAAATCCTAACAACTAAACACACAAATCAAACACAGTTGCCATGGTGACCTTGTTGATTTCACACTGAATTCCAATATGGTTAGTATCCAGTCCCCCAACATTGTTGTGATTTTAACCTATAAAATGCAAAATACCTCATTCGGCCTCGTGGCCATATCAGAACATCCAAATAATATATAAACATTAAATCTAATTCACAACAATATCAATATTTTAACAATTTATCAATTAAAATTCAGTTTGCAACTATATCATCATCAAATAGATCTCTACACTAGAGTTATTCATAATATCGATGTCACATGTTTACAATCAACATCAATAACATTTCCATGTCAACTAGTATATCATCATCCACATAATAATAAAAATGTCTCAATTCCATAGTCTAACATCTAACCATAATGCTAATCAAAACATAATAATGTCCATAATAATCCATGAGCTAGTATATACACATCTTACAACATCAAAATATAATAATATCCAAAATATGATCAATAGAGTCAGGATCAGTATCTAAACAGTGTCAAAGAGAAGTGGTCACTACAATGATCAAGTAGTAAAATATGTATGTATGTATGTATGTATGTGTGTGTGTGTGTATGTATGTATGTACGTACGTATGTATGTATGTATGTATGTATGTATATGTGTGTGTATGTGTGTATGTGTGTGTGTATGTGTGTATATATGTGTAAAAACTCTATGTAAAAGATGCATGTAAATGTAAAATATGAAAAATGTAAATAGAAAATGTAAATGGAACATGTGTGCTTGATCCAGTAGTAAAATATGTATGTATGTATGTATGTATGTATGATGTATGTGTATGTGTGTATGTGTGTATGTATGTATGTATGTATGTATGTATGTATGTGTAAAAACTCTATGTAAAATATGAAAAATGTAAATAGAAAATGTAAATGGAACATGGGTACCTGATCCATGTCAAGAGAAAGAGTGTAGAAGGATATCCTGTTCTGCTAGTTTTTTGGGCAATCTCATGCCACCATGGCCAAAGAAGTGTAGGGAGGAAATGCTTTGTTTCCTTCAAGCTCTAACTGCTTCCCTTAATGTATGTGAAGAGATCTTTGTACTGTCCTTGTTTTTTGGGTGATCTGACACCACTGGTCAAAGTAGTGTAGAGAGGCACACCCATTGTAACCTCCCATCCTGTAACTTCTTCCTAGAATGCTTAGGATGCCATGTCATGTACAATCCTATGTGTATGGGGTTCGTAGACTGGTCTGAACCCACTCATCATATGTAACTCAACCAAACTGGTGTATAATCTCTATGTTAGTATGTAGAAAAACCCCAAATGATGCCCCCCTCTTAGGGGGCACATGTGACGTCGTTGATAGGAGAATGCATCCCCAAAAGAGGACACACCGCATGTACTTTGTAACTCTTCCCTGGAAGGGGAAGGGAATGTAATTGGTAGAAACCAAGGTGCGCACAAACAAGGATGGCTATCTAAAGACAAGTGTTAGTATAAACAAATGCATGTAGAAAATGATAGTAAAGTCCGTAGCTAATGTAAAAAACTACTAAGACCAGTAGTGTAGACACACAATAAGACAAGTAAGCCACACAAAAGGGGTCGCAAACATGGGAATCACTCATGATGTCACAAGACACACAAAGCCATCATGGCTGCAAATAATAAACAAGTGTGTACACAAAACATAGGGCAAATCTCGCTTACAAGAAGCAAACAAATCAGAAAAATACAAACAAAGAAGTAATCATGGAAACATGCAATCCTACAAAACAAGTGTTATGTTGAAATCATAGCACCCCCCAAATGGTCTGAGTTTGAGATGGAGCATTCGGTGTGATTTCATAACATGGAGCTATCTTGAGTGTGGGACATTGTGAAATGGGATAGCTCTTCAGACAAGATTGGTTCCTACTCCTAACCTACCTGCCACTAACTACTCCTAATGTAGGAAACCCACTAACTAATTCTAATCTAATGCCCCCAAGGGGACGGGGAAAGAAATATTACATGAAATAAAAACCTACATTAAGATCAGTGATACACCAAGAAAGGAGTGCTAATCACTCTTCCCAACCCTATAAAATGGAGAAATGGTGAACCCTAGGGAGGTTGGACAGATGCAACACAAACCCAAAATCACACTAATGCACTAAGGGGAGGCTAGACCATTGCAACTCAATCCCAAAATACAAACAATCTTCATTCCTATAAGCACAATACACCAAAACCTACAAATGAACATGAAATATGCATAGAACACCTTGTTGCAATCAGAGGTAAAAGAGACACAAAAATCATGTGAAGGTTAAAATAACTAACATAAAACATAATTTTTATTGCTCATGAAATATACACAGTACATTGCATGTGGGAGAGAGGCATGTAGCCATTATAGAGTTTGGAGGAAGGCCTAAAGTCCCAGTAGAATAGGGATTACATGGGGGAGAAAAAATGATCAACCCTTTGAACATGCAAACACCTTACATTTTATAGAGGAAGAAAATGAGGAGAGAGAGAGGGAAGAAAATATGAAAATGTACCCCAATCTCCTGCAAAATCCATAATTTTCCTTACATGAGTGATGGGTGAGTTTACCAAGCCTATACTCTATTGTACCTTATTTGTTAGGGAATAAGGGAAGCCCATACCTCATCATTACGGTAGGTGAGAAATTTGGAACCATTCCAAAAAGTCTGGTTTTGTGAAAATCTGAGCACCCAGTCAAAATTTATGGCCATCTGAAGATGAGGGTGTTATACCGCAATAAATACGAGTGGTTGATCCACCTTTTTAGACTCTAACCCTGTATTGCACCCTCTGAAATCTAAAATTTTAGATATTCAAGATTTGGAACTTCGAGTATTTGGACTTCAAAGATCATTTTCACTGTTCATCTGGCAAGCTGGCTCGAGAGTTCCAAAATGCAAAAACCCCAAAGTCAAAAATTCAGACTTTGAGTTTTGGACCTTTGTGTTTTTGGGGTTTCGAGAGTTTGGGTTTCAAGTTTTTCAGGAGTTTGGGTTTTGGGGTTTTGGGTACTACTCACCTACCTGGGTTCATGAAACCTCTGAATCTCCAAAATTCAGAGTTCGGGTTTTAGAATTTTTCTCCCCTTTTTACGCTTATTTCTGCCGAGTCCCCGAATTCACCTCGACCTACCTTCAAACAACCTCACCTCCAAAGTCTTAATTTCAGACTTCAGAGCTCCTTTATAATGTGCTTGGCCCACTTCAACTTACTTGGCTCAAGCCCAAAATGTGAGCTCCCTTAGCCGACTTGATCCTCCTATTTTCCCTCTTTGAGGTCATGTTTGTCCAATTTTTCCTAAGGGGAAAAATCAGATAGCAAAAATTACTGCACATCGAACACCCATTATCATGTTAGAGAAATAACTAATATGTCAAAGTGTGAATAACCAATTAATGCAAAGTGCTAAGTACAAAATGAAACAATAACACCTGTGAATGACGAATGTGGATACCCCAAGTGAATATTGTAGGAAGGATAGAAGGCAAGCATCCATGTTACATGTAAAAGCTATGTATCTGTGATCTCAACTAAATAAAGAAGTGAACGCTTATGTGTGGATGGTATGACATATGATAAAGCAATCTAACATGTGTAGTAAAGTGATCATGTAAAACACTGGTAAACAAGAGTAAATGCCCCCAAGATAATGCAAGATGGGATTATAGGAGTGAATGGAAGTTTATACAGTGAGTTTCATTTTGTTTTCCCCCTCAGCAATCAAGGATGAATCGTAAACAAGAGTTTTTCATCAGGAAATGGTCAAGTAGTGTGGTGTGTCTAACACGTCGTGATGAATGTATAGGTTTAGTGGTGAGATGTGACCTACAAATGATATGTGTGTGAACCCTATAGATGAAGCATATATCATGACTAGATGAACATGTAATTGATGATTTATCCTAAGTGTATATTACTATAAGATGAAGTGAGGAAGTGGTGATATAACGTAACGTGTATACCACTATGAAATGATAGAATAGGTGATGATTTAGCATAAAGTGTATGTCACTACAAGAGAGAAAGGAGGGAGTGGTGATGTAACCTAAGGTGTATACCACTATAATATGATAGAATAGATGACTATTCAGCCTAAAGCATATGTCACTAGCCTAGGATTTTCACATGTGTGATGAGTGTGAGGTCCATTTGATTGGTAAACCCTCAACAACTGAGTATGGACCGAGGAACTAAAGTGTGTCATAGAGTGGTGAGTGTAATGTGTAGAAGACAATGAAATGATGAAATATAACCATGTGATGAGTATAATATGTAAATATGCGGTGTGGATAATGCAATCCAAGGTGTATATAAATGTGTAAAATGTAATGTATAATGTGCAATGTACTATATGTAGATAGATTAGTAAATGTGGTGTGTAAGATGGAATAAGGATAGACATGAGTGTAATGAAGACTAGTATAGTATATTGAAAATGTATGACATAGAAACACGTAGTGTGTGATGTAAGGATGTAAGGTAATATGTGTAAATAGCCTAATAGTGTATGATGTGTAAGATGAAGACTAGTATAATGTATGATGTATGAATGTGGAAATGGCACAATGTTGTAGAAAAATGTGGAGAATGTATGGTGTATGGTGTATGACATGCGATGTGTGGTGTGTGGTGTGTGATTAAACACAATTTTTAATGTCTATAATGTAGTGTGTGGGGTTCGGTGTAGTAGTAATCCCTTAACAGTCAAGTTTGAACCAAAGCACAAGAGTGTGTCATTGGGTAATCAAGATGCTAAAACGTGTGATGAAAATGCCTATATGAAGATGCAGAGGTTATAAATGTGTAAATTCTATGATGAGTGAGGGGGGGGGGGGGGGGGGGGGGGGGGTAATGTGAAGTGTTATGCCCCCAAGTGTGCACACTAATAAATCATGTAAAATCATCAAGGATATCATCATCTTCTGGGTCAAATTCATATGGATAAGCATTGGTGACCTGATAAGCAATTGTATCTAGTTGATCATGTAATGAGCCATTAAGGTGTAATTTTTACATTCCCATAGTATATTCCTCATTGATGAATGGAGGACGTGGACAACCGTGTGTATACCAATGAGTGATATTTTGTGAATATCCAAGAAAATAATTATTGAATATAAAAACACGACCAAAAGGCATAGGAAATGAAATGTTGGTATGACTAGGATCTAATGTGCCTCCAATATAAGTAAGCAAGAGTCCCCTAATGTGAGTGGCTAATAATGAGGGGTACATGATAAATAGACTAAAATATGAAAGACACACAAATGATAAGAGGCATTTATATTGACAAAACCATAGTATAGATAAGGGGCATGCGTAGAAGGATGGAGACCCTCAAAGATGAAACCAAAACAAGCTAGACCATCATGGGAACATGTAGTGACATCACACGTAAGATCAAATGGTATATGTTCCCAATATGAGTTATTGATCAAAAGTGTGCAAGTGAATGGTGGGCATGTTAAAGTAGGTAACGTATGTGGCGGTGGATGTGATAGATCGATGTCCATAGACTAGACAGGCCCATAATAAGGAATGATAGCAGTAGTAGTAGTAGGTGGCATTGAAGAAAACTGCATCTATCATACAAATGGTACCTTCAAGAAGTGGCAAGTGAGATGGTTCGTCCATAGGTTGGGGATCATTTGTAGTATTAATACGTGGAATAGGAAGACTAGTATTAGGAGTATAATCATAATATTGGAATGGGTCATGGTCATGATGAACAGTATGTTCAATTCCTTCATGAAGGAATTTAACCCAATGATGCACAATAGATGTGATGGCTTGCATGGCATGGCCTACCAAGTAGATAGTTATAAGAGATGGGGTAGTCAGTGACGAAAAACACAATGGGGATTTTTTCGGGCCCTACCGTGATTGGTAGGGTAATGTGGCCAACAGAGGGATGAATTAAACCATCATAAACATGCATTGAAAGATAATATGAACTAACATCATGAGCTAATAGTCTGAGGTGTTGAAGGAATGACATGGGAAAAAGGTTGAGTTCAGACTTGTTATCAATTAAAGTACATTTGACACCTATGTTTTGAATATGACATATGATATGAAAATGGTGGGTTATTTTCAGAAGTAGTGAGATCATCATGGGGAGAAGATGGGAAAGCAATATGGTGAGAGAAATGTGTCCATGAATGTATTATAGACTATATTAGGATGAATTTTGTCATAAATATGAGTAATGAGTAAAAGATTTAACTCATAATTCAGGATAAAGAAGTAAAAAGTCGTGAACGGAGATAGTCACGATGAAGAAACCCTAATAATAATGAGTATCATAGAAGTATGTAGGTCAATTCAGGTTCACCAAAATGATTAAATCAAAATGGACTAAGTAGTGTGGGGATAGTTAATTTAAACTATGAATAGTTGTAATAAAATAGATAAATGTAGTAAAGAAGTATGTAAGAAAGACAAATAAATATGTAAAAGGAAATGCTAACCCTAATATGAAAAAGAAAGTGAGGAAAGAAATCATCTGATAAAATATGTATGTCGAAGAGTGTCACAGAGATGAATGGAAAAATCAGGAGCAAGAATGACTGTACAGAAGTCCCAAAAAGGATGGATCTAGAGTATCTAGCTGGACTGGGGTGCCTACGAGTGCTCTGGTCTACAATCAACGCACCCTTGTTTTTGTAAAATCTCTAAAATTGGTTTTTACTAGATCAGAAGGTGGTCTAAAACTCTCATTATGTGTCGCATCAACTTCTATGTCCTGCATTGAATATCGTCAATACTCCAAGATGAAAGAAAGACCTACAAGACCCCAAAACAAGCATCAAACCCTAAAAAAAATGCATATAAAGGGGTCAGAATGACCTCAACTGCCAAAATGGTGAACTTACTAACTGAGTGTTGCACTACATCTCAAAATCGATGTATTTCTATGTACAAGTGTGTGTGAACATTCCCTAGGTTGCTCATGTGCCAGTCACACTTTGTGAAGTAGTGAGTAATAACTATGTGTAGAAAATGTAATAGAATGTGTGCATGGAATAGAATAGGATCCCTCTCCCTATGAAGTGTGATGCAGATGTCCTAGCCTTGATGATGGAGCTATGTGGATGTAATTGATCTCCAATGAAATATATGGATGCAACACTAGATCGAGTGATAGTAGTAAGTGATGTTAGGTCCCTCATTATGGTCTCATAACTTTATATTTATGGGATTCTCTTTATCTAATTTCATAATTAACCCCGAAAATGCCTACCACAAGAAATATAAAGATGTCAAATGGCTAGAAAGAGCCCAAAAAGTGGCGAGAAAGTGCAAAAAGGACATGAGAACCAGTGGTAGGACCCGGGCATCGATAGGCGCCCCAGTTGAGGATAAAATGATGAGAAATGACCAAAACAAACTAGGCATGTGGGTGCAAGGGTTCAGTAATGACAAAATAAAATAAAATGGCCAAAAGAAGGGGGTTAATGAGTACTTTTTTCACTCAAGAACCTTCTAAATAGTAACATGAAACTGGGATAAATAAATGTCTAAAGTGCATTATTTTGTGACTACAAAAACTAATGAAATTAGATGAACGATGTTCCATTGTGCATTAGAGCTAGAATAATAAGAAGGAAAGATAGAAGGCATGACATGACAGGCACATTAAGATCAAGACATTTGAGGTTGGAAAATGGTCCTTCTCTATGACTCCAAGTTTGTGTGCCACCCATGGAAATTGAAGGTATATTGGTTGGGACCTTTTGTAGTAACCAAGATACTTGAATCAAGCACATGTTAGTTACAGGCGCTTACATGGCACCATGTTTCCTGATTACTTCAATAGGATTATGTTGAAGCCCTACTATAAATAAGTCTTTTTGGTGTTTGTAATAAGGCAGTTTTTCCATTTAGATTATATTTCCTTTTAATATGTTTCCTTTCAATCATTGTTATGCTTTGTTATTTTGTATTTCCTTGTTTTTTTGTAATAAGCGTGCTTGCGCGGAGGAATGTTATTACTATCTATTGATTCCATGCATAGAGGACCACACATATATATTTTAGTGTGGAGTGAACAAGGTACAAGTGCACAGAAGAGAAAAATACTAAGGGTTTGGCATGTTTAAAGGTGTTCTTTAAAATACTGGCGTGAAAGAAAAAGGTGCCACATGTGTTAAGGATGAAGGTGACCTTAAAGAAATTTCTCAAACTAAAGACCACAAGAGGAGAAGGATCATGTAGTTTAATGCGAGGTAGTCAGAGGCATGGGGAACTACTTGGTATATAAATTAGATGATTATGTACTTTAGTGTAGGTGGGCGTGTGTAAGTGTAGACACAAAATCGTGCACTTTAGGCATTATTTATCCTAGTCTTATACTACTATTTAGAAGGTTCTCAAGTGAATAAGGTACTAAATAATCCCACCTTTTGGCCATATTTTTCTTATATTTTATTTCATCGTTCCTGCATATTTTTTCTATACTTATCCACCTATTTCACAATTGCCCTGTCATTCTAGCCCAAAATTAGGGCACCCAAACATGTACTAAGGCACCCTGGGGTGCCCCTGGTCCCACCTTGGATGCCTCGGTCTATGTTTCTCTTTTCCCAATTTTTTTGGGGCCTTTCTAGCTATTTTTCATCCTTATCCTTTTCTCATTTGTCCATGTCGAGGTTAATTATGAAATTAATCTTAAGTACCTATAAATATAAAGTTATAACACCATAATGAGGGTCCTAGCATCATATACTACTATCACTCCATCTATAGTTACATCCATTACATCACTTGCATTCACATAGTGTCATGCATCAAGGCTAGGAGATCTACATCAACACACAAAACATAAGGGGAGGGATTCTATTCTATTCTATGCACACATGATATTACATTTTCTATAGTTATTATTGCTCGCTACTTCACAAAGTGCGAATAACACAAGATCACCTAGGGCACGACATACACACACTCACTAGAACTACATCTGGGTCTGAAATGTAGTGCAGAACTTAGTGATAAGACCACTAGTTTGGAGGATGAGGTTAGTCTAAACCGTTCATTTTGCATATTTTATTTTTCTTAGGGTTTGATACTTCTTTTCTTTTTGTAGGTCACCATCTGATTATTTTACACACCCAATGTAACTCATTGAATCAAGTTTGATAGAAAGGAAGAGTAGTAGATCATCTTATGACGATATGAAATTCATATTCTAAGCATTCATAGAGACTAGGGTACCCTAGTACTTTCCCAGGCACCCCAGTTAGTTCATAGCTTCCAGATCCGACCTTCGCAGGACTTCTGAGTGGTCGTTTGCACTTCTAGATTTTATTTCCAGACCTGCGACAGTCTCCTCCAATCAGCTAAGTCATTTCTCCTTCTTTACTTGAATATTTAGGGTTTTATTTCACTCAGCATATTTATTTACAATTATTCCATACTATTTTAGTTCATTTATACAACAATTTAGTCCTCCTATTTAGATTAGCTAGTGACTATATTTTTAATAGTTTAGATCTATTTTCAGTTAATCATTTTGCTAAACCCAATGTCTTTCATGCTTAGGATCCTTATTCTTCTTATATCATGGGTCAATATTTTTTATCTGATTTACTTAAGAGATATCCCACTTTTCATACTATTTTCCAACAATCCCTAAACACCAAGTATTTTGATTATGATATGTCACCACCCAAATTAAGTTATATGTTTCATTATTTCTTTTTTGATCCGGATCTTGACAACCCTCATGTTAGTGCGGAATCACAAAACCCCCAAATGGCCTGGGTGTGAAGTGGGACATTCGGTGTGATTACACAACTTGGGACCATATCTCAAGCTGTGGGACTTGCAAAACTTGAGATCGACCTCCGGAGAAAGCTGGTACTTGGTTCCTAATCTACCTACCACAAGCTACTCCAGTGCAGGGAAGAACCTATTATATCCTAATCTAACCATTCCAAAGGGACAGAGAGAGATAGAGAGAGGGTGAAAGAGCCTACACTAAGTGGTGATACACCAGAAAAGGAAGTGGTTGAATCACAAACCCGACAACCTAAAGTGGAGAGATGTGAGCAGAGGAGAGGGTGGACAAAATGCACCATGGACCAGATATAGATTTCACATAGACACCACTTTAAAACCCATTAAACACAGCTCCTAGGACCTGTAACGAACATCAGAATATGCACAGTATACCCTGTAATGATGAGAGGTAAGAAGAGACAACAAAATAAGCCAAGGATGGATGGATGCATCACGAAACAGATTTTATTACTCCAAAATGTTACACAGTACATCATCAATGGGAAAGAGGCAAGAAAATTCCATTACAGAGCCATGAAAGGAGGTTTAGACTTTTTGTTCTACCCTAAGGAAGAAAGAGAGAGGGGGGCAGAGGAGAAATAACGACCAACCCTTTGAATATGCCCCTTCTTTACAATATATATGAAGAATAAGATAGAGAAGAGGGAAGAATTAGAATCCTACTTCAACCACCTAGAGATACGCATTGAATCTTGCTTTGAAATCTCAACCACTATCAATCAATGCCTTTCTCAAATCCACCCCAAATCTATCATGTCTAGTTTGGTGGCGGATCAAATCGAATCATATTTGGTAGTTGGAGAAATTAGGCTTTGTATTAATGGCCTAGAAGATGTTTTCCCATTTTTCACCCACCAAATCCTATTGAGAATGATATTTTATGTTTCCATTGCATAGAGGGTGTCGAAACATTTCCAAAAAGTCTTCTCCTGCCCAAATCTGAGTCTCCAGTCAAAATATATGGCCATTTGAATATTTGGATCATGGGCGCATAATATTTTAAAGAGTTTATCCATACATGGTCCACGTGGTGGCCTCCTCATGCTCCTTAGGCTTATTTTTATTTTTCTTGAGTCTCTTTGCTTGGTGGGGAAAAAATTCTGACCCTCGACACGTGGCGGCCTGGTGCTTGTTTAGAAACCCGCCCCAAATTTTACCTATGAAATAGCATTGTGTTGACACTTGGTGCCTTCCGCCTGCACTGTATACTTAGTCATTTTGGGCCTGCTCACCTTTTTGACCTCTGTTGACCATTTGCTACGTGGAGGGTTGGCACAAGTTTGAGTCTCCGGCATGGATCCCGCTTTTGAATGTGCGTTGTTAAGAAACTTGGCACCCTCTGCTAAGTAGAAGACTTTTCAACGGCCGGTGTAAATTTTTGGGGCTCTAGACGCATGGAAGCTTAGCACTCATTTGGTTCTACCCTTTGGATTTAATCTTTAGAGGTGCATTGTTTGGAAACTTGGCTCCCTCCACTGTCTCCTCTATACTTAGTCATTTTTGGGCCCATTCTGAACCATTTGTGAAGCCCAAACACTTCAAATATTCACCATTTTGAGCCTCTGGTTGTTTTGACAATACTCGACCTCCTACCCTGACCCTATTATTCCATTTTTGAGCCATCCTATAATCTATTTTCTGTATTTGAAGCATGGGTTCACTCAACAAATTCATTTCTTGAATTTCTACTTACACAAGTTCGTTTGATCTTTCGCATGCCCTGCCACTCCATTGTAGAGTCCCTCTGTTTCCTGATTGTAGGATTTGAACATGATTTCTCTTGTTTCTACTATGTGGGGTCATGGCTAACCAATTTTACCTAAGGGAAAAATATGGAAAACAAATTGGAAACTTACAGGGGCATATTCCTACTAGATGAAGGTACCAGTAGCCTTGAAGCATCCATTGGGCATGGAGTCAAGAATAATAGCCTAATACTAATCCTTTTGCTCTGAAAATATAATCCCCGAGCCACTGCGAGCCTGACTGCTTATTCTTAGTGACCCTGAACCTATCCATGTGTCCACACTCTCAATTTTCATAAGAGATCTTAAAACAAGGCTTCTGAGAGTATAAAATTATTTTGATCCAGGGCTTTCGTCTGTCCCTGAATGGGTTGTCTTGAAAACATTCTTTAGTTTATCTGAATTTGTTTTATTTTGAAATTTGCAACTGTTATAGGCAACTATGAGTCTTCTACCATGAATAGTGAAGGGCCTAGCCTCAGTAGCTCTGGAGCAATACGAACTAAACTTATGTATAAAGACAAAATCATACATGCCTCAAATGAGACATACAAAGTATACACAAGCACTTCTTCTACTGGAAACAAAGTCTACTCCTACTCCTAAACTAACAAGAGAGAAAAGGGGCTAAACAAATCTTGATATAGGCAGGGAGAATTAGCTTCCCTTTCTCAAGAGAGGCAGTCATGAAAATGATTTGACACTAAATATGGTTTCCTTTATGAGTGAAAAACTGAATTTAAGTCAATCCTCCACCCATATCAACAAGGCATCAACATTAATGGAAAATACCTCCTCAAGTTGATTTGTATTGGACTCCTGGAGGTGTTGATGGCAACCCTTGGTGCTTTGATACTCATCCTCATGCCTTGAAGTAGGCATGACTGGTTTTGGCTTCTTCCTTAGCTCTAATGAAGCCGAATATCTGATTGGCCAAGGTATGGTCCTTTGAATTTTCCCATGGTTCTGAACTCTAACTCCAAGAATAGATCCTTCTTGCTAACCCTCATGGATGGATGGTGTGGGAGGAATGATTGCCTCATACTCTCTCTTCCTTTACAGCAGTTGTGACTTTTGGAAGATCAAAATCTTCCAAATTTGATTCAGGAGGCATGTTACAAACTATAAGTTTTTCTTTCATGCTCTCTTCCATGGCAACAGGCTCTTGTAATTGAAGAATGAATGATGGGGGAGAAATATTACAATTTCAACTGGCTCCCTCTTATCAAAACATTCTTTTGAGTCTAGTAGCAAATCAAAATCTTTATTGTCCTACTATAACAAGGTCTCTCCCTTTTTTATGGTGATCTTAAATTATTTGTTATCTTCACCATATGAAGCTTCATCTTCAAACATGAAGCTAATGAGTTCAGGATCCTCTAAAAGATCATAATTTTGGAGAGGTTGAATAGGAGATGGGGCTATATTTTCTTGTGCAACTGGCTCATGATTCAGTGCCTCTGAATTTGTCTTGGTCACCTCCATATTCTCCTTTTTAACTGGGCTTGAAGCTGGTTGTTCTTCTTCCTTCTCTTGTGAAGAACATGGAAGACTCATATCTTCCAACCTTGGTTCCAGAGAAACGTTGTGAGACATAGGTTGTTGCTCTTGAATTCCCTTCTTCATGGTAGTAGGCTCATATGCTTGGAAGATGAATGATGGAAGAGAAAAATATGTGATATCCATGGTATTTTCTCCATCAGAGCAATCCTCCAAGTCAGATAGATAATCTACCTCGTTGTTGTCCTATTGCATGTGCTCAACCTCCTACATGGTGTCTTCCTGATCTGAAACTTGCTCACCATGGTTTCGATCTTCCTCAAACATGAATTTTGAAAGATCAAACTCTTCTTCAACATCAGAGCTTGAATGGGATGAAGTGGGAGGAATAACTGAAGGTTCTTCTATAGCCTGCTCCACACTTGGCGCCTTTGAAACTGTATGGTCCTCCTCATCTACTACAAATTCAACCTCAGCCACCATTGGCTCTTCAACGTTGACATCCTCTATTGGCTTGACCATCAAGGGGATATTTTTAAACCCAAATTTAGCATCCCAACTCATCAAATTGTCTATTATTTCTTTTATTTTGGGCTCCTCTTTCTGTTGTCCTTGACTGGATTCTTGAGTATCTTCCCAACATGGACTTGGGAAAGAAAGAGGAGTAGCAGGTTGGGGTTCAACCAGCTTTGCAATTTTTTGTGGTGGGAGGGAGGTGGAACTTGTTTATTTTTGAGGGGATGACTATTTGGAAAGGAAAAGGGTAGAAGAACTAAGATGAGGTGGAAGATCAAGGGATGGAGAAGATAAACTAACACTTGGGGTAGAAACTGAGGGGCTTGACTCTTGATTATGCTGAAATGATAAATACTGAGGAGGAGAAAATGAAGAGCTAAGAGGTGGTGGACCTACCCATTGAGAAGGTTGTCTCACATTTTTCTCATAAGCCTCAATATCCTCAATCCACTGTGTAAGTTGAGGCAACACTTCAACCATGAAGCCAAGCTTCTCCTGAGGGTTGTAATGTCTTGGAAAAGGGCCTTCCCATGGACAAGGTGCCCTACAACCAATCTTGAATGCCTTCATTTGTGCTATGCCCCTTGACTGAACTATACCAACCTCCATTTTTTGAATTTTTCTCCAATAAACAAGCATTCTCCACATAGTTTCACCATTGTATGCATCCCCTTGTTCTTGATAAGCTCCATGGCCAAAATAACTTTGACCCTGCTCATATGGGTAAGCATAATGGTCCTGAATCTGATTATAATGTTGATTTGGAGGATTCAAGAAATGCATTGGAGGTGGATTGCATTGTTGTAAGTGTGAATTCCATGAAGGGAATGAAGTCATGATTGCGCAACCTCATGGAATGGGAGAAAATGAAAGAGATGGAAGAATCCAATGGATGAAAATGATTGGAAAAGAATGGAAAAGGTTTACAACTCAAAGAATGGGTTTTTTACCAGATGGAGTCACCAGATGTGCTTGCGTGTGCCTCAAAAGGCTGAACCTTAATAGGAACACACCAACCTGCAAAGATGAAGTGGTAAGGTGCTACATACCTGTCCCACGTGGAGTGCCAAAAATGTTAGTGTAGAATCACAGCACCCCCGAATGGCCTGGGTGTGAAGTGGGGAATTCAGTGTGATTGCACAACATGGGACCAATATCTCAAGCTGTGGGACTTGCAAAACTTGAGATGGACCTCTGGAGAAATATGAATCTTACTTCCTAATCTACCTGCCACAAGCTACTCCAGTGCAGGAATAACCTATTCTATCCTAATCTAACCATTCAAAGGGGACAGAGAGAGAGAGAGAGGGTGAAAGAGCCTACACTAAGTGGTGATACACCAGAAAAGGAAGTGGTTGAATCACATACCCGACTACCTGAAGTGGAGAGAGGTGAGCAGAGGAGAGGGTAGACAGAATGCACCATGGACTAGAGATGGATTTCACATAGACACCACTTCTAAACCCATTAAACACATCTCCTAGGACCTGTAGCAAACATCAGAATATGCATAGCATACCCTGCAATGATGAGAGGTAAGAGGAGACAACAAAATAAGCCAAAGATGGACATATGCATCACGAAATAGATTTTATTGCTCCAAAATGTTACACAGTACATCATCAATGGGCAAGAGGAAATAAAATACCATTACAAATCCATTAAAGGAGGCTTAGACTCTGCGTTCTACCCTAAGGAAGAAAGAGAGAGGGGGGCAGAGGAGAAACAATGACCAACCCTTTGAATATGCCCCTTCATTACAATATATAGGAAGAATAAGAGAGAGAAGATGGAAGAATTAGAATCCTACTTTAACCACCTAGAGATACACATTGAATCCTACTTTGAAATCTCAATCACTACCTTTCTCAAATCCACCCCAAATATGTCATGTCTGGTTTGGTGGTGGATCAAATCGAATTAGATCTGGTAGTTGGAGAAATCAGGCTTTGTATTAATGGCCTGGAATACGTTTTTCCATTTTTCACCCACTAAATCCTTTTAAGAATTATATTTTATGTTTCCATGGCACAGATGGTGTCGAAACGTTTCCAAAAAGTCTTTTCCTACCTAAATCTGAGTCTTCAGTCAAAAGATATGACCATTTGAATATTTGGATCACGGGTGCGCAATATTTTAAAGAGTTTATCCATACAAGGTCCACATGGCGGCCTCCTCATGATCCTTGGGCTTCTTTATATTTTTCCTGAGTCTCTTTGCTTGGTGGCACCAAAATTCTTACCCTGGACACGTGGCGGCCTGGCGCTTGTTTGGAAATCCACCCCAAATTTTACCTATGAAATAGAGTCGTGTTAAAACTTGGCATCTTCCACCTGCGCTGTATACTTAGTCATTTTGGGACCACTCTCATTTTTAACCTCTATTGACCATTTTTTATGTGGAGTGCTGGCGTAAGTTTGAGTCTCTGGCCTAGATCCCACTTTTTAATGTGAGTCGTTAAGACACTTGGCACCCGCCGCTAAGTCAAAGACATTTCAACAGCTGGTGCAATGTTTTGGAGCTTTGGACACGTGGAAGCTTGGCACTCATTTGGGTTTTCCCCTTTGGATTTAATCTTTGGAGGTGCATCATTTGGACACTTGGATCCTTCTATTGTCTCCTCCATACTTAGTCATTTTTGGGCCCGTTCTGAACCATTTGTGAAGCCTGAAGACTACAAATCTTCTCTATTTCTTTTCCTTTGAGCCTCTAGTTCTTTTAACACTACTTGGCCTCCTACCCTAACCCTTCTATTCCATTTCCAAGCCTGCCTTTAATCTGTTTGTTGTATTTGAAGCATGGGTTTGCTCGACAAAGTTGTTTCTTGAATTTCTTCTTGCACATGGTTATTTGATCTTTTGCAGGCCCCGCCACTCCATTGTAGAGTTCCTTTGTTGCCTGATTATAGGATTTGAACATGATTTCTTTGGTTTCTATTGTGCGGGTTCATGGCTGACCAATTTTACCCAGGGGGAAAAATATGGATAACACCTCCACCTAACCAACCCATCTTAGACTCAATTCAAGCCTTACACGATAAATTTTCAGCCCTTACATACCTTAGATCTGAAATTTTATAGCTTAAGGATGTTTCACAATTACATACATCCTCTATGCAATATATGGAATCAACCATTACATCCCTTAGATCTGAAATGCAACAGCTTAAGGATGCCTCTCAATCACATGAATCCTATATATGATATAAAAATACAAAAGAAAACTTGTGCGCACACACTCAATATTTTGCTTTTAACATTTTTTAACAAAAATTTGACATTACAATATTTTTTTATTTTTAATAAATAAATAAAACCTGCAAGTACTATGTAAAATTAAGAGAAATATAGAGAAAATTCACCAGCAATTCGATATGAGACATGATAACAGATTTCCACAATTTAGGCCTACCTCTTTGGGTCCAATTGAATGGGACCAATCTATTTAAATATTGTAAATAAACCTTTACAATTATTCCTACAATATTTTGACCTTCTCACAATATTCTCTGAACAAAAATAATACCAGTATCCTTTTACACTTTCTCAAAATTCCTCTCTTAGCTCAAGATATAAGCCTTACAATAATAACGCAGTCATCCAACAGTTCCTGTACAAATAAAACCAAGCTCCTTTTATAGTGTTTTGAGCTTCGTGGCATAATGGTCAAACACTTATCTTGTTACCTCGGTGGCCAAAGTTCAAAACTCCCTCCATGTGCTTTGTATTTTCCTTACTGGGAAAAATCCCATATTTCCCGTGCTATAAGTGAGGGGTCAGTTTAAGTTAGCAATGTTGGGAAGTTTTGTATTGGCTTAAGAGCCATTTTGTTTGGGCACATTTGTTGGTTAGCCCGTTGAATGGCTAAGTTTGGCACTTTGGATTATATGGTTGCATGGAGGGATAAGGTAACATGGAAGGTTAAGGAGTTAGTGCCAAGGTGTTAGGAGATAGGGTAAGGTGTTGGCTAGCTTTAAAATGTGGTTCAAGCTAAGTAAAATGTGTGGCAAGTTTATTAAAAATGTAATGGAGATATGGTTTGAGTAGCTAATGTGGAGAGATAAGAAGTGTGGCTCAGTGAATAGGCCAAATCAGTCAAGTCAGGTTATCCACCGAGCTCTTTACAATGCCATACCAAATATATCCCACATTGATCAAATAAATACAATATGAAACAAATATATACAAAAGTTTTTCAATAACAATGTGAAAAGGAGGCTAAAACACCCCTCTATAATCGAGTGTGTCGACCCTGGCTGAGGGCCCCCAGCCAGCAAATAGCAAGGCCCACCTTTCCATCAATGAGAGTCCAAGACCGACGTTTAAACCATACTTTTACCATTTTTTCAAATTTTCCACATGTCACATTTTAGTTGGTCCACTTGGCAAACATGCATGCATTCAGCCTACGCGCAGTCCTGAATTCACCAGTTGTCTGATAATTTCAGCAAGCCATAACTTTTTCATACATGCTCTGATTTTTGTAAACAAGATATCGGCGAAAAAATCAAATTTCTCTCCACACTATGAAACTTCCCGTAACTTATTCTGAGAAGGTTTTAGATCAATGTTTTTCAGTGATGATCCTCTAAATAAATCCTCCCCACTGAGAAACTTTTGGACCCCAAAAGTCGACTTAATTGGTAAATAGGTGAGGGTAATTCTCCCTCACCTTTCTGATTTCTATCTATTGCTCCTTGTTTGAATCCATGCCTTTTAACCCAACATGAATATATTCAATATCACCCCTTCGTGAAGTTATGACCTTCATATCAAAAATGATATCATCCTACAATTCATCGAGATACTCAGGTGTAAAATCATCAATGGAAGGCATAATGTTAGCATCATCATGATCAATAATCATAGGCGGTTCATACAATTTCAATTTCTCGACATTTACAACTGAATAAATTTGCATATATGGAGGTAAATCCAACCAGAAAGCATTGTTACCAATTTTCTTCAATATACATAATGGACCATACCGAATAGGTTTCAACTTTTTACCTTCACCTGTTAACCTTTATTTGTTGATGTAAAGCCAAATTAAATCACCAACTTGAAACATGTGATCATTCTTGTGTTTATCATGCCTTTATTTGTACTTAGCTTGAATTTTCTCCAACTGTTCTCAGGCATACTGATGAACTTGTTGTATTCTCTACACAAATCTTTTAGCTTTGTCAGAATCAATTAACCCATTAACAACAGTATCCTGTCCAAAAGAGAAATCTAATGGAGATTTAGGTAGATAACCATAACAAGTCTCAAATGGAGACTTCAAAGTAGAAGAATGTAAGGCACGATTATAAGCATGTTGCACATAAGATAAATTTTCATCCCACAATTTAGGATGTTTAGCACAATAGCCCCTAATAAAATGTACCACTATGCAGTTCACAAAATTTATTTGACCATCGATCTATGGATGGAAAGAAGTGATTTTATTCAATTTAGTGACCATTAAACCCCACAAAGTTGACCAAAATTCCCCAAGAAATCTAGATTCCCGGTCTGAAATAATTGAAGTAGGAAAACCAAAATGAACCCATATAAACTGAAAGAATAAATGTGCAATCCCTTCAACAATTATTTCTTTAGTACATGGAATCAGCACACACATCTTGCTAAATTGTTCCACGACCACATATAAATAGTCATGTTTCTTTCGTGACATGGGCAAGCCTCCTACAAAATCCATGGAAATACTTTCCCGTGGCCGTGTAGGGACAAGAAGAGGAGTGTAAAGTCTTAATTTCCTATTACTTGGTTTTCTCGTGGCACAAAGAACACATAATTTTATATACCTAGTTACATGTTCATGCATTCTAGGCCAATAACAATACATTTGTAAATGTGCAACTATTTTACCAACACCAAAATGACCAAAAATAAGAGAAGTATGAGCTTCCCTAATCATATGCACACGCTCATTTTCTGGAATACAAAGTTTACCAAAATGATATAAAATTCCATTATGCACATGATAATCCTTTTCTCCTACTTGTTTTTCACTCATTAAATCCTCATAGACTTCCTTAAAATCATCATAAACATATTGTTCCTTATAACTATCATGATCCAAATACCTATGATGTAAAAGAATAGATGTAACAAGTAGAGGTCTAGATAATATTTCAGCAACCTTGTTTTGTATACCTTTTTTATAACTGATTATGAGATGAAACTGCTGCAAAAATCCCATCCAATGGAAATGTCTACTCTTTTGTAGCTTTTTTTTTTGTAAGTAATGAAGGGGTTGATGATCGGTATATATAACTATTTCTTTTCCCATTAAGCAATGTTTCCATTTCTTTACACTTTACACCAAAGCATAGACCTCTTTATCATAAGTTGGATAATTTCTTACCACACTCGTGAAGGTTTCTGAATGGTAATACACTGGTCATTTTTTCTACATAAAAACTCCCCCCATTGCGTAGTCACTAGCATCTGTCTCAATTTAAAATGACTGCTGCAAATCTAGAACTCCAAGACCGAAGTGGTACTAATTTTCTCTTTCAGTGCATCGAAATCCTTCTATTGTTTTCCTCCCCATTGAAATACTTGTTTAATACTTTTCAAAGCATGTAAAGGAGATTAAATAAATGATAAGTTAGAAATTAATTTTCTCCAATACTGTATTGCACCAAGAAAACTCCAAACCTCTGTCACATTATTGGGTCTAGGCTAGTTTACAATGACTTCTACTTTTGCAGGATCTATTTTGAATTCACCATTTCCCACAACATAACACAAATAAATTAAATATGTTTTTCCAAACTTACATTTTGACATCTTCAAAAATAATTTTTCTCCTCTTAATGCATCTAAGACTTTTGGGGTGTGAATAACATGATCATCCCAAGAATTATTGAAAATAAAAATATCATCTAAGTAGACAACAACGAAATCATCAATAAATGGTCTTAAAACATCATTCATAACTCTCATGAATGTTGTCAATGCATTAGACAATCCAAAAGGCATCACTAACCATTCAAATAATCTTTGTTTTGTTTTAAAATAAGTTTTACATACATCACCTTAATCAATTCTTACTTGGTGATAACCACTTCTTAAATCTAACTTAGTGAAGTAAATTGCATTTTTTAATTCATCCAGTAAATCGTCTATTCTAGGAAGAGGGTAACAATTTTTCCCCGTGATCTTGTTTAAGGCACAAAAATCAACACACATCCTCTATGTGCCATATTTCTTTAGCACCAAAATAATTAGTGAACCACAAAGAGATGTACTTGGACAAATAATACCTTTGACCAAAAGTTCCATCACCTGTTTCTTGATTTCCTCATTTTCAACCATGGACAATCTATACATACCAATATTGGGAAGAGGTGCATCCTATAACAATAGCATCTGATGTTGAACCCCTCTTTTGGGAGGTAGACTTTGTGGATCCTGAAAAATGTCATCCTAGTCAGAAATAATTTTAACCAAAACATTATGATGTTTTGGATCACAATCCTCAAAATCATTTTCGTGATCTTTCTCTTTGGCTTTGATCACCATGAGTACAAAATTCTTTCTTTAATTAAAAATTCTTTTCATTTGTCCTATAGTAACCAATGAAAGATTTGTTTTTACATGATGAGCTCTAACAATATACTCAATTCCATATTTCACAAGCAAGTATTTATTTTCTTCCCTATAGAAGATTGCTTTATGCTCATATAAATAAGGACTCCACAAATATCCAAAGGAACAATATCCAAATCAACCTCATCAATAAACTTGTCATTAATGGCAAACCTGAGTCTTCAAGTTTTAGTTACCTACAACTTTGTATCATCACAAACCCAACCCAAAGGATAAGGCTTAGGATGCAGATTAGTTTTGAGCCCCAATTTCTTAACAACCTCCTCTGAAATCAAATTAGCTTGAGATCCACTATCAAAAAGAGTATCAATTTTTATATGTTTTAAAATCACTCTAAGGTGGAAAATCTCATTCCATTTCTTTTCATCATGCATAAATTGTTGATTAGAAGAAGATGCAACATTTGAATTACTAGTGTTGGAAGAAGATAAAGAAAGATTACCTTGAAAACTCATAGTCGTGATCTTGGTTTCATCCCCTGAATCAGACCCAAGATCATGAACCACAGTATTCATTTTATTCTCTTTACCTTTCTTAACCATCCATTTAGGATTAGTTTCTGGATGTAATTTCCAACACCTAGAATCATCATGGTTCTTTTTACAATGATTGCAAAATGGTTTTTCATCTTCCTTTTTAATGGTAGAATTTATTTTTTCTTACCCTTTCCTTTTCCTTATTCTTTTGAACCTTTTCCTTGTCCTTCGGATTCCTTTTTATTTTGTTTACAAGAAGAAGAGGAGGACTCCTTAGTCAATTTCCCGTGTGCTTCCAAATGGGTTGCTTGAACACACACTACATCAAGATTAGTATGACCTAAAACAAGAATCATATGCCTTAGGTAACCATGCAATCCACCAATATATTTAAGTAGTGTCTCTTATGTGGGGAAATTCCAAGAGTTGGAGCCTTTTTCTTAAATTCTTATGTGTAGTCTTAAAACCTTTGTCCCTTAGTTTGTCTTAATGTTTGTCAATCCATCATAGCTTGTTACTTGTAACCAAGAGGATAAACATTTTGTGTAAGATTTTAAACAAAATCATACCAAGAAGTGATTGCATTACCTTTGGTTTCCTCTACTTTTTGAAGCTTACTCTCCCACCATATGAGTGTTGTGCCACCCATTTGAAGAGTTTCCAAATGAATCTTTGCTTCATCATCCATGATTCTCTAAACCCTGAAATATACCTCTATATGCTTGATCGAGTTATCCAACTTCTCTGCATTTATCTCTTTAGTATACATTGGCAATTAAAACTTGATGTCTAACTTTACTAAAGGAAAATCATAATTTAGAGGTTTTCCTTTAAAATTAGAGCTTTCTTCTTTTTTACCTTATCTAGTGGATTTTCCCTTCAATTATCTTGGAACATTTCTTCGACCATTTCCTTCATCTGTAGGAATGACTGGAAAATTTATTCTTCTTCTCAATCCGCCATTGTAGGACTTCGATATCATCTTGTACCAATTTTGGGATCTCCTTCTGCTAGCTCTCCTTCATCCTTCTTAGACCGAGACCTTTTTAACATCCAACAAAACAACTTGCAATCCAAAAACCGTTAATCTAATCCACAAATAAGCTAAAACCAGCTATGATACCAGTGGTCTGAAAATCCAAAAGCAAACTTGCACACACACACACACACACACTCAATATTTTATTTTTAATGATTTTTAATGAAATTTCGACACTACTATTTTTTTGTATTTTTAACAAATAAATAAAATCTATGAGTACTGTGTAAAATACAAAGAAAATTTATTATCAATTTGACACGAGATGTGATAACTGATTTTGATAGTTAAGGCCTAGGTCTCTGGGTCTAGTTGAATGGGACTGATCTATTAAAACTTTGCAAATAAATATTTACAATGATTCCTACAATATTCTAACTTTCTCACAATATTCTCCTACCAAAAATAATAGCAGTCTCCTTTTACACTTTCTCAAAATTCCTCTCCTAGCTCAAGATATAAGCCTTACAATAATAACACAGCCATCCAATAGTTCATGTACAAAGAAAACTGAGCTCCTTTTATAGTGTTTTGAGCTTCGTTGCACAATGGTCAAACACTTATCTTTTTACCTCAGTGGCCAAAGTTCAAATCCCCCTCCATGCGCTTCTTATTTTCCTTATTGGGAAAAATCCCACATTTCCCTTGCTAGAGGTGAGGGATCAGTTTAAGTTAGCAATGTTGAGCAGTTTTGTATGAGCTTAAGAGCCATTTTGTTTAGGCACATTTGTTGATTATCTCATTGAATGGCTAAGTTGGGTGCTTTGGATTAAATGGTTGCATGGAGGGATAATGTTACGTGGAAGGTTAAGGAATTAGTGCCAAGGTATTAGGAGATAGGGTAATGCGGTGGCTAGTTTAAAAATGTGTGGCAGGTTAAGTAAAATGTGTGGCAAGTTTATTAAAAATTCAATACATATATGGTTCAAGTGGCTAATTTGGAGAGATAAGGAGTGTGGCTCAGTGGATAGGTAGACTCGTTTAGCTGAGTTGGGCTATCCACCGAGCCATTTACAATGCCATACCAAATATATCCCACATTGATCAAATAAATATAGTATGAAACAAACATATACAAAAGTTTTCCAATAACAATGTGAAAAGGAGGCCAAAACACCCCTCTATAATCGAGTGTGTCGGCCCTGGCTGAGGGCCCCTAGCCAGTAAATAGTGGGTCCCATATGTTTGTCAATGAGTGTCTAAGACCGTCGTTCAAACCAAACTTTTAGCCTTCGTTCAAATTTTCCACATGTCACATTTTTCGTTGGTCCACTTGGCAAGCATGCATGCATTCAAACTGTGCACAGTCATGAATTCATCATTTGCCCAAAAAATTTAGTGAGCCATAACTTTTGCATACGTGCTCTAATTGCTACAAACAAGATATCGCCGGAAATCTCAAAATTTTCTCCACATAATAAATTTTCCTGTAACTGATTCTGAGAATGTTTTAGATCAGATTTTCTCAACGAGGATCCTCTAGATCAATATACAATCTATAGAATCAACCATTACATCCCTTAGATCTAAACTTAAATTGTTTAATGATGCTTCTCAATCACATTTTTTTGACCCTTCTCCATCTTATTTACAATCTATTACCACTATATGTCATCTAGTTGATCCCCAAGACATGTCATTGCCTAATCCTATCATATTTCAGCATAATACGATGCCACATGACATTATTAGTCATCTCCTTAGTCATAAATTAATAACTCTACCACCTACTCATTACTTTTCTCCTTGTCAGTTAGCAAAATATCATGGTGAACCATACTACAATTATCATCGCAGTAATGGACATAATGACAATTACTGTCATACTTTTCATCACATAATCCAAAGTCTTAAGCATCAATATATTATTTCATTTAATATAAGACATCATGTTACCAAAGTTACATCTACATGGGTTCTTATGGCTACTCCTTCTACGGTTAGTCATGATCCACCTAAGAAATCACTTGCGGTATAGCCAAGTCAACCACCTAATACAATTAGTTCACCACCTCCTCCTACCTCATCATCTACAACATTATCAAATCAAAACACGTCATCACTTCTTAAGTTTTTCTCTAAATCACATCCTATTACTAAGTCATTTGATGTATTACCAAGTCAAACTAATAAATCTCCTCTTAAATATGATATCACTCCTCCTTCACCAAAACTATCTACAACATTATCAGGCCATCCTCAGCCTCCACTACCTAAATTTAATATTGTAATTCCAACATCCACCATAGATCCTACATATGTTGATAATTGGGACTTAGATGACCTTTACTATGATGATGAACCTTTTGATGGCTACACTCCTCTCTCACACCCCATCACTTTTGTTAAGGAGAATACTCCATCTAGTGATCCACTTAGTGTATTTTGATTCAATTGTCATCATGTATACACTTGGGGGCATAGAACTCACACAACCTCCCCCTCCTCATAGTAGCATAGGTATATCTCTCATATTTTCATTATCATACATTTATATCCTCACATAGGCAAATGCATCACATGTCCTAGCACTGTCATTACCTGATGACACACTCTTGTGTTTTGGTTCACATTTGACTGTTGAGGGATTACAATTACACTAAACCCCACACGCTACACTATAGGACCTACACACTTGCATTCTATCATATACACCATTTATCCTACACCTATACATCATGCATCTTCATAGCATACATTTTTCATATACTACACTAGTCGTCATTACATATGAGTCTAGTTTTCCATTTTCATCCATTTATTCTACATTTACGCTAGGCTACATTATATATATGGGTCCAGCTTTACACGTTATCACTCCATATTCTCTCCACACCTATCACCGCACCTTACATAGTCCAAAAACCCTAAATTTCCTATATTGCATGAGTCACATAGCACATTTATCCACCATATACATTCTACATAATACACTAGATTCAATTAGATATGGTCTAGTTTTACTTATCATCATTTACATATTCCATTTATATATACACCTATTATTGCATTACAAAATTTACATATCTTATACACACCTGTTGGTTGGATATTTTTTCAATCCAAAATATGAGGTTCAACCACAGTATATGGGATTAAATCCCTCCTCAAAGACAGGTGAGGTTTCCTGGTCACTACTAATCTAAAACACAGTAAAAACAATATATACAGTATTCACACTAATCTAACCATTGGGGGTTGGGATAGAATCCCGAAATCCGCATTCACACGATTCAAAGGTATTGCTTTCATAAATGAATGGGGTTAGAAACTATTACAATGAAAGAAGCACAATGGAAAAGAAATGAGAGAAACGTATTTTCTTTCGAGTAAACGCAGAGCACGAAATAATCATACGAGCTTTAGATCATAAATATAATGTCTGAGATGATTAGAAACAATAAGATGCTATGCAAAGAATAGCTTAAGATCATGAACGTAAGAACAATGTCTTAAGAAATATATATCCCACAACACAAAGTTTGCGAAATAATATCAACTCCTATTCTTCGAAATGATTGAATGAAAACACAAAGTTTTTCTTCTTTCCAATAGCTCCGAATATTACAAAAATCTCGACCTTTGGAATGCATAAGCATCCCTTATTTATAATAAAAGGGATCGAGAGAAAATAGGATAAATCCTAGAAAATAGTGTTCTTTAAAAAGAGTTCTATTTTCCTTGACTCTCACGCAGGAGACCAAGTCAAAATTTGCTTCCTATATGAAAAAACAGAAATGAAAAAGACATGTCGATTTCAAGATTGAAATGACATGAAACATCAAGAATTAATCTAAATCATCATCTTTCACTCCTTCATCTTTCTCTTCCTCCAGCTGTGCCTGTTTGTTCTGAAATTCTTGGAACCTTTGAATTATGCCTTGTATTTCATTTTCATCAGGTGCAGTAGAATGATCATTCCAAATTTCGCAGGTTTCATGGATATCACTAGCACCACCGGGAAGCTTTTTCAATTTTTTGCTGAGCTTTCTCAAGGCCTCAAAAGAATGTTCAATTCTTACAAATCGATCAATGATCTCAATACCAAATCCGTGCGTTGGTTCATGCTGAACAGACTCTTGGACTTGTTTGAAAAGATCATCTGCTGATAGGACGCCTGATTTTCCAAGTGACACCTTTAGACAAATCTTCAGCAACTCTTCTTCCAAATAACTTTTTCCATCAATCAATTTATCCCTTGATTCTCTCAACTTACCACAGGCTTCGTTGAGAATCCTCACCCTGAACCTGATGGCTTTAGTCAACTGAAAATGCTTATCCGTATATGGGATAATGCCTTCTTATACCAAGAGATGTGATGGTATTTGCTTTAATACTTGGATAGCTTCATAAGTCAAATCAAGATGTCCAATTTCTTGAGAAAACTCATCATCCATCTTCTCTCCATCCTTTTGAATGTCCCCCACATATTGATGAACTTTCACAACGTCCTGTATCACTTCCTTCCCCTGTTGGAGCAACCTTTAGATCCATTCATCGACCACCCTGCCTTTTTTAGCAATTTTCTCAATTATAGATACTGATGAGAAATTGAATTCGACAGGGACGGAAGAAGATGGTATGGATTCAAGGGGTTTTGAGAGCTTAAGCAAGACCTCGGTCAACTGCTCCACTTTTCCTTTAAGCTCATCTCTGCTGTCTTTTGTTTCTTTCAACTTCTGGCACAACACGTTTGTGGCATCCCGCGCATCTTGTTGCGCCCCTTCTGCTGTCACTCTTCCTAGAGCCACCCTGGTTTGATAATTAGAGGCTGTTATGTCCTCTTTAGTTTTGTCAATCGTGGGAGTGGCGATCTCTGCGAACTTATCTCCTGAAGCGTCCACCAAAACCCTTGAAACTATTTTGGGTTTCTTGGCTGATTTAGCAGTAGGAGCCTTGAGTGAGCTGAAATCAAAGGCTAGTAGGGGCATAATCACCTTCCTCTTCCTCGAGTAGCCATTGCGGCATATCAGAGGGAGTTGCCACGGTTGTAGAAGCTGGTATCATACTCTCAAGGGGAGAAGATTCTACTAGTGGAGGGGGAATAGTTACCAATGTGGTAGTAGATCCAATAAAAAGAGGCACAGATTCAGACTCCAAAGCCTGGGATGCAAGAGATAAGGTCTCTTCAGTTGAGCAATCAGCAAATGGTGAAACCAGAGGCTGGCTTCCTTCTCCTTCCAAAGTAATTTCTCCTATTTCTGGTGGTGTTGGTGATTCTGGCACATTCACCATTTCAATTGGAGAAATAATTAAAGAGATTTCTCTTTCTTTTCTCTTTTTGACAAACTTGACCTTTATAGGCCCCCTAGAAGATTTTTTGTCCTTTTCCTTTTTGGAGGGCCCCACCTCTGAAGTAGCCAACTCTGAAAACTTATCATCTTTAAAAATCATTCCCCAAGAGGAGAGCCATGCTTTGGTGCATGCAAGAATCCGAGCCGACCTATCTGTGATGGAGGCTTTTTCACTGATTGACCAATCAATAGGTGGGAAAACATATTGATCTTCATTTAGTCCATCATAGGAAAGATCCAAAACACTTTCATTGTCACTAGTACCTTCTGGTAAATCAGCAAGCTCAAGTGTTTGAATCTCAGCAATTGTCAATCTGCTATGATCCTTTCTACGAATAGCAACCTCATCACGCAGATCAATCCCAATGTCCTCTATGCTTGGCCTGTGCAGGTGCAGGGTTCCATACGCCCTGAGGACTCCTCGAATGTCAAACCCGTCTCGGGGCTTCATATGCTTCCTCAACTTGTCCTGAAGCTCATGGATAACATTTTTAGCTTTCACCACTGTCGAACAAGTGTATCTCCCAATAGAAATTGGGAAAGATACAGCAACCTTATGTTTACTTTGTTGGAATTTATGGAAATCCAACAATTGCCTAACCAATTCCATGAATATCAATTTATCCCCTGGATATCGGGGCAGACGGAAAGGATCTCCCGAGTACATAACCACCCGAAGATATGTGAACTTCTTGAATTATAAGAAGACACATCCCCATTTGGAAACTTCATCCCAGGCCTCATCTGAGACTCTTGTCTTCCTCAACTCAGGGTTGAGGCTGCAAATGTTTTCATAAAAGAAGGTGTCATTCACCCTTCTGAATTGGTCTTGGGATCCCTTTCTTGTCAGTTGAGGGAAGTATTGATACACATGGTTCCCTGTCCTACTTCCATTGGTATCCAACCCAGGATAGTTCCTCATCCCGGCCACTACATACGTGACATATGAAGACATATAAAATTTCCCTGTGGACAAGACTGTTGTCAGTTGGGAATCTATCTCATTACTAATGAGAGTGTCCCAGTCAATCCCTTGTTGATTCTTCTTTATGGTGATCATGAATTGATACATCCACCCTTGGAACACATTTGATTCGGGTAAACTGAAAACCCGACTCAAAAAAGTGATGATATCATTGATCTCCTGGATGAAATCACTCCTAGGGATAAGTCTTGGGAATCTGGAGACAGCCAGTTTGGCCTTGATTAGGAACTTCTTATTTACATGCTTGATACAATCTTCATGATCATTATCCCAAGCTTTCTGAGCTTACTTGACATCCAACTCTCCATATTCTTCAAAATTGGGTAGTTTGAGGAGGTCATCAAAGTAACCTCCGTCCAATTTGATCACTACCTCTCCTGCCTGATTTCTCACAGAACGAGAAACAAAATCATAACTGGAAGCGGAGGCTAAGATGAATTTAGGGCACTGAGCGGACATGGGAAAACCCGCTACAAGAGGTAAGCCACTATCGGCTATTGATTTCATCCACGGAGTTTGGGAGGAACTCCTTACCCTACTCCAGAAATATTCAATATCTATATTCCTGAGCTCTGTATCTCGGATGTCATAATTGCAATCGATATATGATGGAGACTCCACCTTTCTGAACTTGTATTTCATCCTTCCTGATTTCTCAGTCTTTTCTTGCGATGGACCAGGGTCTGACATGAAGGATGTCAAAGGAAGAGAGTTTTAGAGATTAGGAGATGTTGCACACTGTGAAAATCCCGACCTACTGGAGATGTCGGAAGAATGGAAGAGTCCGACACACTGAGGAGGGTGTCGAGGAATCTAGAAAACCCGATGCGCTGAGGATGTCGAAAACTTTGGAAAGCCTACAACTTTTGCAAATGTCGGAAACTTGAGAAAGCCCGACACTTCGAATCTTCTGATATACTTCGGGTCTTTAATACTGCACAACACCCTTCAAAACCCAAGAAGAGGAAACAGGGTTTTCGTTGAATTTAAAACATGTAACTTCTTTCTTTACCATTCATACACCAAACACATTTTAATTCCAACAACAAAATTCTGGGGAAATATCACAAAGTGGTAATTCCAAAGAAATAAACCCTAAAACATAAACCTTGTTTGGAAAACAACCCCAAAAGGAAAAAGAATAAAAACCCCACAATCCTGGTAAGGGAATGGGAAGAATTCCATACATAATCAATCCATAAAAACCAAGAACAAAGAATGGAGAGAGAAATACCTTCAACCAGAGCAAGAAAATATCGAAAACGGGCAATTCAATCAGGCACAAGCGAGTTTCGGGTTTCGAGGTTGGAGAAGCATGCGTGAAAATTCATGAGTTAAAAATACGTCCGGTAAAAATGACGTGGAAATCCACATATTTATAAGAAAATTTGCAATTAATACACTTCGGCTGGCACGTGCTAACTCACCTAACAACTCAGCATTAACGCTATGTCAGCATGCTCGGGAGGTCTGAAAACCCGACACAAAGGTGTGTAGAGAAATTCAGGTTTCGGGTCGCAGGAAACAATCGACACAAAGCATGAGATGTTTAGATGCTTCAAAGTTCTGAAAACCCAACACAAAGGACTAAATCAGACTTCAGGTATCGAAAGACAGGTGACACAAAACATGTTTCGGATAAGGCATGTTCCGATGCGCCGAAGGTCCGAAAACCCAACTCGACTTACTTGAAGCGGGTTTCGGGTTTCGGGGAACACAAGACATAAAACATTCAAAACACATGTTGACCTGTCGGCGAAACCTGAAAACCTGATTTTCTCTCATAAGGGTAATTTTGCAAAACCAGCTTAAAAATTTCGTAGGGTCATCTGATAGTTTTGTCGTAAACTCAAAACTGAGATAACAACACCACACATCCTATATTACATTACCCACACCATGCATATACATACCTTATTCATCACTTGGTCGTTTATATTATGTTATTTTCTACATGTTGCACTCACCACCCTATGACGCACTTTAGTTCCTCTATCCATACTCAACTTCTAAGGGTTTACCAATCAAATGGAACTTACATTCATCATGCGATATTTTCCTCATGCAAAATTTTCCTCTTGTGACATTTCTAGCATTAGTGACATACACCTTAGGCTAAATCGCCACCTATTCTACCATCTCATATTGGTATATGTCATAGGCTGAATCACCACCCCCATTATCATCTTTTAGTGGCATACACCCTTATGTTACATCACCACTCCTTTCTTATTATTCATCTTGTACTGACATATACTTTAGGCTAAATTGTCACCCATCCCCATCTACTCATTTTATAGTGATATACGCTTAGGGCTAAATCATCACTCATATGTTCAACAAGTTGTGATATACACTTTGGCTATAGGGTTCACACACATCTCTCCACATGTCACATTTCATCACCATTTCATAGACACACTCCTCACAACACGCTAGACACAACCAACACTACTCGACTATTTCCCAATGATGCACTCTTGTTTACGGTTCATTCTTAACTATTGAGGGGGGAAAAAAATGAACCTCACTACATACACATTCCATCCACTCAGGGGGGCACATTGCTCATATCATTCCATCTTACATTCCATTCCATCCATCCACAACATATTACATGGTCTTGGGGGCATTTACTTTTGCTTACTAGTATTTTACATTCTCACTTTATTACACATGTTATATTTCTTTCTTATATGTCATTATCATACTCACATGTGCCTTCATGCCTTTGTTTAGTGTGATTGTAAACACATGACTTTACACATGGCATGGATGTTCACCTTATACCATTCCTATGCCAGTTGCTGGGGGCATCCACATTCATCTTATCCAGGTATTATTCTTTCATTTTCTACTAGCATCTTATACTACTTGTTCATACACACTTTGACATATTGGTTATCACTCTGACATGCTAACGGGCGTTCCATGTGCAGCACTTGTTTTACAAGATTACATGTTTCCATGACTACCTCTTTGTTTCTACTTTTCTGCTTTGTTTCCCTTTGTATGCGGGATTTTCCCTTTTCTTGTGTGCACACTTGATTATTGTTTGCGACCATGATGACCTTGCATGTTTTGTGACATCGTGAGTGATGTTCCATGTTTGTAACCTGTTATGTGGAAGTCTACTTGTTTTCTTGTGTGTTTACACTACTTTTATTGGTAGTTCTTACATTGTCTGCGTATTTTACACTTATCTTCTTGCATGCATGTGTTTTCGGACTAACACTTTTTTTAGCTAGTCATCCCCTTTCATGCATGCCTTGGTATCTTCCAAGTGTTTTCCTTTTCCCTTGCAGGGAATATTTCTACAAGTCAGAGTGTGGTTGGTCCTCTTTTGGGGCCGCATTCTCCTTTCTATTTTTGTATACTTATCCACCTGTTTCACAACTACCTCATCATTCTATCCTAAAATTAGGGCGCCCAGATCTATATTAGGGCACCCCGAGGTGCCCTGGTCCCACCTTGGGCACCCTAGTCTATGTTTCTCTTTTCTCACTTGTTTTTGGGGCCTTTCTAGCCATTTTTCATCCTTATCCTTTTCTCAATTGGCCATGACAGGGTTAATTATGAAATTAAGCTTGAGAACCCTATAAATATAAAGTTATAACACCATAATGAGGGTCCTAGCATCACATACTACTATCACTCCATCTAGAGTTATAACCATTGCATCCACATAGTGTCATGCATCAATGCACACAGCATAGGGGGAGCGATTCTATTTTATTCCATGCACACATGTTATTACAATTTATGTACTTATTATTTCTTGCTACTTTACAAAGTATGACTAGCACAAGAGAACCTACGACACAACATGCACACACTCACCAGAACTACATCTAGGTCCAAAATGTAGTACAGTGCTCAATGATAAGACCACTAGTTTGGCAGTTGAGGTCAATCCGACCATTTCATTTTATATATTTTATTTTTCTTAGAGTTTGATGCTTATTTTCTTCTTTTAGGTCGTCATCTAATTATTTTACAGACTCGACGCAACTCAACGAATCCAGTGTGACAGACAGGAAGAGTATAAGATAATCTTGTGACCATATGAAATTCATATTCTGAGCATTCACAGAGACCATGGCACCTAATCAATAAACCAGGGTGCCCCATTACCTTGCCATGTGCCCCAGCCATTTCATATCTTCCAGATCCGGCCTTCACTGGACTTCTAAGTGGTCTTCTGCACTCCCAGATTTTATTTTCAGACCTGTGATAGTCTTCTTCAATTAGCTAAGTCATTTCTCCTTCTTTACTTGCATATTTAGGGTTTTATTTCACTCGTTATATTTATTTACAATTATTCCATATCGTTTTAGTTCATTTATACAACATTTTAGTCCTCCTATTTAGATTAACTAGTGACTACACTTTTTATAGCTTAGATCTATTTTTAGTTAATCAGTAAGGAGGTTTGTGGCTTGGAAAAATAGTAAGGAGCACTAGAAGGTTACGAATTTTGAGTGTAAAAAGGAGTTAGGAAATAAAGAAAAATGTGGGAAAAGGTACTTTATCAAGAAAATAACTTAAAATATTTAAAACGGGTTGAAAGCAGAAAAATTAATTTGGTGGAATATGAAAAAGTGTCAAAGGGAATGAGTCGAGTTAATTGTTACCTTTCCTTTGAGCGAATTTGAGCAATTAAGTTATTGAGATACTTCGAGCGATAGAGCAAGAGAAGTGAGAAGTAAACCAGAGTTGTGTACATGTGAAGTTGTGTGTAGCTCCTTGCAAAGAAATAAGTTTGATCCATTAGTGGAAAGCAACATTAGGGCATGAGAAGCAGGTTTTGCAAGAATAATTTGGATAGCTAGGGTTCACAGTGCTCAGATAGTGAAGGAAGAGAGTATTGTGGAAGTAGATCACCTAGGGCACAAATTCGAAGAACTAATGGCATCAAAATACTGGAAGGGATAGAACTCGCATAAAGAGGATCAAATTTGAGGTGAAGGAACCTTTGGAAGATAAATACTCATAAATACAGTACCCACCTAAAATTTTCAGGGTCCAGACTTGGAATTTATAACTTACCAAGTGCAAAATTAGTGAATACAACCATAGAGCTCCAGGACATGAGGTGACATTGAAGGTAGACATGTTATAGGAGCTTCCTGGGACAAACGAGGAAGGGAAAGTGCTAGTAGTTGATTTGATATAGAGGAATTTGGAGAAGTTAGGGGTTCTCCAGTTATTCCAGGTACCCTTCTTCGTGAAGCCCACACATTTATTCTAATGGCTCATGTCTATGGTATATGAGGACTTCTTCTATTTCTTTGGTCATAGGATGAGGATTACAGTACAACTTGTTGATCAGGGCATAGGGTTGAGAAGTACATGGGAGGATATGGAGTTGGACATATGTGTTAATGCGTAGATCAACAAACTAGCCACTCAATTGCAGTATGAAAAAGGAGGTAGGGAAATGATTATTGATAACCTCACAAATCCTACAACTACATTTACAACCAAATTGGTAAGTTGTAAATTGGGTGCCTTAGAGAGGTGGACAAATGTGAACATATATATATATATATATATATATATATATATATATATATATATTGCACACAATATTCCAAACAAGACCCACTACAACATTACGCAATACATTGCAAATGAAATTTTTGAGACTAAGGTGAAAAACAAAGAAGGAGCCATGATAACTTGGGGCTCAATCCTCCTTCTCATCATTTTCTAGGAGATTGGAGTTTGATATGATCTAGGCGATCATACATGGATTTACCCACCTGTGAGCAAGTCTCCCGCGTTGTAATTTTCTAGATACACCTATGATGGACCAATCTCAAATCGTATAAGGAAAGGATAGATAAACGGTATACCATATTGCAGGAGGAATTTGAGCATGAATGTCTCCTTCTGTGCTAGTTTCCTACTACACTAGTTTCCTACTAAGGTTGAGGAGCAGGTGAAGTTTGTAGTAATGCAACATGATAGCCTTGCACGTTTTAGAATGAAGGATGGGGAGATGAGCCCTTTATGCAAGGTTCCATTTGTATTCATTACAGGGTACTTCAAGTGTGTTGTGAACATAATAAAGGATGCACAAAATTTAACTTTCGATGCTAACAAGGTTGACTCATACTTTCATATTCTACACGTGACCTAAGGTATGACTCACAGCCTACATATCTAGAGATGTTGGATCCAAACACATTGGATTTGATCCCCTAGATGAATTTTACAATAAATGGGATGATATACAAATTCTTCATCATGTTAAGGTTAGAGACTTAGGGAGGGGATGAATTGGAGGTTACAGATTCTTTCTTCCCATAACCTGGACAAACTGTTGTACCACCCCACAAGAGAACACATGAAGATACTCTTAAGGGGGAAGAAGAAGAAGATGAAGGTGGACTTGATCACTCTAAAAGGAATAAAATGTACTATAGGATAAGAATAAGAAGCAGTAGCACTAGAACATCTCATTCATCCCAAGGACAATGCAGAGAAAGAAAAATTCAAGCATGGTGGAATGAAGGTTGTATCTAACACAAAGACTAGTGAATAATATGATAAGGAGGTGATGGGAGAAACATTTTGATATTATCTTGAGCATAAGTGGGAGGAACAATCAAAGAATAATGTTAAGAAAAATAAGCATTTGTGTTCTATAAAGGGAGAAGTGAACAAAATTCCACCCAAGGACAAGACACCTATGCAGGAGGAGGCACACAAAGAGAAGGAGACTGATGACACTTATTTTATCAGGGAAGGAAAGGCCAGAGGATTTGGGACAAGTGCAAGTGCCTCTAACCCAAAGAATCAGAGAATAAAGGAGAAGTAGGTAAGGAAGCGTTACATGCCTAGGTCACCACGTATGGATTTTTTGGATGACCCTAAGAAGGTCTTGAGGGCACGGTTCCAAAGCATAGTTCCCAATGAAAATTTATATTCTTAGGAATTGATGGATAGTCAGGGAGGGGTTCTGGAACCAAGAAGATGTTGAGCTATAACTTACACATGCACGTAGAATAACTTGAGTTTGAGGTAAGCAATAACCCCATCAGTGTTATAGAGTTAAGAAGTGAAAGAGGGAAACATTACAAGGTAATAGACTCTATGTACTTAACATATGAACAGGCATGCAACATCTTGAATAAAATGGTCGTGGATGTCTCACGGAGGAATTTTGATGCTAATGCCATAATGAAGGTTTTAGTGGTAGATAAGAAAGAGAAGGATCACAAGGTTGATAATTTTAAGAAAGACCTCTAAGGGGAACAGAAGCGGACCAAGGAGGCATATGACAGGGTAGGTGCGATGGTAAAATAGATCTTAGGTTAGTTCCTAGCCTTGGTGAGCCAATCCAGATGTGATTATAATGACAAAATGGAGTACCTAAAAGATCTATTTGGAATGCTCCTGGTGAACATAAAGAGTGGCACAAGGCCAACATCGGAGGAGATAACAAAGGATAAGGAAGAAAACAAAGTTGTTGAACCTAGAATTACTAAGCTTGAGGATTTGTTCACAAAATCTGAGGAAATTAATAAGGATGACTTAGCTTTCAACAGATGCCAAAAATGTGACCTGATTCTTGGCATGTGTTAGTGATGAAGAAGTGGTGTTGAGGGCTATACAAGAAAATATTCCCACTAACAAGATAGAGTGCACTAGGGTTATGGCTGAGATAACAACACAAAAGGAATTTATTAAGGCCAAAAGAGATAAACTGAAGGAGTAGTTTCATAATTGATTGCAGTGATCTAAGAGCTCAAGAGTAGAGTTGAAGAGTTGGCACTAGACCAAGTACTAGGAATTGTAGAAGCAGTGCGTGGGAAATCATTGAAATAACTTAGAGAGTGGAAGAAATTAGAGAGTGTGATAAATGTCGAGTTCCCAAAACTCTTCCAACAATCTGAGGTCTATTAGATGAGTTACAGGTGCAAAGATTATTTTTGGGCATTGAATTATTTTTAGAGGTCACATATATTTTCTAGTGACCAAGATATTGTCGAGGATGGAAATCCAATTTAGTGTGGAGTAATGTTGCACAACACATTTTGAAAAATTCCAAACCACGCACGAGGCAAGCACAAAGGGGTGCACATAAGGTATAATGGATAGTGCATGAAGACTCGCGCTTAGGAAAGAATCCTCTGGGACTTAGCCAATTTTGCAGACCACGGGATAAAAATAGACAAAGACAAGTTAGACTGCTAATCAAGCAACGTTTCAGATCTAGAGAAAAGAGAAGAGGCTTGGTGATCAAGGAATTTAGATTTTTAGGATAAATCACATGCGAGGGGATATCAATGGTCATGTTGTTAGTGTCAGTTATTATTTATCCTTTTATTTATTTATTAGGATAATTCTTACACATCTTGGGTTAGCTTGCTTAGGTGTACTAGTTGTGTGGAGTTAGCTTCTCAGCTATGTCGAGTTAGCTTACTAGTCTTTTGGAGTTAACTTAACTACCAGTATCAGTTAGTGGGAGTTCTTCACCATTGATTTAGGTAGTAGTTGCACTTCCCTCCTCCTATATGTACATATTTATTATTGAATAATTCAAGTCATTGTATTGTAATGTATTGAGCATTATGGATTATGATGAATTTCCATATATGGTATTTTAGCTCTTCTGCTTTGCAAATCTAATGTAGTGTGCTATTATCATCTAAGAGTGTGGCTTGGAACAATATTCTTATCGTTCCTTTTATGGTATCAGAGCGATAGATGATGTAGACATCCAGTAAGTTTTTCTTTGCAAGAAAGGGTTTTTTTTTTCATGTATATGGAATTTGTTACCAATTTTTTGTAGCATGCATTTTTATGCAAAAAAAAGTGTGGAATTGGATTTGGAAGGTGCCAAAACCCTAGAATCGACTATAAACTCGACCATGTTTTGAGACAGTCAAATATGGGTGCATTCTTTTATCCATTAGATATAAGTATGTACCCTCTGGACGCATTCTTTTACCCTCTGGGTATTTCAGTTTTGGATGCAGTCTTTTATCCACTGGATGCATATTTGTACCCTCTAGATGCATTATTTTATCCATTGGATATAAGTGTGTACCTTTCAGATGCATTCTTTTACCCTCTGGGTGTTTCGGTTTTGGATGCAGTATTTTATCCACTGGACGCAGATCTTTACCCTATGGGTGCATTCTTTTATCCATTGGATATAAGCGTGTACCTTTTGGATGCATTCTTTTACCCTCTGGGTATTTCAGTTTTGGATGCAGTCTTTTATCCACTATACGCAGATCTATACCCTATGGGTGCATTCTTTTATCCATTGGATATAAGTGTGTACCTTCCGGACGCATTCTTTTACCCTCTAGGTATTTTGGTTTTGGATGCAGTCTTTTATCCACTAGATGCAGATCTGTACCCTCTAGGTGCATTCTTTTATCCATTGGATATAAACGTGTACCCTTTGGACGCAATGATTTACCCTCTGGACATTTTAGGTTTTGGGTGCAGGGTTTTATCCTTTGGTCGCAAGCATGTATCATGTGGATGCATTCTTTTACCTTTTGGACATTTGGGTGTCATGTGTACCTTTTAAAAATATCAGCATTAAAATATTATTTTAATAGCAAAACCTTGTAGAGCTCATAACTTGTGATCCCTAGCTCGGATTAAGGTGATCTTTTTTTTTGAAACTGTGTATTTTTTAGAGATCTACACATTGGTGACATTTTTATACACATATTTCAAATGTAAAAGGTATTGTTACTCATTGTAATATTTACATGGACTCAATTATAAAGTGTCAAATTTGGGAGGGTGTTGTGATCACTTGTGGATGCATTTTCGGTTGAGCCGACATCCTAAAATTTTGGGTATTAGATTCTTGCATTTATGGGTGTATACATTTATATCTCTCTTGATTTTTGAGATATTTTGGATCTGTATTTTCAACACTTTTTTGGCATGTTGATAGTCTCTCTTGTGGGGGAGCTATTCTAGTGGATCCCAGTGTTATTTTGTCAGTGTTCAAGTAGTTGATTTTGACAACTCATACAGATCTATGGTGTCACTCTACCCATTCGGCAGTATGGGAGGGTGTGGTGTTGATACTGCTTCTGCAGGTTTCATGCAATTGCCTTGTTACCTTGGCTTTTTCAAGGATCGATCTACTAATAGGATTAAATAATAGGTTATTTATAGATTAATTTATATTTCTAATCAATAGAAAATCATTCATTACTTTATTGATGTACGCATTACTATTTTGAGCATGCAGTCTATTTTTAGAGTACATAGGCGGTGAAGGAAATTCCCCACCCCTATATATATCTGGAGTATTTCCTTGTTTTAGGTACCATGTATATGAAAATAGATATGTGATGTATTAGGGCTATGCTCTAATCACTAACGCATGAACATTTGGTAGTGATTATTATGTATTCAGATTATGTTATGTAATACTTTGTTATGATGGAATATGGAGGATGGATTCTGGTAATTGATGTTTTTGAATATGGTGATTACATGGTGTATATGATAGTAATTGTTATTTGATCTGTATGTTTCCTTATTACATGTGTTTCCAATAGAATGTACGCAATGAGTTCTTATAAATGAATGAACACTTGGTCATATATCATCATTTATTTGCATGCTAACATCTTAACAAGAACATATAAAGGAGGGACCTAGTAGCTTCATGGGCTTTGGGTGAGCATTAGATCTCTCTGAATAAGATGTCAACGTGCATAAGCAATTGAGGGAAATAAGAAGACTACAGTAAATACAATTTTACACATTATATAGTTTGTGCAAGGGTCATGGCACAACAACAAGCCTTTATTTAGGTAGGAGATACGATAGGGGTTTGAATCCCCTCAATATTGCCTAGCATTTGTATAGTGGATGGGATTTATCCCACATCCATAGGGTTTCTGTAGGGAATAGGATTAATATAACCTCATGCAGATAAGTGTCATCATAGTTGTGGCCACATATCCATTACCTTTTGTGTTTAGAAACAACATCCCGTAAATTTGTGTGGACTGTTAAGGGAGTTGGAGATTTATCTTGGTCGCTCGAGATGGAAATTCGATAGGTGGCTTGAAAGTTTGGTGAGTTAGGAAGAATTGTCCGCTGCGATCTCGTATAGACTATTAGGGAGTTGGTTGGAACTGACTCAACGTAAAATGTAGAGAAGCTCACCAAAATAGCTTGATTGTGTGAGTGAAATAAAGAGTTAGGTGGCAGGATACATGGTGGCTTGAGGACCCACCACGTGGACCTCTCCTTGATCACCAAATTGATGATCTTATCACCTTCCACGTGTTAGCACAAGAGAGCACAAAAATAATGTGATATAAAATATTGTGTAATTGAAAAATAAAAATTACACTAATACCATGGTGGTCAGGTACCCTTCCAAAACAAAAGTGGACCCCACTGTTAAACCCTCATTTTTTTGCACACACTTGACGAAGACTGGTGAAACAAACCAAACACATCCAAGTCCAATTTTTCCCTAGGCCAGCCTTAAATCACGTAAATAGGTTCTGGAAATGAACCAAGGTCTTTCTTGACTTATGCTTGCATGTTGACCAACTTTGCACAAAAATTCGATCAGCGATAACTTGAGCATACAATGTTCATTTCACATGTTCCAATAGGAATTGTGCTACGCCCTTAGTCCTATATCTAATATTGGATATGTAGTGTTAACTTGTGGCTTACATAATCTCTCTTCTTGTCATATGGTTTCATTTATTCTTGCATATATTTAGTAGGCCATCCTTGGTGTTGGCCATAGGATAGGATTGGTATATATAGGTGGTAGTGAGGAGTATTTAATCATCATATTGAGAAGTTGATTCTTATTGTATGGTTTGGAGGTTTCCCCCTCGAAGTGGCTAAGATATTAAACTTGCATATTGCTATCATTTATCTACAATTTTGTGTTCTTTGGTGTTTTATTGATGTTGATAATCAGATTTATACAAGTGATTTCATTACAAATGGTATCAAATCCTGATCTCGATTAGCATTATGACATATGTCAAACCCTAATTGTGAAGGTTCAGCTATATCTCAAAATTGGTAGTGATTATTTTTACATTTTTTGTGTGGTGTGGAAAAATCAGTCAAGTAAGCTCCTCTCCAAATTTAATACATTTTGGACTTGTTTTACAAAAGTTATAGTGGTTTTATGTTTTTCATAATTTGGCTACCTAGGGTGTAATTTTTTTAATTTTTCTAAGTTTCTTATATTTTCAAAAATCTTTCCAAAAATTAGCTAGGGTTTCTTCTTTATTATTTCCTCTATTTGGCCAATAAATTTACGAAACCCCAAACCCTAATTTTTTTCCATGTTCCATCTACCCTAAGTCCCAAACCCTAAATCATGACTGGTAAATCAAATTGAGGCCAAGGATGAAGTTAAAAAACTCCAATAATGGCCCCAAATAAGGAAGATAGGGATTTAGAATCTTATGGTTCAAGGGTATCTAAGCTAGTCATCCAACTTCAGGAAAGGGAAAATAATATGGTAAGGATGACCTTTAATAATGAGCTTCTTCATTCGAAAGGTAGCCTTAGGGGTTAACTTTAGACATATTTTCAATCAATGAAGCAAGAGTTATTTCTCACTCTTTCACTAGCCAATCCCAATTACATTCATATGGGTTCCTCTAGCAATACTCGCACTAGTCTGAATCACTCCAATCAAGGGGGATCCCTTACACATTCAAGTGGATCTCCTCACCAAGGGTAGGGAATTATTCCAAAAGTGGAAATGTGTAAATTTTATGGAAAGAATCCACTCAATTGGAATACCCAAATGGATAATTTATTTGATCACTGTCATATCCCATCGAGAAAAAAGGTGACCTTGGCATCCTTATGTCTAGAACCTGACCAATTTGTCTGGTATCATTGGTTATGTGCTCAAAGGTATAAGAATGGTCTAAGTGTCACATGGAAATTTTTCACTGAATAGCTTCAATTACACTATAGTTCTAGTGTGCTAGAAAATTACTTCATCCAATTAGAAAAGTTATGACAATCAGGTTCAGTAAAAGAGTATCTAAATGACCTATTTCTTAGGGGTTTTAAGGACCACATTGAGCATGAGGTGCACATTTTTAATCCACTCAAGGTTTATGATTCTATAATCATGACGCGTGGGGAAGAGGAAAATTTTCTTTCCAACTGAAGGCATAACTTCACTAACATAAAATATCGTATCACCTTGACTTCATTGTACCCTTGCCCAGTTCAATTGACACCTCAAAAAATTGAATAAAAATAGAAAAATGGTTATGTTTTAACTGTGACAAAAAATATGGACCAAGTTATAAATGTGTTGATAAAAAAATACTTTGAAGGGACTGGTGATGAGAGGAATATGAGGAAACATCAAGCGAGGAAGTGGAAAAATTAAAGGAAGTATTTGAAGGCCCCCATCCCATTATTTCATTTCATGTTCTATCAAGTAGTATCACTCCACAAACCCTTCAATTTTTGGGTTATATTAAGAATCAGAAGGTGATGGTATTGATTCATTTAGGAAGCACACATGATTTCAACAATCATAAGCCCGCAATAAGGCTAAATTGTTTCATCTACCTAGCACCTAAATTTCAAGTAGTGATTGTATATTGTGGCACATTCCAATGTTCATTTAAATTCCATCATCAAACTTATGATGGGTGAGTACACATTGGAATCTACAATATTTTTTATTCCCATGGGTGGAGCTAATATTGTCTTGGGTGTCCAGTGGCTCACAACTTTGGGTACCATAGAGTTGAATTTCCAAGAATTGTTCATACACTTTCATTCTGAGGGGAAATAGTTTGAAATTTGAGGACTACAAGTAGAAACTCCTCATGTGGTTATTTCTCACCAAATGTAGAATATTCTTAAAAGGGGGGTTGAAGGATTTTTAGCATGATTGTTCTCCATGGAAATTAAACCACCAACGATGGTAGTGCATCCTGATCTTCAGAAGGTTATTGATCAACATATAGTTGTCTTTGAGGCTCCTAAAGGATTACCTCCTGAAAGATATTTTGAGCATGTCATTCAATTAATTCCAGGAATCTAACCTCCCAACATCAGGCCTTATAGATACCCATATGTTTAAAAGAGTGAGATCAAAAATATGGTAGAGGAAATGTTGGAAATGGGTATTATTCTTCACAATCAGAGTGTTTATTCTACTCTAGTGGTGATGGTGCATGCAAGGATGGAATATGGCACATGTGTCCAGACTACAGAGAATTTAACAAGTACATTATCAAAGATAAGCTTCCTATTCTTGTCATTGATGATTTATTAGATGAGTTGCATGGTATAATTTATTTTACAAAACTAGATTTACGTTTATGCTATCACCAAATTAGAGTAAAGAAATAATATATTCATAATACAACCTTCAAAACTAATCAAGGGAATTATGAATTCCTAGTGATTCCTTTTTGTCTTACTAATGCACAATCCACATTTCATAGTTTGATGAATTCAGTATTTAGACCATTCCTGCGAAATTTTTTCTTGGTATTTTTTGATGATATCTCTACTAAGGTAAAATAAGAAAACTACAAACCATTAAAATGATTTTTGACAATTTGAGGATAATAAATTTGGTTCATATTATACAATCTTAAACATAATAAAACTTGATTAATTATTCATATGTATATATTATAGTTATATAGGCTAACGACATCCTATTTTCAAAGATCCAAGTCATACCAACTAGATCCTTATAATCTCTCCCATAAATATATACTCTTTTAATGTGATTTTTATAACTCATAAAAACTCAATCTAACATATTAACCTAAATATATGAGTTGTTCTAATCAACTCATAATATTATTTATCATCATTAATAAAAAGTTCTTTTATAACAACTCATTATCCATACATGTATTATTTTCTCACACATATTAGATTTGAAAAATATACTCACATGAAACCCTAATTTCCTAACATCCCCCCTTAGTTTGAACATGTGAAGAGAGAAAACATATCCTGCAAACCATGACATCTCTAAAAACATTTGAGTTATACTAGGTACACTTCAAGGAAATTATCTCTTTACCCTAAAAAAGGTACCTAGTGGTGAGAAAAAATATGATTAGGATTGTTCATAACCCCTCTCAGTCAAACTCATGGAGGCCATACTTGAATGGGTATACATATTCCTAGTAAAAAATTATCCTCATAGCTTGAAATCATTAGCTTGGAAAACAATCCATATCTTCAGAAGAGCATCAAAATATGGGTCCTACCTGCCAAGATCCAAATTATATTGAATATGATTCTTTCCCATTATTTCATACTAGGTGTTTTATTCAACATGGTCAATGATGCTCTATCTATGAAAAAAAGGGACACTGAACATATCAACACAACAGTATTGGAAAGAAAACATCTAAAAAAACATGCCACCAAGATCAGACTATGTGGCCCCGATCAAGCAAGTGGAATAACGAGAGGTCATTATTTGCAACAACCCATACTCTCATGTTGCCTCTATCTCTCTGCCATAACCAATCACTTCTCACTAAAAAAGTTATCTGGAATGAGGATACATTTTACTACAAAGAAAGTTTATATTTGAATTAAAAGTGTCTCCCCTTAAACACCATATTCTTTCAGAGCATCCATTCTTCTACACTAGGTGATCACGTCAGGCTTCACTTGAAAAGGAATCCTAGAGTTACAATAAAGAACTTCTTAACTTTAGAAAGATGATTAAAATGACATTTTCATGATAAATATTGTGTCCTAATAGATTTGGTGTACAATCCAACTTTAATAAGGATGAGACCATTAAGATACCATAACTCAATTCAAAACTTGTCTATTATTAGTCCCCTATATGGGAAGAGATATCGATGGATTTCCACCTCTCTACTTTAGGATCACCCAAATTAGTAGGGAATTGACCATTATAATAATCGTGGTCCCCAGACTTAAAAATTATTCTTACTTTTGTGGCATGGCTCGTTATTATCTCCACCAGCTAGTATATGTTTTTCATCTCATTTAGGGACTACAGTTCAAAAGCTCCATGGCACACCTAAATATTATAGCAACAAATCATTATTCAGATATTCAAAAACCAAATTTTTAAACTGATTTTTTCTCTTGTATTGGTACCCAACTAGCCCAAAGTTCATATGATCATCCTGAAGGAGTTGGGAAAACTGAGGTGGTAAGAGAAATGGTTTGGAGGGATATCTTCGTAGGTTTTGGTGACAAAATGTGTCAAGAAAGTCTCAATGCAAAGTTTGCCTTAAGGGAATTGCATGATAAATGACGAGGTATGGAACTAATGCAATGTTCATGACCTCCTCCAAAATATAACCATTATAATGTAAAACTTTACGGGTATGCATCCTGGATGACACATCTCAAGATTGATAGGTCAAATCGAAGGTGAGAGCAGATTTGAGATCACATTTATTCGCCAACATGAGGTCCTGATTAAGATAAATGTGGAAATAAATGCCTAAATATAATTGATATTGTAGCAGTAAATAAATAAATAATTAAGTACAAAATATACCCAAGTAAATAAACTATGAAAGTATGAAACCCTAGTTGCAAAGAAGAGATAGATGACTTAGTTGTTTCACAATTAATCAGAACTGTGCTGAAGTGATGACCAGGTGAACAGAAAGGGATAAGTGTCACACAAGAGCCTTAGAAAGAATGTGTAAGCTGATGATCTTCCTGGAATGGGGCATGGAGAAGGGGCAGGGCACCTGCGGGTGCTCTGGACCTATCTATAGGTTTTGTGACTACTAAAACCCTCATAGAAAATTCCTTCTCAAGGGTCGCAAGGTGTTCATTGTCCTTCTTTTGGTCACTAGTATGTCACACAAGGATCAGTTGATGTCACTGATAACCTACAATGAAAGATTGACCTACGTAAAACCCTCAAATAGTGCATAAAATCCTAAAAAATAAAATAATGTAAATGAGGGGTCAAATTGTCCTCAATTGTCAATAAGTGGTTAACTTACGATTGAGAGTTACACTACATATTAGACCCAATGTAGTTTTAGGTATGTGTGTGTGCGGAAATTATGCCCTATGTTGCTCTTGTGTGTTGTACACTTGATAGCGAGCAAAGTAACTAGATGTAAATAAATGTAAATAATGTGTGCATGGAATAGAATGAACTTCCCCTCCTATGAAGTTGTATGCATGAATAATACAGTCCCTTGCCCTTGAATGGATGCTTTAATGGATCTTGGAATTGATAGCCTTTGGATGCAACCTTAGGTGGTGATAGCTAATGCTTAGTGTTTGGTCCCTTATTATGATCACATAACTTTATATTTATATGATTCCCTTACTTGAATTTTCATAATTAACCCCGAAAAGGTTTACTACCAAAAATATAAGATGCTCAAATGGATAAAAAGGACCCAAAAGATGTGAACAAAGTACAAAGAGGTCAAGGGCACCAAAGGGGACGGGGGCACCTGGCATGTTGGCATCGTGGCTGGGTGCTGATTGTCCAAGATGAGAAATATCTGAGGTATGAAAATATAAACCTGAGCTAGAAAGAGTGTAAGACCAAGAATTGGCAAAGAAAGAAAAAAATAAGGCCAAAGACATGGGTTAATTAGTACTTTTCTTACTTAGGAATCATATGAATAGTAGTATGCAATCAGGACTAGATAATTACCCAAAGTGTGTGATTTTGTGTCTACATTTTCCCCCACTTTATGTTGTTGAGTGAATTCTCTAATAACATAAAGTAGATAAGATATGAGTACCTGATAACCATGTAGATTGATGGTATGAAAGTGTGCTCAAGAGACAAGGAAAAAGTGTGGAGTGATAAAAATGTGAAGCGTGGAAACTAGAGAGGAGAAAGTGCAAAAAGTGATGATGAAAGTGACCCTAGGGCAAAAATGCATGTGTAGATGTTGATCCATTGTTACCTATTGTTGATGTTGATGTTGATGTGATTGATGTTGTTGATTATAGGATGATGTTGAATGATGTTGACTACTGCTTCCCATAAAGATGGACCTGCAAAAGAGAAGAACGAACAAAGTAGTCAAATACACATGTATATGTGTAAAAATATGTAAAAAGTAAAATGTAAAATGTGAAAAAGGAACATGTGTACCTGATCTAGATGAGAAAAGAGTGTAGAAAGGATCCTGATAGATGATGTAGAAAAACTTGTTTGTTCATGCGATCTCATGACAGTTTGCTGTAATTGCGATTTTTTGGGGTAATCTCATGCCAAAAATTGGAAGTAGTGTAGGGAGAAAATCCTCTGGTGTCATCCTCCAACCTTTAACTTCTTCCCAAATGTATGGAACACACTGCAGATGGTGTGTAAAAATACATCTTGCTCGACCAATTCTGATCCAATGTTGAATAAGAAAATGTTAAATGTGTGTATGTTGGGTGTTAAGGAATCTATATTCCCTATAAAATCCATTGTGTGAAGTGTTGTAGACTATGTTGCACTTGAAAATATTGTGTAACTTTCCCCTTGGTCACAGGCATCTAGGAAGGTTCAATTAGGCACCCAGGTTATTAACTTTCTGGGAACTAGGTTTTTTTGTGTTGTGCTAAGGACCCAAGTCTAATTATGAGCCCTGTCTAAGATCTGATAACTATGTTATTGTACAAGTATTGTGTTATGTTGAACTGTGTTTGTAAACTATTATATGGGGTGACTGATTCACCCAAATTATTCCCCTTCCTCATTTAGGGCGCATGCATGTGATGTCATTAAGGAGTATGCAGCCCAAAGGAGGACCACCACTATGCTAAAATTGATGCCATTACAAGGGGGAGGGAGTGTGCTTGGTAGAAACCAAGGCACACGTAAACAAAGTGGCTAGGAAACAATTGTTAGTGTAAGAAAAGACAAACATGACATGTATAAGACATATAATGTAAGCTAGTCAAAAGAATACAATGTGTAAGATAATGACGTAAGAAGAATACAAAGTAGACTATGTGAAAAGCAGGTTGTAAACATGGGACATCACTCATGATGTCACAAGATAATCAAGGCTAACGAGGCCAAAAGCATACAAGTGTGCACACAAGACAAAGGGGAAATTGCCCGTAAACAAATGGCATACAATGACAAACAATGGAAGAAATATCAAGCAATGTAATAGATAACCATGGTGGAAAATAGACCTGCAAAGCAAATTTTACACATGAAGCACCCATTAGCATGTTAGAGAGATAAAAATTATGTCAAAGCATGTATAATCTGATAAAGTAATGTGCTATGAAAAATGAAACAATAGCACCTGTATACTGTATAAAAGTGGATGCCCCTAGGAGCCATTGTATGGGACTGGTAATAGGTATTGTGCAAAGCATCCATGACTGCATGTATGGATCTGTAGAATTTATGATCAACAACTAGAAATGAAAGTGAATGTGCATGTGTGTATGATAAAGATAATGACATACAAGATATCTATCTAGCATGTGTAATAAAGTGTACATGTAAGCTAGTAAATGTAAGCAAGACTAAATGAGACCAAGATATGTAATATGTTGTGAATGAGATGGAATGGAATGCAGAGTGAATGATAGGATAATCAATTCCCCTGATTGGATGTGTATGTATGAGATGAGGTTTATTTATACATTCCCCCTTATCAATCAGTGAGCCATGTCAAGAAATTGCAACAGGAAATGGTCTAAATTATAGACTAAGAGTGTGTCATAAATCATACATCAAATGGTGAGTGAGTGAATTGAACATGTGAGCTGTAGGTCCCTTTGAGACTCAAACCCTCTAAATTTAAGATGGATTTTTTAATAGAGTGTGGTCATAAATGACCATAGCAAGAAGTATATGAAGAAAGTGTAGCATGTGAGTGAGTGAGTATGGAGGAATATGTCATGTGTATATAAAGTGTGTTGTGTGAGACGTGTAATGTGTAGTGTGACTAAGCAATGCTAAAGAGATGTGTTGTAAGTGCACTAAGTGTACAATGTGTGATATGGTCAAGTGTGTAAGAATGCATAAGGTGTGAGGTTCATGTGTACTAGGATGCCCTCAAGATGTGTATGTTGTGTGTGTCACTGGGGAATGAACTAGATGTATGATGTATGTGATAGACTGAATGTGAAATATAAGACATGTGTTGTATATAAATGGGGGTGGAATAAATAAGTGTGATACCCCCCAAGTGTGTGATGATTAATGTATTATCTGATGAAAGTAAAAGATGAGGGTCCTCCACCCAATGCTTGTGGAGATGAAGGCGTGTGACCATGTTTGAAGAGTGGTAGCATATAAGAGAGAGTCACTGTGTCAGGTGAATGAATCCTAAATGCATTCAAATGAGAGTATAACGTGGAGGTGATGGGACATATATGTGTAACCAAAATGTGGAGGTGCTAGACAAGTGTAACCAAACATGAAGGTGATGGAAACATTTGTACGAACATGAAAGGTGATGGAAACCTATGTGTAACCAGACGTGGAGGTGATGGACACCTATGTGTAGGAGAGTGAGGCAGTGATGTATACCGATGTGAAGGATTGGTGCGAGTATTGGACCTAGACTAGTGAGATGAACTAACTAGCTCGATGAGACCGTGTAGGTCGGAGCGTGAATATGTGAGCTAGGAGCAGGATTTTACTTTAGTTTTAAGAGGCCATGAGGACCTAGATGCTTTTAGCCAATGTAATGGAAACCTCAAGAGGAGGTTGCAGCCATGGTGTAGATGGTGGAACATGCATTGATAGAAATGACTTTCTTTGTTATGAATGAACTTAAGACATAAATGAGTCATGGAGATGATAGCCTAAGTTGCATGGAGCCATTAGAGGTACCTAAGAGCATGTCATGCACCCCTCAATGGATGGTACCATAGCAAAAGGCACAAGCATGGTGAGAGAACCAATACTGACCGGAAGTTTGACAACTCCATGTGATTTGGGAATTGGATATGAGATTTTACAATAGTGGATAGCCAATAGCAAAAAGGAGTGGAATGGAACATGCATTGACGTCACCATGATGGATCAACTCTAGTTTTATTGAATAGGAGTGGATCCAATAGAAGCATGAATGTGTAAGTGATCCGAAAGAGAATGTAGATGTGATAATCATAATCGGAGAAAGTAATGAGCAGTGGGGATGTCTCAGTATGAGAAACTAGAAAATCAAGAGCCCTCCATGCAGGAGGAGGCACTATGCACGATATGTATGATTTTCTGAGGATTCAGCCACTTGTTTGTCATGTTTCGAGGAGAGGATTGTTAAATATTTTGAGCTTATGATTTTCATTGATGGGGGGCAGAAAAATTGTAGGCTCTGTGGAAGCTCAAGTTTATTATTATCGATAAGATCTTGAATGAGGTTGCAAAGTTTAAAAACACCGATCTGTAGAATTTCCAATACATTGATGATAGTTGCATCGATGTTTTTCATTGTAATTACAACCTTTTGGATGAGATGGATCCAAGTTTAGTGGAGGGGAAGCGTAATAATATTTCTCTCAATAAGTTGTGGTAATATAAGATGTGGAGCAGAAAGTCAATTTTATGTATGTACGCTTAGGAAATTTCCATTGAAGCTCTTTAATGTATTAGATACAATGTTAACAATGATCTTAGCTTTAGTAGGTTTGGGTGATGGCTTGAAAGTGGATTTATTTTGAAAACATGCATAGAAGATGAAGCATGTTCCTGATACTTAAGCTTTCCTATAGATAAGATTTTTGTTTCATGTAGCTTAAGAGTGTGACACAAATGATCGAATGATGGAGAGTTCTCAAAGATAACACTCTCCTGAAGAGGTTGTAATAGAATTTGTACAAATAGATCTTAAATTCCAGAGTCCACAAGAACATTAGACATCTTAGCTAAGTTTTTTTTTGTATCGTAAGACATAATCCACTAGATGTTCGTTAGACCCTTGTTTAAGTTGAGAAAAGTTGAGCATAGGATATCTTAGAGCTCGATATTGATAGAGAAATGTGTGAGAAAATCATCGGCTAGATGTGTGAAATATGTTACCAAGTGGATAGGTAGGTCATAGAACCAATGCATTGCATAATCGTGAAGAGTGTGAGGAAAGATCTTAGCATAGGAGAAAATGATCATCCAAAAAATCTAGACAAGCCACATGAAATGCTCGAAGATGTTCTTGGGGGTCACCATGGCCATTTGAAAATAGGAAACTTTAGGGGTGACGAAATTGATGTGGAAGTTAATAAGTGGAAATGGTGGGATTGCAAAAGGAGAATGAAGGAGTAGTGTGGAATCCAAAGATGGAGATGCAAGAGAAGTAGCATAGTTTCAATTGATAATTTGTGTTTGGAGGTCCTTATAAAGAGAGGATAAATCATTGAGTGCTAGTGAAGAAGAAACAATTTGTACATTGTGTGTGATAAATAAGCGGTAGTAGTGGAGTGAAGTGATTGGTGGGAGTAGGAGAACTGAAACAAGGAACAACCTAGATGTAGGTAAAGCAAGAGTATTTTTAGGCAATCAGAGCATGTTGAGTGGTAATCTGAGTAGGATGGATCACGCAAAGCATGAAGTGAGTAAGCTCCACAAGATTTGTGGCATCCTCATGAGCAACACTATAAAATGTAATTCTAGATCTTGAGAGATTGGCTCTGTGATATGATCATTAAGGTATTTGATTTAGAAACCTTGCAGATATGGGGAAGCTCAGTAAATTCACCACAAAATTGAGCCATACATGTGATAAGCGAGATAAGAGAAAAACTCTAAATGAAAGGTGGATTTGAGTGTGAGGTTCACCAAAATGATTAAGAAAATATGGAAATAAATGCCTAAATTTGATTGTTATTGTAGCAGTAAATAAATAAAAAATTAAGTACAAAATAAACCCAAGTCAAAATTAAGCTAGAAAGTATGAAACCTCTAGTTGCAAAGAGGAGATAAGATGACTTAGCTTATTTGGAATTAATCATAGACTATGCCAAAGTGATGAACAGGTGAACAAAAAGGGAGAAGTGTCACACAGATCCTCAGAAAAATGTGTGCGAGCTGATGATCTGCCTAGACTCGAGGTGCCTAGAAAGGGGGCATTGGGCACCTATGTGTGCACCTAGAGATCTATGCTCTGGGTGCCTGTGACTGCTAAAATCCCTCAAAAAATACTCCTTCACAGGGTCGCAAGGTGTTCTTTGTCTCTTCACCTTTGGTCACTAGTATGTCGCACAATGATCATCGCCAATGTCTCTAATAACCTGCAATGAAATATTGACCTGCAAAACCCTCAAGAGTGCATCAAATCCCAAAAATAAAAGAATGCAAATGAGGGGTTGGAACTGTCCTCGGTTATCAAAACAAGTGAACTTACGACTGAGTCGTTGCACTACATTTCAGACCCAATGTATTTTTAGGTGTGTGTTTTTGTGCCAAATTATGCCCTAGGTGTCTCTTGTGCGTGTCACACTTGATAGCGAGAAAGTAGCTAGATGTAAATAAATGTAAATAGATGTGTGTTTGAAATAGAATGAACTTCCCCTCCTATGAAGTGTATGCATAATAATGTAGTCTCTTACCCTTTAATTGATGTTAGAATGGATGCTTCAATGATCTTAAATAGCCTTTGGATGTAACCTTAGGTGGTGATAAGTTAATTCTTAGTGCTTGGTACTTTTATTATGATGAGATAAATTTATATTTATAGGATTCCCTTGCTTGAATTTTGTAACTAACCCCGAAAGGCCAACTGCCAAAAATTTAAGATGCCCAAACGTCTATAAAAGACCCAAAAGATTTGAACAAAGTACAAAGAGGTTAGGGGCACCCATAGGGGACAAGGGCACCTGGCGCTGATGTCTTGGCTGGGCACTGGTGTCCAGGATGAGAAATTTCAAGGTGTGAAAAGATAGACTGAGCTACAAAGAGTGTAAGACCAAGAGTGGAAACAAAAATAAAACAAATATGGCCAAAGACATGGGTTAATTAGTACTTTTCTTAGGAATCATATGAATAGTAGTATGCAACCAGGACTAGATAATTACCTAAAGTGCATGATTTTTTTAATACAGAGATACTATCTAGTCTTAGAGAGAATTTGGCAAGGGCACTAAGCCACATGAAACAACAAGTTGATTAACAACATAGTGAGTGACATGTTGTAGAGGGTGACTTCTTTTATATGGTTGCAGTCATATAAGTAGTTATCGTTAAAACAAAAAAAGAAGGATAATAATCTTGCTCCTAAATAGTACGGTCCTTACCGACTGTTGCAGAAAATTGGTAGTGTGAAGTATAAGTTGGAGATCCCTCCACCAAATAAAATGCATCTTGTATTCCATGTTTCTTTCTTGAAGATAGATATTGGGCAGCACATTTCCACCTAGTTAGTACTTCCTGAAATGGATGAGCAAGGAAAGATCGTATTGGAAACTAAAGGTATTTTTGAGACATGCACCAAAGGGTTTAGGACTAGAATCAGTATCAAGTACTTGATCAACTGGAAGAATATGAATATTGAGGATGCATCATGGGAGGATGAAGCATTTGTGCAGCAACATCTAAGGCTTTCTAACATTGGGGGAAAATGTTTCTTTAAAGGAGATGGGAATGTTACACCCTTAGTCATATAGCTTATATTGGATTTGTAGTGCTAACTTATGGCTTACATAATCTCTCTTCTTGTCATATGTTATTCATTTATGCTTTCATATGTTTAGTAGGTCGGCCTTAGTGTTGGCCAAAGCATAGGATTGGTATATATAGGTAGCAGTGATGATTATTTAATCATCATATTGATCATTTGAGTCTTATTGTATGGTTTTGAGGTTGCCCCCTCGAAGTGGCTAAGTTATTCTACTTGCATATTGCTATCATTTATCTATAATATTATGCTATTTGGTGTTCAATTGCTGTTGATATTCAAATTTATACAAGTAATTTCATTACACATTGGAAATATCTTGGAATAATCTTCCATATTGTATTGGTTTAGGGATATACTGGGAACTTCTGATACCTAAAATGACCTTCGAACTCGGCTGAATCATTGCATTGTGTGGGGGGATTTTGTCCCACATTTCTTTGGAATTCATTAGGGAAGACATAAAATGGCCTAGTCCACCCAATCCTTACGTGTCTTCGGCCATGTCGTACATGTTTTTCTACTTGGGACTATCATGTGCGGGTTGTGTAGTGATTTGGTTAGTTAAAGAGGATTGGTCCCCCGGCTCAGTATCCATCTTAGTCACTTAGCTCAGTCTCCCCCTAGCTCGATTTGTAACTAGACGAGTTTCTTGGAAAAATGGTTTGTTTGAATAACATGGTGGTTAATTCTCCTTCAAAAACAAGATTTAGGCCCCTTAGTTAACAAAACTTTTACGCCCATTAAAGATCAAAGATTTGAAAACCCTCTTTTTTCCCACCTCATCAACTTGTTGGCCCTACGACGCATTACTTAGAAAATGTAAATAGTTCCCCAAGTAGCAGAAATTGTGCCCTTTGCATCACCAACTGAGATCTTATCTTGTACCAATAGTATCTTGCACATGTGATGTTTATTTCACACATTTCAATAGGTGTTGAAAAGATAACTGAGTGATCTTTCATGTTGTATTAGTTCAGGGAGAACTTGGGAAAATTTTACTCCCAAAAATTTCCTCCAGATCACACCTCCCCACTAAGAAGGATTTTTTTCCACTAAGAACATTAACAGAAGGAAAAATGACGAGAGAAACCCCATATACAGACTATGAAAGTTTGTATCCATTGCTCTAGGCATAGCCATGTTGTAGAGCATTGTTGGTTACTTCATCTAGATTATGCACCATAATGGTTTCATCACAGAAATGAATCTAGAGGGAAAGCACTCACCATTTCGAGTGGTAGTCAATAGTAAGGGCCAATGGCATGCCAAAGTATTTTAGTTGAACCTTCAACAATTGTATTGTGTTCAGCAGAGGTATCCAGACAAATTTTTCTAGCAATTTATGAGTTATGGCCAGCTTAACTCATGTTCGATTGGGAGATTGGTGCAAGTTATGTTATAGCTGACGTGGTATGTCATATGGGTCTGGCCACTATACCACTGCCTCATGTCATGACATTTAGGACCAAATATAGTACCCTTCAAGGTATAGTGATTGAATTTTGTACCTTGATATTTTTAATAGGAGGGAAGTTCTCAGATATGCTCAATCTTGATATAGTTCCATGGGAGATGCATGAGATTTTTCTCAGAATTTTTCACCGTACCTCTAGAAAAGCATCCTTGACAAGAAAAGGATATGGTGTTGAGATATGTTTTTACCACATCTATGTAGTCCAGTTTGGGGAAGCCTTAAAATATCTCTATCCTCCCAATCCACTCATGGCTTCGGCCACGTCCCACCTGTTTTATCGCTTAGGACTCTATCCTGTGTGGGATTTTTAGCGATTTGGTTGGTTAAAGTGGTTTTGGCATCCCAACTTTGTCTCCTAGTTTGGTTTGTAACTCAATGAGTTGCTTGAAAAAATGAGTTGTTCGAATAACACGTTGGTCAGGTCCCCTTCTGGAGCAAGAGTTGGGACCCTTTGTTGACAACCCTTTTACACTCGTTGAATACCAAAGGTTTACAAACCCTCTTTTTTTCCACTCATCAACTCGTTTCCCCCATAATGCATTTCTTAGCAACTGTAAATAGTTTTACAGGTAGTGATACTTGTGCCCTCTACGTTTCCAACTGAGCTTTGATCACGTAACAGTGGTATCTTACACATACGATGATTGTTTCACACATTCCAATAGGCATTATAAATCTAACGAATTTATCTTCCATGATGTACTAGTTTAGAGAGAACTTGGGGACATCATATACCCAAAAATGTCCTCTAGATCATATATAGATCTCAAGTTTTGTTCCATTGAAAATCAGGTTGGAGACATTTTTACTAATCCCTTGGGTGCTGTAAAGTTTTACAAATTCCGTGTTATGTTGGGCATTTCAGATATTAGCTCTTATGATCATGTGGATGAAATTGATCTTCACCTATGAATAATTTGAGCATATGTTGTTTAGATATTATGATCATGTCAATGGCATTAATCTTCACCTCTAAATCATATGATTTTTGGCCTTTCATAACTGCCCTTGAGGGGGAAATAAGAAATGAGCATGTAACATGTTTTTCTTATGCAATGTCATATCTTAATGGATTGATTATGTCAAAATGGATAATCCCTAGACTATTTCTATGTTGTTTAATTAAAAACTCATTATAGCTTTAGAGAATCCACAGTACACTATGTCGTAAAGAATTTTACTAACTCCATAATCTTATGTAGACTTCATCCTTAATCATTGTATCTTGAGAATTTGTAACATTCCTTTATATTCGGTTTTTATAGAATCCGTAGACACTACTTTGAAACTTGGAAAAATAGTGTACTACAGAGTTTAAAACTCATGAGACATTGTTGTAGTTTATTACAGAACTGCAAAACTGTGGAACAAGTTTTTTTACATGTTATCCTAAATCACTTGTTGATTTATGGATTGTAATTCCTTTTGTACCAAAAATTGAATTGGCATGAGGAACAAACTTTGACATGTGAAATAAATTTTTCATGTTTCCCTACTTAACATTAAGGAGGAGTGTTGGGTTTATAATATTCAGCAGGAAACTGCTTATTTAGAACCTGCCAAATATTGTATGTTTTTGTTTTATATCTTATATTTAAAATATAAGAATGATAGACCACAAAGCAGGTCAACTTTACGAGTAGATCATGACCACCCACCTTATATATAACAAGGTGATCTCATTAAATATCGGACACACAGTCGATGGTAACATTTATGCAAACTATATGAGGGAGCTGATAGAGAAATAGTGGGAGTGTCGGCTGAAAGTTTAATCTCAATATTTAGATAAGTGATTTTTAGCGGGTTTTTTACCTTCCAAGGTTGTCCCACTTCTATCGTGTGTCGTTGTGTTCATTTAGTTTCATTTTTATTTTATTTACATATTGTAACCTACAATATAAACATTTGGATCTATGTTTTTAATTATTGTACTTATAAACTATAATCTTTGGCAATATATAATTTGGATCTATAATTTATAACATTATATATCCCTTAAATTTCTGAATAGTACCTACGGTTTTTATTTGTTGCAGGTCATTATAGGTGGTTGCAAAGGTGTGTGAGACCTAGTGATAGATGGTGACAAGCATTTCCACACTAGTGATGGAAAATTGAAGCTACATAGATCCATAATTTGCACGTTTAAATACATATGAAGAAGGGTTACAATGTACTACAACCTAATAATATCTAAACAGTTATGTACATGAGTACTTTCCAAGAATAGTCTCAGGAACAAAGAACTTCCAAGTTTGATCAATCTTTCTAGCTATTTCACACATCCAGATCACTTTTTTATATCTTTGTATAGCTAAGTGTTTATACCTTGTTTTATTTTATATTATCATTTCATCATTATACTATTGTTTACCATATTAATAGTTATATTTTGGATTTGTATGATTAATGTGGATTAATTTATGCATAATAATCTACATAAAGCATATCTTATATCCTACTATCATTTAGATTTTTAGGATGTAAACACATTGAAAACTAATATATTGAATGCACATATCTTACTCTTCCCAAATATAAAGGTTTCATTTCCTGTATGTGTAGATGCGTTGAGGATAATTTTTGGAGTAGTGTTATCACAACTATGAGGTACTATAGATAATCCCATATCATTTATAAGTAGAAATTTGGCTGAGGCATGATATAATTACTCAACACCAGAAAGAGAAGCACTAGAAATTATATATGGTCTACAAAAATACTAACATTATTTTCTAGCTACACCATCTTTTATTTTTTATTGATCATGAACCTTTGAAATATTTGGTAAATATACCATTGATACAAGGGTGGATATATCACTACATGATGTTATTTTAGGATTTTCAATTTACTATTGTAGTGAACCCATAGAATCTTAATAATGGTCTTGACTACTTGTCACGGATGGAAAATGGTGATGAGAAGGAACCAATCAAATAATATTTTCTAAGATCACATATGTTTCGCATAGAGGTAGTCCTAAAAGAGATGGAAACTTTGGCACAATTCATGGAAATAAGAAACTTGTAATAATGATAAGAAGAAACTAATGATTTAGAAATTCCAATTTACTTTGATTAAAGGTCCATTATATAAGAAGGGAGGATATGAAGTACTATGGTGGGTATTACTCCAACAGAAAAGAGAAGACATCTTAAGAGAAGCAAATGAAGGAATAATTGGAGGACATAATGGAGGAGATGAAACGGTGAGAAAATTATTATTAGTGGGCCTTTGGTGGCCTACATTATTAAATATGAGAATAAGTATGAGTGGATTTATTACTTGTGCCATAGAGTGATAAAATTGACTTCTCAAGAAAATGTTTCTTTAATGTTGGTACTAGTGTTGGCCCCATTCGAGAAATGTGTGATATACTTTATTGGGATGATTAAGGAACAATTGTTCATAAGTAATATTTATAATAATGGGTCTTGAATATCTAACACATTGAGTGGAGGATATTGCCACAAAATATTTTACTAAAAATCCAATAGCACATTTTTATATGATAACAACATGATGCGGGAGCATAACTTGCGGAGACCATAACTTTTGATCCAACCATTGGATTGTCTTGAAATTTTACAGGGTGGTATATATACATTAGTATTATGTTGGGGTCAAATTTTCTTGCAAGGTTGTGGCCATTTCGGCACATTTTTTTGGTCCGGACTCCTTCATCTAGTGGCCTAAAATTGGCTTTGAATGTTTTTTTCACTTTTGACTAGGTCTTAGAACTTTAATAAATTTTGTTGTGGTTGTTAGAATAAGTCAAAATTTTATGTGAGCCTTAATTTATGAAGGAATATTTGCACGCAATTTTTGGGGCCCATCTGAGTTGTTTTGCTAGTAGGTAATTTTTGGCATTTTAGGGTTTTTAGAGTAGAAGTGAAATAAAAGGTAGATTGTAATGATGAAAAAGATTAGTGTGGATTCCAGAATGAGAAGAAAGATATTTTTAAACTCCTAGTTTATATTTGAAAATTTGTTTATGTGTGTTTAGGAGGTATTCCAACCTATTGCAGCTAGATTTAGATCACAACATTACATGATTTGGGTGTCCGCTTAGTCTAACGAGAAATCAAGGGAAACATTTATTGAACAAGACCATCCATGAATTGTTGAATCATTTTCTAATAAATCATAGTAAAATTATGTTGTATCATCCATAAGTGAATAGAAAATTCAAATCATTCAATAAGGTACTTAAGAATATTCTCACGAAAATTTACAATTTTGACAAGATATATTAGGATTTTAAGATACATGTGGCATTATGTGCATATCACACAACATACAAAAGATTGACCAAATATTTTCCACTTCAAATAGTATAAGGCTTGGAGGATGTGGTCCCAATAGAATTCATTATTCATATCCTTAGGCATTCTGCATGAACAAAGATAAGTATATTCATGAGAAATTGATAGAGTTGGAGAAGTTAGATGAGAAGTACAACCAAATTGAAGAAAAGTATAAACAAATGGTATGGGATGAATTCCATTGTAAGAATAAGGTATTTAATAAAGGTGATAACATGCTTCTATATGATATGGGAGGGGAGCCAGTCATGGTGTACCCAAACTTTGGGAGATTATACCGAGCACCTGGTAATCCCAAAAATCCCAAAAAAATTGTCAATTGAAGCGCATGAGAATTCTCTACAACATGGTTTGCTTTCCAAAAAAATATGCCACGTAACCCAACGTCCATACTTGATGGAGTGAGAGGTGTCAATTTTTTTTCCTTTTCTGGGGTTAGACCAATATGTGTGACTTAATCACCCCACCTATCACTATTTAATCTACTACTTATTACAAAGGGATCCTTGATTTTCGAGGAGAGGGAAATTTGTGCATGTAGATTTCGTATTAAATCTACTAAGTATTGTCGTGTTATTTGAGTGAAGCATATCTTGATCGGATCAAGTCTGCTTCATTTATTATCATTGAAGGCACCAATAAACACCTCACCACTATCCATTAATTGCGTGGAGTTTCCCGCTGATCCTTGAAGAAAGAGAAAATGAAACAGAATAAGAAACATGTATTCACTTAGCGTGGAGAAGAAACCGAAACTTTCAACAGCATGGAGAAGAAACCAAAACTTGCAGTAGTGTGGAGAAGAAGGTAAATGCAACGTGTTTGGCAGCAGTAGTGGAGATTCTCAGCAGGAGTCTTTGGTGATGAGCAGGAAGGTAGAAAGAAACCGTATCACAAAGTGCCCTTTCTTAAATGTACATGTTTCATCTTTTGTTCTGAATTTGTATTAATGGGCATCCATTCACTGTCTGACTACTGATTTAGGAATGTAGTTGTCTTCACAATGATGTTTAGTTAAATATTCTTTAAGGAAAATTACAACATTGTTGAGCCTCTATTATGTACAGTTGGATTTTATTTTTCTATACATTGATGTGCTTCAATTGTGAGAAAGGCGTTGTATCAGAAAGATCTAGATCTTATTTTCTGGTTGAAGATGTCTCGTTGGTTTCCAAATGTAATCAACATCCAATGAAAATTTTCTAGATCTATATACCCATTTCATAGCTTGGTGGCAGATAACACTCAAAATACTAGTTGATAATGCACATGAAACTGAAGTCTTTTACTAACTTATAGTATGGGCAATATCAATTTTAATTTGTAAATCAGCTATGGTTTTTTGTATTTAGTTTTTTCTCAAATGATCTTGTTTTATCTAGCATTGATGACCTAAATTGTGTCTCCAACTTACAGCTAAACACAATGAAGCCACACGTCGGTCTACCATTTCAAGGATGTTGTCACCTTGGCATGCTATGCACTGGTGGAGAGTCTCAGCAGGAGTGTCTAGTGATGAGCAGGAAGGTAGAAATAAATCGTATCACAAAGTGCCCTCATCTAGGTGAGAAGAAAAGGCTAAATTATGAATATAGATACACCCATCCAGTTTTGGTTCTAGAATAAACGCATGCATCCAGTTTGGGTCACAGATTATTATAGATGTGGCTAAATTGACTTGCTTAATGTTTTATTGTGGCTAATGAGTATTTTGTTTTGGTTCCATCTTCATCTAGAGTTTTGACCCTGAGATTTGAGAGCTGGTTGAGACACCCATTCACTGTAACCAATCAAAAAATAAAAAATAGAAGTTTGAAAGCTTCTTCTTGCAAGAATATGAACCATCACCACCATATTTACAGGTGATGTTTTACATCTTCCACCACCTCCTCACACACAGCATTTAACAGTTTTGATAATATAGATTTTCAAGGATTTAATAGGATTTAAGTATGTGAGGATTTATGGTTGTTTATGTATAGTATTATTAAAAACTGATAGTATTTTTTGTAATATAGATTATGTATAATATTATGGCTATCTATGTATAGTATTATTAAAAATTGATAGTATTTTTTATATAGTTCAGGTAATATAGATTTTTATATATTAAAAAGTGATAGTATTTTTTGTACATGTGTTGCAGCAGTGTTGTTATGCTTGTTGGAGTGACTCAGATTGGAAGTGCAGATGCAGAGCAGCATTTTAATTGTGTATATCAACACATCAAATAATTTTGGAAATTGTTTGATTCTCTTCAAATATCTAGACTCCATACAGTTTTAATAGGTGAGGTTTTTACCCTCATTGAGGCAGTGATAGAAACTATTTCATAATTTTCTTTTCTACTGGTAGAATGTGTTATTGGCTTATGGCTGTTACATTAATAACCAATATAGGTTATTGGCGAATTGCATACTGGCATTTACTATTTTTCAGTTTCAAAAATGTAATTTTCAGAAACAATATGAGTTTAAATCTTTGAAAAATATAATCACATAACTTGGAAGACATATATTCATTCAGTAAACATTACCATTGTCCATTACAAAAACATGGCCATACAATATTGTTGGGCCATATAACTATTATAACTATATTGTAGTTTTGAATCAAAAGGCCAATTCCAGACATCAAAAATTTAGCCTTCAAAAAGAAATATTTACTTTCGATAATATCATTTCCAAAATCTGAGGAAGGGTGGTGAATCTACAGTTGAGATTGAAGTTGGGGTGTTAATTTACAGTTGCCTCCCCATGTTGATCCCTCACAGGTATAGTTGGGAATGGATCAGAACTTGGAGAAGCATTCACTCCAACTGCAAAATTGTGTTGAAACTGATAGGGGCAATGTCTGCCCATTAATTCTCTTAACATTGGGTGTTGATCAAGAAAAGGATTAATTGGACTACTCAATCTCATTTCCTTTCTACCTCTCTTCTTGCCTTCTCAAACTCCTCCTTTATCTCTTGATCCCTTTGATTCCTTTCTGTTCCTTTCTCTGTTCCCTTTCTTGCCTTTGAATCAACTTGTGGTGCTACCTTTGTTTTCCTCTATATTATTTTTCAATCTTTTCCTGCTCCTTCCTTTCCCTTTCAACAATTCGTTTAGCCTTCTTCTCCTGGATTTGTTCCTTTTTTCTTTGCTTCAATTCATCGATTTCTTTTTTTGTTCTCTTTCTCAACCAGAAGCTCCATGTACTGATCTATGGTGATTAGTTGAGATTCCCTACTCAATCTTATACCAAAGCACTATTTGACCTTGATGATTCTCTAACCTTTTCCACAAGGAGTGTCAAGAATCTACCAAGAGTTCTTTGTCCTTGGTTTCCCTCACAAGTTTGGTTTGAATTTGTCCCTAAAACTCCTGCTACCTCTACCTGTCATTCTGCATCATTTTCTTCAGCTTGACTACCAACATAGTAGTGCACCAAATCTGAGCCATGAAGTAGTGTTGGATGAGAGGGTAAAGAGAGGCTGGCCTCTCATTATTGAAGTTCAAGTTTACACCAAGATTAAGAGTTGCTTCTTTCATCCAATTAGGAGGGATTTCTTCTGTGGGCAATAGATAGTGACTCATCAATTTGATTAATTCCATTTTGAAGTTTGCAATTTTTGTTCAAACACATTCATTTGTATTTATCTCCTTCTGCTGAGGTTATGATTCTTCTTCTCCAATTGTGTGTTAGGCACCATCTCAACATCTTCACTTTTCTCTAAATCAAGCCTAGATAGATGAAGCATATATTCTGTTGCACCAACATCATCTTGAAAAGTTGTGTCAAATGTTCTGCTAGGTCCTATGTCTTCATCCAAGGCATTGGGATTAAGAGACCATATCCCTGTTCTTTTGAATCCTAATTTAATATTGCTAGGTGTAAGAGCCATTATGAATGCTTTTCTCCTTAACTCAGCTAATTCAACCCTTTTCACATCTATCCCATCGATTTGCAATTATCCATTTGCATCTCTCCTCCTTGAAGTATGTTTTGAATGGAGTAAATACACTCACATCCAATGACTATAATTTATGAGAGGTGTGTGCATGAAATGTTAACAAATCAATCGCCAAAACTCCTGGCTTCTTGAATTGTCCCCAAAGCAACATGTGAACCATGGGCCATCAAAAATTAGTAAATGCCTATTTGTAGGAGACACACCTCCAGGTATAGATGATGCAAAGTGATGTAACCATTTCATAAATAAATCTTTTGTCATCCATGCATGTGCTTCTGTTGCCATGCAAGCTCTAGGCTCACAACCTGCAATATAATTTTCTAAATGGTGCTTCCCCTTAAAAAGATAGAATCCTGGAATGCTTTTTCCAACAAAATTTACACAACACAATATGGTAATCCATTCTCTAGTTTTTGGGATGATATATGGGACACTCCTACTACCCCTTTTAGTAAGAACTCTCATACCGCATTTCCTTCCATCTTGTAACCCCAGTTTCATCACAATTCCATATTCAGTTTGGTCCATATGGGTTGGCCTCATAAGATTTAGGACAAAGTAACGTAGAAGGAAATGACAATTGATGGCCTCAAACACATTTCTCAATCCTTATCAAGGCCTTAAACTATCCTTAATGTTAGATCTGGGTGTCTTTTTTTAAAACCTGCCCACCTTGACTTACCTGGAAAACCATCCGTGAATGGGTTAGACCTTTTTTCACATATTTGTGCCACACATGTCTTAACTTGTATAATTTCTAACCCATGGCCCATATCAGCTATTTCATTGACACCAACTCACTATCTCCATCTCTTCTTCATCTGTTAGAATTGTTAGTGGACCTTTTCTTTTAGTAGTGGTGATGCCCATCAGCCAAAAAGTAAGGGTGGTCGCTGGTATACCCCATTTTTTTGCAGCAGCACATGTAGAGTATGCATATTCTTCAACATCTTTTATGGCATTATCCATATCAGAATTGTTCCAAGCAGCTCTTAGATTTGTCACTTTTTGGGGTGAAGGGCTCACTGTTATTGCTTGGACATTTTCTTCTTCATGTGGTGTGTCATTTGCATCTTGAGGTGGGGATATTGTTAGCCCCTTCTTCATGTTCTTCACTTGGCAGAAATCTTGCTCCCCTAATTTTGGCACATGCAGGTCTTACTCTTTTAGGAAGCTGCCTTCTCCTCATGATGTCAATAAAAACCTACAAAGATAGATGAATTTACCAAACCAATGTAACTTACAACAATGAGAAGAAATAATATTGAATCAACTCACATAAAAGGAAGTGCAGCCATTTGATGTGAGTGCCTATATTCTTAGCAATGGATACTTCAAAGATCAAAGGTCAAAATGGGTCTAGTACAGAAGAAGGCAATGTTATTCAAACAAATACATATTTGAATTTATGAGCAAATATACATCTACATGAAAAAGGCACATATCAAGATATACATCTACATGAAAAAGGAAAATCAATGTGTAAGCTAATGCATCATACACAATGCCTTTCTCATAATTGAAGCACATCAATGTATAGAAATGTAAAATCCAACTGTACATAACAGAGGTTAAACAATGTTGTAATTGTCCTTAAAGAATATTTAACTAAACGTCATTGTGAAGATGACTACATTCCTAAATCAATAGTTAGATTGTGAATGGATGCCCATTAATACAAATTCACAACAAAAGATGAAACGCGTACTAAAAGAAAGGGCACTCTGTGATACGGTTTCTTTCTACCTTCCTACTCATCACCAGACACTCCTATTGAGACTCTCCATTGTTTCTGCCAAACACGTCGGGTTTACCTTCTTCTCCACGCTACTGCAAGTTTCCGTTTCTTCTCCACGCTAAGAAAATACATGTTTCTTCTTCTGTTTCATCTTCTGTTTCTTCTTTCTCAGCGGGAAACTCCACGCAATTAATGGAGGGTGGTGAGGTGTTTATTGGCGCCTTCAATGACAATAAATGAAGTAGACTTGTACATATCAAGATATGCTTCGCTCACATAACACAACATTCCTTGGCAGATTTAATACTATATCTACATGCACAAATTTCCCTCTCCTCCAAAATCACGGATCCTTTTGTAATAAGTGGCAGATTAAATAGTAATAGGTGGGGTGATTAAGTCGTGTGTATTGGTCCAACATCACATGGAAGACAAAAAAATTGACACCTCTCACTCCATCAAGTATGCACATTAGGTTACGTGGCAGATTTGTTTGGAAAGCAATTCAAGCTGTAGAGAATTATCATGCGCTTCAATTGACAGTTTTTTAGGATTTTAGGGATTACTAGGTGCTTGGTATAATCTCCCACAGTTTGGGTGTAGCATGACTGGCTCCCCTCCCATAGATGAATATTCACAAGTAATTCTAAGCTAAATTAATGACACTTATAGATGTATGTGTACATGAAGATTTATATTTACAAGTAATTACAGGCTAAATTAATTAAATATGTAGATGTATACTTACAAGTAATTACATGTTAGATGTATATTTTATGCTACCTTTTCCTGTAATTGTATATTTTATGCTTCCTTTTCATGTAGCTGTATATTTTATGTTTCCTTTTCAAGTCGTTGTATATTTTGTAGTTTAATATTTACAAGTAGATGTGTATTCATTTACAGATTTCATTAATTTACTCGTGGAATTACTTGTAAATATACATTTCATATTTCATTAATTTTCCCTATAATTGCTTGTAAATATACACCTACACATTCCATTAATTTAGCCCAGAATTACTTGTAAATATACATCTACAAAATTCATTAATTTATCCTAGAGTTACTTGTTAATATACATCTTCATGAAAAGGTAGCATAAAGTAAATTTCCAAGCATATTTCCAGTTAATCCCAATTAATAGCTAGGTTGAACACCAAAATAACTTGAATCAAGCAAGTCTTTCTCGTTGTCAAAGCAGTCCATAAAATATATAGATTGACAAAAATATTTATAAAATTAAATGAATGTGCATCAATATAACAACAGAGTTAAGAACTTACTATGTGGCAGTAGGAGAAAAATAATAGATGAATACGGCAGCTTGGAACACTGATTTTCATGCACTAGCAAAATAATACTAACTGAATTAAACTTTAGAGCAGTTGAGGAACTTGAATTTATAGGACATATGAAAAGTGTTGTAGTTGATTGATCCTTGTGATTTTTTGTGATTGGGCCAAATTGGTTGATCCTTGTGTTTGGTTTTGATTGGGTGAAATTGACTAGGGGTGGATCAAGATTTATGATATTTTATTTCAATACACAGATTTGAAGTTCAATTTGATTTGATTTCTCATTTCAATTCAATCTTTGTTTCTTAAGCCTTACATTTGTTTAAAATATACAGGTACATCATTTATGGGAGTAATTGGTTGTCAAAATGGTGAGAAAGTTAATGCTTAAAAGACAACATGTATTTGAAAATGGTGCACTTTGGACTTATTTTTGTGAGAACCTGCCCCAAAATCTATGTATGACAAGATCTTTAACATTGTAAAATGGGAACTTAAATTATATGAAAAGTGACATCAATTTGATATGATGATGTGGTATCATTTTTTGTATAGGGATGAAATACAATTATGTATCCATGTATTAAATATAGGTTGACTTTAAATTTGGCAATCATGGAAGTATAATATATGTTATTTTATGTTTAAAAATGATATCAAGTATGCTATTGTTGATAGATTCATGGTTGTACATGAAAAGTGACATGTACATCAGTATTAAAGATTGTTTGTACATTTACAGGATAGTATTCATTCAATTATTAATATAAAAATGTGTAAAAACTGGAGTCAAGGATGTCAACTACCCTCACAACTATTGGGTAATGCTCTATGACTGGCTCCTCTCCCCTATTAAGTATAAAAATCCAAGGAAAATAAAAATTTGGTGATTAACCCCATATCTAATCGATGAGATTTTATCATTAGGAGAAATTAAGTTAATGACTTTATCAAGGTTGAAATGAAGAGGATATGCGAAGGGTGCTAGGATGTGCCTATAGTGATACAGAATGAAGGAAACTACAAAAAAACTGGAAAAAGTTTTAAAATTGAAATAGTGTTTTTTGGTAAGAAAAATAAGAAAATATAAAAACAATTTTGAAAAAAAAAACAATAAAAAATCGAAAAAAAATTAAAAAAATACAGAAAATAAAAAAAAATTTTGAATAAATATGTGTGCCGTGTCACAAAGGAAACAATAGGCCTAGTAGATTGTGGGATGCGGAAAGAAGGAAAAATAAAAAAGAGTCACACATCATAAAGAAGGTCACTTGTAGCATAGGATTAAGTGGTAGAACAGCAAACAAACTTATAAATGGAAGACTTCAGAAAAACGAGCCAGCTAAAACAAGGGCTGCGTTGCAGCAACAGTACCTGCCGTAAAAGCATAAAAGTAAATTGTTTATATGCAAAGCAAGAAATTGGTAAGGAACTCAGAACTGAAATAGATTTCATGAATGCCTACTTTGTTATTTTTGGGATTGTGCTTCTGTTCTATTCATCCAAAATTCGTAATTCAACCAAGAAATATAATTTCAATATTAATTTTTTGTGAGGTTCCTCTTGGTTGGTATATCCTCATTTGTTAATAATAAATGCAGTCGTCGTGCATTGTATCTCCTAGTAACAGGAATTATTGTAGTGTTTGTCATGTTGGAAAATGAGTTTTTTGTTTGTTATGAACCTCTATTAAATACTATAGTAATACTGAAATTCAATAGCCAGGCCTGAAAGTTTGGATTTTTATATAGAAACTCAGTCTAGAACTTCTGTAAAATGGAATCTTGTAGCCACTACAAATAGAACTCGAAGTTTTAGCTGGTGGAAAATCAGAGCAAAGTCTTTCCTTCTAAGAAATGAGAATACAAGTAGGACTATAATATTACTAAAAGAACATGAATTCATAAAAGAGGAAGATACTTTCTTGAAAGACAATGCCTTCGCACAAGTCAGTCATGAGATGTGCACAAGATATTCTTTATGGAAAAGCATGTCTTGCTCTTGTACCTAAAGAGTATTGTTCACATTTCCCACTAGAAATCTTTGGCATCTTAATAAACATTTAAAACTATTCTCAATGGAACCCACTGTTTATCATGTGCATTTATGCACAAGCTGAAAACCTCTTGTATCTATTGCAAACTTGTTAAATATCTGAAACTACAATTTTCCAAAAATTGGAATGTTGAGGTTACAGTTGCTCAGACAATGCCTCTGCAGAAGCCTTGTATAAAAAATAGGACAATGTTGCCCAATTACAATGTGACAATCCAAACAAAGATGGTAATTAGTAAGTTTAAATTACAGAAAGATGCCTGAACTATACTAGCAAGATAAAGACCTCTCAAATCCTTCAAATCCCATCATCCTTTCTTCAAATCTTTGATGTAAATGGCCTTTTAGTTGTTCTGAGTTCTCACCGTAGCTACTTTGGATGAATGTTTTGCCTATTTGTTTTATGTGTGCCGTAAGGATAGGTTAGGCATGCAGTTACTGAAGTCCTCTGTATTGTGTTGGCCTATGGGATGAGTCGTAATAGATTTCAGAGGCTTAAACATCTATAGATTGCTGAAACATCTATAGATTGCATAGCTCACCCTACAGGAGGGTGCATACAAAAATAACATCTCCCTAAGGCATTACAGCTAGGAAATCCTCTCTTGGACCTACAGATAAGTGTCACAAATATGCCCAGGTGAGACTGTTTATGCACTATTCTACTAATAAAAAGACAAAACACGAAGTTTCTAAAACAGGGGACTGTAATACAATGAAATATACAAATAACATTAAATAAAGGCCATACTTAGTGTTTTTAGCGATTTTGATAAGGGAGAAGCTCATGAAGCCAAAAAAACCATTATCAAATACTGTAAAAAATAACCTAAAATAATAGCTGAAGGCGAAAACTTGAGAGAGTAGCTTTACAGACAAATATAGCCCGCTCTATTTATCATCTCTGCGAATGATGAAAGGGACTGTCTTAGTTATTTATGTAGCTTATCTTCATCTTGCTTCAGAGATGCAAGCCTGCATAATCTCCTGTTGTGGAAGGGTGGAAGCAGAAACTTCAAAATCATATCAAGCTGATTGAAGTACCTATTCCTCCGGTTTCGTTTCAATGCAAGCAACAACACTATACTAGAAAAACCAATTAAATGGGACATTCCCAATCCAATCTCATACCATGGTATTTTCTCTTCACTGCGGTGTTCTTCATCATTTGTAGATTCAGGAGGAGGAGGATGACGATGAGAAAATTGTGGCCAAGAGCAGTTCTTTAGAAGTGGACATCCCCATAAATTTGGATTTTCAGAATATGATGATTCATTGAATGTTATCATCTGTCCGCCTTGTGGTATGCCACCAGAAAGATTGTTCATAGACAAATTTAAAGATGCCACATAGCTTAAAGATTGAAGCTGCCAAGGAATAATTCCTGAAAACCTGTTTTTAGAGAGATCCAATGACTCTAGCTGATTCATTTTTCCCAAACTAATTGGAATAGTCCCATTCAGATTGTTCATTGATAAATTGAGAAACCTCAGACCCTTCAATTTTCTGAAATCAGAAGGAACGTCTCCGCTCAGTTTATTGTTGGAGAGATCTATCCCGCTCAGTTTATTGTTGCAGAGATCTATGAGTCTCATGGTGGAAATAATATATGGGTAGTGCTGGTTTATGCCTTTGATAATCATATCTAATTCATCATAATACAAACCAAAATAGTCAACTGGATAGGACACGGAATCATAATTTTCATTGACCATTATGCCATTTTCTGTTGTTATGGTCATTGCTTGTAAAGATACAATCCTGTTTGGTATAAAACCTGACAAATTGTTGGAGGAAAGGTCTAAGATCTTGAGCTTCTTTAGTTCTCCGATGCCTGATGAAACTATTATCTGCTAAATTCAGTATCAGAAGTGCAGAATTGGCCAAGCATTGGGGAATGATTCCATCCAATTTGTTGTCTGCCAGATTTAACTTCACAAGACTGGTCAAACTGCACAAGCTTGCAGAAATATTGCAAATTTGTGAATTGCTATTGAGCATGAGAACTACAAGATTATCAGACAATACAGATGGCAGGACTCCAGTCAATGCATTCCTGGACAGATCCAAGAGACGCATCAGATGGCTTGATTTGTTTAGATAAATTGGTCCTGTCAGATGATTTTGAGAGAGATTTAGGTAGTTCAGATTGTAGAACTGGATTGTCTCCCAACTACAACGGAAAGAAACTGACAATCTGAAACAAACTCTAGAATATGAAATGAGTGTTTCATTTCTACCACAAAAAACTATGCCAACGAGTCTGGCAGTCTAAAACAAACTTTAGAATATGCAATAACTGATTCGTTTCCACTAAAAGAAACCATGGCACATGCCATAGTCTTCTGATTTTCACTAAATAGAAGTGCGTCCAACTCAACCTTCCTGCTAGAACGAACCTCGGGTCAGTAAAATACTTCCATTTTCAACTGATGCGTACTGTAAAATATGTCAAACTCTTCCGTTTTCATTAAAACCGCCCCGAAAATCTCTAATTCTATTGTTTTCCACTTTAATGTATAGGGCGTGTCAAATTCATCCGCTTTTCAATGGCATTAAACCTAGATCGTGTCATTTTTTTCATCATAGTTTTGGAGTTCAGGTTTTTTGCAATTTCAAGTTTTATTAGCCATTTTATAATGCATATTTAGATCTTTCAGTATCTACAGTAATAATTGGATCTTCGATAGACAACACCATACATAGGCAGATAGATTCAGGAGACCGTAAAGGATTAGGTATATACTTACCGCAATCATGAGGTCCCCATTGTGAAGGCCTTCATAACTCCAATTATCTTATACGAAATGTCCGACCATGAGAAGCGGATTTATTCAGTTCTGCAGCAATGTGAAGCCCTGAACAATCCTTTTGTCACTGATCTGTAGAAAATGTCCTGAGTAAGAAAACACCTCAATTGAATGGATCAACTTGGGTTAATCAGCTCAACCGCGTACCTGTCTCGACCACATGCACGGACCTCCACCCGGCAACAGGAAGAAATGAACGTGGCTATTTTTGACAGGTACTAAAAAATTTAACAAAAGAGGTGCTATCTGCAGAAAATGGCCGCTGCGACGACCAGTAGGGAAAGAATTACAGAAAATACCTTAGCTACATGTCAAAATAAAAGAGGCAAAGAAAACTTTATTAAACTAGGTCATATCTGCGGTAGATGGTGGAGGGAAATCGGGCAATGAAGGAACAGGAATCAACTAATCATCGACGAGAGAATTCGGAAATTTACCTTCCGCTAGCAATAGTTAAGTAAATTTTTACCAAAACATTAGGATATGAATATTGAACTGCACACCAAAACAAACTAATAGCAACATGCGAAAACATTAGTATCCTGCACGGCAGGTACTAATAACATCATTCTTAAATATTCGATTGATTTGGAGGCACTAATGAATAGAAGGAGGATGATATTTGAGAAATAAAGACATAAATAAGAGTAATCCCCTTGGATAAATTATATTACTTTCATACTTAAGATTATTTTCTTGTGAAACGGAGTAAAGAAAGCTAGGATTTGTAAGCGAGGGCATTCACATCAAAAATCATAAAGATGAATAAACCTAAGGTAGTATTGGTGAACAAACTAAACTAGCCCAAATGTATGAAACACATTCAAAAGGCATATGTGTCTATCTCGGAAGGGTCATTTTTACATATCTTATTTAAGGTTTCATATTATTGAGACGCTAAATAGTATATCCACTCTAAACTCATAGAAATAGATCATGGAAAAATGGAGAAAAACAAAAAATACTTGGTTAAGGTGAATACCTAGACATAGAAAGTGTAGACACAAAATTATGCACTTTACACATAACTTGGTCCGGTCTTATACTACTATTTAGAAGGTTCTCAAGCGTACAAAGTACTAATTAATCTCACCTTTTAGCCATATTTATTTTACATTTTATTACGTAGTTCCCGTACATTTTATAACACTTATCCATCCATTTCACAACTACCCTGACATTCTAGCCCTAAATCAAGGCGCCCCAACCTATAATGGGGTGTCCTAGGGCACCCCAGTCCCACTTTGGGCACCCTGATCTATGCAAATCCCCTTTCACTTCTTTTTGGGTCATTTCTAGTTATTAGTCATCTTTATCTTTTTTCTCAGTAGGCCTTTTCGGGATTAATTACAAAATTAAGTTTGAGAGCCCTATAAATACAAAGCTATAAGATTATAATGAGGGTCCTAGGTCATAGCATTACACACTACTATCACTCCATCTAGAGTTGCATCCATTACATCACTTGCATCCACATATTGACATGCATCAAGGCTAGGAGATCTATATCACACACACTTCATAGGGGGATTCTATTCTACTCCATGCACACATACTATTTACATTTTCTATAGTTATTATTATTTGCTACTTCACAAAGTGCAACTAGCATGAGAGCACCTAGAGCACAACATGCACACACACACACACACACACCAGAACTACATTCAGGTCTAAAATGTAGTGTAGCAATCATTGATAATACCACACGTTTGGTGGTTGAGGTTAGTCTAACTCATTCATATGCATCTTTTATTTGTCTAGGGTTTAATACGTCTCTTTGCATTGTATGTCATTTTCCAGCTCATCCGGCAGATTCATCACGACAAACAGGGAAGGTTCAAAACCAGCTTGTGACCATACCAGTTGTAGGTTTTGATCATTTACAATGTTCAGAACTCCCATATAATATACCATAGCACCCAGATAATAGACCAGGGTGCCTCGGGGCACCCCAGTACACTCCCAGGTGCCCCAGTCACTTCAAATCCTTTAGATCTACCCTTCGCAGGGTCCCTGGGTGTTCATCTACACTTCCTAATTTTATTCTCAAACCTGTAAAACTTTGCAACCATCTACAGCAATTAAATAAGCTATTTCTCCCTACTCTCTTGTGCATCCAAGGTTTCATTTTACTTAGCGTATTTATTTACATCTATTTTTTGTTATTTACTACATTTATACAACATTTTAATCCTCCTAATTAGATTAACTATGGTTGTTATTTCCTTACACTTAGTTTTAATTTTAGTTAATCATAAAGATGAATGGAAGACACCGGTGAAGGTGATTCCTCAAAGGAAGCTATATGTTTGGCACAACTTTCGCTATTTCATCGTACCAGAAAACATAATTAAAATTTTGTTTAGCTACTTACACAATGGAAGATAACACTAACATGATAATTGAGGAGGTAATAGAGAATGTTGATTCTTTGATGGAGGATGGCCATAGCATGCATAGATTGGATAAGAAATTCACGAGGAAAATAGTTATGAATTTTTTGGGTACTACTGTGAACAAAAGATGAGTGTCAGTCGGTAGCATCCCAAAAACAACACTAAGGTATGAAGTGAAGGTAATAGCTTGAAAGGTATACCATACAATCAAAGATGATGTTGTGCATCCACAGAGTATCACAATATCCTATGACATAGTGGAAATTGACTTCAAATAAATCCTCTTTGATATTTTCTTGAACAATTCAATGGTAATGTGCAGAAGATGAATTCAGGTTAACATTTTTTATGGCTCTCAGCTAATTTGTTTAGAAATGTACTTTAAAAATACAATGTCATTGGAGGATGGACATGTAGTGTGAATATATAATGAGCCTATATGTTCACAAATAAAATCTTACATGTAAAACATGATGTAATCAAATTTTATAACGACAATTTTACAATAGAGAGAAATCATTCATTAGAAGAATGGTAGAAGTGAGGAATAGGATTTCTAAGCAAGGGATGGATTGGTATGAAAATGAAGGTGTATTCATGGTAAACACTAACAACCTTTAAATTTGTTTGTATAGTTTACATATAATTACGTTAGTGTCGCTATCATGTGAGGTAACAAATGAATAAGTAGATAGTATAATAGAATCTATAAGGAAGTTTTAGTGGGTATAATAAAATTAGTGTCATTGAATATTAATGTAATCATAGAAGAAACTTGGAAAGAATATTGAGAACATCCCGTGGGATTTCCACCTTTCATACTAGAAGAAGATGCACAAGAGATAGGATTTGGGCCATAATAAACAAGGGATTAAGAATCCCACAACCAGAATAAGAAGAAATAAGGGAAGAAAATTTAAGTTCGAGGATGGACCGTGAAAGCCAACATCAAAAAATTGAGTTTCAATCCTTAGTCACAAGGGAAATAATGGAGGAGGAGAAGCTTTAGAATATAAAATTTCTTTCGTCTGATACAAAAGAAAAAACCATGATATCTGAATTTTTCTATGTAACTTCGTGGAAGAAACAAAAAGCAAAAAAACATAATTAGGGGATATTTCTAAGGACACCAAAAAAAAGAAGATGTGTATAACCACAAAAGCACCTATAGCAAAGTGTCGAAGGCAATTATTTTCTAAAGTACCTCAGATGGAGAAAAAATTGGAGTATCCCAAGGAATAAAATATAGATACAGGAGAAGAGAATGGGATCATATTCAACCTTATGAACCAAGAAAATGAACCTATAAAAAAAGGTAAACTACTTGAACAATGTAGGGTTGGGGTTGATTACATAGGGTAACCATTAGGTGTGAGAGAGCACCCATGGCATAGAAAATGAAAAGGATTGAGGCCATAATGGAGTATATGCAATAGACCCCCCAACCCATAGATGATGTCATAGATTCTATTCATGTTCCCATATAAAATAATAATAAGGTACATACATAAGGGTGTTGCAAAGGTGGTTTGATTATAATAGGATGTGGAGTTTCCAAAGAATAAAATAACCCCTAAAGAAGAAGAAAATATATAAGAGTTGTAGGAGGAAAAACTATGAACTAAGAAGCACCAAGAAAAAGTGTGCATATAGATCGAGCAAAAAAAAGACCCAGATAAGATAAAACAAGAAGAGGAAGTGGTACATAATAGAAGGAAAAAAATAGAAAAATAAAAAAAGAACAAGAAGAAAAAATGAAGGTAGATATTGAAGCAATCACATGAAAGCCCAATAACAACTACAGAATGAAAAATCAACTAAGAGAAGAAGAAGAGAGAAATAAGAGTGTCGTGGAGGCCCAAAAAAAATTTAGAGGAAGAAAATAATAATTAGGCCACAAAGGCTCAAGGAAATTAATAAGAGGAAGAGAATATTAAGAAATTTTTGGAATTTGAAAAGAGATAAAGGGGAGAGAAGGATGAGAAGAGACAACAATAGGAGGATGCAAATAAATTTGTAGAGGAAAAACTAAAGGACACAAGGTAACTAGCTACATAGGATAAGGGCACCAAGGAAGCGGTTGAGAAATAAGAATTAAAATTGAAGGCCAAAAATAAAAGGATTAGGAAGACAAGGCATCCAAAGTAACCGTGATGCAAAAGCAAGGAGGAGACGGGTCTGTTTTGCTACCTTCATCTTCTTGAGGTATGATCATGACCTTGGATAAAACCAAAAATATTATGGAAAGACAAATAAAATTGGGTTCATTCTCCCTTGCGAAGGGATTGGTTGATATAAGTGAGCAAAAGACAATTGTACACATAAATAAACTTTCACACCTACAAGACACATAAGTGACCTCCTACAAGATTGTACCCACACAAATTGGATGAAGGTGTTTGTGTCCCTAGAATATGTAATGGAGAATTTTTTTAGATCTACAAAGTGTGAGTCCATAATATGACATGGATGAAAATTGGCCACTATCAAGGAAACTACAAGAAGCAATGGTAAACTTGCTACGTTGTTTAACTCCATCAGATCAATGAGACCATAGAAAACTATAATTTTTCCCAACTATTGAAAGAGAATGCAAAGAAGAAGAAATATATAGAGCATAAGAAACTGAACTGAAGACCACGTTGGGTGATGTAGAGGCCTGTGTCACCTACTCGATGGGTTGGTTAGCCATTACTCAACAAGATAAAAAGGAGTTTGGTGGCATTAAAAAATAATTCCTTAAGCCATCCACAGAATATAACATTCACGAAGATATGGATGGGTTTGAGAAATTGAGGTTGGCACAATTGGGTAATGAGTATTGGAGAAATTAATTTGAAAGAGTATGGACCATCAATGACATGGATTAATGTGGCAACATGGTGAGCTCAAAAATGAATAAGTTATAAAAGCAAACAAGTGAATTGGATGTTTAAATCACACCAATCACATCTAGACCAATGTCTTCTGAAATTATAGAATTAGATCCAAAATGCATAATTTCTTTAGATACAACAAAAATTCATTACATATATTGTGGCTTGAAAGGATTTCAAGAAGTGGCTAAATACCTATTTTTCCAAGTACGTGCTAAAAGGGGTAAGTTAAGCCTTGTATTATAGAGATTTTTGTATTTTTTTGGAATGTATCCCTCGTCCCTAACCCAACTAGGAAATTCAAGAAAAGAAGGTGCTCTACCTCCTTACACCATATGCAATAATTTTAGGTAGTTAATGGCGGACATTCCCCATTGGTGATAAAGGCAACAAAATTATACAGAGGAAACTATTGGAAGAGTTTTGAAGTTTGGGGAGTTCTTCATTTTAGGTTGTCTTAAGGACGAGACAATTGGTTCATTTTAGGGGTGATATTAGCAGGGTTCTTCATTAGATTTATCATGATTCATATATTGTGTGTCGTGCATTGAATACATAGTACACCACAGTTTGAGGAAGTCACGCATCAAAAAAATTGTGTCTCGCAAGATGGAATGAAGACTATGCATGTACAATAGACATGATTGTTAGTAACTAGAGGTAAAATATACAAATATAAAGAGGATAAGGTTGTAATATCTATGTAGAGTGTGATGGAGTAGAGTGAATATATAATTTTGTCTATAAAATGGAAGAGAGGTATATATGTGAGAAAATAAGGTGAAGTAGACTAGAATAGAGAGGTAGAGTATTTTTATGTATTGGCAAATTTAATTTGAACAATGTATTTTTATTTAAATAAATATTAATAAAAAAATATTTAGAGTGAGAATTCATTTGTTTATGTTCACTTTACTCACAATTCTATGATAGTGTGTATGTGAATCTATAGACCTACTTCAATATTCAGTTTATTGGTGTGTTAGATTGTTTATGTATAATTTTTGTATCCACCTTTGTGCATATCAACTTTATCTAAACAAAACAGACATAATAAACTATCAAAAGTGTATAGTTTATGCCAACCAAAATATTCTTATATTGTATGAATGAATATTACAAAGGGGTATCATCGTTCCGATTTGGGAAAAGTGGAATTTTTTGGGAAATTTGTGTGTTATTATAAAAAATAAAGTAACACATCTTGCAAATGGTCATTCTCCTCATAGACATATACTAAGTCAAGTTTTATGTTGGTGATTCAATCTAGATAGATTTAAACCTTAATTTCAGAGAAAATACTATAACAAAATATATTATGATAATTATGTACATTATTCACAAGTGATAAGCATTCAACAATGTAAAACCCTAAGCAAATGAAGGGGGAAAGATGACTTATCTAATTTCATGCAACCTAAGACTGATATGGATTGTGTATCTACTGCAATAGACTAGGAACAGTGTTGCAAAGGCTCGATGAAGATTCAAAATTATAGAAATATGCAGGACAGAAGCGCCCATAAGAGGACAGGAGCATCTGGGCACTTATGTCCTAGTTGGGTGCTAGTGTCTGAGGTCATAAATGATATATCATTTAAATACCAACAGAGTTGTAAGATGTGTAAAGCAAGTAAAGTGTAAAAGACAGTAACCAAAAGGCCCAAAGGAGTTGTCAACCACTAGTTTTCTTGCTTAGGAATCATGTATACATTAGTATGTTTTAGGACCTAGGAACGTACCCAAGTGTATAGATTTTGTGTCTACATTTTTCCCCACTTTATGTTGTTTAGTGAATACTCGATAGCATAAAGTAGGTAGAATATGTATACCTTGTAATCATGTAGAGAAGAGTGCAGCCGATAGCATGCCAAGTGGAAAAGTTAAGTGTGAAGTGAGCGTAATGTGAAGCGTGGAAACTAGGAAGGGGAGGTAGACCCTAGGGGTGAAGTGTATGCGTAGTAGTGATTTGTTGGATCTTGTTCTTGTAGATGTAAGCTAATTTTAATAAGGACGTACCTGTAAAAGAAGATCAAAAGAGTATTCAAAGTTCTGTATATGAAAAAATCAAAGTAACATGTGTATAAGTAAGTAAAAGTGTGTAAAAGTAAAACGAAAGTGTGCACCTGATGTATAAGAAAGTAAAAAATAGAAATTTGTCTTGTTTTGCTCAGAGGTGTTGTGGATTTGAGTGTCTTGTTTCCTAAAGGGTGAGGTTTTTGGGTAATCTCATGCCAAGAGTGATTTTTTGGGTGATCTCATGCCAAGGACGATTTTTTTGGGTGATCTCATGCCAAGAACGAGTTTTTTGGGTGATCTCACTCTAAGAACAAGTTTTTTGGGTGATCTCACACCAAGAGAAGAGTGATGGGGAGAGAGGTATGTTTTCCTCTCCATCCATGACATTTCTCAAATAAGTGTCGTTGCATATGGCTTGTTTTGATTTGTAACTGATTGTAATTGATTATAACTGAATTGTAGATGATTGACTGAATTATGTAACTAGAGAGAAGTATCTGATACTGTAGAAAAGTATTGTAAACTACCGGAAAGTGTGTTGAACTGAAAAACTATAAATTTTTTCCCCTAGGACACAAGCACTCAGGTGGGACACAAGCGCCCGTCGTTCCTGTCTATTAGGGCGTTAGTGTTTGCTCTGTGTTTATGGCCCAAGTATGATTCAAGACCACTCTGTGACTGTGGGTTGTTGTCAATTTTGTACATGGTGTTCTTATTTGTAGCTTTGAACTACTGAAAGGATGAATTTTCACCCAATATATGCCCCCTTGTTTAGGGTGCATGCAACGAACATAGGAGGATGCGGCTCAAAGGATAGGACCGGAAGCTGATATGCATATCATGTATTAGATACCTACATGAGGTAGGGGATGTTAATGGTAGAAACCAAGGCACATGCAAACAAAGTAGGCTAGAAACAAGTGTTAGTGAAAAAGAGCTAGCATGCAATAGAAGACAATGTAACAAGAAACTAGGAAGACAAGATGGACCACAAATTAGGTTTCATACATGGGACATCGCTCACAATGTCACAAGACAATCAGGGCCGAAGCGACCATAAGCAAACAATGATCAGGCATAACATAGAACATATCACATAAACAATAGTAATAAGAAGTGACAGATAACCATGGTTGTGTAGAATCTTTCTAGGGAAATGCTACACATGAAGCACTCATTAGCATGTTAGAAAAACAAGTAGTATGTCAAAACATGTATATATCAAAAAAGAGTAAAGGACAAGAAGTGAGAGATATTGTAACAATAGAACCTGTGAGTTTGTAGTATGAAAGTAGTAAAGGTAGATGCCCCTAGGAGCCTCGGCAGGACTAGTAAAGAGTTGTGTCAAGCATCATGCATTATGTAATAATCTGTAGAAGTCATGTATTCACCTCCATATACCAAGTGAATGTGTATGTGTGTATAGAATAATATAATAACATACTAAGTATCTAGCTAACATATGAAACAAAGTGCAATATGTAAGTAGTATAATCAAACAAGAGTAAATGCAACCAAGATGTGGAAATGTTATGTGAACTTGACGATGTGTTGTGCTGTGAAGATGTGAAGATGGTAGGAGCAACGTTTCCCCCAGTATATGTGTGTGATATGAAGTTCATTTAAGAATTGCTCCCTCAACAATCAAGTATGAATCATAGAACAAGAGCGTGTCATCAGGTAATGAAGATAAAGTATGTGAACCAGATATGTGATAATTCTCATAATGATAGTCATGAAGAAGGGAGTGATAGCAGCCAAGATGAGACAAGTGAGGTTCTTTGAGGAATTGCACCCTCAAAACTGAAGCATTAACCATAGAACAAGAGTGTGGCATTGAGTAATGAATGGAAAGTATGTGTTTTAGAGGGTATATGCAAGAAAATATTTAGCATGAAATGTAGCAAATTAACTAAGAGTAGACAATAGAGACATCAAATGGTGATGGAGGGGGGGAGAAAATGTACAATGCCCCTTGAATGTGTATATCAAGAGCTACTGGAAAATAGAAATGATTATTGTGATCAAGAATAGCCAAAGTATGTATAGTGTATAGTATTTATATCATGAATAGCAGTATCCATAAGTAAGCATGAGGAGAAAAGCATGTATTGAGTGGTATAGGAGCATAGATAGATGTAACAAGTGTTCTCATATTGTAGATAAGAGAAAGTGATGCTAAAAATATTGACGTGAATGAAAAATCAAAATATGTGTATATGAGTAGTATGGATAGGCAGCTACTGATTAGAACATGCGACTATGAGGAGGGGAGTTCGATGCCCCCTAAGTGTGCGAGTGATGGAGATATATGTGATGATGTGAGATAGACCATGCCTTGGTGGCGTACATTGAAATGTGTCATACAAAACTATATGGTTGTCACAATGGTAGGTAGAAGTAAGGGTATGACCAACATCAGAATCTGGATCTAACAGAGGAAATGTAAGTAGGTGATGGATCGCATCTTGTGTCAAGTGAATTGGTTGTTTTTCCTATGATGGTTTGGCCTTAGGTGGGGCTTGTGGTGATTTTTACATGACTAGAGAAGGAACATGAGTGATTATTACATGATAATTGCTAGAGCTAGAAGGATCATATTTGGGAACCCATTGGGGTTTAGTAATTGAAGATGAGTGAGAAGAAGAATGTTGTGTAACAAATAAAATAAAGCCTCGATGCTCAAGTTTCTTGATTCTTCGTTATATCATAGCAAGCATTGTCACGATGTCCATTAATTCTATGATAATTACAAAACGGGTGACCTTTGTATTTTGTAAGCCAATAAGAAGGGTAGTAATGAGTAGGTGGCAAGGTGATTAATTGGTGATTGAGGAGCTCAGAGAGAATATCGTGCTACCTAGCATTTTGATCAAACTTGAGAGGTTTTTGTTATGGTAAGACCTTAACCTCACTTGTATGAGCACATGTAGTAGACATAGGATCAGGATGAGGTGTAGAAGAGGAACTAGCATGGGAATGAGAAGCATCCTTGAGATGTTGGATTTCATCTATGAAGGATTGAATCGTGGTTTCCATAGCTTGAAATTTATCTTAAAAAAAGGTGTAAATATTGAATTGACTCGAAAATGGATAGATTGGATGTGTTATCAATATTAATAGGGGGTCAAGCATTAGAGGTTTGAAGAGGGGAGGGTGTTGGGTACAGACTTGCATAATATTAGCAGCGATGGTTGTCATGCTAGAAACCCTGGTAGGTGTATAGGATGGATAAGAGGATTGGTCCATAAATTCATAAGACGGAGAAAGAATCTGGTGCATGTTTAGAAGCTAGGGTTGGATCATACGGGTTCACCAAATGATTTAATCTAAATAGATTTAAACCTTGATTTCAAAGTAACTACTATAAAAAATGATGCTCTGATAATTATGTACAGTATGCATAAGTGATAAGCATTCAACAATGTAAAACCCTAAGAAAATGAAGGGGGAAAGATGACTTAGTTGATTTTGTGCAACCTATGAGTGATTTAGATTGTGTATCTACTGGAATAGACTAGGAACGGTGTCACGAAGGCTCGATGAATATTTAGACATATATAAATATGCAAAACAAGAGCGCCCATAGGAGGACAGGAGTGTTTAGGTGCCTCTGTCCTAGTTGGGTGCTAGTGTCTGAGGTCATAAAAGATAAATCAGTTAAATACCGACAGAGATGTAAGATGTGTAAAGCCAATAAAGTGTAAAATATAGCGACCAAAAGGCCCAAAGGATTTGTCAACCACTATTTTTCTTGCTTATGAATCATGTATACATTAGTATGCTTTATGACCTAGGATTGTACCCAAGTGCATAGATTTTGTAGCTACAATTGGATGGAAAACTCTTTTTGTGAGCTTTCTGAATAGTATTCCCACTTCAAAAACTTTTAAATAATGTGAAATTGATTCGACATCCATGTTCATCTGCTTCACAGCTTTGAAAACCTCACTTGATTTTCCAAATTCACAAGCCACTACAAAATTTCTCTCTTTTCTTGAAGACCTATTATGTCTTAACACCTTGTAAAACCATAAAACTTAAGTGAGTTATTGGAGGTTTTTGGTATTCATCCATTATTATCAAGGCTTTTGGATTTTGAATAATTTGATTAAAAATACACTAAATATAATGTCGTTCAGAAGGAAATCAAGTGTAATACAATTGTCCAAACTCATATCTTTTTAATTCTCTAATTAATGCAACAAGTAAATGTTATATGTTCTCTAAATGCTTGAAATATATTTTTTGGTGCAAGGACACTCTTGAAATAAATGAATTCATTTCTTTTATAACTTAATCACTAACTAACTCTTGTGTATCCAAAATACAATGATGTACTTATACAGCACATGGAAAAAGTTGATAAATAAGGATAAAAATTCATGAGGGATTAGGAACAAGGGTTAGAAGGGCCCACAAAGAATGTGAACAAAACCATAGTAGTGTGGTTCTAACAAGCAAGACCCGTAGTAACTAGAATACTATTATTATAATTCAAGCAAAATTTCCAGACCAACAAACAAAGAGGGGGAAGAAAGAAAACCAAGAGAAAATCTAAAGGGGACATGAACAAGGACAAACATAGAAGAATACCAAAACGAAAAAACAACATATAAATGTGTTAAAAATCGAACGAAATACAAGAAAAATGTCAAAAACCTAACAAAAACATAAAAACTAAACACCAACAAAAACATAGTCTAAACTAATAATTAATAAACAAAAATACACTGGCACCATAACCAAAAAAAATCCTGTACCAAAATCTACAATAATAGAGATTATAAAGGATGACAACAAATATGATCTTGAATCTAATTAATGCCTATTTGGTTACATTTTCACAGACTTTTCATGTTTTTAAACTTTGGTTGGGTTGGGCTCTATACAAATTGTAGATAAGTAAAGATATGATGTGTGATTTGGAATTTTCAATAGATGTAACTTGAGTCTTTATCGTAAATTAATGTTTGGAGAGTCAATCCTTTCTAACACAGATGGTAGTAAATTAATGTTTTGATCTTTGAATCCTGCCAAAACAAATCAACTATCATGCAACAAAATTTTAATAAAACAATTGAAATGTCATAAACTTACAACCTAATTATTGCAACTTAAAAGCACTTTTAGCTCACTAAGTCTCTTGGGACGAGGGACGAGTAATTATGTCAAATTATATATTATATCAATTAATATAAAATTAAAATATATAATAAAAGGGGCAGCCAATAATTCTATATCAAGAATTTTCATTAAACACGTTAAAAATAGGGTAGTGTAAATGTCATACGTGGGCAATAATGACACTAAGTAGTAGGGAATCATGGTTGAGGAAGGCACTCAAACTAGAGAACTTTCCAATAAGAAAATCTAAGATAATCCAAAATAAAGAAAGGTACAATGTTTAACAGTATATTATCAAATTATTGTTGATAAATATATTTAGTGACTATTTTAATAATGATATTATGAGATATTTGTTTATTTTAGAAATATTTTGTAATTACAAACATAAAACATTATATAAAGAAAGGTACAATGTTTAACAATATATTAGCTAATTGTATGTTAGAAAATATTTTATAATTAAAAATATAAATAATATAAGAAGGGATTTGACATTTTATCTATAAATATTTTATGAATAAATTTAACCATTAAAAAAGTGTTGAAAATGAATTATGTATATTTTTATGAAATAATAGAAATATTTTATTTTGAAAGAAAGAAATAAAACTATTAGAAGATTTTTAGAGTTGTAGAAACAATTTTAAAATACATCTAATAGATATATTGTGGAACCAATTAATCATTATGTTAATTAAAGAATCTCTTCCATTGAAATATCACCGCTATTAACATAAAATATACATATAGTATATTGTCAACCAACTAATATAAGATTAATTTTTATTGATGGGGTGGGAGTGGTGTGGTCAAGTCACATGGTTGTGTGTTAGTCCACTCGGTTTCAAATCCCCTCTCTAGAGGTGGTTTTGTCACAGGATGCAGATGCGGCTTCACTATTTGTCACAGATGTGGCATCTCTAAAATGTTGCAGTGGCAGCACTCAGTTATTTGTCGCAGATGTGGCATCTCTAAAATGGTGCAGTCACAGCACTCGGTTATTTTTCACAGATGTGGCATCTCTAAAATCATTTATTCATCGCAGATGCGGCATCTCTAAAACGTTGTAATGGCAGCACTCAACTATTCGTCACATATGTGACATCTCTAAAACATTGTAGTGGCAGCACTCGTCTATTCATCGCAGATGCGGCATCTCTAAAACGTTGTAGTGGTAACACTCAACTCTTCACTACAAATGTAGCAGTCCAGAAAATGTTTTCACTCCACTTCAGATGCAACATTTCTAAAACATTGTAGTGGCAGCACTCGGCTATTCATCGCAGATGCAACATCTCTAAAACGTTGTAGTGGCAGCACTCGGCTCTTTATTGTAGATGCAACACTCCAGAAAATGACTTCACTTTGTTGGAGATGCATCTTGTTGGACTCCTAGTTGGAATATGTTGTAAATGCAACACTCAATAAATGGCTTTGCTCTAGTTGAAATACGTTGTAGTTGCAACATGCCAGAATTTGCTTCACTCGGGTTCCTCGTGATGGTTCCCATAAATGTAAAAATGGATGTGGGTCCTTTCAAAACCTTCAACTTCACCCTAAATTCAAAAAATATAAGATTAATTTTTAATTACTTGAAAAAAATTAAAGATGTAAAAACAATTGCATGGTTGACAAATACTGCTAGCAATCGACATTTTTCTTGTACTTAAAAGGAGTGACTATGGGTTGATCATATGCATGTGAATTACAAAGCATCTCATTGATGACTTATCATTCCTCAACTAAGTCTTGTAGCACATACCTTTATCCCTTACACATGAATAGAAAATTGTAAAGATATCTAAGAAATATTTGCATCAAATTGCTATGAGATCCATATCATTTAGAAATGACATACATTATAGCTTAGACAAGTCAATCAAGTTTTTACGTGTGTGTGTGTGTGTGTGTGTGTGTGTGTGTGTGTGTGTGTGTGTGTGTGTGTGTCTTAAATATATTTATTTATAAAATACATACATCTATTTGAAAAATGTTAGAGATATTAATCAACGCTCTAATCTTAGATTTTTCACATATCACATTTATTAGTAATTTTATTATCTTTTCTATATAAATTTTCAATTAACTAGTGATAAATGGTATCAATATGATCTCTTACATTTGTCTAACATGGTTTTTTAATTTTAGCCAAACTCATATTAAGAGTTTTCGGTTATCTTACACATCGTTTTCTGAATTTTCTAGTGCTTATTATAAGAGAATGTAAGACAAATGTAAGGGAATAGAATGTTTTATTACATCACAACATAAAACAAATGTTTGTTATTAAATATTGCTATGTAGTGTGCATTTGACTTAGAACTCTATTGGTATAAATTCAAAACAAGTTTTGACCTATCAATTAGTCTATGAATCTTTAGTTTTTGGCCATTGAATGCTTATAATGGACATTGGATGAATATGTAATTGGTTACATGTTTGAAGTTAATATTAATTTGTTTTTATTAACTAATTCTCTCCATGAAATTAATGAAGCCTTGGTCTTATTATAGAGAAGAGAAGTTCAATATAACCTCGACTAAGTTTAACACTTTCTCACAATTGTAGATAAAAACACTTAAATTTAGTTTTTTGATATTTTAGCAATGGATTTGGATATACTTGGTGTTTACACCCTAGTTATATTTTATAATGTTATTGTATAACAACTAAGAAGGGTGTAAGGGTTAGCAACAGGTAGGCTATTTCATCTAATTAACTTCCAACATCATTCAAACTTGAAATGAGTGACACGATTGATATGCGATATGCAACTAGCTCAAAACATGAGAGGAGAGATAAACTTGGTTGTTCATGATGATTTAGGAATGATCTAGGTGTGTAAGATAGTGGAACATGAAGATTCGGAACCTTGGATTTTGTACTAGAGATTTTGAAACTGGAAAATGAGAAGGTGCAGGATCATATGGATTATGTAAGGTCTATGCATGAGATGTATGATCCAAGACAAGAGTTATATGGTTTAGGACACTAAGACAGTATGAGTCTACAAATTTGTGTGTGTTTTGCTTGTCTACAAATGTTGCCCGTTGTAAGTCACTCTTACTCACACAATTTCGAGATGACCTTTGATAGTCTACAATAAAGTGGAAACTGATCTAAAAATCAAATTTAACTAGCAATTGTGCACACACTTAACTTTGCTTTGTATTTACTTTCGATATAAGAATTGACTATTATAACCTTTATTATTATTATTATTTGTTTTTTTCCATATTTCCATGTGTCACATTTTCATTGGTCCACTTGGTGAGCATGCACATGTTCAACCTGCGCGTTATCCCCAAAATTTGCGAGTTACCCAAAAATTTCAGCGAGCCATAACTTTTGCATATGTGCTCTGATTTCTGCAAACAAGATATTGTCGAAAAGCTCTAATTTTTCCCTATGCAATGAAGCTAACTGCAACTGATTCTAAGAAGATCTTAGATTGATGTTTCTTGGTGAGGATCCTCTGGATCATTCCTCCCCACTGAGAAACTTTTGGACCCCAAAAGTCAACTTAATTGGTGAATAGGTGAGGGTACAACTCCCTCACTTTCCGATTTCCATCCATTTCACCTTGTTTGGATGCATGCCTTTCAACCCAACATGAAGATACTCAATGTCACCTCTTCACAAAGTTCTTACTTTCCTGTCCAAAATGATGTCTTCCTACAACTCATCAAGATACTCAGGAGAAAAATCATCAATGGAAGGCATTATGTTAGCATCATCATGATCAACAATCATATGTGGTTCATACAATCCTAAATTCTCAACATTTACAACTGATTATATCTGCATATATGGAGGTAAATCTAACCGGAAAGCGGGTGTTACCAATTTTTCCAATATTTGGAATGGACCATACCGTATAGGTTTTAATTTTTTACCTTCACTTGTCAATCGTTCCTTGTTGATGTGAATCCAAATTGAATCACCAACTTTGAACTTGTGTTCAGTTATATGTTTATCATGCCTAGCTTTGTACTTAGCCTGAATTTTCTCCAATTGTTTGCGGACATACCGATGAACCTGTTGTATTCTCTACACAAATCTTTTAGCCTTGTCAGAATCACTTGAACCATTAACAACAGTTTCATGTACATAATATACATCTAAAGGAGAATTAGGCAGATATCCATAACAAGTCTCAAATGGAGACTTCAAAGTAGAAGAATGTAAGGCATGATTATAAGTATGTTGCACATAATAAAGATGTTCATCCCATAATTTAGGATGTTTACCACAATAGCCCCTAAGCAAATGTACCACTGTGCGGTTTACAACCTCTGTTTGACCATCGAGTCTGTGGATGAAAAGCAGTGCTCTTTTTCAATTTTGTGTTCATTAACCCCCACAATGTTGACCAAAATTCCCTAAGAAATCTAGAATCCCGATCAGTTATAATTGAAGTACGCAAACCAAAATGAACCCAAACAAACTGAAAAAACAAATGTGTAGTTCCCTCACCAGTTACCTATTTAGTACATGGAACTAACACACACATTTTGCTAAATTTGTCCACTACTAGATATAAGCAATCATTTTTCTTTCGTGTCATGGGCAAGCCTCCTACAAAATCCATGGAAACACTTTCCCAGGGCCTTGTCAAAATAGGAAGAGGAGTGTAAAGTCCTAATTTCCTATTACTTGGCTTGTTTGTGGCACAAATAACACATCCCTTAATATACATATTTACATGTTCATGCATTTTAGGCCAATAACAATATTTCTGTAAATGTGCAACTTTCGTACTAACACCAAAATTCCCCGAAATAAGAGAAGTATGTGTTTCCCTAATCATATGCACCCGTTCATTTTCTAGAATACAAATTTGACCAGAATGATATAAGAATCATTCATGTAAATGATAGTCTTTTTCTCCTACTTGTTTCCCACTTACTAGATCCTCATACACTTCTCTAAAATCAACATTATTAACATATTGTTCCTTGTAACTAACATGAGCCAAAGAACTATGTTGCAAAAGAATAGATGCTACTACCACTTGTGGTCTAGATAACATGTCGGCAACCTTGTTTTGAATACCTTTTTATACCTAATTACAAGATGAAATTGTTGCATAAAGCCATCCACCTGAAATGTCTAGACTATTACAATTTGGTTTTTGTTTGTAAGTACTGAAGCGGTTGATGGTCAGTATGTATAATTGTTTCTTTTCCCATTAAATAATGCTTCCACTTTTTAACACTTTGAACCAAAGCATACAACTCTTTATCATAAGTTGGATAGTTTCTTACCACACTTGTAAAGGTTTTTGAATGTTAACACACTGGTCATTTGTTCTGTATCAAAACTGCCTCCATTGCGTAGTCACTAGCATCTGTCTCAATCTCAAATGAATGTTGTAAATATGGAAGTGCTAAGATTGGAGCGGTACTTATCTTCTCTTTCAGTGTGTTAAAGGCTTTCTGTTGTTTTCCTCCCCACTAAAAGACTTGTTTAATACTTGTCAAAGCATGCAAAGGAGATGCAATATATAAGAAGATAGAAATGAATTTCTTCCAGTACTGAACTGCACCTAAAAAATGCCTAACTTCCATCACATTAGTGGGTCTGGGCCATTTCACAATAACATCTATTTTTGCATGATCAATTCTCAATTCTCCATTTCCTAGAACATAACCCAAGTAAATTAATAATGTTTTTCCAAATTCACATTGTGACATCTTCAAATACAATTTCTCTCCCCTTAATGCATCTAAGACTTTTTGGATGTGTTTAACATGTTCATCCCATGACTTACTAAATACAACAATATCATCTTAGTAGACAATAACAAAATCATCAATGAATGGTCTAAATATATCATTCATGACTCTCATGAATGTTGTCAGTGCATTGCACAAACCAAAAGGCATCACTGACCATTCAAACAATCCTTGTTTCATTTTAAATGTAGTTTTTTAAACATCACCTTCTGTAATTCTTACTTGGTGATAACCACTTCTTAAATATAACTTAGTGAAATAAATTACATTCTTTAATTGATCGAGTAAATCATTTATTCTAGGAAGAGGGTAACAATTCTTTACTGTAATTTTTTTTAAAGCACGGAAATCAACACACATTCGCCAGTGTCATCCTTCTTAGGAACCAATATAATTGGTGAACCACATGGGGATGTGCTTGGATGAATTATACCTTGAGCCAAAAGTTCCATTACCTGTCTCTTGATTTCCTCATTCTCTACTACTGACAATCTATACATTCCGATATTGGGAAGAGGTGCATCCTGAAGCAATTGTATCTCATGTTGAACCCCTCTTTTGGGAGGTAGACCTTGTGGATCATGAAAAACATCATCAAAACTGGAAACAATTTTTACCAATTCATTCTTATGTTTCAGATCACAATCCTCAAAATCCATCTCATGTTCTTTCTCTTTGGCTTTAACCACCATGAGCACAAAACTTTTGCTTGAGTTTACAAGCCTTTTCATTTGACCTGCAGTCACCAAGGATAGATTATTCTTTTCACGGTGAGCTCTAACAATAAACTCAATTCCATCCTTTACAAGCAAATATTTATTTTCTTCCCTGTAGAAGAGTGATTTATGATCATACAAATAAGGACTTCCCAAAACCACCCCACAAATATCCAAAGGAACTACATCCAATTCAACCTCATCTATAAACTTGTATGTAATGGCAAATCTGAAAGTACAAGTTTTAGTTACCTGCAGTTTCGCATCATAACAAACCCAGCCCAATGGATAAGGCTTGGGATGTGGATTAGTTTTAAGTCCTAATTTCTTTACAACCTCCTCAGAAATAATATTAGCTTGAGATCCACTATCAAAAAGAGTCAATTTTTATATGTTTTGAAATCACTCTAATGTGGAAAAGCTTCATTCCTTTTCTTATCATCATGTATAGTTTGTTTACTATAAGAAGATGCAACATTTGTATTACTATTGTTGGAAATTGAAAAAGTTGATTTACCTTGAAAACTCATAGTTGTGATCTTGATTTCATCACCTGAATCTGACCCAAGATCATGAACAACAATGTTTGTTTTCTTTTCCTTTCCTTTCTTAACCATCCATTTAGGTTTCATTTCAGGATGTAATTTCCAACATTTAGACTCATCATGGTTATTTTTACAATGATTGCAAAATGGTTTTTCATCTTCCTTCTTAACAGTAGAGTTTTTCTTATGCTAACCCTTTCCTTTTCCTTGTTCTTTCAAACCTTTTCCTTCATATTTCTTGTTCTTTTGTTTAAAATAAGAGGAAGATGACTCCTTTGTCATTTTCCCTCATGCTTCCAAATGGGTTTCTTGAACACACACTGCATCAAGATTAGTAGGACCTAAAACAAGAATCATATGCCTTAAGTAACTATGCAATCCACCAATATATTTAAGCATTGTTTCTTCTGTGTTTGGGAAATTCCTAGAATTAGAGCCCTTTTCCTAAATTCATGTGTGTAGTCTTGAACACTTTATCTCTTAGCTTGTCTTAATGTTTGCCAATCCATCATAGCTTGTTGCTTATAACCAAGAGGATAAAATTGTTGCCTAAGACTTGAAACAAATTCAGACCAAGAAGTGATTGCTTTACCTTTGGTTTTTTCCACTTCCTGAAGCTTACTCTCCCACCAAATGAGTGTTGTGCCACCCATTCGAAGAGTTGCTAAATGAATCTTTGCTTCATCACCTCCAATTCTCTTAACCCTGTAATACACTTCTATATGCTTGATCCAGTTATCCAACTTCTCTGCATTTAGCTCTCTAGTATACATTGGCAATTCAAACTTGATATCTAACTTTAATGAAGGAAAATCAAAATTTAGAGGTTCAATTTTAGGAATATTAGAACTAGAGCTATCTTCTTTTTTACCTTCTCTAGTTCCCTTTTCTCTTTATCTATCTTGGTACATTTCCTCCAACATTTCCTTCATCTGTAGGAATGATTGACGAAATGTTTCTTCCTCTCGATCCGTCATTGTAGGACTTTGAGACCATCTAGTACCAATTTTGGGATCTCCGTCAACTAACTCTCCTTCACCCTTCTTAGATCGAGACCTTGTTAACATCCAACACACAAATTGCAATCCAAAAACCATTAATCTGAACCAAAAATCAGTCAAAACCAGCTTTGATACCAATGATCTGAAAATCAAATTTAACTAGCAATTGTGAACACACTTAACTTTGCTTTGTATTGATTTTATATATATAAATTGATTATTATAACCTTTTGTATTTTTAATAAAGGAAATTAAAATAAAATTACCATGTAAAATCAAAAAATACAAAGATGAATCGCCAGCAAATTGACATAATAATTGATAACGAAGTTCGGCGTTTGTGGCCTACGTCTCCAGGTCCAGTTAAATGGGACCGATCTATTAAAATCTTGAAAATAAATATTTATGAATATTTCTACAAGAATTTGATCTTCTCATCACATTCCTTTTCCAAAAATAATAGGAGTCACTTTTTACATCACCTCAAAATTCCTTCTCTAGCTCAAGTTATGAGCAAAACAATATCACAATCACCTTTTAATGTCCCTTCATATACAACAAAGCCCTATGTATAATGTTTCACACCTCTGGGTGCAATGGTTGGGCACCTATCCTTTTACCCAAGTGGCCAAGGTTCAAATCCCTACATGAGCTCTTTGACTTTCCATGTTGGGCGCATTTTATCCCACATTGGGCGCTTGGGGGATAAAGAGGAGCTTAAATAGGAGTTGTTTTATAGCTTGCATTAGCTTATGAGCCATTTTATTAGGCGCCAATCTTGGAATGGCTAGAATATGCTATTTTTGGTGGATTTGGAAGGGATAAATAATGCATTGGTATATATATTGGGAGGATAAGGATAATAGTTGGTAAATTTAATTGGAAATTAAATAATGTGACCAATGTCAAATAATAAATGGGTGTGGCAAAAAAATTATTATTATTATTTGTTTTTTTTCATATTTCCACATGTCACATTTTCATTGGTCCACTTGGTGAGTGTGCACGTGTTCAACCTGCACGTTATCCCCAAAATTTTCCAGTTACCCGAAAAATTTAGCGAGCCATAACTTTTGCATATGTGGTTTGATTTCTGCAAACGAGATATCACCGGAAAGCTCTAATTTTTCCATATGCAATGAAACTGACTGTAACTGATTCTGAGAAGATCTTAAATTGGTGTTTCTCGGTGAGGATCCTATGGATCATTATATTCAACTAGCTCAAAACATGAGAGGAGAGATAAACTTGGTTGCTCATGATGATTTAGGAATGATCTAGGTGTGTAAGACAGTGGAACATGAAGATTTTGAACCTTGGATTTTGTACTGGAGATTCTGGAACTAGAAAATGAGAAGGTGCAGGATCGTATGGATTATGTAAGGTCTATACATGAGATGTGCGATCCAAGACAAGAGTTGTATGGTTTAGGACCCTAAGACAGTCTGAGTCTGTAAATTCATGTGTGCTTCGCTTGTATACAAATGTTGCTCGTTGTAAGTTGATCTTACTCACACAATTTTGAGATGACCTTTGATAGTCTACAATAAAGTGGAAACCCTAGTAACCTAAAAAATCCTTCATCATAACATTAGCAAACCAAATGGGGAAAACATGTGTGTGTTTAAGGTTCGACTACCCTTGGTAGTTAAACTCCTAGTTATTGAACTAATCCAAGTCTTGCACTACATATCCTCGTTACAGAAATCAAGCCTCGTATAATTCTCTTATGTGCTTGTGCAAGTGTGTATAGCAAAACAACCCCTAGCAGTTCCCTAGTATCTCTTCACACAAAAATAGTGTGTTAACTACGTAGTATAGAATGTACACAACATGGTAATAATGACACGTAGTGTGCCTCTGTTATGTGACCTAACCCTCTTGGTTATTAAAACCTTTGTGCAATGCTTGGAATGAATTTTCTCTTGTTAACACTTAGCTTTATGATCTTTACATGCATGTATAAAGATGAAGCTGAACTCTTTGACATAGTTAAGTGCTTCAAAATTGTATTAAGGATTGCCCTAGATGATGTGCAGCTAATTTAAGAAGTAAAAAGAACCCTTTTGATTGTTTTTGGAATGATTTTTGTAATAATATCTTATGAGAATGGCAGGTGAGTTATAAAGTGATAATGACTTGCTTATATAGTCTTATATAGGTGAAATATTATAATAAGGTCGACCCTAAGAAAATGAAATGACCCAAAGAATGCTTTGAAATTGAAAGAAAAGTCGGTTACAAAGGGGCGGGGTTGTATAGGTCGACCGAGACTGGACTCTACATCCTAACCCTTTCATACAACTTTGGATAGGAGAGAGAGAAGCATCAAAACTAAAATTTGTGTCATGAATATAATATTTTTATACTTCTTTGATGAAATAATCTTCCCTGAATTGACAACAGAGCATAGTGTAAAAATAAGAAAGTTGTAGAATGTTTAGAGAGATGAGGAGATTAGATTCTGAATGTGAACATTTGTCTTAGCAAGGATACAAAGTCAAACTTGGCATTTCATGAGGACAAGTTACCAAATTTTAGTGTCTACACTTAGACAATTCACATACAATTGACTCTTGAGCATATTTTCCCTTTGTCATTCTATCCATTTTTTGTCCTACCCACCTTTATTTTTCAATTAAAATCATTCAAGATCACCTTAGTCTATATAGGAACACCTTCAGAATCCTAGATATGCATTCTCCATACCTTAAATCATCATTATACACTCCCAAAACACTACTGGTAAACTTGGATAGTGTCAGTTCTGCAATTTTTCCTCTACAGGAAATGTTGAGGGGCTCTCGATGACTACTTTTCAAATTAGGTCAACCAAGACACGGTTTATGGTTCATCTATGGCGGGAAAATAACGAAGAGTTTCTTTTATATACAAAATCATTTCTAAAGTTATACCTCGCCTTCTTCACCTATTAAGACCTTTTATGTTTGGAGAACACCTAAGCACTCTCAGTACAATAAGGATCACTATATAAGAGTGGAAGCATATTTGAAATCTTCAAAGTGTAATCCTAAAGCATTCCATAAAGCCAAATATGAATTCAAATACGATAAATTTGTATGATGTCAAATTTCAAGTCTAAATGAAGGTTAATTATTTATGCACATTATTTTGTACACATTCATAGGGGAGGGAGAACTATGTGGCTAGATCCTCTTCGAAGTATTGGTACATAAGAAAAGCTCAACATATCATCGAAGGTGAGGTGATGTTTTCTAATGCAAAGCGTTTTAACTATTTTTTAGGGGTCTCTTATGATCAATCAAGCACAATTAGGGATTGGACGAAGAAGAACCAAAACAGTCATCATTATACAAGATCGAAGAGTGCCCATATACTAAGAATCATATTGTAGGAAAAGACGAAGCTCTCCCAGAAGTTACAGACCCCCTAATCTCACCCAACACCACTGAAAAGGTCTTATAGTGTCAGTTTACTACAAGGGTCTAAATCTATCAGTAGTCTCCAAGCATCTTGCCAACCCATGTTCTTGGCTTGGGAACTTGAAACATTTGCATATCGTTTCCAACTCTTGTGGCATCATCCATGAGTAATAGATAGTCGAAATCAACTAAATAACTCAATTTTTTATTGTTTTGGCATTCTTATATATAGTAATAACAACATCTATTTATCCTTCACAATTCAAATTATTATTTTGTTTGTCCTTATTTATATTATTTGAAGTATCTTGTGTTTTGATTATACTTCATACCATTATATGCAAAATAGTTAAAATATTTTGTGAACCCCACTATTGATTTAAACATGAAAACCCTAGGTTTCCTTCTACAATAGGGTTTCAAATCTTCTTGGTGCTACATTTACTCCCTTTTTAGGATTTTATTTAGGACTAATTTATTATCAGTAGGGTTTACATACACCATTTTCCCTCTTTGATTGGTACATCCATTTTTAGGTTTTCCCCTAATTATTGTTTCTTATCCTTACTTTGGGATTTCAATCTATCCCTGTATGATTTCATACATTCCCCTACAAAATCTGATTTTTCATTGATCTTAGACTGAATTTTTCACTAGCCCTAGCCTCTTGAGTGATCCTCAAATCTATAGCTTATACCAATTGAGAGTGTTAGTCCAGCAAAATAGTGGTTACTGATGATATTCATGTATCTCCTTTCTCTTGTATATCATGTATATTCTTCTATCTTGAGAGAAAATTGGATACATGTAGTGAATATTCTTATGATGTTAGGCACAATGGCATGGTTTTTGGATAAATGTTTATCATTGGATACACATTTCTTCCCTAACATATACCATATAATGTTAACATTTGGTTTGACACATGATAGAGTTATATACAATAGTAATGTTCCATATTTATTTAACAAATTTATAAAATGTATTCTATTAGACCATGCAAAAATCCATGACATTGGGAGTACAAAAGGAATATTTAGCTAAGGAATCAATATATGAGGAGATACAAATTGAACATTTGAATGTTTCTAATCGCGCAATCTAAAGGCTCATCCTCTAGACTAGGTGTTCAAACTAATGCTACTTTAGATGATATTCCTATGTCTACACCTAAATTAATTTCAAAAGTGTTTCCCATCCCTAGTGTGGAAGCAACTCAACCTTCTCTAATTTCTTTGGATACTCATATACATCATACAACTTACTTTATGCCTTCTAGGCCACCTCCTAATGTTACACCTTTATTTCTTAGTTTGTTTCCAAGCAATGTAATGTATACTACTCCACTTGTTATTGCACCTGATGTTTCTTTCATGATGCCTATATATAATATATCTACTACGGTGGCTCTGAATACTCCTATTCATATGGTTTCAAACAATTTAATACAACATAAGATTTCCTTAGTTACATCTCATATGAAAAAAGTATGCCAAATATTTGTGTATTTGTTATTATGCACATTGTTACACATTATTATCAATAGGCACTCCAAAAAGCTATTTCAATCTTGCAAACACAAATTCAACTAGAACAAATCTTCCAAAGCAAGTCACATGGTTACCTTTCAAGATGTGCTACACAATCCATTAGCTTTCGAGGTATTTGGTTACCCTTTTCCCATGGGTTTCGATGCCCTAAACTTTGCAATATCCAACAACATAGGTGATCCATCACAACATATCAAAGGTTTATATGTTTCGGGTCTATATTGTGCACATGATGACAAATTTTTGAGTAAGTTTTTTCTACTAAGTCTCAAGGATTGCATAGGATTAGTTTTATGCTCTACCAAAGGGTTGCACACACAACTTTCATTCTTCACCTAACATAGTCTTACCTCATTTCAAGCTATCAACACTAGCCATGGCCGTACTCTTACAACTTACACAAATCAAACAAGGACATAATTAGCCTATCCAAGGCTATATATTGATATTCAATACCATGCTCATGCACATGTCATCTTCACTACCTGAAAGTGAAATTCAATATATTTCACTTAGAGATTATTACAACTTGTCCAAGACAAAATGATGTTTAAAAATTACAAACTTTCAACGAACTTTGCCACATGGTTAAGATTTTTGAGACACCTCCTTGTTGCAAACATGCTCAAATATAGGAACAACATCTATCCAAAATTTCAAGTAAAATCAAATTTCAAGGCTAAGGCTAATAACACTTCAATCTCTCAAGCTAAGAAGAATATTGTTGATACAATACAACCACCTTCAATCAAGGTTGTCCTTTCTAATCAAGAGCATCCACAATTTGGTAGAATATTTGAGAGTCCTCATAAGATATTTCACAAAGATGGAACAAATGAGAAACAAGCACATATACATCCTAAGTTGGATATTGTTACATCTTGAAGTCAAAAGATATGGGTGCCTTAAAAGAAAGAACATATTGAACATAAAGATAAAATTGAACATTCATCCAATAAATCAACAACCTAAGAAAACACATGTACCACATGCAAAACCTAAAGTAACAATATTACAAAATCAACCTCAAATAATAACTCATCATTGCATAAATACTTTGTTAGATCTATCCAAATTTTCTCATGAGTAAGACGCATTGCACAAAGCATATCTAACTAATATCGATCTTCACTACTCTCTCCTCAACTAAAAGGATCTAGTATATCGGCTAATCCTAAACCTTCGCTTGAGAATCACATTGATGAGATTAGAGGTTAGCACTCCTAACCTATCTTCCTATTGTAGCTCAACTACACAATTTATTATATATCGTTTTCTATTGAGTTTGTTTGCTTTCCCGCTCTTTCTTGATTACCCTCTCTTGAGTTAGTTGATTGATTCATCTATTCTTCTAATTTAACATTTCCATTGATTGTCTTCTCGTTGATCATTATTCTAACCATTGTTTGTTTAATAGTCTATCCTATTTTGGACAATCATACCAGCTATCCCATGATGATATGTGCATACAAAATCAATTGTAGTAGTATGATCTTGGTACCCATACTTTGAGGCATGTCACACCTTGATGTTACATACTACTTGCCCACCTCTCCATATGACTACTTATGTTTGTTTTTACCATGCACATTGAGTTTATATGACCACATTTATTCCATGCCTACACATCTTATGACAATTACATAAACATTGACCATTACCCATTGAGCTCATGTGCCTACTACGAGTTTCTCCACATATTCTTTTGAGATATGGCTTTGCCATTCACACTTGTACCTACATCAGGGGCATCTCACTTACCCTCGCTCTCATGTGACTGCTATCACACATTGTGCACATTTTACTTTGACAAATGCTATAAACTGTCCAGGACCCTTTTATTCTTCTATTTTGGATCCTTGGCACTTGGCATTACTTGATTGAATGATTGCATACTTACAATAATATTTCAAAAAAAAATAAAATATTTCAAAATACAAAACCAGAACCCATGCACGACTTGCTTTGACTTGTAAATGTCGTAATTTCATGTCATTATTTTATAGATGGTGATTTATAAATCATTTTCTACACACATTTTTTTCATCATATACATGAGTTGGTTTCAGAACATGCATGTTATATGTGAGATATGAGCATATGGATACACGACATTGGTGCACCTATGGGTAACATTTCTACATTGGGGGCATTTTGGTACACTTATCAAGTTAATACTTTCTATGTAATCCATTGATCATACTAAGCTACTTTAACTATTTATACATTACTTGCTCTTATTCATCCTTTTTTTAGTGTTACATTCCATTGATATTGTTATTTGTTATACTAAATGATGGATGCAAACTAACATTAATTATTTTATGCTTATTTGTTGATGACATTGATTAGATACTACTCGATCATTAATGGTTTCTACAATGATTGTTCTTTATGTGAATACATTGACTATGTCTTATGTGCTTTTATGTCGTGTTGTGTGTCAATTGTGTTAGGATATCCCCTAGTCCATTTGTGTCACATCAGAGTCACGTCAAGTCAATGTCATGTCCTATGTGTTTCTTAATCATGATGTGTATGACTTATTCACTATAATATTGCATGCATGTGTATATTTATATATTTTTCTATGGAACTACGTGACTTTTCTATATGCTCAGTGTAGTGATTTCTATCATACACAAATTATATTGTGTTATCTACTTTTGCTAACATTGTCATAATTTATATCATGCATCCATCGTGATATTATTGTATGCTTCATTGATATATCTAGCTAACGTTGACACATATCTTTAACTAATTATCATGCTTGAATGATTAAATATTTCTATTATGGCATATCATATTATGTTTACATATGTACTTTACTTGATTGTGATAAGTGAATTGCAAGGTTCATCTTTCACATCAAAAGGGGGAGCCCAATAAGTTTGTTTCAAAGATTCAAGCCATGTCAGACAACACATTTCACATTCTAAATCAAACTATGATTCAAATGGATTAGATTAAGCATATTGAGAAATATTCACATGATTTTGGGGAACAATTGCAGGAGCAATTGAGGCATTATATGACATTTTGAGGATCAATTGAAGCATCGTATATCATATTGAGGAACTTATTGATCACTTGGGGCATGGATTGAATCCATGTATACTTGTATTTTCTATTTTATGAAGAGCAATGGTATCATGTGCGCACGTTGGGTCTATATTTGTCTGCATTGGTTGAAACTTTTTACATATGAATCGGGTTACGGGATTCCATATATTGAAGATGATAATAAAACACCCTTGTCTAATTCCTTGCCCAAGAAGAGGATAAGGCCATATCAAAATCTCTACAATTCAAAATAGGTTATTCAAATACCGGAAGCAATATGGTCAAATGTATTGCGCCATTCATTTTCGAGCACCATCCTCTCCATGGCAGTTTAGGCATTTTCATTCCTCAAATCACAATTTCAATAATTGCATTTCTAAGGGCATATTCACCCCATGACTCTTCAATCAAGTTCAACAAATGACAGTGTGCTTCGCATACCATCATATGTATTGGTTTCTTAGCTTTTCAATTTCATTTTTTTTATGGTTCAAATTATTTCAAATTTCTTAACGTGCGAGGGCATTAATCTATGCATGTTTTCTTACAGCTTTTACATGGAGCAAATATTGCATTCCAAGTACCCTTGTCAACGCCCAATATGGTTATCGTAGGTAGCAAGTTTATCTTATTCTTTTTAGTTTAGTATTTTCAAAACTAGATTTAAAAAGGAATATCTATAGACAACTAAAATTGATCTTTGGCACTTTGGCAACATAGATTTGGACATACTTGGACAATTCAGATATAATTGACTCTAGAGCACATTTTTCTTTGTTAGTCTACCCATCTAAGATCTTAACCACCTCTATATGTTTGTTAAAATCATTCAACATCAGCTTAGTCTATATAAGAACGCCTTCAAAATCCTAGAAAAACATTATCCATACCTAATATCCTTGTTATGCACTCCCAAAAAACTACCGGTAAACCTAGATAATGTTGGTTACCATAGATGTTACCCTCTATTGATAATGTCAAGGGACCGAAGTCCATATGCGTGAGGATTAATGTGACCGAAGTCCCTGCGAGTTGCACGAAGGCGGAATGAAACCTAGGCTCCAATTGTACAAAGGCAATATTAACTTGTGCATCTGGTGGTCCCTTCCTCACGTCGGGCTAAAGTTTACCGAGGCTAGGAGATTGTGCTTAAGAATGTAAAATGTAATGATTCCTCGTGAACAAAAAAAAGATAATGTTCAGGGACCCTCAATGCTTACTCTTCAAATTGAGGATTCTCCATTAGACCGATCAAGACACATTTAATAGGACAACTATAATAGGGAAAGAAGTTGTTTCTTACTTTCTTCACCTCTTAAGCCCTCCTACACTTGGAGAACACCTAAAGCAGTCTCACTACATTGAGGATCACTATCTAAGGGTGTAAGTATATCTGAAATCTTCAAGGAGCAGCCCTAAAGCAATGCATAGAGCCACATTTGAATTCAAAGAGATTAGAGTTACATGATGCCAAATGTCAAAGTCTAAATGAAGGTCGATTGTCTATGCACAAGATTTTGAACACATTCACATAGGAGGCAGAACTACATGTGACTTGATCCCTCTTCAAAGTATCGGTATGTATAAAATGCTCATCTCGTCATCGGGGGTGTGGTGAGGCAGCCAATCACAAAATGCTAAACCCTTTATAAGGGTCTTTTGTGTTCAATAAAACACAATTAGAGTTTGGATGAAGAAAAGTAAAAACATTCATCATTGCATAGGATCAAAGAGCGCCCAGATACTCAGAAGTAGATTGCAGACTAAGGCGAAGGCCTCCCAAAGTTGAGGAACCCCAAAACTCTCCTAGGCTTTATCGGTGAAGTCTAACAATGCATGTTTACCATATAGGTATAAATCTATCGGAAGTGTCTAGACAACTTGGTAGCATCTGTTTTTTACTTGAGCACTTGATGAAGTATTTCCAGATCATTTCAAGCTCTTGTAGTATATTTTGTGTATGACAAACAATTAGAATCAACTCATCTCTCTATTGGTTTGTCATTTCTAGACATCCATATATAGAGGGGAGGCCCTCAATTCACTGGGGTTTCGTACATGTGTAGTATAAACCGCCATGCTCATGACCGGACCAGCAAGCACATCAAGTGCATTCGTGTAAGCCATGATAAGAAGGGGGCAAACTAGTATTGAAGGAGCCATAAACAAGAGGCCTGCCCCTCTGGATATAATAGAGGGGCTATATATTAAGGGACTACGCCATATAGAGATAGGGGCCCTTGCCCTCTAGATAGAGACCCCAAGTATGAGATATGGCCTAGATCCCAGGTACAAAGGAGGGAAGGGGTAGAGGGAGGTAGGATTTTAATAATATAGGCTCCCCTATATTCTAAGGAGGGTGGGGAGAGGGGGGGAGGGTTGGGGGGTGCGAGCCACTCTATCTATAGGGGTGTCACTACAAATAGAAATAGGGAGCTCCACTCACGATTAGTTAGATAGGGGCCCTCCCCAAATAGATTACAAATAGAGAAAGTGGGGGAACTCTCCCACCACCCCTGTCGTGCTTATATTGGACCCACCATTAAGGGAGAATCTTATGCCACAAGAAATTTTTGCTTTTTTCTCATTGAGGAAAACAAAGTTTGTCAACATCGTATTACAAAACATTATATCATTCTGCAAGTTGTATTGTTTTGCTTAGAAACAAAGACCCCAATCCATGAAGACAAAAGATCCGATTGCAGGGAAAATTCCAAACAATTTGAAAGAGAAGCAACACCTATTAGACTTATTTAAGCAATGACACTTAGTTTTCTCTATAGCGGAACCTTGCTAAATCATTGAATGATATATAATTAACTATTGAATAACAAGATTAACTGATTTTGCATTTGAAAAATGACCTGACTACAACATAGCAAACTACTACACATTCTTTTCTTAGAGTGTATCCAAGATGACTCGGCTTAGATAACAATACACATATAACTTACAAAAGCAATCAATAGGAATCACATTTTACCAATGAAAATATAATCTACATTTAGAATGTGGAGACGATCAAATGGGATTCTGGGCAGATGGTGTCCCTGCAATCCAACTCCAAACTCCACCTGGTCTTTGCTTTTCTGCAGCACGTACCGTAGCTTCATCAGATGCAGCTTTTTGACGTCGAAGCAATTCAACCTCCTTTTGTAAAGCTTCAAGTGAAAGAAACTTTTGCTGAAGCTCAGCGACATCTACCTGCATTGAATCAAGGCATATGAAGTCCACAGTTCAATACATACAAGAATATGCAGTCCCTGATATCCAATTGTTAGATCATGCATTTGAATAAATTTAACAATGTGATTATAACTTGAGATTTTCTTTGTATATCAACATACCTCTAGTTTGAAAGATCTAGATTGTTCGGTATCTAGCTGTCCACGCACAGATTGCAATTCCTGTAGATAGATATAAGAGAAACATACCAATTCAATCAGGCCCTTTTCTTTCTTCCAAACTAATCCATAAATTTTTAAGAAACGGGAGTTTATTAGCTGAGTCTGTTTTCACTTACCCTAATTAACTCTTTATGTGTAGTTTGTGCCTCAATAAGCCCTTGCCTGAGGCTAGAATTCTCAGCTTGTACTGTTAGGAATTGAGTCTCCAAGCCCTTTTTCTCAGATTTTAATCCTGCTATAATCTGTTCTCTTGTATCTTCACTTCTTTGGTGCTGCCATTAGTACCAAAGACAGACTCAAAGATGCATTCAAATGAGAATGTGATCGACTATATATAACATTTAAAAAAAAAATTACCCGAGGCTCCAATTTTGGATTGTCCATAAGGATCTCCCTAACTTTGTTGTCTTGTAGCTCATCCACAGAATTTAAGAGTGTGGTACCATTCAATGTTGACAATGGCACTGAAGGAACTGCATAAGCAGCTGCAACTGATGCAGCTGCTGCTGCAGCTGCTGGCGATTCCAAAATCTTTGGTCGTTGGGCCCCCCTGTAACTTGGTTTTAAGATGTGAATCTGCATCCAAAGAAACTTAAATTACACTTGGTATCTTAAAACACTGATCAAAGAATCTTAGGTGGATCACCAATTGAGGTTTCCAGGAGAAAAATTGAAGTTTTTCTAACAAACTGTAACTAATGAAATGAATTCTGCAGTTTACCAAACAGAAGCCAAAGAAAAATTAATACACTGCTCTCTTAAATAGCATACTTAAAAAGAATCACAAATAAGGTGCCATCGTCTAATAACTTCTCATAAACAGCAATGTTCAAGTCTTAACATGGACAAAATAGACATTATCATATTTATAATCTGGGCATCTGTAACAAGAAAATTTGACCCACCAAGAACATGCAATTATGGCATAAAATTACAATCAATTAATTATGACATGAAGAAGCTTAATATTTACTGCTGCTAGAAATTTGATTAATGAAAATGAGAGCCAGTCAAAATTATTCTAAGAGGCTTTGTAATATAATTACAAGCATTAAAAATTCCCTTTGATGAAATGGGAAAAGGTCTGCAGGCCAAAAACTGATGGGGAAGCTGGTCTACGAAATATTGAACCAATGAATAGCACTATGGAGCAATTATTTTGGAGAATTTTAAAGGAACGTGATCAAACATGGACTAAGATGCTGTGTGCTACATAATTGTATGAAAAGAATTCTTCCAGGACCTTCCCTGGATTCTCTTCCCTGCTCTTCTTACATTTCATCCTCTATTTTTTGCATTGCAGGGATTTAATTATGGAGAATTTATCTTGGGAGGTAAGGATTGATCAATCTGCTGTCTTTTGGAGGGAATAGGGTTGATTCTCTTCTGCTCTCTTAAGCTGATCAAAGCTTCAAGAAGTGAGAGACTAAGCCAATTCTTGGCAGAAAGAATGTGGCTATTGGTTGGAAATGGAGTGCCAAGCGGTTTTTGGTTGGAAAAGTCACAAGGTTCATGTTCGAGTTCAAGTGTAGATAAAATTTGAATGAAGTTCGGCAAATAAAAAAATTCGGAAAAAAAATTGTGATTAAATTTGACTACTAAAATATTAATTTAAATTTAAAAATTAATATATTTTGCAAACAAATTTATTTAATGTTTTCTATATTTTTAATTTGAAATATTTTTAAGTTTTAAATTTAATTTTGTATTTTATGTTATTTAATTTTTAAATATTTTAAATTTATAATATTAAATACTAAATCTAAGAATTTTAAAATATTAAAATTTAAAACATCAATATTTAAAAACTTCATATTAACACTCCATAACAAAATAAAATAAAATATTTAAAGAAATTAATAAAAAGAAACTATCAAAAAATGAAAACTAAAAATTACAAAAATGAAATCTAAAATAATAGAAGTCTAGAACCTAAACTAAGTCCCGACTACCTAAACTACATAACAAAATGAAATAAAATAAAATTTAATTTTTTTAATAAGATAAAATAATTTTAAAAATTAATAAAAAGAACTATTAAAAAATAAAAATAAAAAATAATAAGAAACCTAAATCTAAAAGAATAAAGGTCTACAACCTAAAACTAACTCCAGACTATTTACGGGCTCGGATGAAATAAGGAAATTAGCACAATGACAGCAATGGTGGCGGCTCCTCTCCCACAAGCCCCTGCACAGGTTCTTCCTGCAGGTTCTGCCTCCCACACCGGTTTCTCCTCCCGCTCTGTTTTTGTATCCCGCAAAGAGACATCACTCAATCCTCCATTCAATATAATCCGTTGCCAAATACTCACAATTATTCGTGAATTTCATTGCACACCACAGAAGTTCGGTGATTTTCAAACTTTGTGCTCTAAAATCGCCAAACCCTATGACTTAGCTTGTACCCATACTAATACCTTCATTACTTAGGTTAAGCCTTGCTTCTTCAAATAACTCGCTTAGGCTATCCACTTTTAAGTTGCTTTCGTATTGGATACAAATATCATCATAAGTTGTACATTCCATGATGAAGTCTCGTTTCGTCTTCACCACCCCTTCCTACAAAAAAAGACAGGTTCTCCTCTCCCAATCCTCCTTAGGAATAGTCCATCTACCAGTCTCACACCGATGATGATGTGATCCAGTCCTCGGCTGTGCAACTAGCATCCTTGCTTTGCCCTTGATGGTTGCACCTAGATATGTTTTTTCATAATGTTCCCAGAAGGAATTAAATTCTTTGATGTAATGAGCTTTCTTTCGGCCAATCTGCCCTGTCCACATGGCAGTGCCAAATTTGTCTATCACAAAAGATTTTATTTCCTCATTGGTGTTAGGACACTCTTGCAAGTTGATGCCCCATTTGCTCATCCACTTGTTGTTCTGCTTCATCCAAGTTTTCTTCCTACGTCCTAATTTCTCCTAGGCCAGCGATGGTTATCCGTCCTTTCAACCTTTTCCACATAGCTTAGCATCAGAGATATTGCCGATGCCTCTATCGGAAACATCCCTACTTCAGCCAATAAAATCTCATATGGGACCGTTGTTTTGACTTTGAGGGTGATTGTGATTAGAAACTTTTGGATTCTTTCCAACTGCCTTCATCCATGATTAGACGTGCTACTTCCCCAAACCTCACAACCATATAGGGCAACCAACGTGACCAACAAGCCAAAAAAGGGGTTTTCTTGGTTTTCCAATCCCATAGCTTAGCTTTCCTGCACCTGTTTTGAAGTAAGAGGTTCTCCAACCCCTTGTATCATTTTCTCTACACGTCTCCCCGCTGAGTTTGTTGTGAAAATCAATCCCAAGGTATTTGTACTCTTTCACTATTTCCAACGGGCTCCCTTCAAAAAAGAAAGTTAACTTGAGTCTCTTTCCTTTTTAGTGAAAAAATTATGACTTTGGTCTTGTTGATGTTCACTTGCATCCCGACTTCTTGGAAAAACAGTTCTAAGACTTTCAACTGTTCCATCATGTAATCATCGACTTTCACCGTGGTTAGTAGAATCGTATGTGTTGTGTCAATTCATTTATCATCCATTTTTGGTAATTATAATGCATACTTGGGTAGTGTATGTCGTGACTTCTCCATCACATGCCCACCGCATTCACTTTGGCCAATAATTATAATGCATTACATATTGTTATCAGCTAAGACTGTATTGGAATATAATACTAGTTATGTTGCCTGATGAGCTTCAAAACAAAATCAAGCTTAGGTCGAAAATGACAAATTGGCTACAGGTGGGCCAAAATTTTCAAGAGCACATTCAAATTCAAGGGTGAAAACAAAGGTTGAATTAATAAGAGTGTTGGCATTACTTTAAACATGTCACTTTTACATCAAATACATATTATAAAAGAATTGTGAACATCGTGTCTTAGGTGTAAGCACAGAAAAGGACTTGTGAAGTAAAAGAGTTGTTTCCTATCGTGTCACGCAACCGAAAATCTTGTAAGGAATAAATGGTACTTTCAAGAACAAAGAAATTTAATATAAGTGCAAAGTACTGGTCAAAAGGCGAATATGCGGTAAAGTCATTAATAGAGTACCATACAAAATACGTGTATTTGCATCATAGTTTCAAAGATCAAATCAAATGATTTCATGTGAAAAAGACTTTTCCACGAATGCTCTCTAGGTAAATGAAGGGAAAAAATGTGCACATCCTACATTTTAAATGACTATAAAGTTAAAAGATCAATAATTGTCATGTAATAGAAAGCTCGAGCATTAAGCAGAAAATGTTTTAAAATGTAAAAGAATTTAAACCTTGGTAAAAAAGAAACATATCCTTTTATTTAGAAGGGCATCTACAAGGCAGAGAAGCCAAGCATGTAAATCACACAAATGGCTACGTGGAAAGATTTTGAACTGCAAAGCGCCAACTCAAACAGGTCACTAACCTCCAAGTGCTACAATTGAAGCATGCCAACCTGGGTGACAAGCTCAATTGCTTCAGAATTTGTTTCCAAATAATCAACAACAGTTGCCTTCAAAAGGCTTTTTCCCACCAATTATTTACAGCAAAATGGTGCACTACCAAGAACACTACTTGCAAAATTATAATCGCATACCATAAGCATAACACAGAATACAAGAGAATTGTGGTTTTATTCCATCATGTAGCGTATAGTACAATGCTTGGTACAAGGAGCACTTGTCATATCAGCACCTTATCTCAATATTCAACTTGCTATTTCATGGGTAAGGGTCCCAATAGAACCCTCTTATTACCTATTTCTCTATGTATACATGCATACATATATGTCTGTATGTGTGTGTGTGTGTACACACACACACACACACACACACACACATATACATATACATAACTTGCTATTTATATGATAACACAAGAATTAACAACATAACTAAGTCAGCCACAAAATGTGTAACTTATTGACGATGATAAGAACATGACAGTCTACATTTATCCCTGCTGTTAAACAAGTTGAAGTCCCTTCTAACACCTCCAAGATACAATATCAAGAAGAATAAGATGGAGGATGAGAAGAAGATGACATCCCTGCAGGTACGGCTGCTCCAGTTGATTGTAATCTTAAAGAGAATGCCCCCACTAGATTTCAACTACTTCACTTCGGCTCTCAAGGTATACACCTCCTCAGTGTGTTTCATCAAAAGGCTCTTTGCTATAATCTCACTCTCTTGAACACTTCACCTTGTGAACTGCTTCTTGCATCCTCCCCTTCAACTGATCTCTTTCAGCCTTGACCATTTGAAATCCTGCCACTTGAGCCCCCAGTTGTATAAGCTCCTGCTCATACTCAAAAACCTTTTGGGATTCATTCTGAGTGAGCTGAGTCTGTTGTCTAATCTTCTCTTGTAATCCAGTACATTTCTCCTCCAACTGACCGTGCAAGGCCTCATTTTCCTGTATGACTGCAGCCTCTTCATTTTGTACTCTTCATTGTTCACACAAGGAAAACTGTAGTACTAAATACTGATATCATAAGGTGTGTTTGATACAATGGACTTCAAGTACACCTAGCACGAGAGGAGAAACGGTTGGATGGGTCATGGTAGGTAGCCACCATTGAGACAGCTTTGGGGTATTTCACTCTAGCCACCCTTGGTTCACAAAGATGCAAACAAACTCCAAATGGCAATCTTCTTCCACAAACTTTCTAATGCAGGCTGTCTCATTCAAAATCAATGGCACCCGAGTCTGTCATACAGCTACATCCAAATCCTTGATAATGTTTACAATATCAAGCATAATATGTGGCCGTATTCTGCAAAGAGATATATAGTACTACCCTTTCTCCTTGGATTGGACATAGCTATTTCCATAGAATACTTCCTATCCATGCCTCCATATTGGTAGATCAATTTTCCACCATAACTTCTATCAATATTGGTGAATTATGGATAATGTACCATACAGGTTCCTGCCATCTGGTTGAGGGAGATGTATTGGAACTCATTGTCATGCATTTTTGCTAGCCCAAAAATTCAAAATTTGAAACATGACAACTAAGCCACAATGTAAAAACTTGCTTCAAAACCTTCCCAAACCCCTCTCCCGGTCAGTTGTCTTCCATGTCATGATCATATTGACCTTGTAGATCCTCCCAATATATTGAATAAGCATGTACATATGCTCAAAGTGGTGTGTTAAGGTCAACTCTTTCATTCAATTAAGTACAGCAGAAGACTAGTTCTCCATAGGCTTAGAAAGGCCAATTTTGGCCATTTCAAGGCATGTGTGCATCCTCCAAGAAGGCTCTAAAAAGCTCAAAAACATCCGGAGGTGGTATTGGAGAGCCCTGAATGTGTTGGAAGCAATGTTTTAAAAATCAGAACCGGTCAAGGGTTGGACCAAACCAGAACCGGAACCAGTTCAAATTTTATGAACCAGTTTACTAAAAAACACATAAAAATTTATATTTTTAATAAAAACAATATATTTGAAAGATTAGAAACCATGATTCCAACAATTACACACAAAATATGCAAAGCTTGCTCGTGTATATATGTAAGAAAGGTGTTTATAGCAAAATGGCACGAACTCCAAGTCCAATACACAATACATATATCATATATGAGATTCCGAAACAAAATACATAAATAATGAGGCTCTAAATGGCCTCTATAGTCCAAGACTCCAAAAAACAACATGCTATGATCATTGATACAGATACTACAAGTTACAAAACTCTAGAAGAAACTAGATGACATCGATGATCAATCATCAAACTGTGCACCACTACTGAGAATGGGATCCTCAGGCTCATCCTCATCAATATCATCACCGTCCTCTAACTCGAACCCATCCAAATCCTCAGGGACATCTGCAACAATTGTATTGGCACTAGCAGTAGCACGAGTGCAACTAGTGCCAGTTATGTCTCGTGATAGTGGCGGCGGTGCTACTAGTGGCTCATCATCCTGATCCAAACCCATCCACCCCAAGTCATCGGGATCAAACTCTGTTGGCTGACTCTCCTCTACCCAATCTGAGGTTGGATCTATATCATCCAAGACAATGAGATCTGTATTAGGTCTTTGGTTCAGCAATTGGTTGCGCCTTAGCCGAAGGTTGTACTACACAAAGACAAGATCATTCAACCGTTGTTCCAAACGTTTTCTCTTCTTTGTGTGAATCCGCTCAAAGACGGACCAGTTGCGCTCGCACCCAGAAGCACTGCAAGTTTGGCTCAGGATCCGAATTGCAAACTTTTGCAATTGAGGACACTGACTACCAAATGAATCCCACCAATGTGTTGCAATAAAAAATGTAAATGTTTAATTATTAAACAATGACGATAAAAAAACAAAGTTAAAAATTAAAAGTAAAACTTATAACTTAAAGCGTAATTCAACAAATTCGATTGTGTCTTATGCTAAAAATTCATGATTATTCATTAAAAAGCTTAATCAAATGAACTTCAAAAAACTTAGAATTGCTTACTTGGTTGGTCCACATCTCTTGCAATCTTTGCAAGGTTTTTCCCAAAGGTACCTGTGGCTCTGCTGAAGAAACTGATATGTCGGTGAACCTCAAGTTGTTGCCTCTCATCAGGGACCATGCGCTTTAGGCACTCATACAAACCATCTTTTACTTCTCCTGTTTGATCTTCTCCAAGCTGAGCTCTATAATGATATCTTGGGTTCAAGAAATATCCAACTGCATGTATAGGGCGATGGAGTTGATTGTTCCATCTATTATCTATAATCTCCCATATAGGCCCATACTTAGTTACCCTGTCTTTGTATGATGCCCTTATCTGCTCCTTTGCCTGGTCCATAGCCTCATAAATGTAGCCCATGGCTAATTTTTCCCCATCCACCAACCGCAACACCTTAACAAGAGGCTCAACAATTTTCACCCTCTGTTGTTTTTTTCCAAAATAAATTGTCAAAAACTTTCTTTTGTGTCTTTCCCATCTTGTTTGCGGCTCCACTTTGATGCATTTCATTCATCACTTGAAAACATCTTTTTCAAGTTCTGTGCTTGGGAAAGAAGAGATTGCAACGTGAGGAAGTTTGTTGCAAATCTTGTGATGGCTGGCCTAACAAGTTCTCTGCCCTCAGTGTTTTTCCTCATTAGGTTCAATACCCATGAGTAATTGTAGATGTATTTTGTGATGCTTTTGGCATGCTCTACAATGTTCTTGATCCAATCTTGTTTTCCTATATCCTCAAGCATGAGGTCTATGCAATGTGCAGCACAGGGAGTCCAAAATATTGTTTTGTGTTTAGTCTCCAACATCTTACCAGCAAGAACATAGTTAGAGGCATTATCTATGATGATTTGTACAACATTTTCCACCCCCACCTCTACAACAACCTCATCCAAAAGCTCAAACAACAAATTTGCATCTTTCACCCTATCAGATGCATCAACTAATTTCAAAAACATAGTACCTTGCGGACAAGAGGCAAGAAAATTTATTATGGTGCGGTTCTTGCCATCACTCCACCCATCTGACATAATAGTACATCCTGTTTTGGCCCATGATAATTTACAACTCTTCAAATATTCATCTATGGATGCAACTTCTTTCTGCAAAAGAGATCCTCTCAAGTCATGCATACTAGGGCCTTTGAAGCCCTTACCAGCAACAACAATGGAATCAAACATAGGCTGGTAATAAGGTGAGCGGGCAACATTGAAAGAGATATCTACATCATACCACCATCTAGCAATGTATTCAAAAGTTGCTTCTTTGTATTGCTTCTTCCAATGGTTATCTAAGGTGGGCTGATTTTCTGTTGGCATGGAGGCACTAGTAGGTGTGGAAGAAGATGGAAAAAAACTTTGGATGTTCTTTCTTTTTTTAGGCCGGTTTTCTTGACTATGAGTGGATGTGGGAGGCATATACCGAAAGGGTCTCTAACATGGATAGAGGGGTCAGAGCAAGAGCCTTCAACACTTGTTTGGGCCATGGCATGTTGCCTCCTCCCTATTTCAGCATCCATCTCTTTTTGCCTAGCCTTCTCTTCTTTATGTTTCTCAAGCAAGTTTATCATTTCCAATCTAATGGCATCAATATCTAGTGCATCACATGGGGAAACTTGGCCTCTTTGACCAGCCAAGTGTTGTTTCAACCTATGAATCCCCTGCCCCCGCCCCCACTTGCCCATGATGTGTTTCTTACAATATTTACAAAATACTTGATTATCAACTATGTCTGCATGGTTCCATGTAGGGTCTTTAACTCGGGGGGCCATTGCAAATGCAAAGAAATCTGAAAATGCAAATAAAAAAAATATTTCAAATTTCCTATTTAATAAGATTTAGAAATAGGGGCAAGTTTAAAACTTAACATACCTTTCAATGTGCACACAAATGAGGTCAAGAAACACTCCAAGCTTGTATATGGGTTGCACCCTCCAAATGTAGATGTGAAGACCACCACAAAGAGCCCACAAGCAATGCCAAACAAACCCCAAGCTCACTCCAAATCAACACTCTTCAATGCTGCCCCAAGCCTTCAAATCCTTACAAATGAGAGAGGTGCTCACAAATAGAAGTGAGGAAGTCTCTATATGGATGCCAATATCACCACAAAGAGCCCACAAGCAATGGCAAACAAGCTCCAACTTCCAAGCTCACTCCAAAACTAAACTCTTCAATCTTTTGCTCACAAATGCTCAATGAGAGAGGTGTGAAGTGAATAGAGGGGGGGTGTCTATATAGCAATAAATTAGGGTTTAGGTTGTTTAAAAAATAGAAATTTTAATTAAAAAGTGAAAATTTAAAAAAAAAACGTTGTATAGCTGCACAGCCACACGACTCGATCGGTTTGCATCGAAACCGGACCGGTTTAACTGGCCCCAAACCAATCAACTGATCCGGTTTTCCAACCGGTTCGTGTGAAAAATAGTCAAACCAATCGAACTAGTCGGTTCCCGTTCTGATTCCGGTTCAACCGGTTCTGAAAACACTGGTTGGAAGCAGTTTAGGAAGATTTAGGAAAGATTTGGTGGTTTAGGGACAATCTGTGCAAAAGCGGGTTTTTAGCTGTATGGAATGAACAATCAAATTATGAACTTGAACTTTTCTAAATGATTTTGGGAGCTCCATAAGGAGTTAGAATTCAATCAAATAGGCAATGTAAATCTAGAAGGATCCTTTACATGGTGAAAGAATCAAATTTGATTCAAGACCTGATGATTTCTCAAGGGAGTTCAATCTTTATAGGTGTACCTCGCTGTCTCAAAGAAAAAGGAGGGCATTTTTGGAGTTGTAGGAAGAATCAAGATTTGAAACCTATTACAATGATCTTAAAAGGTCTCTTGGGGTCAGATTCATATGAAATTTCACTTCCAAAGACCATTCCAAGCTCTAGGAGCAAAGTTTTCAACTTCTCATTGGTGAAGAGTGTGCAAGCTCCATACTTAGCCAATTTTTTTACCATCACATGTCAACATTTCGCTCTATGCACCCTTTTTTGTCCCTCTTGTCCCTGTGTCCCAAGAGGAGAGGGGAAAAAAAGAGCGCCTATGTGCAAGCTCTTTCTCTGGTCCCCCATGTGACCTCTTCCAGCTTCACAAGGTGCTTATCTGGCTAAACCCATTTCCTCAGGCCTGCTCAGACTCTGTCACTTGTCATTATCTCTCTCCAAGCACCCTTTTGTGTCCCTCTTGTCCCCTTGTCCCAAGGGGACAAAAATGAACGCACATGAGCAAGCCCCCTTTGTGGTTTTCCATGTGACCCTTTTCAGCTCTCTTGGTGTTTGCCTAGCTTTTTCAATCTTGCTCACACTTGCTCCCATCTTAACGCTTGGCATCATCTTGCTCCAAGGCACCATTTTATATCCTTTATGTCTCTTGTGCCCCCATTTCACCATGAAAAATAGATCTGAACCTCACTTAAGCTCACATTTAACCCGAGTTTGATTTATGGCCAGCGAGACATCAGAAAAGTGAAATAAAACACATTAAAACACCGTTTTTTCTCATTGCTTCTGCACATGCTTCCATTCCTCCATGTTTGCTACTGTCATGCCTTCCAATCCTCCATTAATGGATGCCATGCCACATCAATAAAAGGACAACGAGATCCTTCTTTGTTTCCTAAAGGTCCGGTGGGTAAAATCACTTGAAAGTTAGAGCAAATGATCCTCGAAAAATTTCATTTCACGCAAGTTAAATTTTGTGCAATGAAGTAGATAATTTTTAGGGATATTGAGGACTAAGTTTCTTTTTAGTATTTTCCCTCCTTGAAGAATTTTTCACTTTCTCGAAGATCCGACAGGTGAAAGGCTCCAAAACTTGGAGTGGAGGATCCTAAAAAAATCTAGTTTTGTTTGAGACATTTCTTTCTTGATGAAGTTGCTCATTTTTCAAGATATGGAGGATTGAGTTTTTCTTAGTATTCTTCCCCCTCTGATGAAAAAATCATTTCCCACTCATCCAAATGAATGAATCATCCAAAAATTGGAGCATGGAATGTTGGAATAAAACCCAAAATTTCAAGACCATTTTTATTACAATCCGACACTTGCAATGTACATACTAAAAATAACATGTGTTCATGACAAGGAATGTATAAAAATATCAAATTATCAAATGAGGTGAATTCTTAGCATCCATGATCCCCAAACAAACAATAAACATCAGGAAGTGTAAACAGGGAAAAATTGCTAAAAATAATAGTCTTGGCTAGGACTTGCTAAAATAGAAAGTTTCCAATTCTGGCCCAGAAAGCTGTGGCAACTCCATTTTTGCTTATATTGTTACTCTTTTCCGTCGTCTTGAGGTCAAGAAGGAGTTTCATGGTTCAAACAAGAAAATTAACCCTCCATAATCTTTCAAAGGATCTTAAAGCATCATTTTGATCACATTTGTGTCAAGGAGCATATTAGAGCACTTTAAGGTGTAGCAGGTAAAACCAAGAACATTATGAGGTCTACGAAGAGTTTGAAAAGAGTCGAGAGCTTCATTGAAACTCAAAGTCATCAAGAGGATGATCATCATAAGCATGACGAGAGAAGATCATCGTGAGTGAGGAAGAGAAAGCCTATCTCCACGAGGAGCAATTGAGCAGAAAAATGTCTGAAAACCATAAGGATGTTTCCACTCATGGTAAAGAAAGTGGGTGGTGAAGAGATCATCATGTCTATAGGTGGAGTGTGAGACTTAAGGAGTGAGCGAGTAATCACCACATCCTGACTCCACCATTATGTTCAAATATTCTTTAAGAGATGAGCCAGAAAGAACTAGTCTAAAGGCATCTAGGACCATTGTATGTGAAGAATCGAGAAATCATCCATTCCCATGAGAAACATGTGAGTAAGAGGTGTATGAGTTGATCTCATTCAAGGATAATTTTGGAGCCATGATAGGTACATGGATGATCCTCATACAGAGCACAATGCATGCAAAATGAGAAACCATCTCAATTCCACTTGATGTCATTCACTGGGTAGTTTTCTGAAACATTCATTCAAAGCTTATGGTATGATCATGCCTCGAGAAAGAAGGACAAGTATCAAAATATTGAGCATCATAGAATTGTCTTTGGTAATCATTGGGGTAAATCGTGAAAGCCTAAGAAGCAAGAAAGTGATCCTTATGTCCTAACTCATGCTATTGAAACCATCATGTCTCCATCATAATGCAAGAATGTTTCTAAACACTTATTCAACACTTTGGAGTATCTCACAACATAAGGAAGCATATGCAATCTCCGTGCTTCAATTCAACATGTGATCAGAGGTTAAGATTCTCATTCATGAAGCATTTCCTCAAAGGTATATTAGCAAAGCTTCTTCTTCATCAGATCATTCAATCCCTTCTCTCTCTTCCTTATATTCTTTCCATGTTCTAATTTCTCATTAAGAATGCACTTTTTGCTATTTTTTCCTATTCACTTAAGTGATCCTCAATTCAACATTGTAAGAGTCCTTTTTCATCAATAAGAAAAAGACTCACCTCTTAGGAATATGAAAGGTCACAAGTGATGGGGATAGATGAAAGGTCATATGGGGGGTAGATGAAGAGACATACTTGTAATGCTATAAATTGGAATGGATTTTGCATTCCAAGGGATTGGAAATTGTTGATTGAATGCATGTTGTTGAGATTACCAGTTCTTCATAATGCAATAAAAGTTGCAATTCTTCTATTTCTTTGTCAATGTTCCTCTACTCTCTACTTTCCAATTTTGTGAGCATTATGATCTCGTACAACCAATAAGGAACTTTGTGTCCTTGATTGATAGATTTGTAGAACTTTGTCTCTTGTTTATCGGTCTTGCTAATGGCTTACATTATTGCATTCTTCTAATTGAATTTGGACCTACTCTAATTAATGCTTTTAAAACTCTGTTAGTGCCTATTTACAAGATTAACCCCCTCTCCCCTTATTTCTCCTACTCCCCTTTACCTTCCCTTGCTACAATCTCCTCCCTTGTACTTTGTACAAGCATTTTGCTACAAGTTCAGTGGAGTGTTCCTGGGTGATCCCCAGACTAACGGCCACCCACAATTCTTAGTTAGTTTACATTCAATAATGGGAGCCTCCCCATACACAAAGAGGGGCTTAGCCCCATGACCATTGGCGGAAACCCATAATTTGCACCACGACAAATTATTTCACCGACAAAACTAATTCCTTTGAAGGATTTGCAAAGCCCTAGTGGCTCCAAACAACCAGCAATGGATCACGTCCAAGAGAGCCATTGTTGGGTAACCAAAAATTCTTTTTTAATACCTTCGGTACCCTTGGCCACCTGCATGTGAAATCTTCAGCAATCAAATTATCTCTACACAAGGTTTGTACAACATAATCCTTTTGGACTAGTATAGTTTGCAAATCATTTGTCAACTTGAAGACTGACAACCCATGAGAGGGTACCCAAATACCCTAGTGAGATCCTTTGGTTTGTGTGTTGTTTTTATACATGGTAGTTTGGTTTATTTTCCCACCATGTATGGTATTCGTGATAAGAAACTTCCCCATGTGAGTGTTTCTAGCGTAGGCAATATTTCTATTTAAGCTTCCTCTTTAGTTGTTTTCCCAAAAATTTCTTTTTATCCCCCTTCATTTTTGAAGTTTTTCCCTCGGCAATGGTGCTCAAACTTGCACCAGCTGATTGTAGGTATGTCATGATCATTTTAGGAGGTTTCGTTGCCTATCGAGTTATTCTAGGCTCCCGAGTAGAGCCATTTTTTTAAAACTTTATCTAGTGTTGTTTTCCATATCTTTGGCCTTATTGAAGAGGCCAGTGTTCTTGTAGGTTGGGGATTTTCTTCTTTTCAATCATGACTGCAGCAGAAAAAACCAGAGTTCTCCGCCATATAAAATTTATTCAAACCCTCTTGAAAAATCTGATAGGCTGGTTTTGGTCCTTGAATTTGTGAAGTTTTCCCAAAACCCAAGAAAAAGGTCTTTTTATCACCCTTGGTGCCATTTTCTGCCAAATTTTCCCCTAAATGAAAATCATGTACTTTAAAGTTCTTTGATCCTTCAGAGCATATCTCTTCTAAGAGCTTGCACTAACTCCGATTCACCATCATCCCTCGACTCTAAGTCGTCATCTTTGCTCCTCTTCCACGAGCATGTGGATATATTATTCAGTATCTATATCCATAACTTTGTTATATGCATCTTCGTAAGACGAAGACGGAACCATCTTCATCTTCCTCCATGAGGGTACTAGTACGTTAAAGAACCACTGCCTTTTCAGGCCATCTGCTGGTTCCTTCTCAAGTTTTCCTAGTAGTCATTTAAGTCTTCTATTGGATGCTTGTGTGTTTTCCTTTTTGAGTAATGCAACAATTTCATTTTCGTCTTTCACTTCTACTCTAACCTTGCCCTCATGATGTTTATATTGGTTGCCTCTTGTAGCGCTTGTCATCTTTTGTTCCACCGATCTAGTAGACCATCTGACTTATTGGTCCACTTCCTGACCACATTGTCTTTTTCTACCACCATTTTTCGGGATCAACACCATTAATTTCTTCATGTTCAGCATTGGTCTTTAGATCTTTCCTCTTCTTCATGTCGACCTCTCCACATACTATGCTTAAATCTTGTCATTGTTCTTCACAGTAACATTCATCATGGAGATCTTGCAATATAATGTGGTGACTTGCAAGGATTTTGGGAAACTTGTCCGATAGTCGATTGAATTATTCAATTATCGCCATGTTTCTTGAGATAGGATTTAGAAGAAGTTGGATTCTCTCAGATTCTTCTTAGAAATGTTCTTGTACTGAGAGATCCCACAAACACTTGAAGTCTCGAGTCAGTTCATCTTCTCTTTGTTTGTTGGTCTCGACTAGCTCTTGAACTAATTGACCCATTCACTCCACATTACACTTCCTTTTTTGTGATGTGTCATCATCAATAGTTATTGTCAGCTGATTTCTGCTCCCACTCAACTTCATCCTGACCCAGTTTCGCATTGGCCAACACCAAAAATGTTTACAACAAAATATTGCACTAACAAGAACACTACTTGCAGAATTATAATCACATACCATGAACATAATACAAAAGAATACGAGAACAATAGCTTTATTGCATTAGGTAGTGTACAATACAATGTTTGGTACAAAGAGGATGTGTCACATCTGTGCCCTTATCCCAACATTCAAATTTCTACTTATAAGACCAATGGTTGTCAGTTAAGACACTATTGTCAACCCAACCATTTATAAGTTATAACTAAACAGTACTAGTACACTACTAAATCCGATAATACAAGAAATGTCAGTATAACTAAGCCAGTTACCAAAACATGTAGTTTATTAATGATATTGAGAACATTACGATTGACACCAACGCTCCTCAACAACTTTCTTTTGGAAGCTTCTTACCAACCACCTTGTATATAAAATGTTTTCTGGCAAAGGAAGGGGTATGAGATGGTTTTCTAATCTACTGCAATGTCTCTTAGGAAAGAAGATGTGTGTGTTTCCACGCCTTCTGCTATTCTTCCTTCTTTGTGAATCTTCATTTCTACACGTACTGAATCCCTCTCCCTTTGCTGGAAACAAGGCTTGAACGCCTCACTAGTCTAGGAAGTAGTACTTTCATCTAAACCTAGGCTTGATATAGGGCTTAGGCTTGGATTACTTTCCACGTGGGTTCATGTCCTCTATGGAAAATTGCATAATTTTGTAAGGACTGATGTAATTACTGACTGTTCAGCATTTTGGTAGATCTTGAGACAACTATAACCGCTTTTGTGACAATGGCTTTCAAAGTTTCAATTCATACTAAAATTGTGAGATTACTTTTTTGTTGATGCAATGGTAGACTAGATTGGATCTAATTCTACTGCAGTTACTGTGTGCATTCTGCTGTCAGGCTAGGTTTACACTCCTGTGAGTTGTTCATAAATTCATTTCATTTACTGTTATTCTTTCTCAATGGTTTCTTATAGTAAAATCTATGTCTTGTCATACTACAAATCATGCCATGAAATTTTACTTTTCCCAATGAATTGAGCATCGAACAGATAGAGCATACTTTTGCAGCACTCTTTAATGCAATTTTTTTATATCTTCTTATTTAGATTACCAAACAGCTTGGAACACAGTGTAAGGCTTTGTATCAGAAGGACATTAGCTTATGATGTTTTTTGTGAACCATCCAAGTAAAGCCAAACATGATGCATTTGAATTTTGCTGTTCTCATGTTTCATTTCCAGTAACAAATAAACCCTAATTATCAGCTTAATCTACATTCTGGTACTTTCATTTGAATATAACTCAAGTAGGAACAGCATTAACATTTGTAAATAATTTCCAGGAAGTAGGAATTTGAAAAATTACAAATCATACTGGTATCAGAGCAGTTTAATTTTCCGTTATTGTTGAATTGGTTGTATTGATTGTACATGATCCGGATCCCAAGTAGTCCGGGGCACACAACACTCTAGATGAAGATCTAGATGGGTTGTAGGCATATGCGGAAGCTATACTATTAAGTGAAATATAGGAGACAAATACAGATCTGGAACAATAAATTCATTTATTTATTTGGGCGTTCTGTACATAGCATAATCTCGATGGAAATGCATGGTTGATTATCTTCTATTTGGAACAATAAATCTATTTATTTATTTGGGTGTTCTGTACATAGCATACCCTCAATGGAAATACATGGTTGATTATGTTCTATCTATTTGCTTGCCATCTAATGCTAAAGACCTATACATTTATATTACAAGTCATGAAGGCACAAAGAGTAGTTGTGGAATTTGAAGCGATTGAACTTCCATGTGTGACTCTGCATCTTCCAACTGTTACGTAGCTAAACTACCAAACGTGTGATAGTCATCATGTGTTTTGGTATAATGCATGCCTTGGAGGTTCCACTTGGCCTATTGCAATGTGGCACAAGGTATCCATGTGGGCAGGTGAGTGTTGGAGGTTTTCCCAAGCATCGGGCTCTATGGCACATCTGTGAAGTGTTGCGAGTGCTTTGCAGTGTTGCGAGGTACTCCAAGTGTTATGCAGTTGTGCGACAAGCTGCGAGTTGGTGTCTTTGAAGTTGAATGGCATGTTTCCTGGCAATGTGCAGAGTGAGCATGATGCATGGGGTTGTGAGGTGACGCTCGAAGCATGGATGAAATCTTCTGAGCCATGTAACATATCTTTGACACTACGTAGAGTATGCATGATACAAGTGGCTTCTCGTAGGTGCTTGAAGCGCAAACTCGCACGGAATTACACATGTTAAGAAGGTGCACAAGGTGAGAGTGCAAGGCTGTGCACCTACGCATCGATCATTCACCCTTTCATGAAAAGCAATTGTCTTGATTGCATTAAGTTTCAGACGAGGTGGTGGTGCAATCTTCTCTGGAGTTTGTGTAGCATGGTTCGAGCATGGAATCACTTCACGAATCTGATACCTCTTGATGTTGACTAAGATGGTGATAATCTGAGGACTAGTTGTGTACACACCATAGTGGCTATGTATGTACTCATACCCAAGGATTATATTGCAGGCTTCAATTGGCATTTGGCACTACGTCACAAACTAGTTCCTCTCTGAAAGGATGGATTGTGAAGTGACACTGCTACACGATATGTATATCCTTAGTATCGTAGGAACTGGTCCATCCCAAACAATACCACAAATGAGGAATGATTGGCAGATTCAGTCGGCTCCTGCCATCAAATAGAAAATCGAATGGCTGCCCTCAAAACCACATCTACGACTGGAATAGGTGTAATACTTCAGCATCTTAAGTTGTTGGTGGGGTTGTTGTGCTGAAACTAGTAGCTTTAGGATCTGTTGCCTCCAATTCTGCAAATGGATTGTCTTCAGGATCCTCTACTCCTGCATGCGCAAGCAAGTTCTTAAGTGCACGACACTCTTCATTGGAGTGGCTGCGGCTTTTGTGTTTATCGAACCATTTTCCTTGTCTTCTGGCTGGTTCTTGGCTGAAGTAGGTGTCTTCCTTGGCACAAACGATGTGTCTCACCTGCTCTTCTTCTTTGACTCTTCCACAATGGTCACTGCAAAGAAATAGGCTTCCCCCAACGTCTTGACCTTGGCCAGCTTCAGTTTGGACTGAATGAATGGCTACAAGCTGTTGCGGTTGAGAACTCCCTGTTGATCTCACTCAAAGGATCTCGGCTTTGCATACAGGTCATGGAAGGCATCGGTGTAGGCTTGGATGGATTGGTAATGTCCTCCAGTGTTGTTTCCACTGAATGTAACAGTCATCATAGACATCTTCAGCATGAAGGCTTCCAAGAATGTATCCCAAGTTGTATAAGATTTCCTTATTGTCAAGTCTCCTCCCCACATAGTATGTGCTTGCCACAACTTCTTGACGAGCAAAGAAACTTTTAGAAGTGAGATCTCGATCCTCTCTTCATCAGAAAATTCATTCATACAAAAGTAGGAATCTGTCTAACTAGATGCTTGCATAATCTACATTTATGTTTCCTTCAAACATAGGAATGTCTAGATTTACTTGCAACCTCGAGGGGACTCGACCGCCAAAAGCTTTACCTGATGATGAGGTCAATGAAACCGCTCATTTGATGACTTCTGCAAACTAGTTAACACAAATTTCTGTTGTTTCATGAGTGCTTCTGTGACTTACTTTTTGATCATCATGTGTATCTCGTCTTGAGTTGGTTTTGCCATCACAACTTTGTTAAAACGGAATGGGTCACTTTGTTTGACACCGAGGCTCAAATATTCCAGTCTCGTTCAATGGAACATACAAGAGGAACCGCTCTGATACCAATGATCCGAATCCTTGACAACACTCTAGATGAGGATCTAGATGGGTTGTAGGCATACGCAGACACTACACTATTTAGTGAAACAAAAAAGAAATACAAAACTAGAACAGTAAATGTTTTCTATATATTTGTGTCTTGTACATGGCATACTCTCAAGGGAGATGTATGGCTACTTATCTTCTACCTATCTTCTTGCTATCTAATGCTACAAACGCATGCATTTATATTACATATCATGAAGGCACAAAGAACGTTACAGAAGTCAAAAGGGTTGGGCTTCCATGTGTGACTCTTCATCTTCTAACTGTTATGCAGTTGGACTGCCAGGTGTATGGTTGTTACTGCTAGGTGTTCTAGCATAACGCAAACCCTTGAGGTGCCACTTGGCCTATCACAGCGTGGCACAAAGCATCCACATGAGCAGGGGAGTGATGGAGGTCTTTTGCAAATGTTGGGATGTGCGACACATCTGAGAGGTGGTGTGAAGCATTGTGAGTGCTTCACAGTATTGTGATGGTATGCACAGTGTTGCAAGATACTGCAAATGCTGTACATTTCTACGAAGTGTTGTGAGTTGGTGTCTTTGAATCTAAACGGCATGTTCCCTAGCATTGTGTAGAGTAGGCATGATGCAAGGGGTTGCAAGGTGACACTCGATGCGTGGATGAAGTCTTCTGATCCATGTAGCATGTTCCCCAACACTGCGCAGAGTGTGCATGATGCAAGGAGCTGCTCGCAGGTGCTCAAAGCACAAGCTTGCATGGATTTTTTCAAGTTAGGAATGCACTAAGAGGAGAGTGCAAGGCGCACACGTATTCATATGACAGTGACAAGGTCCAAGGACAAGAAGGAAGAATTGCGGCCTTACCAAAGCAGAAATTTCTAGAAGTGTAATCAAGAAGTGAGGAAGATGGCTAGAGACGATGAAACCTCATGAGATAACATTGGAGAAAAGAGTCTTGCTCTCAGAAAGAAGTGTGGAATACGTGATGAAGCAACAAGACCTTGTCACCAAAAACCAAGCATCCACGGATATATTGGTGTGTGTTCTTGCCAAGAAACATGGAGTAGAAGAAGAGTGGCCCCATAAAAAAGATGACGACAAAGAAGAGTTATGGGGGATGAGGAGCAGCCCAGAAAAGAAAAAAAGAAAAGCTAAGGTAAAATACTCTGGTCATTCCCTTTTCAAAATTGAAACAAACGTTCAAATTAAGACTTTTGAAGGTTGAGTGGGTACTGAAATAATGTATAAATGGCTGAGGCAAATGGAAGTTTACTTAAGTGTGCACAAAGTTATTGAGGCACAAAAAATCTTTTGCACACCTGAAAATGGAGGGTTGTGCTCTAAATTTGTGGGAAAGTTCTTTTATTTGGAAAGTAAAATGAAGCCGATGGTTGCACACTGGGAGACGATGAACTTATAAAGAAGCAATTTTATCCAATTGGGCATTAGGCTGGTCAAAAACTATGGTGGCAATATTTTAGACAGGGCTATGATAAAGTGTGCAGGATTATACTACCGAGTTCCATAGACAAGCCACACTAATGGGCTTGGACTTAGACAAAAAAGACGTTTTGACCAATTACTTGGACTATCTACATCCTCCTATAAGGAGAAGAGTCATATAACAAACTACACGAACTTGATGAAGCATTTATGCAAGCACACTACATTGAGGAAGAAAGGAAGCAAGAAAAGGATGACTCCTCCAAACAAAATCAGTTAACAAATCAGCCACAAAAGGAGAAAAATCAGCCAATCAAATCTAGCTTTGAGATCCAATTTTGTAAAATAACTAGCTAGATTTGAGATCCACGTTTGTGAAATACTTAGCATATTGTAGCTGGTTCTATAGTCTACGCATATCCTCAGAGAGCCATCCTCCCTCTCTACTATGATAATGTGTGACTCACATGGTGAAATACTTCGGCAAATAGCCTATTGCTCCAACAACTCTCGAAGTTGTCTCTTCACTTCACTACTCTTGAAATATAATTGTTTGTACAAGACAATATTTTGTAGAGGAGATTCAAGCAACAAATGAATCTAGTGTCATCCCCCACTTTTTGGTAAAGGAGATTTGAGCAACAAATGGGGTAGCCTTTTGGGAGCTTGAAACACTTCTTCAAAAGAACATAATAACTCAATCAACTATTTCAATACCTTGTTAGCACAATCAATCTTAGAAATTTTCAGCCCATCATTTTACAAGTAAGAGCATGGTCCCATGGAGGGGGGGCTCCTTAAATATCTCAGCGGGTGCTGCTGAGAAAATTCAGGAGCATTTTATCACTTCTAAGGTCCCATGTTTTTTTATTAGTTTCCTCAACAATACCCGCTGAGATATTATAGGATCCCATTGAATTTTTATGGTTATTTGTAGGTAAATAAAATCATATTTCCCTCTAAAACCACCAAAAAATAATGGCGGGAATGCATATTATATTCCACATGGACAAAAATCAGCCTAAATTGTAGGGGGAAACTCCCAGCCCCCCCCCCCCCCCCTCTCCAGCCACCTCTTAAGTTTACGGGGCAAAAAAAGTGGAGCTCCTATTTTTTAGGCCTAGATTCTATTATTTCATGTAGTTGGCTTTAAAAATAATCATGGAACCTTCTGCTGCAAGAAAATAGGAGCTGCAGCCCCTCCATGGGACCATGCTCTAAACAAAACAATTATTTGCTTGAATGGGTATTTTAGCTTGATTGGCAACCATGGAAAGTTGGGGCTTGCTTTAGTATGCCTTATGATACAACTCACCCCATCCTTGACTTATTTGTATTTGTTTGCTCTCCTCATGAATATAACATCCCTTAGATACAAGTAAGGACATCCAAACACATCAACAAATGCATCACAAAAAATCACATTTGCTTCCATCTCAATAAACATAATTTGAATTTATGCCAAATTTAATTTTAAATTATTTGGTTACTTGTATTTTGTAAAGAGGCTTATTAAGATGCCACGTGGTTGTAAGATGCATCATCGGTGTGGATGTGGATGACGATAAGTTTTCAAACTAAGTCTCTTAACAACTGCATATGAAAAGTAGACTGTAAGCTAGTGTCAAAAAGAGTATTTACCTCTGTCTTCTTAATTTTGATTTTGATTTTGATTTACAAGAACTTGCATGTATCTTCGTTTTCCTTCTCTATGCTAGCAGCATAGGTAGCAGTGCAACCCATCTTCTCATCTACATCCGAATTGTCCTCTACCCCCACTTCTTTTATTTCAACCACGGATATCATGGATTTCTTGGAGTCCTCTTTGGTACAGATCTTAAGATGTAATTTTGGATGTGGATTCCTACATTTTCAATTCGTAGGCCCATCCTTAACACAATGATATACAAGGTTACATGTACGTGACCTCATATACATATATATGTATGTATGTGTTATTAGTTCATATCACCAATTTATATTCTTATTTTATATTCAATATGTAGATGTCACATATGTAACGCGTATGCACCTAGTTAGTGGATAAAAAGCTACCACCAAGTTCATAGTGGAGTACAACGTTCAAAATAAAACAAGGTTTTGTATGAGTAATCATTCCTTCCTTTTGGCTATTGTAATTCCTTAGCACTTTTTATGAGATTGGTGAATGATGTATTTAGATCATTCATAGATACATGTGTGATAGTGTATCTAGATGATATATTAGTTTTTAGTGCTAAATGGGAAGAGCATCTGACCCATTTGAAGCTATTCTTGCAAGTGTTGAAAGAAAAACAACTTTTGTGCATCATGAAGAAATGTGAGTTTGCAAGGCAATCACTAGCTTTTCGGGGACATGGTTGAAGGAGAAAAAATTAAGAATGGATCCAAGAAAAGTTGAGGCTATCATAAATTAGCCCACACCAAATAGTGTAACAAAAACAAGGAGCTTTGTTGAGGCAGTCCACTCCATGAGGAAATCCATTCCTTCTTTCTCCACAATAATGGCAGCTTGGCATACCATTGCAGCAAGTGGAAAGAGTTTCCACTTGGGTCAGGAACATAAAATTCCTTTTGATACTTTGAAACATAAAATCAGTCATACACCAGTTCTCACCCTTCCTAAATTTCAGCAGCCATTTGAAGTTGAAACAGATGCAAGTATACTGCGGGAGCAGTTTTATTAGGAGGGAGGCCAATTTGTTTATCTTTTTAGAAGTGTTTTCTAAAGTTGTAAGAGATTACCCCATATATGATAAGAAAATGTATGCAATTGCTCAAGCAACTAAGAAATAAAAACATTGTTTTATGCATTAAAAAATAATTATTCATACTGACCACAAATGATTTCAACATTTGTAAGCACAAAAAAATGTTTCAACTAAAAAGGAACTACAAATGGATGGGAATTCTCAAGAACAATATCATTAGGTAATCAAATACAAGAAAAGAAGCACAAATGTGGTTGCACATATGCTAGTTAGGCCACCCGTTGCAAAGCGAATTTTCACTTTGGACACAATTTCACAACTTTGACCCTTTCACACAAGACGCTTATGAGGAAAAGATGCAGAAGATGCAGGTTTTGGGGAGATGGCAGCAATCCACAAACTTTATCCTTGTCAAACATAAACTCAAACTTTATCCATTATTTTTTACGGGAAGTTTTTGACATGCTTTTGTATTATTTTATAAATATGTGTGTGTATATACATATATGGACTGAATGCAGAGGACAAAATAATCTCCATTTTGTCCCTCTTAACATATTTATGCATTTTTTCAAACTTTATCATTGGTGAACTTGAACCAAACTTTGTCCTCGTCAAACATGAACTCAAACTCAAACCTTGTGACTTAGCCAATCATTGAAGATAAGAAAATCAGATGTTAAAGACAAGACTGATTTCTACCTTGAGAATGGGCTTATCTACAAGTTGGACAAATTATGTGTACCAAAGGACGAGAGACTTCTACTCGTCGAGGAGGCATATACTTACAAAGTTTCAATTCACTTTGAACTTTTCCAAAGAAAAAGTTTCTAAATTCATGAGAGGATGTATGTTATGTTGTACAAGTTAATCTAAAGTTACAAAAGGAGGATTGTACCTTCCATTGAAGAAGTTTACTTTTGATGCACAAATGGAATTAAAGGTGAACATTGTGTCGCAAAATAAAGTCTGAGAAATAAGAAGAGGGCCACAAAAGTTGAGGCAGAATGAAATCAAAGGCAAGACACCAAGACAAGTGATGTGGTTCATCAAGGAGAAAGTGGGAGAGATCTTCTCACATCTCTTGGAAAACTAAGCTTTTCGGTAACAAAAAGCTTCAAGAAAGGGTGGTATGATCCATAAGGATCAGAAAAAACATGACTCAGAAAACAATCCAAAGTTCTCAAAATTCGGAATGAAACAAGGTTATGTCAGTTCAGTAACAAAACTGTCGAGGCAATTTTGACTCTGCAAACTGGCGGTTCCGATTGTACCAGTGGTGGTTTCCTTGGTGACAATGGCAGTTCTGCTAGGCTGTTGATCACATTTGTCACAAAGGCAGTTCTATTCATTACAGTGGCGGTTGCATTTGTGTCAGCATCGGTTTCATCCCACAAATGGACAGTTTATCCTGAGTCTAATAGCAAGTTCATAAATGGCCAAGAAATTGTCTGTTCCAATGACTGACAATATGGGTTCTTTTAGTGCACGAAAGGAGACCTCCAACACTTGTTTGCAATCCATGAGTGAAGGAAGTAAGAAGCTAGTGAATTTAGTTGTTTGTAAGTTGTGGAAAATTTGTGAGATAACAGAGTTGAGTGAAGTGTAGCTGTAGTGAATTGCTATAAGCACACTCCAAATTGTGCTCTTTGTAATTATCCAAGTTGAAAAAAGAAGAGGTAGTAATAAGTTGACACTACTGAGCTGATTTTCCCAACACCAGTCATTCCAAGGTAAAATCTCTTGTTTTCTATGTGTTTACATTTGGAGTCTATTGTTTTGTTAGTCTTTCCTTTCCAACACAAATACATGCTCATTCTCAAAATAATCTACAATTTACACTGTCAGTTGAACATAATTCAAGTGGGAACAACATTAAAATTTGTAAATTATTTCCAGTAAGTAGGAACTCGACAAATTACAGACCAGATCTGATACTAAAATTAGCCACTTTAGAGCTGCAAATAGCCACTCTGACATTGTTGTTACAGACAACCCTCATACAGGAGCGGTAGACCAAAACTACACACGATTAGATGTGGTACCAATTATATGGATAATAATATAAAGCGGCAAAGATGTGTCAGATACTAAGGCTGGAGAATGGAAGAGAACTGATTGTAAGGCCATCATACCAATTGATTGATTCTATTTCTAAATGATTGCACATGCGTGCGCGCACATGCACTCGCACACACGCACACGCACACGCGCGCACACACACACACGCACACACGCACACACAAAAACTAAATCCTATAATTTTAGGCTGAAACCTTATAGAGACATTTAATGTTCCCAGCTCCCAATTTCCAATATCCAACTGTCTGCTTCTTTTTATTTTGGTATGTACCTTACATCCTATAGCCCTCAGAAATTACATCTAACGGCACCCGGAAGATACTAACACAGGATAAAATCAATAAAAAATGAATGTCAGAAATTATTAAGTACCTTAAGAGACTAACCCATGTATTCTTATACATTTAACACCGAAAACAAAACTTCTAATTGGATATACTTCAACAGAATTCTACAATACTTTCTGAAAATTATACATATAGGTTCACCCTCTTTCCACCAAAGCCAGACCATACAGAAAAAAATGATTTAATTCTTGTGGCCTAAATGCTAGTCATACATCTCCATCAACTATAGGAACCTAACAAAGTAATGTATTTGGTAGGCATTGCATTTGATAAATTGGCAAACAAGAAGCAAACTGTGGAATGTTCATGCAGTAAATTTTTTTTCTTCACATACCTCATTATTATATCTCATATGATAAATTGACAAACAAGAAGCAAAGTGTAGAATGTTTTTGCAGCAAATTTATTTTCTTCACATACCTCATTATTATATCTTCCATTGTATCCCCCAAAAGCAATGAGAATATCCTCACCCTTGATTGAAGTAGACACTAGACTTAGGCCCTGGAAATCCAAAAGAGACTTCCATAAAATTATAATCAAGGTGCCACACTTGAATCCCTCCATGTCCAAGGGACTTTTTGAAAGTACAAACGACAATAAACATAGTATATCATAATGTCAGTGCATAACAAGGGATGGTAGTCAAAACTAAATATTGATAATGAAACATCATAATTGCCATTAATTAGATTTTAAAAAACAAGCTCCATGATTATTTAGAGTCATAGTAAAAGTGAGCAGAATCCTTTTAATAAGAGAACATTAATAGAATTCAATAAAATTAAATATGACAGGCTCATTAAAGGCCACAAAGAAAGTTGATACTATTCACAAAATAACAGTTTAAATATCAAAACATCCCTTAAAAGAAGTAAAGTATTGAGCTGTGTGACTGGCAGTTTGCTAGTGGAGTTTTTTCCATATGAAAGGTTATAGAAGTTTGTTGGAGATTAATCTTTGTTTAGGTCTATTAATATCCTTAAGTTGTGTACTATTTATTCGCATATGAATTGTTAATTCATATATGATGGGAATATGTGTGGTGCCACACCTCTTTTGTCCCTTTTGAAGGGATTCTTGGAATTACACTTCATATGCAACTCCTATGACACTTTGCAACCACTTTCCTGCACTACATGTGAAACAGGGACACTAGGCACACACTTGGAAGATGGAATAAGGCAATGATTGGAGTTACCTTGTGACTCCTTTTTCTCTCTTCACTCTATTTAATAAAGAATCTTCAGATCTCTTCCTTATCAATTCTTTTAAGACATCTTTTAGGTCTATTCTTAGGCGTCTCATAGTGCTTCTACGGATTATACTATCTTCTCTCTTGGAAGAAGCTTTATGCACATTGTGCTATCTTGTAATTACTGTGGGCCATCTTTCGATACTTTCATGGTATGTTTTTATAGTAAAAACTCATTTCATTGTAGTTTTTCACTTATGATTCATTGTTTTAGACTTTTAGTAGTTGATCTTGGAATTATTTTTTTCATGGTATTAGAGAAATGCTACTAAACTTGAAAATCTAAGTTATGAAAGTGTTTTGAGTCTTTTGACTGCAAGAGAAAATATTGTTTATTCTTTCAACTAAAGTTTTTTGCAAAAGTTATTTTACAATTTTCTACTACCCTTCATGATTTGTAAAGACAAAGGAAAAGGAAAAATTCTCTTTTTTTCTCAAGCTTTTAACTTTTAAGACCTTGAGTATTTATTAGAAGATTTATTGAAGGGTGACATATTTTAAGTTTACAAAACAAAGTTTAGAAGTTGTTTTTTTAAACTCTATACCAAAGCTTTTAAGTTAAAATTGCAAAAAAAATAGGCATGTTAGATTTTAACGCTGGGTAGACTAACATTCTACCTTTAATATATGGTTGAGGTTTTAGTCTTTTTATAAAAGAGTTCGTTTACGGGATATATGTTTTTAGTTGATTTGTTCTCTTTCTACCCGCAACTTTGCTGAGCTTTTTTCCTGTCTTAGTTGTTTTATTGAGATCCCTTCTAGGTTCGTTTTCTCGGCAATTTTTTTCTGCTCTGTGATCTCCACTGCTCTTATTTTTCTCACAATCTTTCTTATCTGTGTGCTTTATGTGGGCTTGAAATGCCTTATCTTTTACATGCTTATTTTTCGGTCTTTTTTAGTTATTTGCAGCCTCTATGTTGTGGGTGTTATCCTCTCTGCTGCAATCCATAATGCTCCCTCTCCTCTAGTCCCTGTTCTCATGCCCTCAATCACTCCTCTGCTGGTAACATTTCTGTGTAGCGCTTGGTAAAATTATTTCTGCACTTAATGTCTGCTAAAATATTTTTTCTTCAACAAATAATATTGAAGTTTTAGTAAAAGAGGTTGCAATTAATTTTTGGGGTAGTTGCATCTTCATTTTTTTTTAAATTGAAGAGCCACGTGCACATTTGTTTTAGAAAGGAGTTTAAATTGCAAAGGTTACTATATTTTAATTGCTACGTGGATGAATCTTTCTTCCTTAATATGAATGTTACTCCTTAATGCTTTCGCTTCCTTTTTCATGTTTGGATGAACATCTTTCTTCCCTCTCTAAAGTGATTAATTTTATTTACTTTTTTGTCCTAAATAAAGTCATGGTAATAATTTTTTTTTTCAAACTTAATTATATTTTTCTTCCAAATATTTTTGTGGCAATATCATTATTTTTTGGTACATCTCCATTTATACATTTTTATGTATTTGGTACTAGTATTCGAGTGGTTCATTTCATTTTAGTTTGCTTATCCATTTATTACAGGTTTAAGTTATATTTGAAAAGTCAACAAAGACAATCTTGTGCATTATTCAGCTTTTAGCCTTTCTCCTAATTACTTAAAAATTGTATTGGTACAGTTTTTTGGTATGGCCACTAATTTGCACTGTTTGAGGCAACATACCGATGAGTTGGTTAGATACTTGAGAAATTAACAAATATGCAAAAAAATGGTTGACACACTTAATGCTAAACTTGAATCTTTTACAAAACGTTAAGTCTCTTAGATTGATACTATACGTGATTTTTACTCATGATCCATTGAATTAGTAAGTTGATCTGGGAATTATTTGTTTCAAAGTCAATCAAAAAAGACCTAATATAGGAGGCCTGAACAGCTAATAAGATCGTCAAAGACCTCTCATGGCTAAAGAAATGAATGCTAGTATTTTTATGAAATAATTCCTAAAAGCTAGTAGCATAGGCCTTATTAGATCATCAAACTGTCATAAATTGCACCTTTAAATCAACAGAATTTGAACGAGTATGAAGGCCAAAATATGGATGAATAAAAAAATTGCAGCCATGATGGTGATGTGTGAGCAGTCGTCCAATATTTTTTATTAGTAAATAGCCACATCCTTCCTTCTTAAACTTTGAAAAAAAGATCCCATTCCATCTTAAATGGCTTGTATAACTAGGGTCTTCAGTTTTTGAGACAAAAAGGTTAGATGCTTGTGTTTTAACTTTTACTCCCCCAATCTTTAACAATTAATGTTTCATTACTTGAAAAACATCAGTCGAATGAATAATAGAAAGGAAATTCCAGCAAACTTCATGTTTTCAAGAGACCCATTGAGCTTTAGCAAAGGACATGTTATGGTTCCAAACTGAAGAGTAACTTAATAAAAGTGGAGAGCAGTCAAATAGAGTGCACGCTACTTGGTAGAGAGTTCTAAAATGTGTTATTCTTTTGGTTCAATCATGGAATTACCAACAAGTAGGGAGCATATTATGTTGATCTTCAAGATTTTCTGGCTGACCAACAGTTTAGCTGGCTGAAAAGGCGAACTGATCCTTGAGATATATTAGCTACAGACAGAAGAATCCTTTATATGGGAATAAAAGAACAAGAGAAAATCTAACCTAAAAACGTGAGATACAAAGGATTCTAGCAGACTAGAATTTAAGCATCTCAAACCACAAAAACAATGGCTTATTTTTGGTATTAGTGGTGTTTCAATCAAAAAAATATCGAGGAATATTTTCTCCTCTGGAATTACAGCCCACTCAAGTGTCGTGATAGTGTAAATAACCAATTCAACAGTTTCGTGTTAAATATAAATGTCTTCGCAAAGAAGTATTGACAGTGAATGTTTAAAGAGATACCAGTTAGCAAAATCAAAGAAAGAAAATATCTGTATCGGAAGAATAAGTTGGAATTCAGAAAACACAAACAGAAGCATGAATTTTACCTACAAAAAACATCAATGATTCAGCCTCAAGTCCAAGACTTCTACAGTATAAGTATTATTTCAAGAGGTCCTGGGAAATTAAAACATAGATTTGTACAGCAAAAAAAACAGAGAAAAAGCTAGAGACTTATTGCATCGCAGAAGGAAGCAAATTCACTGAAACAGAGCCGTGTGATCTATTCAAAAATGAGCAAGCATCCGGACTTAGAAACTTATGCAGACATCAAAACCGGACAGACATCATTCATTAGGATTATCATTTCCTAGGATGCTGAGATCATTAGTCATAACAATGGCATACAGAAAGAATCCATGAATTTCTCAAATGTCAAATATTGCAAGTAAGATGATCCAAGTTGGACATGGACGATAAAGATCAGATAAAAATGTGAAAGAAAGAAAATCATTAAAAGAAATCTTACAAAAAGATCAGGTTCAAATACCCATGAATTATCTGTTTTCTCAAAAGATTCATAAAGCTCGGGAAACATGTGTGTTCTTGTATTTATTATGGAACTCTACATGGAGAAAGCTTATACAGTGATGCATAAGATAAAAGCAAATATCTTCTCTAAAGGTTGGGAAAACTACCATGTACAATATATGCTAAGATTTAACAAGCAGAAACAGATCTGTAAGATAGTTTGCTAAAGCCCTTCTAGCGATGTATTAAATAGTCATGATATTGGCACCAAATATTTGTTCAGTTTCAAGAACTCGTTTGAAGTAACACCCAAACAAGTCATAAATCAGTGACAATGGATAGTTATTTTAGTTTCACATATACAAATAAACTAGTGATTATGTTTATTGACAGAGCTTCCTTCAGATTAAAATTGGGCTCAACCAACAATAACAAAAATTTAAGTGTTGCAAAAGATATAGAATTTACCTCACTTGCAATTGGTATCCGTCCTTGTACAGTTGTGACTACAGACCAGACAAGCTTAGACATATTCAAAACCAGGGTCTCAGATACACCTGTTAAGCATCAGTTATGATGAAACTCCAATTAAAGATTAGAAAACAGATAATACAAAATAAAGATTAGAAACCAGAAAATGCAAAATAATAGGTAAATGTTCAAGATAAAAATTTAACCAACCTCTCCTGTTATCTCCTCCACCTACAATATACCAGTGTTCACCTATTGTGACACCAGCATGCCCAGCCCTAGGAATAAGAAAATCATCTGGTTGTTGTGGGTGTGACCACTCCATCTGGTAGTCAGTATTGCAGAAAATAAACCCGTTAAATCAGGAAAAATATGCCCTTGTTAATAAACAATTAGAACATTGAAACCATACTAGATTTTAACAAGTACAACATAAGAACCATGAAGTAGACGTTAAAGTTTTTGGTACCCATCTTCACAGTCCTTAAATATCATGGCAAAATTACTTTGTAACAGAATATGTTTTGTGGAATAACATTCATCATGAAATTTTCAAAAACAAATTACCACAGAAGGCAAGGGTTGTTATCTTATCCTCAAAAAAGGGAAAAAATTGAGAATTGGTGACAGAAACTGGCAATTATTAAAATGTCTGACTGTGTTCAATTTTGGAAGTAGGGAAGCCAAGAATGCCAGAAATGCACAGGATGGCAAAGACAAATCTTTTGCACTGCAAATAAAACATTTTAAGTTTTGAATATTAGCATCAGTTATGCTGAAGAGCCATTAATTTCCCACCTGACCAATATACTAAGACTTTTTACAATTTGGAGCAATAACCAAATGTAGAGATCTCTTAAGCACACAGGCCTAAAAATGAGAAGCATATGTCATCATCCAATCAATTTGAGATCCATCAACACTACAAAGGACTTTACTGTGATTAACAGATAAGTGCATACAAGCATTCTAGAGAGAGAGAGGGTTATCTTCAAATTTCTATTCAGTTCCAAACATGTTGCAAAATGATTATGGATATTTGATTCTTGTTCAAGAGCACCTTCTAATCCTAATATTTTTTTCCTTCCTGTTCTAAGGGCATGGGAAGTTTTGTTGAAAGCAATCCATTTCATGTGACCTCACCATTTTCAAGACTGTCGGCACTGAGAAAGAAAGAAAGAACCTGTATTAATGTTCAAGCATTGTCCAACAATTACCACTTTTCAATATTGATATTGGTGGCTGTATGTTTAACAATTTTGGCATTTATCCTTAACCATGGATGTCTGCTGAAGATTATGCCAGAAAAACTACACTACCTGATCCAAACAACAAATTTTGGATCAAAAACACAATGATTTCCCTCACTTCAGATTCTCCAACAAACAACGATGGGACTCATACTGCAAACAAAATTGAGATGCTTTGATGGAAACAAATTACTCAGCCCAAACTAAATGATATCTAGACAAGAGTTATTGATAGGAAACTGCAAATCCCAGCTCCCTAACTACTGTGTTCAATGTGAAGTGAATAAACAAATGAGGTAGAATTTCATAATGTTTATTGCATGGAAAGAAGCATGATGGGACATTCCAATGCATCCCTTGAAGAACTCATGCGTAAGGATTTTATTTTGCAGGGCAAACTCTGCAAAAAAATGTTTCCTTAGGCCAGATTTCAAAATTCCATTATTTCCCTGAAATTGTATCCATCTGTCAAACATTATTGTCCGGTAAAATTTCCATGTATCCTACTCTGACAGTGCAGTCACAATTGTTATGATATCTCAATAACAAAATATCAGTTGACATTCGTGATCGTAGACATCAGTCAACTAGTTCCTGCAAGAGGGAATGCTTAGCAGCTTGTAAATTGGGGGCAGTAAAAAGGTAAGGATGAGTCTGAAATCAACACTCTTTTAATGATGATGCTTGTGTCATGGGAATGTCCATAGTTTTCACAGAGTCACTAACAGCACTGTATCTTGTACAGCCCCAAGAAGACCTTTAACACAGTTATATCCAGAAGTGTCATCTGTAACATAATTTACTGTGGAATCCTAAAATCTATAAAAGACCTAACCTGTTTAACAAAACCATGACTTCAATTTTCAAATGTTGAAGAAAAATTCCAGCAGTATTCAATCTGACCCTACAGATTTTTTTTCATTAAAGTTAAAACTATATTAAAGATGAAAAATATGTACAATGGCCCAAGTCCTGTTCTTGATAAGACGCGGGGGTGCTGGCAAGTTAACAACACTGCCAATTACAAATTTGCATATCCAATGCAAGCACGATCTAGAACTATAACAAAGACTATGAACTAGAACTACTAGCACAACCATACGAACCACCTAGCTCAACATATATATCTTAATCTGACTAGACTTTTATATGATGCCATAAATCAAGTATATTATATCTCAAAATCCTAAAAATCCACATCCATCGAGGCAAATCAGCCTTGCTACGAAATAGTCCATAATAAGATAAACCATCAGGGCTCTGGACTATTCTAAGCACAGCAGTCTTCAAATTTCCCCCACACCCCCCCCTCCTTTACCTACCTTCCTTGCCACCTGCCCCCGGTCTGTGGGGACATAAGTGGGGCCATGAAACTCCCAATTAGGGTCAGCAGGCCTTGTTTGAGGCCTGTATATGGAAAAGACTCTCAAAAAGTATCTTCAACAAAACTTTCAACCCAGAACGCCTGGATTTTTTTGGAGTGGAGAGGGTTTCTGACGTAAACTCTGCTGCTGCAGCAGACTTTCTGCCAATCTCCTCCATTAGCAATCTCAGATAAAAGCAGTTTTTCTATGGCCACAATGCAGTTCTGATGCTGCTGAATATTATTGACTAAATAGACAATACACTTCTGCTATTGAATACAGTTAACCGTTATGAGCAGCACACTTGTCCAGGAGAGGAATTTGCGCTCACCCTGTCACTGCCTGTGTTTCTCTAAGTTTCCACAATGGGGGGGCTTGCGGACACATTTCCAGAATGGTAAAAACTTTCTCCTGGATTTTGAAATATAAATAGGTTTTAAGTTTTATAAACAAATTCTGAAGAGTTGAAATTCAAATAGTAATAACTATTTACGACAATGAACATTCAACATTGATGACTGAAAATTAAAATGAAAATTTGAACAAAACACTGAAATACGAATATGAAATTGTAAAAATGAATATCTGATTGTTATCTTCTCAATGATAATGAAGATTACTGTTTGAAAATGGCACCCTTTTTTTGTTTTAATTTTACAAATATGTCTTTTTCTACTTTTTTAAACAGTTGAGGTCAATGCCATGCCATCCCCAAGACGTCTGAAAAAAGGCAACGCAAAGTGGGTGGGGGGAACAGCCCTCTAAGGTAAAGGATGCATCCCCATGGAATACTGGTCTCTAAAGATTAATTGCCAAAGAAATAAAGTTGACAGGAAGCACAATCTATTTGGCTGCTTATAGCTCACTAGAGCATTATCAGAAGGCCAAGAGAAGTAGTGTAGACCATGGGAACAAACTCCTTGAACTCCTCATCAGGAAGGTCCAGTTCCTAATGTTGTTCCAAATAAGCTCGGACAAAGTGGCACCTACCACATTAGTCTTCTCAATCCTAAAATCCACTGCCTTTGTCTTGCCAATTTGCGAAGTTGGGAGTTGACTACTTGTCCAACTATAGTACTTGGGATACAACTGGTTTGTGGGCATAAAACAATGCTCTCATGAGAACATATTGGCTTCAGAAGGAGCGGGCCCACATAGCGACTTGGCTTGGGGTCATTGATCAATCAAAGCCCCACCTTCTAACATCATGGACAAGCTGCTTTAGGAAGACTGCAAAAGGCATCATGCATCTCTCTTTTCAACCATCTGACATTTGGCAGCTAATGCCTGCAAAAATGGTCAGGCATATCTCTTTGCTGCAGATTACTAGAGATGGCACAAATCACCTGTTTATGTTTACACTCTCAACTTGCAATTGTACGGGGTTCTTAGATCCCTATACCTACATACCAAAGTAAATAGCATAGTTATCAAGAAACACATACCTTAACCCTTGGTAGTTATCTACCACCTGGGAAATGTGTCCCCATCACGGCCACATATGAAGATGTATAGAGATGTCAAGAGACTTCAGCTGGCGTCTCCATGTCTCCATAAAACATCCCTCAAAAATCCAGAAGGTTTCTGATGTAGCACCATATGGATTCGATCTAGAAACCGATGATATTCTTGATGAAATTACATTGATCCTTTCCTCTCCTGCTCATAACTGCACTTGGGGGGTATTAAAACACCCCCAGTAACCTACAAATCAATGCACCTTTTATATTCACATCACAACATAACATCCTTATAACATGTTTCACGGTATAGACATCTTCATCACATTGAAAACTCTCAGTGGTACTAATCACAGAACATATTAGCACCATTATTTGCCGATATGAACATACTCATTGTGTTTTGAGTTCACACTTAAATCTTGAGGGGTATTCCTATACACATGAACCCCACATACTACACATTATACAATAACACCTTGCACATTGTACACATCATTATTTTGGATATTTCCAGGTATATGATAGCTCTGATTCTCCAGGAAATTATGGAGGCTACAGTACATCTACTTCTGATCATGTTGTAATCAGCTACCTTATGATCGTAATCTAGTTTACTGATCATTACTAGCTTCACTGCATCTAGTGTCATCACATATCATTATAGGATAAATGTGTCACCTGTATTCATCTTATTGCTTAGTCGGATATTTACAATGTATGAATTTTCATTTATATATCTTGCAGTATTTAATCATTCTAAAACATCATAGATATGAATTCTTTAGGAACAAACAGACATTATGCATCTCACATAATATCATCTCTTTGGTCGCATGTTATCAACTCCATATATCCTAGTACCTATGGTCAACATAAGATGCTACACACAACACACAGGTTCCACAATTTCCCAAAGATGTACTCTCATTTATCAGGTTCATTTTTACTGCTGAGGGTGCCTATCAAGTGAACCACACTATGATATAATTCAATCTCATCCTATAGGGGGTAAATTGGCTCCTACCAAACTATCTTACATCTCCATTCCATCCATCCAGCTATAGTATGCTTACACTTAGCATTTCATCCAATTCAACCAATTGGCGACACTTCGTTAAATCCCCCCTTCTTCGCTCCATTCTTGAATGCCCATTTACGACACTCTTCTCAGTCGTATTCCTCCTATAATCATCTTATTTGGCTAATATCTCTCTTATTAGCTAAACATTCCTCCTTTTGACCATTCAGAACCTCCCTAGTTCTCTCTAGACCACTTCTATTGGCTTCGTAGGCTATCTATCAGTCACAATTGGTTATCCAGACCCCTCCCAACTCTCAATGAGTCTCTAATCACTTGTTAATCAAGTTTAACTAGCCTAATCCTAGCTTAACTAAGCCTAAAGCATGTTTATCATGTTTATCTAATCTAATCTAAAAGTGCTTTTTGAGATTTAGTCCCACATGCACCCAAATTCCAAATTCTCCCAAGTGGAAAACTATAAATACAAGGCTAAGCCTACCCATTCAAACTTACAACTTTACACAAAACACACCTTGTTTACATAACAAAATCTCTCTCACATTTGGAGATATTGGCATTAGACCTCATTTGCATTAGCCAAGCTAATAGGCATTTGATCTTGGCTATCCTCCATTGTTGAAGCTCCTCCATCTTGCATCCATCCATTCCAAATATAGTTAGTAAGGGAAGATCTAAAGCTTGGCCATGTAGCCAACTTGGAGAGATCTCTTCACTATTTTTGGGAGTAAACAACACACAATTTGATTGCTTAGAATCTAACTAGGTTCACTTTCATTAAGCTTTCATAGAGTAGAGAGTAGTATACATGTTAGGGTTTGATGTTTTTGTCAAATTTATAATGCTTGCATGTTAGTTTCTCTGTTTAGCTCTAATCTCATGGTGCATGGATGAGTTAGCAAAGCTTTGAGGTTCTTTAGCCTCATTCCATAGCTTTTGCAACTTTCCATTGCACACATTTGGCACGCCCGGTGGGACACTTTGTCCATCCTCCATTAATGGAGTCATTTTGAAGCTTTTTTAGTTTCTAGTTTCAATCTTTCTAGATTAGTTTCAAGCTTTCTAGATTAGTTTTTCAAAGTTTTTTAGATTAGTTTCAAGTTTTTAATTTCACTAACCTTTCTTGTATTAATGGATAAATATCAAGTTTCTTAGCTAGTTTAGCTAGGATTGTCTTGTTTTTGTGCTCTTTGCAGGATCAAAGGAGGTGAAGTGCTGCCAAAATTGAACCAAATCGATAAAATTTTTATATTTTTGAGATTATTTTTGAAAAATCTCATGTTTTTTTAGCCACCTACAGGAAAAGGGAGCACACATACCATTCTGTGTATGCGCATAGGTACAACTCTGACTATGTTTTTTTACAGCAGGTACACTAACAGTGGCATAGGTACACTAATAGTGGTGCAGGTACACTTACAGTGGTGCAGGTACACCCTAAAGTGGCATGCACACGCTAACCTGGCGCAGGCATCATTAGCAATCTTCTGGAGGCCATAACTTTTGCTCCCGAACTTGAAACGACTCTATTTTTGTTGCATTGGAAAGGTATTGAAGTGAACTACACAATGGAAACATAAATTTGGGGTTTTAAGTTACCAAAAAAATTAAGGTTTTCATTTTTATTAAACTACTCATTTCTAACATGTCTAAATGCTTTGGAAAATTTGGTCTTTGATGTTCTAACACCTTGCAAGTTTTATTTTGAATCTAACTTCTATTTTGTAGGGTGTTTTTACATGTTTGATGGTGATTTGACTTGTTTAAAAGGTTAATAAACATTTCATGTTTAATCATGAGATTAGAGTCGTGTATGCTCTTCCCTCACACCTTTTAGGTGATCTTGGGAATAAGAAACGATTTCTATGTCTCTTTTTTGTTTTGAAAAATGCTTTTTCTTAAAAGAATGAATGTCAAAGTTTGTTAAAAAGAACAAATATTTCATTTGAACTAAGTTTTTTCCATTTTTTATTTCATATTTGGATTCTACGTCACATATGCTCTTCTCTTGTGTCTTAGGATGATCTTGAGAATCAGAAACAATGTTTTATCCCCTTTAGTATTTTTTATGGAAAATTACTAATCCGTTGTGTAGAACCAAAAACGCTTGTCAAAGAAAGGTGGAATCAAAACAAAGTCAAACTACTAATACAATTGTCGTACAGGTTGCCAAAAGGTGTTCAAGCAAACCACATCAAAATTAAACAAGATAAAAAGAACACCATATTCAAAACACTGTATTGCAGGTTTCAGAAAAGGGTACGTCCCTATCCTACTCAACTGGAACATAACCCCTTTGGCATAACACCTTAAGCTAAACAATGGGGGTGGTACCAGGAACCCTAAAGTAGTCCACCGCTGTGTAACCTTGTGGATGAAATAGGAAGCACCTCACTTACCCACTTGACTAGTTTTCCTTGTGAGTTAGCGTTACAAAGTTGTCTGTATCGTGACCCTGGCAAGAGTACACGATGGATGCAATTAGTGCCCATTGTACTTGAAGGGGGAAAAGCCAAGATACTCCCAAATTAGTCAGTGTGACTTTTTGGGTAAATCGTGCCCGCTCTTAGATGACTTTGTAACACCTAGTTGAGAGATCTTATTAAGGAGGCCATTTTGTCTTGAGGCCCACTTTACTAGTCCTTTGTCACGTCTTGGCCATCACGAAGTGATAACTTGTTTGGATTCAGAACCTTGTTTTTTGAACAAGGCAAAGAATCCACTTAAGTTGGATCTAAGTGCCTTTCATCACAGAAATTGGACGACGTTTTACTTAGCTTAGCTTCTTTCTCTTCACCTTCGGACGAGGTGAAGCTCTGCCCAAGTAACGCTTAGTTCATTTCCATCTTTTGATCTACACCTTTGCATTCTTGTTTCCCATTTGGGGCAATCAGAAGGCATCTTTCGGGAGTGTTGTCATAGATAGTGTTCACCACTTTTTTGTCCGTTTACGCTCATCCATGTTTGCGGCTGAGTTGTTAAACATCTAAAGTGTGTGGATGCATCCTTATATCTTTGATGGCCACTTGATCTTGATTTCAAGATCATCATCATAGTTTAGGATTGATTCATCATTTGATCTCCCTTTGACGTGTTACCTTGTTTGCATTGTCTCAACACAATTAAGATACTTATGTCATGTTTTTCATAAACGTGATCTAAGTATCCACATTGTGGTGTTACGCTGCACACATTTTAGCACATCCTTAGTATACTTTGACTTAGTTTTACTTCAAACATTGTCCAAAATCTTGAAGAGTGTCGCTTACTTTTTTTGTGTCATTTCGATACCACTTTGACACTAATATCTCGCTTCTCCACGAAGCTTGATAGACATGTCCAATTGGTGTGGTTACGTGGCTTACATTTGTAAACCTCGCCCTTTAACATTTAGGCCTTGTTGTTTGTTGAACTTGTCGTGGTATCCTTTGATTGGGAGTCACATCTACCCTTTGTTAATATTTATGCCTTGTTCATTTCGAGCTTGACGTAAATATTGACATTGTGTTGATCATTTTTGCATCAAACTATCACTTTGCACACACATTTTCATATGGTGTATTTCCTTGTTGATTGGATTTGTGTTTCACACTTGCATGATTGTTCCTTGTGATTATTCATTCAGAAAACTTATTTTCTAGGACAATCCCTTTTGATCTCATCAATATTACATCATCACGATGTCTATTTTCCTTAGACCTTCGGAAAATCACACACGCATCTCCATACTTACACAAATGTCTAGTTGGTTGTCATTATGCTACCCAAATCAACATGTCACTTCCTTCCCTTTGAAGGAGTTCCATCACACTATCTAGGATCTAGAAATTTGTGCTTAAAACAATGCCAAAAATGACTGACTATTGCGTGGTTCCCCATACTTACAAAAATACGGAACCTAGGTTTAGCAATTCAAATCAAAAGATTCCCATTACAACTAAACCTCATTTGGTTCTTCGTGCTAGAGAGCCCATACGGGTAACTTGTTCCCCACCTTCATCTCATAGTTGGTGGTATGATTTGGACACTTCTGATCCAAATTATTATTCAGGTTCCCCCCACTCTTCTTCTAATTCTAATCCAAACATTTCCTCTTCTTCTGAGGATTCCAATCCAAACATTTCTTCTGATTCTAATCCAAACATTTCCTCTTCTTCTGAAGATTCCAATCCAGATCCCAAACTATTCGGATCCAAACTATTATTCGGATTCATCTAATTCGACTCCTAAGTCATCTAATGCGACTCCTATGTCATGGTCCTCCCTATCTTCCTCTTCATCATACATTTAATATGACTCCTACGTCGCAGTCCTCCCTTTCTTTGTAGGACCCCTTTTATCAGTCGCCTCAACAACGTCTTCTTCCTTTGAAGATACGTGCGACTCCAAATCCATCCAATCAAACATCTAATACAATTCTTGAATCATGGTCCTCTCTTTCTTTGCAGGACCTTGTTATTATTCATCCAGTGATTCTTGAATCATGATCCTCCCCTTCTTTGCAAATGACCTTCTTCATCAATCACCCCCAATAAGTCTTCCTTCTTTGAAGATTCGTGTGACTCAAAGTCCTTCGAGTCAAACATCTGAATGGACCCATGTGTCGCAATCTACAGACTTTGGACTTAATCATACTAGTTTACAGATGATATACCATCGTATAGGTAGGTCCACACCACCTTCTTCTACTCCTGAGACATCTAGCTACATATCTTCTTCGTCCCCCACATCATCTTCTTTTATCAATCATCATCAAACATCTTCTAAGTCTTCCACACCAAGTGAACCTCTTTCTTCTAATCAACCCCTGGTGGTCGATCAACAACTCATACCGATTGATCTCTTTCAGAATGAAGAGACAATCAAGGCATTTATAGGGGCATATGAAGATATTCCTTTAGCAGATTACGAGAAAGGATTCTCTTTAGAACTCTATACGTCTGCGTATTGTGAGGAAAAGGTTGATTCCTTTTATCAAGAAATGGAGGAAGAGCCTCAAATCATGGAACTTGATCCTCTCTTATTCTTCCATCTTCACATTCTTCATTATGTGATGAAACTCCTTGGTCTTGCATTGATCCATGGCCTATCTTCTCATCACCCAATAACTCTTTGTCTATCATAATTCCTCAATCACAATCTCTTATGGGGTCAACGCTAAGTAGCCCTTCATCTTCATCTAGGTGTGGGTCACCTTCTAGTAGCCCTCCCTCTGCTATTTGTGGGACATTTTTGAGTAGTCCACTCATCTTCTATTCTTGGGGCATGCCCAACTAGCCCCTTGTCTTCTAGGTATGGATCACCTCCTGGTAGTCCATCATCTTCTATTCTTGGGCCACATCCTAGTAGCCCATTCATCTTACATCTATGGGTCACCTCCTAGTAGCCCTTCTTCTTCTATTCTTGGGCCACATCCTAGTATCCCTTTCGTCTTCTATCTATGGGTCACGTCCTAGTAGCCCTTCTTCTTCTATTCTTGGGCCATATCCTAGTAAGCCCTTCATCATCTTCTATCAGTGGCTCACCCCCCGTAAGCCCATCCTCTTCAATTCTTGGACCATATCCTTTTCATCCATCACATATTTCTTCTATCAATGGTTGTGGCAAGCCCATGGTCATTTCTCACATCAGTTCTAAACGTCCACGTTCACTTTCTTCTCCTTCTTGAGATCAGACAAGTCACGCGTCAGCTTATAAGAAACCCAAACAATTTCTTAATCAATCTCAGATCAAAACTGTAAAGAGCTCTATAGCTCCCAACAAATCAAACAATCTCAAAATTCTAAATCAAGCGTGATTCAAGAACGCACACCAACGTAACCATCAAGTATGGCGCAAAGTGCGTAAACCTCTGGATGGGGAATTAAATCTCCCACATACGAAATCCATGTTTCAGAACAAATCACAGTCATTTATTGAGTGTGAACTCACCTCGATCATCGAGATCGGGGATAATATCACTCTCGATAAACAAATGCTCCTAGTCTCCCTTATCAAGGAAGTCGCAAACATTGTTGTTGGATCTTACCACACAGAGTGACTTTGTTAGTCCCAACCTCTTAAAACTGTCAAAAATCTAAAAATCAAAAACAATTCAAAAATATAAAAAACATGAGAAAACACAAACAAAAATCAAAGGTACAAAGATCAAACATTGCAATCAGGTATTGCGTACACATGGATGTTCTTTATTCCCTTTCTTTCTCTTCCTCTGCAAGTCTTCCTACCATTTTCATCCCTTCAGTGATATTTTGGTTAGCCTATTTGCACACATTTTGTGAACAGTTATCTCTATGGTATCCGTTTGACCCTGGTCTTTTATCACCTTGGTAAATTAAAGAACAACTGACCTCTTAGAGATCCTATCACATTCAACATCTAATAAACTTGTTGTGAAGAACTTTTGGACATATTTGTTGACACTAGCCAATGTCGTCATCACAATCACTTCCACCTCCTTCCATCAAGCCATCTGTGGTTCTTAACCCCTTGTCAAACAAGAGAGCTGAAATAAGTTTTCAGAAAGAAAAAGAATCAAAATCAATCAAAAAAATCAAAAGCTAAAAGCTAAAAGCAAAAGCAAATTGATATATAACTCTCTCTTGGGGTATTTTAAATAATCTCTATCGGGGCTATGGATGCCTGACTGGTAGTAGAGCAATGTTGTGATTAGAATCAAATACATCTCCATCAGGGCTATGGACGTCCTGGCAGCAATGGAGCAATGTACGGCTATCCTTCCACCATCCATTCAAAAATCACCTATCACATGTCAAAATAAATCATTCCTACACATTGGCAAGGGTGTCTTCACTTGTTTTCTATTAAATCTTCCCTTCAAGAGGTAATTAAACTCCGCGTGCACACACTGGATCTCTATGAGTAGGCAGGATTAGTATGTTACCAAGTGTCCTCGTTTTGGACCTTGTTCAAACTTTTACTCTAGTCCATATCTTGTAATGTCCCCTCTTTCCGCCTAAGCTTGGACGTGGACCTCTGGCCCTTTATGTCCACCCGACGGCCAAGGGGAATTTTTAGGGTGACATGACTTTATTGTTTTATTATATTGTGCTATTATTTCTAAAAATAATAATATTATGAAAGCACAAATAATAAATAATAAAGTACTAATCAAAAAAGTAATTGTTTTAGAAAGAGTGCGACTTGCCTTAGGAGGCATTTTTTGGAAAATGTGCCATTTGGCCCAAAGAAGAAAAAGGCGACCAGCATAGGGGAATGAAACAAATTTGGAGGTAGTAGTTAAGCTGAGTTCCCTTTAAATAAACAGGTCGACTTGCATGAGGGTATCCAGATTTTCATTATCATCTTTGCATTGCTAAGAGCTCTGAGCTTTTACCAGAAATTCCAAGGACGAAAACCCTTGTGAATTTATCTCTTGCGGACGAAAACCCCAGGAGATTGAGAGGGGATTTCACTCAGAAATTCCTAGTGTTCTTCATCAGACTTCCAGGTTCAGTTCAGCCATGTGTGAAGAGGGATTTGAAGGTGTTTCCCAGTGATTTGCAACCAGCAGTTGGATCAGTCCCTTGTAAACAGTCTGGCAGCGAATTCAGAGGTATTTTCATCTGAAAATATTTGTCAAATAATTGCCATCATTTTGTAATCTGATCGCTGTACTTTTTATCAGTTCTGAAGTATATTTTGAAGATTTTCAAGCTGAATAATAACAGGCTTTAGATCTGATTTTCTGGGCCATTTTGGGACTGTAATAAGTCAGTTTTTTAATATAAATCTGTCCCTAAATATCTGAACAGTCATTAGAAATCAGAAGTATTTTTATTTGGCATGATTTATACCGTTATCTCTCTTCAACCCTAGTCGCATTTTCCAGATCTGCACTAGGAATTTGATATAAAATACACAGAAAACTGTATTTGCTGTTTTTGATTGATTAAAAATCAGTATAGTGTAAGGGCGATCCATCTAGGGATCTTTCAGTGGTATCAGAGCATCAATCCTCCTACCTGGAGGGTTTGTTTTGTATCTGTTTATGCAGCCTACAGAAGTTGGGCCACACCGATATTATACAAGGAGTCAGGCACGTCTGAATATTGAAGGTATCATGGATAGAGCACACACTCCTCCACGACGTGAGCGGCCTGATCCGGATGCCCTTTTTAGCGGAATGATCGATTCCCATCAGGAAATGATTCAGACCATGAGGCAGCTGATGGAGAATTTGACTATGGATAGGGCAAGAAACCGGTATGATAGAAGGGAAAGATCTGCATCCATAGCTAGCAGCCACAGAAGGCACAGCCGGGTTCCTACAGAAGTGGGCAGCGTAAGAGGCTCCCCTCCACGAGATAGGAGATATACAGAAGAAAGGAGACCCACAAGGACTACGGATCGACCTATGCAGCCTAGATTCCTACCAACGGAGGAGCCGCCATTAGTTGAGGACCCACTTGAAGACATAGCCTTTCAAGATAATGTAATGGTAGCTCATGATGAGTGGAGAGCATTACCAGAAGAGGTACGGAACGCCTTTCCCCTCCACCAGTATTGCATGCAGAAAAGGGAGAGCTTGAAAGCTAGGCAAACATAGAGGCCTAGGACCCAACAAAATACAGAATTGAAGCAAGTTACCAATAAGGTGACCCTTTCCACCTTCGATGGCAGTGGAAAGATTAGTGCCAGGGCATGGATTCACAAGCTTGATACATACCTCACTCTCAAACCTATGCAGGAACAGGAGGCTATTCAGTTTGCTACTCTTCACTTGGAGGGAGTGGCATATGATTGGTGGCACCATGGGCTTATCACACAGAGACATGACTTACTACGGTCATATAGGGAGTTTAGTGAGAAGTTGATTGCCAGATTTGACCGCAACAGATGTGGAGCTATATTACAGGGATTTGGCACAGCTACGACAGAGTGGGCACGTTGATTCTTACATCAACGAATTTCAGCGGATTGCAGTAATGGTCCCCGAGATGCCTGAAAGACGTGTGGTAATGCTTTTTATTGAGGGCCTGCATGACAGGTTAAGAGGGTTAGTCAAGGCCCTTAGGCCTACTACGTTACATGATGCTATCCAGACAGCATTGGATTTGGAGACCACTCCCACTTCTTACCAGCCTAGTAAGAAGCCCTTCACAAGCTCCAAGCCGGTTCCGCGTTCCACTACTCAGCAAAGGAGTGTACCCCCTCCTAGGATGGATCAAGAGACTCGAAATGAGTTGAGAAGAAAGAAACTTTGTTTCCATTGCAAAGATCACTGGGAGCCTGGACACAACTGCCTTGGGAAAGGCAAGGTGCATCTTATTGAGGTTATCTCGGATGCAGAGGCAGATTCTTCAGCAGATACAGATACCGAGGACAGTGGTCATGGTGCACATGAGGAGCAGCCCTAGGTAGAGCTAGGAGATGGAGATGCATCAGGCTCAGGTACTATTGCTTCACTCTCTGGAGTCCCTAAGTATCATCCATTTCGTGTGAAAGGAGTACTTAAGGGCCAACGAATTGTTTGCTTGATTGATAGTGGTGCTACGCACAATTTCCTTGATGAGGGATTTGTGATGAAGCGGGGATTACAGGTGGAAGAATTTGAGGGGTTTAGTGTACGAGTGGCAGATGGCTTTGCTCTAAGCTGCACTAGACGAATTCCACAGCTTAGTATCCAGCTAGGAGACTACACACTAACAGATGATTTTTACATAGTTGGACTTGGAGAGATAGACGCAGTTTTGGGGATTCAGTGGCTTCAGTCTCTGGGGAGATATGTGCAGGATTTCAAACGAATGGAGATAGAGTTTATGTCAGAGGGGAAGAAGATTGTGCTACGAGCTCTTTCGGATGGTGGGCCTAGAGTTGTTTCAGCACATAGGATGGAATCTATTATCAGTCATGGAGAGGTTGCATGGGCAGCCCAATGTTTCATTTCATCCAAATCTTCTCCAGATGGTGGACAGCAGTTGCATGCAGATATTCAGACCATAATAGATAGGCACGGGCAGGTTTTTGGTGATATTCCTCCAGGGAGACCACCAGATAGAGGGTTTGAGCATGTCATAGAGTTGGAGGAGGGTGCCAAGCCTGTGATCACTACACCCTACCGTCATCCTAAGAAATTTAAGGATGAGATAGAGAGGACCATCAGAGAGCTTCTTGACATGGGGCATATCCGTCCTAGTTCTAGCCCATTTGCTTCTTCGGTGGTGTTGGTGAAGAAGAAGGACGGGGACGATGAGAATGTGTATCGACTACAGGGCCCTCAACAAGAAGACCATCAAAAACAGGTATCCCATCCCCCGTATTGATGAGCTTTTGGATGAATTACATGGAGCCATTTATTTTTCGAAGATTGATCTTCGATCGGGATACCATCAGATTCGGGTCCGAGAGGAGGATATCCTCAAGACAGCATTCAGATGTCATTATGGGCATTATGAGTTCTTGGTGATGCCATTTGGTCTCACTAATGCACCTGCCACTTTTCAGTCATGCATGAACCATCTCTTCAACAAGCAGTTGAGGAAGTTCGTGCTAGTTTTCTTTGATGACATCTTGATCTACAGTAGGTCATGGGAGGATCATTTGAGGCATTTAGATGAGGTACTTGGCATTATGGAGATTCAGTCTCTATTTGCTAAGATGTCCAAATGCGAGTTTGGACTTACTGAAATACTATATCTGGGACATGTCATTGGGGCCAATGGGGTCAAGGTCCATCAGGAGAAGATACAGGCTATGCAGGATTGGCCTCCACCTAGGAACATATCAGAGTTGCGGGGATTCCTAGGGCTATGCGGATATTATCGGAGGTTTGTGAGGGGTTATTCAGATATTGTTTGCACCATTGACAGATCTCACAAGGAAGGGCGCATTTAGATGGACGGATGAGGCACAGATAGTATTTGATGAGCTCAAGATGGTGATGAGCACATGTCCAGTCCTTGCTCTTCCGGACTTCTCTAAGCCATTTATCTTAGAGTGTGATGCTTCGGGTTCAGGTATTGGTGCAGTCTTGATGCAGGACCGTCATCCCATTGCCTATGAGAGTAGAAAGTTGAGGGAGAACGAGAGGTTGTATTCCACCTATGACAAGGAGATGCTCGCCATCATGCATGCATTGGCAAAGTTCAGACAGTATCTGGTGGGAGGGAAGTTCGTAGTGAGGACCGACCATAACAGCTTGAGGTACTTCTTAGAGCAGAAGGAACTCAATGAGAGGCAGCAGAAATGGGTCAGCAGGATTCAGGCCTATGATTTTGACATCGAGTATGTCAAAGGGAAAAAGAATGTTGTGGCGGATGCACTATCGAGGAGACCCCATGTTGCTGTCCTATATTCTATGAGTGAGATTTCTGCAGATTGGAAGTCTCAATTGCTGGTCGAGTATTCAAAGAACACCTTAGCATGTGAGATCATGGACGGCAAAATTCAGGATGGGCGCTACCAGGTAATTTCTGATTTGATTTATTATAAGGGTAGGATTTATTTGGTACCTGAATCTAAGCTTAAGGGGAAGATTCTACATGCACTCCATGATGCACCATTAGCAGGACATCCAGGGTATTTCAAGACATATAGGCAGGTTAGAGAGAGATTCTCTTGGAAGGGTCTCAAGGAGGACGTCCTACAGTATATTCGAGAGTGTGTGACTTGTCAGCAAAACAAGTCCGAGCATACTTTCCCTGCGGGCTTATTACAGCCTTTACCGATTCCAGAGCAGAGGTGGGAGAGTATATCTATGGATTTCATTACAGGACTACCAGTTGTGCAGGGCTATGATCGCATTTATGCGATAGTTGACAGGTTGACTAAGTATGGACACTTCTTTGCCATCCCCACGAGTTTTAAGGCACCACAGGTGGCTGATTTATTCTTTAGGGAGGTATTCAGGTTACATGGGCTTCCGAAGAATATTGTTAGCGATAGGGACAGCAGGTTTATGAGCACATTTTGGCAGGAACTCTTCAGGTTGGCAGGCACTGAGTTGACTCCGAGCACTAGCTATCATCCGCAGACAGATGGGCAGACGGAGATTGTGAATAAGTGGATTGAGGGGTACCTGCGCAACTATGTTTCAGGGCAGCAGAGAGCATGGGTCAAGCAACTTTATTTGTGCGAGTATTGTTACAATACTACGTACCACATGTCCATTGGGATGACCCCTTTTCGAGCCTTGTACGGTTATGACGCGAGATCCTTCGTGGATATGGCGTTTGGAGATAGCAGAGCTCCTAAGGCTCGAGAGTGTTTACAGGACAGCCAGGATATCCTTAAAACCCTTAAGGACAATATGCAGCACGCCCAAAATCAGCAAAAGATGTATGCAGACAGGCATAGGATTGAGCGATCATTTGAGGTAGGGGATATGGTCTTTTTACGACTCCAGCCTTACAGACAGAGTACTCTTAAGAAGAGTGGAGCGGAGAAGCTTAAGCCTCGTTTCTATGGTCCATACAGGGTGGTGAGGAGAGTTGGACAGGTAGCTTATGAGTTGGAGTTACCTTCTGAAAGTAAGATACACAATGTTTTTCATGTATCTTGCTTAAAGAAGGCATTGGGACAGCATGCGACCTCTTCAGTAGAGTTACCCCCCTTGGATGATGAGGGAAGACTGGATTTGGTACCTGAGGGACTTCTGGATTGGAGGGAGAGAAGATTGCGGAACAAGGTGATACGGGAGTACCTGGTTCGTTGGAAAGATTTACCCTTGGAGGATGCTACTTGGGAGGGTGAGTCTATTCTTCAGCACCCCGCGTTGCTACAGTTGCTTGTGGGCAAGCAACTCCGGGGAGGGAGGACTGTAATGTCCCCTCTTTCCGCCTAAGCTTGGACGTGGACCTCTGGCCCTTTATGTCCACCCGACGGCCAAGGGGAATTTTTTAGGGTGACATGACTTTATTGTTTTATTATATTGTGCTATTATTTCTAAAAATAATAATATTATGAAAGCACAAATAATAAATAATAAAGTACTAATCAAAAAAGTAATTGTTTTAGAAAGAGTGCGACTTGCCTTAGGAGGCATTTTTTGGAAAATGTGCCATTTGGCCCAAAGAAGAAAAAGGCGACCAGCATAGGGGAATGAAACAAATTGATTGGGCGACTTGGAGGTGGTAGTTGGGCTGAGTTCCCTTTAAATAAACAGGTCGACTTGCATGAGGGTATCCAGATTTTTATTATCATCTTTTGCATTGCTAAGAGCTCTGAGCTTTTATCAGAAATTCCAAGGACGAAAACCCTTGTGAATTTATCTCTTGCGGACGAAAACCCCAGGGGATTGAGAGGGGATTTCACTCAGAAATTCCCAGCGTTATTCATCAGATTTCCAGGTTCAGTTCAGCCATGTTTGATGAGGGATTTGAAGGTGTTTTTCAGTGATTTTCAACCAGCAGTTGGGTCGGCCCATTGTAAGCAGTTTAGCAGCGAATTCAGAGGTATTTTCATCTAAAAATATTTGTCAAATGTTTGCCATCATATTGTAATCTGATCGTTGTACTTTTTATCAGTTTCTGAAGTATATTTTGAAGATTTTCAATCTGAATAATAACAGACTTCAGATCTGATTTTCTGGGCTATTTTGGGACTGTAATAAGTTCAGTTTTTTATGTAATTCTGTCCCCTAAATATCTGAGCAGTCATTAGAAATCAGAAGTATTTTATTTGGTGTGATTTACATTGTTATCTCTCTTAAACCCTAGTCGCATTTTCCAGATCTGCACTAGGAATTTGATATAAAATACACAAAAATTTGTATTTGCTGTTTTTGATTGATATAAAAATCAGTATAGTGTAAGGAGGATCCATCTAGGGATCTTTCATATCTCGTCTCACGATTTGTGCCTTTGGCTAATCACTTCTTCGTCGTGAGGCTTCTAAGCTACATTCATATCATTCACATCGTTCTTCTACTTCGTTCAGAACATCCATGTGTATAAGATTACCTTTTTGCCATGTTTTTGGGCAACTTTGTCCCCTTCCACAAAAACAATCTTCTCCTTCCTTTCTATCATGTGCTTTTAGGCCAACTTACGCTGGGGGCATCCTTGCATCTTCCCAGCACTTCATTGGTTTACGTTCACCATCATGTTGAACCTATCCATAATGGCCTTGGGTCCCGCTTCTACCTGTGAAAAGTTTTTCTTTGAATACTCCCACCTAATCGCTGGGGCATTTTTGCATCTTCACCTTTCTCGCAAGCACGTGGCCTTATGCCCTTGTACATCCATCTATCGCTAGGGACATCCACGCTTTCTCGTCTTCCTGTACATAGTTTCAGAAAACTTTCAAGAAAAAAATCAAAAACATTCAAATATGTTAGAATCATAAAAAACATTCAAATATGTTAGAAAAATCATAAAAAACATTCAAATATGTTAGAAAAATCAAAACATTCAAATATGTTTAAGAAAACTTCTAAAAATTGAAAATCATCCTACAAAACGTCGCTCTTTGGTTCTCACCTATTCATGTGCGCGACTCGCGGATCATCTTGATCTACCTCCATCAACAAAAGTTAGGCTGCTTACTTCGTCTGTACTTTGGGGCACAACGAGTTGCCTAGTACTATTTCGTAGTGCACATTGCTTTTTCATCGGACCGAAGTGTCCTCCGTTTTCCCTTTGCATGTATCCTTGCTTGGGGCACCATCATTAACCCTTGTCGTTAATTCGAATAGGTTGGAATTGAAGCTTGATAACAAAAACATTAAATTATGTTTCTCTGTTAGGTTAGCTTGTTTACTTTCTCGTATTGCATTGCATTTTGTATGTTGCATGGAGTTAAGCATCTTTTACTTTCTCATATTGCATTCCATTTCGTATGTGGCATGGAGTTGGTGTTTTTAGCAATGGACATTTGTTCGTAAATGGCTTTTCATGTCATACTACACTTTTGTTCATTCTTTTTAATAAGGACCGATGATGAAGATCTCTAGCAATATGATGAAAAATAAAGTTGTTTAAAAAGCACTGGATGGATGTTAGCTCATTCCCCCTTTCTCATACTCCTTTTCTTCTATATCCCCTTTCTTTTCTTCTTCTTCACATTATCATTTCTTCTATTATCTTTCTCTCATCTTTTCGATCGTTGATCGAGTTCTTCTATCACCCCATCACTAATCGAGGGGGCTTCCTTCATTATTCTCATTTTTCTTCTATCCCTTCAAGATTTTCTACTTCTTTATGCTTGTCTACTTTCTTTGAAGTGATGTTGCTTACGCCACCCCAAAGAGGAGCAAATGTAGACACCTAAAATATGCTTACACTTAGCATTTCATCTAATTCAACCAATTAACAACACTTCGTTAAATCCACATACTTCGGTCCATTCTTGAATGCCCATTCACGACACTCTTTCGGTCGTATTCCTCCTATAATCAGCTTATTTGGCTAATATCTCTCTTATTAGCTAAACATTCCTCCTTTCGACTATTCAAAACCCCCCTAGTTCTCTCTAGTCCACTTCTATTGGCTTCGTAAGCTACATATCAGTCACAATTGGTTATTCAGACCCCTCCCAACTCTCAATGAGTCTCTAATCACTTGCTAATCAAGTTTAAATAGCCTAATCCTAGCTTAACTAAGACTAAAGCATGTTTATCCTAATCTAGTCTAAAAGTGTTTTTTGAGCTTTAGTCCCACATGCACCCAAATTCCAAATTCTCCTAAGTGGAAAACTATAAATACAAGGCTAAGCCTACCCATTCAACTGACAACTTTACATACAACTTGACACACCTTGTTTACATAACAAAATCTCTCTCACATTTGGAGATATTGGAATTAGACCTCATTTACATTAGCCAAGCTAATAGGCATTTGATCTTGGCTATCCTCCATTGTTGAACCTCCTCCATCTTCCATCCATTCCAAATATAGTTAGTAAGGGAAGATCTAAAGCTTGGCCATGTAGCCAACTTGGAGAGATCTCTTCACTATTTTTGGGAGTAAACAACACACAATTTGATTGCTTAAAATCTAACTAGGTTCACTTTCATTAAGCTTTCATAGAGTAGAGAGTAGTATCCATGTTAGTTTTTTATGTTTTTGTCAAAGTTATAATGCTTGCATGTTAGTTTCTCTTGTTTAGCTCTAATCCTATGGTGCATGGATGAGTTAGCAAAGCTTTGAGGTTCTTTAGCCTCATTCCATAGCTTTTGCAACTTTCCATTGCACACATCTTCAACATCAGTATGCATTGTGTATGTATTGTTTAATGCTTATTGGTTATTTTCAATTTTTAAATTTTCATTTATAAATCTTGTAATATTTTTATTTTTCTAAAACTTAGATATATGAACACACGCATGTGCTTGTGGGCACACACATAATATTATATTTTGGCATTTTCCCAAATCCATATATCCTATATTTTGAAAAATCGGTGTGCCCTTCCTCGTTTCCAGGTACATGTGGTAAATGGGTTTTCCAATCATACATGTTCAATTCTCATTTCTTTACAGGTTCTCATTTCTCCTCATATCTGGGCAAGTGATCGTTCTTCTCAGCCGTAACTTTAAATCTCCTCAAAAAGAGCTGTAGCATGTGGATGAGGATTCCAAAAGAATTTTTCCCTGCAGCCACTATCATTCCTTAGCTAGAGAATATGGGTGTGGCTGTAATCATCATAGTTTTGAAACTTGTACTCAGCAATTACTCTGCATCCCAAAATTTTGACTCAGAGTAGGCAACTTTATCACTACTCAAAAAATTACTAAAATAAACCTAAATAACAAGTAAAATACTGTTAAATGACATGAGCAAATGAATGTCCAGAAAACGTAAGTATAATTTCCACTACTTTTCACCCAAAAAAGAATCCAAAGCTCAGTTTTGCTGATTTTCCCAAGTTAAAACTTGCTAGTATTGGACAGATACCCGGCATTCTAGTTCTGTGACGAGTTCTCGTTTCACATGCAAGCAGGAAGTACTCGCCGAGTTTTGCGGAGTTTTAAACTATGGTACCCATTGTCAAATGGTAGATGGCCCTAACAAATCATTCCTTCCTGCATGGCAGAGTCTGTTTGACTGTGATGAATCGCATTCATAATCTTTGTTCTAACAGTGCTTTTGCTGAACCCGAAAGAGGAGCAGACTTGGACAAGCACCCATCTAGGTAATAGATAGCTTGACCCTACATTATTTATTCTAGTTTAATCAATGTCTATACTAATATATTGTGAGGGTGCAGAGTTATGAAGGCTACGGTACAGAGCACCCAAAGCAGACCTCCAAATTTGGGTATGCGGTACAAACTGCATCGGTGTAAGAATTTTAATGGACTAAGTAGTGCATTAGATAAAAATTACAAAAATTCAAAACTCAAAATTATTTTATCAATAAGAATGAACATCGAAACATAAATGCAACCTTCAAACGATCAAACACCCTTTTCACAAAATATTTTACACCAAAAAAACTCCACCAAGTGCTGAAATATACCTCCCTGCAGATTAAACTAAAAATTAAAAACTTTAAAAAGGAGTGTCTAGGAACCGAAAAACTCTTCCCAATCTTGTTCCCCCTGCAAAATGGTCCCCCGTTTGTGTTTTTACAATTGCTGGTGTGTAAATTGTTCCCCAACAGCTTGCTATTACTGCAGATTGCTGTCCTCTTCTTGACAGTTCACAACTGCTAAAAGAGCAAGTGAAAAAATAACTTTAAGAGGGCTTTCAAGTACTTGTAAAATGTCCTTACTTTTTAGACATTTTTCCTGATATTTAAAACATTTTGCATGAGGTGTTGAAAAGAGGCATCCCATGCATGGGACACACATCCCAAGTTCGGTGTGCATCCTAGACACACTCCGTCCACAGCCTAACTTGTCTCAGCTGCAAGTGTACATATACAGTGTGATCTGTAACAGGTGCAAAAGTTGTTCAGGTACCTTATGACAAAAGGACAAAAATCAAAATCAAAATTTTAAAGAAGTATTTTAACCATCATTCTTAACATCTTGGGATTTGCAAATTACTTTTGTTGTTCTACAACATTATAATTGCACATAATTCACTTTCTCACAGAACAAGGCATTAAATTAGAAAATTCCCTGTTTCTGCGAAGACAATATTAGATTTTTCCATGGAAAATCGACACTTAACCAAGCAAATCCAAGATATCTTAAATCTAAAACATGGCAGTCATTGATACAAATGAACCAACTGACTCCAGATTTCGATACTAAGAGCAATCGAGGATCAAATACACATGGATGCTCATAATTGCCCACAATGCAGCCACTTAATGAACTTTGAAGCTTTTTGGTCAAATAAAAGTTGCACAGACCAGTACAATATGAGAAAATGAACCATGTATGCTCACATTCAGATTCTTCCGTATGTGCATACCTCCATTCAAGTAAACTATAGAGAAAAACAATATCTAAAGACCTTGTGTTTCAACTTTCCACATATGCATTCAATGAAGATCATATAAATTGCAAAGGCATATGCATCAGCCAAGTCAATGCCAACAATACGTGTTGACTTACAGTCTGCAAATCAAGGACATATAAATCACTGAAACATGAAGAATGAGAACCACCACCAAAGATCAGAAGATATCGATCAACATGTACAGCAGCAGTGTGATCTGACCTTGGTGCTGGAGGCATACCCCTGTAGAAAACATCAAAGAGGATTACAGAGTGTTCTCTCAGATATACCATTCCACAAAGTACATAAAATGGCCCCTAAAATAGCATACGCATCAAAATGTTATTTACAGGTTCTTGCTTACACAGCTTCAATGGCATCCCATGTCATACTTTCCAAGTCTAGAATATTGAGATCATTTAAAAGACGCCTCCTCGAGTCCTCTCCCCCAAACATAACCAATAAAGTTCCAACCAGAGTCACTGACTGCCCTCCACGTGCCAACTGATCAATACCAACAAACAAGTATTACAAGAATATTTTCCGTCAATGGTCATCCTTAAACAAAAATTTGATATTACTTCAGCTGCAACCCAAAAGCTAAGCATAAAAAGAAGCAGATTTGAATAGTAGCTTTGGGTTAAATTTTATATACCCTTAAAATATAAAAACTGTAATAGACCTGGATTGCTCAATAAGTCAGGACAGACTTTTGTGGAACCAAATTTAGACAAAGACGTACAACCACCAAAAAGTAAACATTGAGAGACAACATACTGGTGCTTTTCCATATGTCTTCAATACAGACCACATATGGGTTTCTGTGTCAAACGCTCTTACTGCAAGTGAAAATCAAAATATTCATAAGAAGCATATGTCAAAAACAGAGAAGCACATACCCTGTGCTGCAAATGTCTTCAATTATAAGAAAATATAAAGCCCAATGGTAGACCCAAAAACCCACAAAAGACAGAAGTAAAACACAATTGCATTAAAAAAAACTTGGAAAACTTCACATCTTAAACCTAAATTTTGGAAGCAGAAATGTACAGAAATTCTCACTTCATTATTAATTAGAGAAGTAATATAACCCACCTATCACACTGTCAGAAGGATCTTTGGTGTGTCCAGCCACGGCTAGAAGTTTTGTGCCCCATCGAATCTGCGTGAGACAATTATTCAGAGTTGATTTACTAAATTCTGGAATATGGTAAGCACGGAGATTAATAGCGAAATAAATCTCTAAAAACTGATCATGAGTATTTTATCAATGCTATTACAAACAATGCATATAATCATACATCAATTTCAGGGTGGCATACTAACCAGGCTATGACCAGCACAAGGAGGTAAAAGTGCTTGAAAATCAGCTTCATTGGACTGATAGTCTGGATCAACTTTTGGTTCAATCTTGGACCAGAGCATAGTTTTGAGGTCAAGAACCTGTACTTAAAAAAAATTCATCAACCCTTGCACTACAAAAATAGTTGTAAACTTTCAAAAGCATCACATCAACATGCAGTTATGGATATTTGGCACATAAAAACTCTCGAAAGAAGAGAAGATAGAACAAAATCCCCCAAATCATAGTTTTGAGGTCAAGAACCTGTACTTAAAAACATTCATCAACCCTTGCACTACAAAAATAGGTGTAAACTTTCAAAAGGATCACATCAACATGCAGTTATGGATTTTTGGCACATAAAAACTCTCAAAACAAGAGACGATAGAACAAAATCCCACACCGTCATATTTTACAAGCCCACCTGAATATCATTGAGATAGCGTCCATTGTGGTTGCCACCAATGACATACATTTTTCCTTGCACAACTTCTGCTGCGTGCTGCTCAACAAACAACACAGAAATCCCCGATAATGGACCAATGCCACACTAAAAAACAGTCATCAAAATACTAGCACTTGATGCATACTAGCTATTGGTGAATGACAGCATGTACATAGAAAAGTACAAACTCTCATTATCATCATAAATCCAGATTACTTAAAATGTACATAAGCATGTGCATTTAAGGTGCCCAACAGGTAGAGAAGTTAATCCATTATTTTAAAGGAAATCCAGATGGAGAGAGAGTTATTCTACTTGGGGTGAATCATGGAATTCACCTAAAGTATATCAAATTACCATCGGGATAATATAATAAAAACCAACGTAAGATCTTAAAAGCAAAATTCTTGATCTTACCTCATAGCGAGCTGTTGGACGACGACCAGATAAAGGTGGTGCAACCCACCAGTCAAAAATACAAGCCGATACTAGACCTTCTAATATCATATTTCTATCTTTTGTCTCCACATTTCCATTCTCTGGGGTAACTCCATTAGATGTCATGAAATGCTTCTTTTGATCTGCAGCTGATACTACAGATGGACTCTGCAACAGAAACATCAAATCAGTGCCACATTTTCTAAGTATATTCACTTTCAGGTGAAAAAGAAAAGTCCAAAATGCTAATTAAAGGAATTATATCCTAGTACTGGCTTGCAAGGTCTCTAAATAATCATTTTGCTTCATCTTATAATCATCTTATAATCATCTTATTCATTGCTCCCTATGGACTTTCACAAATGGGTTACTTTAAAACTTCAATGCAGTAGGGGACAAATTGGATACAGAATACAAGTATGTTATCCTTCATTTCACCTCAGATCAAGAAGGCAGAAAAGTACTAAAACACGAATAGTTGTAAACTTTTGAAATGTCTCGATGATCGGATATATGTATATTGCTACCAGCATGTCTCCACATCCAGCACATGTACAATACCCCACAGCACCTCCACAGAGACAATTCATACACACACAGAAAGCATCTCAACCTAGGAAATATAGGTAAGGAAACTGAGCATCTCGATGTTGATCAAAACATGTATAATACCACCAGAGTGTCTCAACATCTAGGACATGTATAATGCTCCAGTGCATATATATATATATATATAGCACACATACAATACCCCACAGAGCCTCAACGGAGACAATTCATACAAACACAGGGCAAATACAATTATTTAAATATTTCTGCAGAGCAACTCAACCAAGGAAATATAGGTAACAAAACTGAGTGTCTCAATGTTGGTCAAAATATCTATAATACTACCAGAGTGTCACGATATGTATAATACAACCAGTGTCTCGATAACTAGCATGCATATAATGCTCCAGTGTGTATATATATAGGGAGAGAGAGAGAGAGAGAGAGGGATGTCACCTTGGTTGTACTGACGCTGAAAACTGAGGCTGTAACAGTCATCACCAATGTTATGCAATATGTTTCACAAATACTGTTTTTGCTATTGCTAGGTGTACTGTCCAAGAGAGATACACTTCCACTCTACATGAACATGCTCAAGAAATTAAAACATTTCTTATTATGCAAATTAAAACTCGAAGACATGAGAAATGAAATCGAACTCTGTACTGCTTCTTGGCTATGCTCCCCATTGCTACAGCCAGCACTCCCACATCCTACCTCTTCAATAAGGATTCAGAAACCTAACCGAACTGATACTGTTATAGTAAACCCCTCAATGGGGAAGGCCATGGCCTTTCTGGCTTCCAGTGTCGATCTTAACATGGAGAATTTCTAACCCATCATTTGGTGTGGAAAAATACTCTCGTTCTTCAGGAATGATGCAAGCTAAATTGGCACTGATGTTCAAACATGTCAGAACATCTTGATTGGTGTTTTTTTTCAATCTCAGTTGTGGACTGTGTAGCCTGAGAGCAAGGCCTTTTTCGCGCGACACTCACAATCACATGGTTGTAGACCTTGCAATGACTACACCACTTGTTCTTTTTCTTCCCCTTGCCTGGGTTTTGGTCCAATGCCTTTATGTGTGAGATTGTCCGTCGCTTAGGTGAAGGTTTCCCATTGCAAGATAGTTATCATGCAGTGCAATTTTGTGCATTACACGAGGACGCGTTAACTTGCATAGGGTCTAAAGTGTTCTTTAACAGCTTATATGGAAAGCAATTAACAGATATAAAAGCACAAATATTAAAAAAAATACATAAATGTGCACGATAAGCAAATATCAGCTAGAAATTGCAATAGATCGATGATGATTTCATATCAAAATAAATAAATAAATAAATTTGAGTCTTAAGGTGATTTCAAAGGTCACACCTTTGAAGATGCTTGTGCATGACCTTTTAATTAATTAAGTCCTGAAATGCGCCGGAATGGCTTAATATGACAGGTTACATGGTAATAGAAAAATTACCCAAGTTCCTACTAAGCTGTCTATACTATCCCTCTTAAACTTTTAGACGGACTAATGTCTATCATCTCTGTATTGTGATGGGGAAGTGTACAGTTCTGGTGTTTCCTGTCCTTGTGTTGTACAGCTATATCCAACTCCTGAGCTGTACCTAAAGCTTCATTGCACTTATCCTGCCGAAGCTCTAGGTTCAGGGGCTTTTCTTGATGCAAGAACTCAACAGTTCTTTCTTGTTCCTTTAGCAATCTATGCAGCACTTGTGAGCCATAAGAACCTTGAAACCTAGAAAATTATAGCTCTATGCCTTTGGCAACCCATTTTGAATATGGCATCAACCGTGCACACTGAAAAGTTAAACTCTTCTACCACCAGGTTTATTGGCATAAGTCGGACGTCTTACACAATATTAGCCTTTGTTAGAGTTCGCACACAAAAAGAGTAAGCTTTGCACTTATTCTACTTAATGGTTCAAATTATGCTCAAAATCAAAATAAGAGGTACATGAATCTACAGATACATATAGAACACCGAACACCAGAATTTCCTACTCTATCCAGATTCCAATCTTGTTTATTCATCACAATAGTCTATTACATTCCACCATATGATACTTCCCTCTAACTCCTAGCTCTTCGCTACTTTCTTTTTTCATATGGTACATATCTGAAAATGCTACAATTTTATATATATCACCTCAATACAATACAAAACAAAGAGACATGTCTTTCAAACATGTTTACTCTTCATCCAGGTTATCAGTTTATTCCAAGAAGCTCCATACGATGCCATATAAGTCCAAAGCTGACACCACACTATGTATACACCATATTTTGGATGCTTGCTAATCATTTCTTTTGTGCAGGGGCTGCTGATGCATTCTTCTCCTGAGCGGGTGTCTTCAGGGGCCTGTTGGGATTGGGGTATGATCGAACTTGGTCATGTGGGCTAGACCACAGCATTGAAGAGACGTCACTATTACCATTAGTCACCCCATGCATGCCTCATTTCTTCCCTTTGTTCACAACATTGCACTCATTATGTCTACTTCTCTCATCATGTCTACTTGTTTCTTCTTATTGCACACTATTATCCTTGCTTTCGGTCACTCTGGACCTTCATCATGCATTCCTATTTATTCCTTGGCCTCCATTCCTCATGTTTTCAGCCTTTGACCTTAGGGTTTCCCCTAAGGCCAACGCCATCGCCCGGTGATGGCGTCAAGTATATACAACCCGTGTTTTCTTAGTATTTTAACCAATTAATAATCATTTGTTTGCACTCATGCTTATTCTTGCTCGCACTACTTCGCACTTATTGATGCACTTTGGAGTCTTAGAACTTTCCTCTTTTGCATTTGGGTTAGCATGGTGAGATAGGTGTTAGTGTAAATATGTTTTAATGTAATTATTATTTACGTTAGTAAATAATAAATTACATTTACACTAAGTTAAACTTCATGTAGGGAGTTACATGTGTTTGATCATAAATAACCAAATTGTTTTTTAAACAAACTAGGAGTCACATACGAATATTGTTTCAACAATATTTGTTGAGGTTGTTATATAAAACCTCCATTGTAAAAGCCTATTTAAAAGGCATTCTTGTAATAGTTTTATATACGGAGTTTGCTAAAATAAATTATTTTCCTCTGGTGCTTCCATGAAGATTGAAGGCTTACATCCTTAACCGGATTCCTGCTTATTTGATCTTGCTTATAAACCTCATATCGTAACAGAGCAGTGGAAAAACAGAAGAAGCCCAATCAATTTCAAATAATTGCAGTCCATGAAATCTAGATTTGCAGAGATAATTCATTGAAAGATTCAGTTTGTAAAAAATGGAACCACTGCGCCAGCTCTATAATCCTCTATGCCTCTGTCAACACCGCGGCTCCTCCAAAAACTATCGCTAACTTCAGTACCTCTTTTCTGCACCAACCATAAAGGTGCAAAAAAAAAATTGGCATTGTTTTTCTTTTCTCTGCATGTTTTTAGACGATGCATACCATCTCCTCTCCACAGGTCAAAAAAGTAATAGCATCTAGACTGAGTTCCAAGACCTGCGCAGGAAAATTGCTTGTTGTGTGTTAAAAATTGCCCACTAGCTTGATCATACAGCCTAATCGCCGTTCCCGGCCTTACCACTCAGCCTGTGCCCTCATTGCACTAGTGTCACCAACTGTTTTGGATTTATCTCTTTGAATTTTTTAACAAAAAGGAGATCCGCCTGTTTAGTTTCCCCACCCCGGTCTCACTGCTGCGCTATTGTGGCCTCCACCCAGAGTATAGCCCATACAAAAGACTCTACTCATATATAATGAAAGCGCCTAGTGCATACTCTCCACTGAAAACGCCATAAGCACCACGTTGCCAGCAGTAAGTCTCCTGCGATATTTTGTAAGCATACGTGATTTTTGTTTTTAAAAACACTTATCCTCCTCCCTAACCATCCTTTTTGCAGCAAAAGTCTATGCTGACAAGTGGCAGCATAAGGAGGTAGAGATTCTTTTAAAATTGGTCGACAATATTTTATCAAAATAAGTTTCTTAATATGGTTTTTTATCCATATTATTATTCAAGGGATTTATCATTTTGACAAATTAATGTTTGAAGAGTATTTTTTTTTGCAAATAAGCGGAAATTATTTTGGAACCATTAATATATTTGCAAGAATTGTGCTTTTGAAGAACCAACTAAAATTGGAGGCGGAAAAATTTGCGAAGTGAAAAATGGCAAAATATTTCCTCTTCGGGGTCTTCTTTGACCCCGCTAATTGCTCAAAGGTATTTTGAACCACTGAACACAGCAAATTACCACATCTGGAAGCTGAAAATGCAGTAGTTGCTCCAGTATAGAGGGCTCTGGAGGGTGTTTCAAGACAATGTATGTTTATGCATGCAAACAGGATGAAGCTCTTGGCCTGATCAGTCTGAATGTCTCTGATAACCTACAGTTTCATATTGTCGACTCGAAGAACCCAAAAGAGGTATGGGGTAAGTTTGACAGTTTGTTCGGTAAAATTAATGAATTCATAATGTTGCAGTTAGATGCCAAGTTAACTTCTAGTTCTCTGTCGGACTTTCCATCAATTGAAGAATTTTTGAATAAATTTAATATGATTGGAGCTCGGTTAAAGGCAAGCGGAAAAGACAAAAAAGATACAGATGCATTCTTTTGATTCTTTCTAAGTTAAAAGGTCTGTACAATGTATTTGCTTCTGCTTTCTACTCTACTATGGATGCCCTAGGAGATGAATTCAAAATGTCATCATTTGAGCTCTTCTGTGAAAGGCTATCTCATGAACAAACAAAACTGGATTCACTTGATGCCTTACCAAGCTCAAGTGATGCCTTGGTGGCAAACACTCCTACGCGTAAGTGGAAACCGAAGCCAAAATCTGGGCCCCCTAATAAACCATCAGAATCAGACAAGCCTCTTGCCACCACCAAGTCCAACAATTCTTCTAATTTTGGTAAATCAAAATAGTTTTTTAGGAAAAACCCTGTGTATGATCCTTGTCCATATTGTAGTAAGACCAACCACCCTGAATTCAGATGTTTTTTGAGATTTGAGGCATTGGAAAAGGCCTTAAAGCAGCAAAAGATTTCAGTACTATCTCCATCTCCTTCATCTAATACAGGGAAGGGGAAAGCACTTTCTGCCATGGCCTGTTCTTCCATATCTGATAGTTGGATTTTTTATTCTGGTGGTTCTCATCATCTAACTCATTCTCGTGGTCTGTTGAGTTCTCTTTCTGATTGCAGCACCTCCCAGATTGAGATGGGCAAACTTTTCATCAGTCTAAGTTTTGGGATTCAATACAGTTGATATGCAAGATGGGTATATTAATCACGTGCTTTTTGTTCCTAAGATTACTTCAAATTTGTTGTCCATTTACCAAATTTGTAATTCAAGAGATGGGGAAAACAGTGAAGTTCACTCCAAAGAATGTGGTTATCAGAGAATTGTGTGATCCACAGGATGTAGTAACGACAAGTGTGGTAGACCATAATTCACGTTTATATGTATTTGATAAATTTGAATCGAATACAGGTGCCTCTCTCATTGGTCATGCTGACACAGTAAGCAAATTGTGGCACAAGCGTTTTGGTCACTTGAATTACAGGTATTTGCAGCAGTTACATTCTCAACAAATGGTGACAGGGCTATCCAAAGTCTCATGTAATGACGTTGTTTGTCCAAGGTGCGTGCTAGGAAAACAACATCAAGATCCCTTTCCAAAGGGACAAACAAAGAGAGTTAAGGCTCCACTAGAGTTAGTACACAGTGATATAATGACTTTTCCAACTACGTCATTTTCAAGTGCTAAATATGTGCTAACATTCATTGATGATTTTTCTCAAAGAACTTGGGTATATTTCTTACAGTACAAAAGTGATGTCATAGAGAAATTTAAGGCTTCCAAAGCCTTCATTGAAAAACAATCAGGACATCCCATAAAAAGGTTCCGCACAGACAATGGGGGGATGTAATATCCCCTTCCCATTCAAAGACTTTTGGCCTATTTTGTCAACCCGACGGCCAAAGGAAAAATATAAGGGTGACTTAAGTTATATTTAATTATTATAAAGTGCCATTAATAAAAATATATATATAGAGCACTTATAATAATTTATATGACTTAATAATTATTAAATCTATGATGGAAAAGGCCCAAATATAAATTGTTATCCATTCTAGGTGAAAAGGCGACTTGCCTTAGAAGGGGGAATGGGAACATAGAAAGGATAAATGCCCATTTTACTATGTATTTCCCCTAAAAAAAAGCGACTTGCATTAGGAGGGAAAAAGTTGTTGGGAAAAACATTTAATATGGGAAAATATTAAATGCTTGCATAGGGAAAATCTTTGTGAACTAATTGGATATTGTACAGGTTGTTTTGGGTCTCTTCTTCCTTTATAAGGAGAAGTCGACTTAAGGGGAAGGTATTCCATAACCATTTGATATTTTCTTATTTGTGTCTTAAGCTTAAAGCTTTTGCATACACACTTAGATTTTCTTTAGCTTGTGGAGTAAGATCCCACAGGGACCCTAGCTTCGGTGGTGAGAGATCCATTCCTAGCTAGTAGGGCACTCTTCGGTGGTGAAAGATCCACCTTAGTTTGTCATTATTGGAGTTGATTCAGGGCTAATTTGTAGAGATTAATTTCAGAGGAGTTTTTGGCAGATTTTTGTAGCAAGGATTTAAAAAAATATTGCAACGGTTGTTCTTCTATTAATCTCTAGTGGAGCGACCCACTTGTTGGCTGATGTGTGTGCTTTGGAGGTACTTAAAAATCTGATTTGTGTTGTTATAGCTCGAGGTGAATGTTGGGAATCAAAGTAGTTTGTTTTCTTAATTTTTGGCGCTGATTTGATGCCCTAAATGTGCTGGGCGACCTACTTTTTAGGGAAACATTAGGGTTTTGTGTTTGTTGTGCGAAAACTAATTTTAGAATATTATTCTTCATATTTTTGTGGCCCAAGATCCAAAGTTTCAGCACATTTGAACTTCTCTAACAAAAGATATGAATTTTTGAAGTAATCTTGCAGACAGGGTTTTTAAATAATTTATTGCAGCCTTGTTTACATCTGAAATCTGCAATTTTATACATATTTGGACTTTATAAATTAGTTGGTACTAGATTTGAGTGGAATGATATAGATTTATGGGCTGATTTTTGGTGGTATTTAATCCTACCCTAGTCGCAATTTCCTTTATAAATTCAGATCTGCAAAAGTAAATTTAATCTTTGTGTTATAAGTTGTGATATGAGGATTGGGGATTGCCTGAAATCCGTCTAGGGTCAAAACTATTTCCATTGGGGGCATTACAGGGGAATATATAAGTAATGCATTTTGTGATTTTTGTACTAATCGTGGCAATTCAGGGGGTCACTCCTGAAGAAGCATGGTCAGGTGAAAAACTTGATGTTTCAAATTTTTGAGTGTTCGGAAGCAAGGCCTAGGCATTTGTTCCTAATGACACGAGGAAATCCATGGAGAAGAAAAGCAAAGAGCTCATTTTTTGGACACCGTGAGAATGTGAAGGCATATCATCTTCTGGATCTGACTACCAATGATGTACTATTCTAGAGAGATGTTTGATTCAATGAGACTGAAACTCCCATGGATCATATTGTCGCTACTTCTCCACATCCTTTTGTACCTGTACAGGAGGATAACATTGTTGATGTTGATAAGACACCTATTGTGGATCCTGCTCCTCCACAGCCCATGCCTAAATGGGCAACATCTACTTTACAGGAAGCTAATGATCTGGTCGGTGATCTGAGAGATCTTTGACACACTAGAGCAGAGACTTCTGGTGTTGCAGATCATCATCCCTATTCTGGTATGGCTCTTATGAGCCAAGTTATTTCTTCTGACACTGTGACCTTTTCTGATGCCTCAAGGAAACCATAATGGGATACTGCTATGGAAGAGGAATATTCTTCATTGATGAAGAATAACATGTGGGAGTTAGTGCATCTTCCTAAGCGAAGAAAACTTGTGCGTCGTAAATGGGTCTATAAGACCAAATATGCAGTAGATGGTTCATTAGATAAGTACAAGGCAAGTCTTGAAGCTAAGGGGTTCTCACAAGTTGAAGGGGTTACTTTGAGACTTTTTCTCATGTTGCAAAGATGCATTCAATACGCCTTGTTCTATCCCTTGTTGCAGCACATTGATGGCCAATTTACCAAATGGATGTGAAGAGCGCATTTCTACATGGTGATCTCCAAGAGGAGATATATATGGAGCAGCCACAAGGATTTGTGCAGGACTCTCCACTGGTCTACAAACTTCATCGTTCTCTCTACGGTCTAAAACAAGCTCCACGAGCTTGGTACGAGAAGATGGATAGTTTTTTGCTAAGTTCTTGTTTCTATCGTTGTGAGTCTAATCACAATGTTTACATCCTAAAGCAAGGTGAGGATATTTTGATCTTGGTAATATATGTTGATGATCTAATCCTCACAGGAAGCTCAGATTCTATGGTTCGGGATATCAAGCACAAGTTGAAGGCAAAATTTGAGATGACAGATCTAGGACTATTGCATTACTTGCTACGCCTCCAAGTTCACCAAACTCCTGAGGGGATTTCTATTGGAAAGTAAAAGTATGCTACGGATCTACTTCACAGGTTCTCTATGGCTGATTGCAAGCCTTCTCCCACATCATATCAATGAAATATTGAGTTGACTGCTGATTGTAAGTCTCAATTGATTAATTCCACATTGTATAGACAATTGGTAGGCAGTCTCTTTTGTCTAACACATACTCGTACCGACATCACTTTTGTTGTGAACCTTGTCTCTCACTTCTCACATGAGCCACATGCGAGTCATTGGCAAGCAACTAAGCGTATTTTGAGCCATATTCGGGGCACATTTAGCTTTAATTCAATACACATCACAGGGTTTCACAGATATTGAGGGGTTCACAGACTCAAATTGGGACGGATGTAAGGATACTTGTCGTTCTACCTCTGGTTTTGTTTTTCACCTTGGCTCAGGTCTTATTGCATGGGCATGACTCTACCAAGGCTGAATACAGAGGTGTTGTTAAGGCTAGACAGGAGGCTCTCTGGCTTTGAAAGTTACTTGGCGAGTTTGGATTTTCTCAGCATAATTCTACTTTGATTTGGTGTGATAATCAGAGTGTCATTGTGATAGCACACAATCCTATAGAGCATCATCGAACCAAGCACATAGAGATACACATGCACTTCATTCAACAGTTGGTCTTGGATGGAGTAGTACACTTGGAGTTTGTACCTACGGCTGAGCAGGTTGTTGACATCTTCACTAAGCCCTTAGCTTCTCATCATCTTCAATTGCAAGAGTTGCTTGGGGTGAAGGAAGTTGTACTTGGGAGGATTCTGAGTGAGTCCTTTTCTTTCATGTTTGTATCGGGTACCTTATCAGGCCTCATAGTTGGGACCCTTTCTTTTCTTTCTTTTGTTTACTCCCTAGCATTCGTAAGGGAGGGTGTTAGTGTAAATATGTTTTAATGTAATTATTATTTACGTTAGTTAAACTTCATGTAGGGAGTTATAATAAATTACTTTTACACTAAGTTAAACTTCATGTAGGGAGTTATATATGTTTGATTATAAATAACCAAGTTGTGTTTTAAACAAACTTGGAGTCGCGTACAGATATTGTTTCAACAATATTTGTTGAGGTTGTTATGTAAAACCTCCATTGTAAAAACCTATTTAAAAGGCATTCTTATAATGGTTTTATATACAGAGTTTGCTAAAATAAATCGTTTTTTTCGGGTGCTTCCATGAAGATTGAAGGCTTACATCCTTAACTGGATTCTTTCTTATTTGATCATGTTGATAAACCTCATTTCTTGTTGAGTTTTCCCCTTTCTCCACTCGTAGCGATTCCCTCTGGGTGTTGTTGTCTTTGGGGAGGATTATGCATCAGCAGTCACACTCACGCTACAAGTAAGTATTTCTAACCCTCTTTAGTCTTTCGTCTTGTATGTATGTGCTTATTGTTATTGGTCATTCACTACTATAGATTAGAGTGGATCTAGGTTTGCTTTGATCTATTGCATTATCTTATTATTACTACGCCGCTTGGCTTCATCCATCCCCTTGGTTATCTCTCCTCTACTTAAGAATCCTAGTAGGATACCTATCTTTATCTTGGTTATAGGCCTTGGAAACCTATAGCTATCCTAGTGTTAGACTTAGGACTACTATCCTCTAGATTTACGACTTTAGTATTCGCTTGACCACCTTTGTATCTACACATTGTGGTCCTGTCTTAGATTGGATCCCTACATTTGAGAACCCAACTAGGAACCTCTCTTTTACTCGTCATACACTCTGGCGAACCCAACGTGAATCTTACTCTACTCCAAACTACGTCAAATTCACTCTCCTTTTATTTTTCCTACTCTTCCGAACTCCATCGGCCCCTGTGCAGAACTCTACTGCACAGTCGATCCAGTGTAAACTCGCACTTTCTATCCCGACACCATTGGCCCCTTTACAAATCTTTCTATGGGGGCCAATCCCATTTGACAGTTCTCTTTTTTTAGATTTCTCTTCCCAAACACTATCAGCCCCTGTGCAAACTTACCACATGGGCAATCTCATCTGAAAATCTTCTCCAATAAGCATTCCTGAAACAAAATCTACTTTGCCATGGAGTATTTGCTAGGTATTCTCTTTCCTCTTCATCTGAGCCATCTCTATCTAATAATAACAACTCTCAGACTCATGGCCTTCCAAAGCTAGTCCCACATCATGTTGATTGTCATGCCATAGGAGCTAACGCTACGAAGCAAAAGCCACCACCTCAACTGATACAAACCAAATCCAACATCCCAAACCCTCGTCTTTGTTACTGAAGGAGAAGGGGAGCACAAGGACGCCCCTGGATCTGATTATACCCCTGCTATGCAATAAATCTTGTAACGATTTCTTGATTATGTAGGAGAGTCTTCAGAGATGCTATGCAATCGCTGTGATGACTACCTCTTCTCAAAAATTGGACGCCAACAGCAATCCCCTTGAGACTCCCCCAAATGGAGCAGATCCTAATCTCCCCAAAAATACCAATATTCCTTCCAACACGGATCCTACCCAACTCATCATACAACTCATGGATCCCCTGAATCAACAACAAAACATGGCCGCATATTTCAATTTTTGCTAATCAACCGCAGCAACCAACCAAGGTTAGCCCCCTCCACTTCCGGTTGGGCCTAATGGACTTCCCATTGCACATCCCCCCATTTCCAACAAGAACCTTCAAGTTATTCAAAGAGAACCATTATCCCCCTACATCACTGCCATGGACATTGGAGGTGTCTCTCCTTCCATCACTTACGATGGTTCTACTAACCCTACTCTCCATATCAAGGCTTTTAGCAATCTTTACAAGGATTGGGTCAAAAACAATTCCTATGCTACAACAAAGCTTCTTGCTAAGACTCTTATTTGAGATGCCTTGGATTGGTATCACACCCTCCCAACCAACTCCATTGTTGAGCTAGAAATCTCAGTAACTGCCATGGTCAATGAATTTCAATACCATGACCTTCCTGGAAACAACATTAATGCCTTCATCAATTGCAAGCAGATGGACAACAAATCTGCCCAAGCTTTCATCAAACGTTGGAAGACTTTATCCACTCGAGTTGAACACAACATGCCTGATGGAAGTTTATTCCAACTATTCCTTAGAGCACTTGAACCTTGCCTTCAGTACAAGGTTAGAGCATTTTCTACTATCTCCTTGGAAGAGGCATTCGAGCAAACCAAGCACCAAGATTACCTCATGAGAGAATTCAAAAAGCCTTCTCCAAAGCAACAAAATCCTAAGAACATTCAAGTCCTCATGCATCCTAGAAACAAGAATGCTATTGATGACAGAGTCATAAATACTCTTCCTCAAGGCACTTCTTCTACTAGGACCATCTATAACATTGACTGATATGCTACTCAATCACAATCTACTTCTTCCCAAGCTAACTGTCACCAAACTCTATCCAAGGAAGAGTTGTCGATGCCTACCTCGCCCATTTACCATGGCAGTAGACCCCTCTTGCCTTATTCCGTAATTGCATGATGATAGTAAATTTTGTTGGTGGCACAACAATTGGGGCCATTCATACAACAAGTGCCGTGCCCTTCAATCCCTTGCCTACACCTTCCTCCTTGGTACAACTTTGACCATGAAGTTATCACTTGAGAAAGGTTAGATGAAGCCATCAAGGCATGTGACAAAGCTCAACAACGTGATCGACACAATGTGGTCCATCAAGCTAATGAATGTCTCAAAATCTACAATGACCTCCTCCCTGATCCCTCAAAGCCTGAGAAATACAACACTGATCAAACTGGTAAGGAAGCCACCAACGTTGTTGATACCTCCTATCCTTCCACTAGTGCATCTACCGAAAAAGTAGTTCATATGGACGGTTCTAAACACATTATCGCCTGTATCGAACCTTCTTATTCTCACTCAGCCCAGGCTAGCTCCTACAAGATCATTCATCCCTATTCCTCATGACAGATGCCTCATGAATCGGCCTCTATAATCCGGCGGCCTTCAACTCAGGTGAACACCATCGGCCCCTGTGTAGACATTCCTACAAGGGCTGATCTTGTCCATCTCAGCCTTTGTTGATCCTACATGTCATCGGCCCCTATGGTAGCACTTCTACCACGGTCAATCCCATAGGAATAGCAGCTGAAATCCAACTTCCGAACTTTTTGCTAGTTCTCCTTCTTCAAAACCTATTCAGACTGATCCCTCAAGGTTCAGACCCCTGCACAATCCAGTTCTGAAGAATGGGATGCTCTTGCAGAACTTTCCCGTCTTCCTAGCCATATTCCATTCTTAGAACTCCTTCGTACTTCACCCCAACATTGTGAGCATCTCATGTCCGCACTCTTCGCCATGAACATTCCTTTTCCACCCACCTTGGGGCAACAACTTGCCCTACCTGGTTTGGTAGAAAGCATTATGGCATCAATGTGAAGAGTTATCCATTTCCACTGACCTTTCCATCGATCATACTTCATGTACCATTTCCTCTTGACTCTATGATCCCTAATGAGCTTCTATTTCGCGTTGACGATCCTCCCCTCTTTATCTCAGTCCAGATTGGCCAAACCATAGTTAAGCGAAGCCCTCATAGACAAAGGTTCTTGTACTTGTGTCGCCTCTCTTGACTTCATTAAGACACTTCGGTTACTTCATAGACAATCTAAAATTCACCAGAAGTATGTGTCAGGGCTACGATCGTAGACAAATGCCTCACTATGGGTTGCTATTTGGCTCCCCATCACGTGCCTCCTCATATCGTTCGTGTCAAAGTCATGGTCTTCAATTTCCCCTTGTCTTATAATATCCTTTTAGGACGACCGTGGACCCGTCACATGCGTGCAATCGCGTCATCCGCCTGCCAATGTGTTAAGTTTGCACACGTAGGAGTTATCTATAAAGTACAAGGTGACACCAATCCTTGGAACTTTGACCAATTTCAACAATGTGGGACATTCAAAATTCCCATCCCTTGAAGAACTTCCTACTATCCCATTTCAGGAATACCAACGCTTCAACTATCCAGTGGATTCTCTTTGCGGCTATAGTGGTCATCCTGAGGTTGTGGGCCGTACTCTGCCCAACCTTCTTGATTACGATGACGATGAGCCTGATGAAATCAACCTCCGTATCAATACCTTTGATCTTCATGATGCCATTATTTCTCAATTGCCTCCCACCTTACGACCACGATCACGCAAGAAAGATGTTGATTGTGTCCCGTCACCATCACTTGCACTCGACATCCTCCTATAGAGCATCTCGCCCAACCTGAGCCTATCATTGACTTATATGCTATTGCTACTACTAATCCTGATTATGAAGATGGTTATTCTCCTAGATGATCCCTTCTTAGCAGGCTATGCCCAGGCTAAAAACGCGGAAATTCTACACTATCATGACTACTCTACGCTATATCTTTAATCATAGCATCAATACCATCACCATCTAAATGGAAGATTCTCTCTTCAATCCAAAGGCCAACGATTTTATGGACGATGTCGATCTCTATTCCTACTTTGACTCTCAAGGATAAATTTATGACCTACACTCCTCTTATCGATGATTTGACAGCTTGAGTCACATTCCACTCCTTCGGTTCATCCTTCCGCTCAACCTATCACAACATATTCCTCTCCTTCCTCTCTCACTCCTTACACATTTCATGCTATGCCTCTACCTTCCACAACATTACCACCAACTCTTCTTGCCATTATGGCTACTTGCCCACCCGCGACTGAGCCGTATTCCACATGGCACGAGGCTTCTGGATATGATGTTTAATGATTGTAGAGCCTATAGACGACATATGAAGAAGCTTGAGGCTGGAGGTTAGGTGAGACCAACAACAGAGAGCTATGCAAACCCTCTACTGCCACACCACTCTTTTGTTCTCATCATGGCTTTTGCTCACATACAGATGATACAATGTCGGGTCCTCTCCCACAAGCGTCTGTGCTAGAGAGCCCTTTCATCGTGTCATCTAAGCATCGAAGTCTGATCCCCCTCCTTCACATCAATCTATGTTATCCTCTAGCACTCAACATCCCCCCCATTCCTCCCTCGATGGCATCCGTCATGATATGCTCACAACAGATCTCTGTTGGGATTGATGATTCCCTCTTTTCTACACGATCAGAGGTACTGTTATCATCAAATCACAGCACCCTCCGATTAGCACAAGTGTGTGTGCTTCGGAGCTACGGAACGATGTGACCGGGTAAAATGGGTAGTATCTCCAAGTTGTGGGACTTGCTACTTGAGATAGACCTCCAGAGAAGGTTGGTTTCCTCTTCCTAATCTAGTGAAAACTAACTCTAATGAAGGAAAACTACTGGCTATCTCTATCCTACAACTTCCAAGGGACCAGGGAGAGAGGAAGAACATGAAAGTAAAATAAATCTACACTACATAGGTGATGCACCAAAAGAAGGGAGTAAGAATAACACTCCAATGTTTGAAAATGGGAGCAAAACACAGATTAGAAAGGGTGATAACAGTTCTCCACAATTTAACAACAACATTCACAACAACATTCCCAAAGAAACACAACAATAATGAACATTGTAAGAGTATAAGATAGACACAAATACACCTGCAATAGAACTGAAGAGGCAAGAGGAATGCAAATAAACACAGCAAGGGAAGACACACTCCATAAACTTGTATCTATTGCTTCATTGATATGCACAGATCAATTACAAGGCAAGAGAAAGGCCTAGATCACCATGCAAGGAGTCCACTAGGAAGGCCTGCAGCACATTAGTTTCACAAAACCAAAATGACAGAGTTTTACTACCAGAATTATCTCCCTTTTCAAAAGAGAGAACTTCTCAATTTATAGAAAATGAAGGAGAGGAGAAAGAAACAAGCAAACTTGGATTTGCCCTTTGCACCAATTACAAAGCAACCCAAAGTGGGTGAAAAACATGATAGCAAATCTTCAAAAGCCATCCTTGATTGATATACAACCTGCGGTGAGAGAGAATCGTTGCCCATGCCCATTAATTGCACTTTCAACCACCATCCAAACCACCAATTTGAACTGGGCTCATTTTCTGCAAAATTCACCCCAAAACTTCATCAATTTCTGGATTTCTTGATTGTTGTGCCGAAGGTCTCAAAACCACGATTCCAACGAGACCAATTTTGCGAAAATTCGTTGAGGAATGCTCAAGTTATGAGCTTTTGAGCGTAGGTGGCCTTTTTGGTGTTACCAGGCATTTTTTTCTATTCCACGGGACTGTGAATTAATATTGGCAGTTGGAATTCATTATTTTAAATATTTAGCTTCCTTTCCCTATGTTTCTTGCATATCAATTTGAAATTATTTGGGCATTAAAATGTGGGCCCATTGATTTTCCATCACTTTGCATTATTTAATATGGGAAGAAAGTTTAATATTTAAAGCTTCTACATTGGCCAGCTTGGCCGATGCTGGCACTTTCCCACCTTGTCACCGAGTCGTTACTCTGGCCACCTGTCTTGGCATTCCGCGAGGTTATCGACCCTTGTTCCATGTTTTGCGAGTTTTGTTTATATTGTCGACCGAGCGACTCATCTTCACCTCTCCTCGCATTCACGGCTTCCCTTATTTGCATGCACCAGCCACGTTTAATTTGCATTCCGCCGAGTCACTTTGGCATTGGGCGTCGTGTCCTACATTGCCACCCCTCGGACTCTCTTGCATTGGCGAACACTCGGCCACCTCTACACTCCACTCGGTGCACTGACTTCTTCATTTGCATTACCACGTGGAAACCTTGTAACTCAGCTGGGCTCCACCGCTCCTTGCTTAACATTGACTGCTTGACCTCGGGTTGCCAGAGAACACGTCACCTCGGGCTCATTTCCCTTTGGTGCGACAATGGCGGGTTTTTTGTGCACGCATGTCCCGAGTGCTTATGGGCCCCTCCGGGCCATTTATTTCCGCATTGGTTGGCACTCGGTTCACTTGCGCCGCCTCAGGCCCGCGTTGGTTCCTCTGTCGCCACTCTAATACTGCACTCGTTTGTCCATCAGCGAAATGCGGCTTCCACGACCTGCTTGTCCCAAACACGGCTTGAGCCATTTGGGCCATCAACTTCCGCTTTCTCCGCACTATGTATGTTGCAGCCATTTCGAGCATCCGACACACCTGTGTCCCCGAGTTCACGTGGGACATTTGGGACCTGATTCCTTGCCATCTCCGCACTATGTCTCGCGGGGGATCTCGGCTTTTGCACGCATGTGAAGCCCAACTCGTATCGGGGGGCTCCGAAACAATTTCTCCCACTTTGGCCACAAGGGCTCATTCCTGCACCCAACTCCCTGGCTCGCCCGAGTTGGCTCGGCGAGCCAACTTCTTTGCCTTCATATTTTTTGCTAAGTCTTCAACCTCCACAATAGAAGCTTGCTCGCCCAGCCCCCTGAAAGTTACTCGACTTGCTTATTGAAGCTTGGCCACTAGCACTGCCATCTCACTATGAAAGAGTTTTGTGCCTATGTGACCAACTCGACTCCTTTAGGCCATGCTTTCGCTGAAATCGAACAACTCATCTTATACCAGGAGCTCGGTGCAAATGCAAATAGCTCAGCCATGTCTCAACAGCTCCACTGATCTTGAAAATCAACTCGCCCAAACTTCAAGCGGCTCAGCCTCTCACACACTTTGTCAAGTACCCCGAATTCTTGAATCGAGCGTCTCATTGGCTTCGGGCTCGATGTCCTTCGATGCGCATGGTGTACCCCTTCGTTCTAAGCCATTCATACGTTTTGTGGGGACTGGTCCCATTGGATCATTGATTAGCCTTCTAATGGCTCAGTGCCTGTGGTGAAGAGCTCAGCGGCCTCAAACGTACTTGTCTTTCATGCTTGGATGGGTTCAATCTTTAAACAACTCGCCAAGGGACCTTAATAGCTCGGCTGCCATGTTATCAAGAATCGGCTCGACATCTTTTGGAAATGGCTCGGTCAATACAAGTAGCTCGCTAGCTTCTCACAAATTGAAGTAGCTTGGTCATATAATTATGGGCTCGTTCGCACTTGCACCAACTCGAGCCTTCAAGAAGTAGCTCGACTTTTATAGCTGAGCTCAGTAGCTTTTGCAAAGTTATTCCAACAACTTGGTTATTCATTTAAACAACTCGCCAAGCTCCCTCTAGACCTAAAATGTAACCTTTCCGGCTTCCGCCACCCCTTATCAAACTTTGTGTTTTTAGGAATTCTTGTGCTCAGGGAGGCCTATGCCATGATTAGAGATTCTCCCTAGACAAATTGTTGGATTTTTTCATTTCTTACCGAGTGGGCCCCTCAACCAATTGTCACAATGTAAGCTTGCATGTTGTCCAATTTCACCAAGGGTAGTGAAATTGAATAACAGATACATCAAGGTATCAACATCCTCCAAGATAACCTTGAGGACATCATGATTCATACTTGCCAACGAATCCTTCACAACATTGTTGACATCATCAATGATGTATGCCAATCATTCACACATCGTCATTGAGACATTTTATCTTACTTGATCTATTTTTTTCTTACCTCCCCTCTCGGGTTTATCCATCCCACTTGGGTTTATACAGCTATTACTTCGTAATTCTCATTTGTCTCCCCGCTTGGGCTTATCTTTCATCACTTGGGCTGGCCCCATCATTGGTTCCTAACCCATCCTATCTCATCATATCCCTACTCTATCAATCCAAAAACCTTTTATCATTTCATTTTTCTCAATCATAAATGTTTGTACATTTTGTAATGTCCCTTTTTAGGGCTGAACCACACCAACAAGGAATTTACACAAACCCCAATTGAAAATAATCTGATTTTTTATGACAGCAAATCCAACAATATTAGAAACCCTAGCAGCGAACAAGAAATTACACTTTTAGGGCATCATACATCATTAAAAGCAGCTAAAAGTAAATAAACAAGTCTTCCTAATGCAGCGAACTGTAGCAGCACTTAATGGCATCCATTCTTGTGCAATATGGGCTGGAAATTAACATAGAAATATCCCAAATACTCAATAAATCCGGCAAAATGAAATCTGGAGCAATTTGTATTTTATTAAATTTATTTCAAGTGCAAATACAGGCTACAGCTGAAACTTCTAAAATTCATAACCCCATCAACACTTGGAGTTTCAACACAAAACCAATGCTCAAAATGATCTTAAAGAGACAAGCTATCCAATGAAAGTGAAATCACAATTTTCCAAACATGAAAACCCACTAAAAAGTGATCCCAAAATCTCCAAATGGGATAGATCAAGTTGGAAATGAATGTGGCAGCCCCCAAAAGCATGCCCTAACTAGAATGTGTGCCCTAGCACTGATAGAAACCCTTGTCATTCTAAAATTCTGAATTTGGAAGCTCCAATGTGACTCCCAGATGAAGTCACCAATGCAACAAATGAGGGTTTTTTGTCCCCAAGTGTTGTGACTATTGAGGATTTTCGTCCCCAATAGGATCTAATGAGGGTTTTCGTCCTCAAAGGGGTGAAAATGAGAGCTCAATGCTCCAATTTCCAATAGATAAGTATATAATTCATAAGATAATGTCCACAAATGAGCCCCCATCATTTGCTTTTATAGCCTTTACTTTTCTACCTTTGTGGAGTGCTCCATGTAGGCCTCTTTATTTCTCTTTTTAGTATTTGTTTTTCCCCGCCTAAAGAGGGACAACCTCTCATTTTTCTTTTATTTTAGTATTTAAAATTACTTTTTATTTTAATAATAATAATATGTAGCTGTCCCAAAATAAGAACATTGGTTGGGCCCAAATTAAATATTATTAATTATTTTTAATGATGAAAAGGGGAAATTGCAGATTTGTGTACATACATAAGAAAATGGAATCATAAGAGTAAACATCCATCAACATCAACAATATCCACAAAAAAAGGTATCTCATATATAGATCCACAATGAATTGTTTCCTACATCATATACAACTCGCAAAATCATACAATAACCATGCCTCAGGCATCCCCTCCATCAGATGGAGGTCAACCAATGCTCTGAGCTGATGGTGCTTGACTAGTAGCCCGAAGGGATCGTACCATGCTTGACTAGTTGCCCAAAGGGATCGTGCCAATCGAGCCCCTACGGCCTCTCCCTCCACTCTAACTACTCAAACCTACAACTCTAAAATGTGGGTTGCATCCTTCCGCCCCCTATGCATCTGTAGTGCCCACTTCCCTTTGACACCCTTTTGATACTGATTTTGATACTGTTGTTTACATTATAGACATCATTATGCTTTGATTTAGTATGATGTTAGACATTGGATCATGGATTATTGTTGATCTTGATTTGGTTATGATGCACGATGATTATTAGAGACACTCATATGTGGATGATGATATACTATTTGACATGGATGTTTTATGGATGTTGTTCGGACATGTGATTTTGGATATTATGAGTAGATCTAGAAAATGGACATTATATGATGATGATATAGTTGATTTGATATAAATTGTATGTGATAATGTTAAATTGCCTTGATGTTGTTGTGATTCACATATTTAGATGATTTTATGATTTTATTTATATTCATGTTTTAGATGTTCTGATATGGCCACGAGGCCGAAGGAGGTATTTGTGTTTTGCAGGTTAAAAATCACAACAAACATCGGGGGATTGGAGACCAACCACAATGGAATTCTAGGTGAATTCGACAAGGTCACCATGGCAACTTGTTTTATTGTGTGTGTGTTGTTTTTGTTAGGGATTCCCATGGGGGGATCACCTTTATATGTGACCATGGGTTTGTGTATTTTATTAATGTGGTTAATTTTTATTATTGTTGTATGTATTTTATTAGTGATGTGTCCCTTTCTTTTAATTAATTAAAATGTGGTAGATTAATGTGAGAAATCATATGGTTAAAATTTAAATAAATTAAATTGGGATATGGGAAAGTAATAATGGAAGTTGTTGGTTCCTTGTATTAAATATGTAAGGGATGTGTAAGTTGTGTAAGAGTTGTATAAGTCATATTTTGGAGTATGAAACACTCCACCTCCTTGGAAATTCGAATTTGTCCTTGGGGCTGTTTTTGGAGGCTTGTGGGACAAGTAAAACTTGTCCCATACCTCTCAATTTAATTTACCAACCATACTTATGGTTGGAGAGGTGATTTTAGACTTTTATAATGCATTTTATTAATCATGTTGCAAGTTTTGATTGCACTCTCTTACATTTTATTTAATTTGCAGTCCTTTGGGGTGTGGGCTTTTTGGAGTGTGCAAGTAAATTGTCATATTTTCACCCACCTCTTTATTGTGCTTGGGAGAATGAAATTTTGTCTTTTGTGTTTGAGTTGAGGATGTGTGATGTGGCATCCTACATGGATCCACATCATCCTCTTCTCTTCCCTCTTCTATAAAATTCAAACTCTTTGCTTGTTTTGGGTTGTTGAATCATTTTGCAACTTCTTTGGGGCGCATTTTCTTGTGTTGGAGCTCTTGCTTTTGGAAGGAGCTTGGAGAAATTTGCATGCTTGGGAGATTGTTGTTTTAGGACTGTGTTTTGGGCATTGAAGCTTGTTGTTTGGAAACAAAAGCTACCATGGAAAGGTAGGAGCTTAGCTCTTCTTTTGTGATTGTTATTTCTTTTGTGTATGAATGAATGGTGCATGTTTTGATTTATTTGTTGGCTGGTTGGGTAGACTGCCATAGGAATGGTGTAGGAGAAGGCTATGGGGAATCCATGTGGGGGGGCATAAGGGAATGCCATTGGCATCAGAATTTTGTGGAGGGAGTTTGGGTTTGGGATCCACCATGGAAAAGAAATAGCTTGCATTTCTTACTTTGTGGGGGGCATAAGGAAATCTGTGGGGGGCATAAGGAGGGATTGTGGGGGGCATAAGGATATGTGTGGTGAAATTTATTGGCGGTTTGTTCTGGTGGATGCCCAATTCCCATTGGGAGGCATAAGTAGCTTCCCCCATAGACCTTGTTCCTTTGGCTTGCATGATCAAGCCTGAGTTTTGTTTGAATGTTTTCAAATGTAGTTGTAAACTGTTGTTTTTGTGTGGACTGTATTTTATATGAATTATGCATGTTGAAAGAATGTTGTGTTGTGGAAGTCAGTTGTTGCCATGGGTTGAATCACACCTCTTATTGTATTATGGTTGGGGCTCGGGGGCCAATGATGAAGGATGGCTTCTCCTTTCATTGGATGTCTTGGTTGGGTGGAGAGCGTTGCCTTTCCCCCACTTTTGTTGTGATCAAATTGAAAAAAGAAAACTTGCATGTTGTTGTTCTGGAGCAGAAGAAGACAGTTTTGTCAGCCCCTTGTGAAACAAATTCATTTGTAACCTTTCCCACTTGATGTGGATGAAATTGTAATATTTATATTTTGTGAAGAAAAGATGTTGTAATTGATTATGAAAGTATATATTCGAATTGTGAAAGACATTTACATTCTGTTCTGTTTATGGAAAGAAAGAAATAGAATTTTGTTATTGCATTCAAACATGGAAAGATGTAAAGTTTTATAATTGAAGTCAATAAAGAATTGCAAGATCTTCTCTCATTTGCATTGTTGTGTTGAATTTGGAATATCAAATTGTGATTTAAATCTCTGTTTTGGAAAATGGAAAAAGAAGAAATACGTATGAAATAATGTATATTGCTTTGTCTCTTTTTGAAATATATTAAATTGGTAATCAGACTTTGCAATTTAGCTTTAAAATGGTTTGTTTATAAACAACTAAATGTATTGGATTAGTTTAGAAATGAAATGCCACACTTGAATGATAAAATTGATATACAGTTTTAAAAGAAATAGATCTCTGTTGTAAATTTAAAACTGGCAAATAAATTTAATTAAAATGTACAGTTCGGGCCTGCACATTATAATCAACTTGGAAATGTTAAAATTTAGCATGTTGTATCATCAATGAACTCAAATTGACAAAGAAAACTTAAGAAAACAATTTAAACATTGCAAAATCGAGCCCAATCCCTTTCACAGCCGTTTTCTGTCAATTGTTGGACAAAATTCAAATTGGAAACAATTGAAGCAAATTTACCTTCCTAAAACATTCTAAATCCTTCCTAGAACAATCCTCCATGTCTGTTTGGCATGTTGAGTGAAGGAGGAGATCAAATTGAATCAAATTTTGTAAGTTGGAAATTACCAGTTTGCTATTTAAAAGCCTGCAGATCATTTTTGTAAAATTGACCCTTAAACTTTATCAAAAAGTAAAATTTATGATTCCTGTGCAAAGAGGGCATCGAGAGCTTTCCAGAAAGTCCTCGTTTTCCCAAAACTGAGCTTTCTAGCTCAAGTTATGGCCCTCTGAAGTTTTCCTACCTTGGCGGGAAAATTGGAAAAAATTTTCCCTGGCTGGGCCCGCGGCCCGAAAATTTCCCGTTAAAATCCTTAGAAAAATTTTGAAAAAAAATTCTTAGGGAAAATTTTAACTTTTTCCTCTACCGTAGCCCGCAGCAATCAGAGGCTGCCACGTGTCCTCACGGGGCAGCGGTGGAGGCGCGGCATCATTTTTTGCCTTGGGACCTTTTTTAAATTTTGGAAATTTTTTAACTTTTTCCCCGTCGGCCCGCAGCCAATCACAAAGGCTGCCATGTGGCAGCATGGGGGTGATAGCGGAGGGGGGGAACCCTCGCATCTCTTTTTTTTTGAAAAATTTTCTTTGGAAAATTTTAATTAAAATTCCCGCGGCCCCCGCACTCCCGCCCTCACCTCAGGTGAAATCCCTTCGTGGACGCACGGACCCGCGCGCCTAACTTTCCCCTTATCTCCTCCCTTTGGTGAAATTCGCCAATTATCTCCGCCACCCGCCCGTCCCTCTCCTTCTCCCCGCCGTTGGCTTGTGGAGCACCACGTGTCCCTGGCAGACCCGCATAGCGCGTGGCACCGAGTGGCTCTTTCTTCTCCCTTTGGCAAAATTTCCTTTTAACCTCCCACCCTGCCCTTCCCTCGTTTCTCCTCGGCGATGGCTCGAAGCCCGACACGTGTCCCTGGCAGCACAGCGGAGGCTGCGGGCGCAAATTGACATTTTCTCCCCGCGCAAGGAAAAATTCCAAACGCCGCCCCGCGACCCGCCAACCCAAAAATTGTTTTTCTTCCCCACTCGACACGTGTCCCTTTGGGGAAAATTTGACCCCTAAAGGTCCACCTGGTCCATATCTGGAGTTCTACAAGGAGTTAGGAGGACTTCTTTATATCGTTGGAAAGGTGAGAAAATTTCCTATCCAATGGAAATGATTTAGGAAATTTTGAATGTGTTAAGTGTGAGAAAAATCAAGTTGAAACTCTGAGCCTGTTAGAGAGTGGGTATGGTGATATTTTACCCCCTGAACCTAACTGAAACTTCTAACCCTAAAATTTGGACCATTGTGACCTCTGGAAATTGTTAATAAATGAAAAGTATGTTCTAGTAAATTTTTAGCTTGTTCTAGAACCTGATAGTGTCAATTGTTGTCTTGCAACCAAGTTGTGGACACTTATAATCAAAAAAAATTATTCCATAATTTTCCTAACTAACCCTAGGTTGTTTCTTGGGTCTCAAGTGGGTTGTTTTTACGGGCATCACAGCATCAGCTAACCTTGTTGTCTGCTCTCATGCAAGCACTGTTTATGCTTGTAAAAGACCCTGAACCAATGTTGTCATATCCCCCACACTCACTGCCGTTAAAACATCCCTATGTCTTCGAAGCTCACAAGTTGCCTCTCCTACAAGCCTAAAAGCATACACGGATTCTCCAGCCATTATTGATATTGGATCCGCCATCACGGTCGTATCTGTCAAGTCCAGGACACCATCCAAAATCTTGTGATGTGCTCCCTCAATCATCACGTACAACTCATCTATGGTCTACCCTGCAAGACACATAACCCACCCATCCTATTAGTCATCTACTCAAACAAACCAATCTATGCTAATCCAATTAACCTTAAGGCTTACCTGATTGTGCGAGTTGCTCTCAGACAGCTTCCAGTCCCTGACACCAGACACCAACACATCACCAGATTCTTTTCAGCTGACCTTGGGCGACAGTCGTGAGGGTTGGTGTCGAGGCTTTTCCCTCCACCTCCCTCTCTTTCCTTGTGCTCTCTTTCTTCTTCTTCTTCTTCTTCTTCTTCTTCTTATGTTTTTTTTGAAGACCTTTTTGAGTTTTCCCTGCTGCTTCTGCTTTGCTTTATATGGTGCAATCCCATTGACCTATTTTTGTGGTCACTTGTTGGACATTTAATATAATTATCTTATCTTATTTATCTCCTATAATGGTTCCATCTACTCGTCCTATGCCTGTTCGTATCTTTGTCGGCAAGCACCTACCAACTGTGCCCACCTATCCCAAGGTACCAATATAAGGGGTGATCTCCTCAAAGCCTTTGCCCTCTTTCATCCCATTATGTAGGTCCATATTTGGGCCCCTATCTATGATAAATATCCTCCTTTGGGCCTCCGTAGTTGTCATTCACAGTGCCATCCTCGAGGTCTCACCACTCCCTCCTCTTCGGCAGCCTATCTCTTAGGGTTGTTCTCTACCTCTACCACTTGAGGTCCCTTTACACCTCCTATTTCCCTGCATCGTTGTCATCTACCATTGGTTGTGGAACACGTCTTGGACGGTGTGGGCGCAATGGTGGTATGCCTACTATCAATCCCTCTCTCCCTCCCCTATCTCTCACATGTCTTTGTCAATAGTCTAGAAGAAGTGGGGCCACCGCATGAGCTAGCTACCCGAGATGCAACTTTACGAGGAGTTGGAGCATAGGCACCTCAGGAACCAGGGGACAAGCAAGTTTTCTTCTTGCTCACTAGATTATTGATCACGAAAGTCTATTGTTGCTTTGTAGACTTTCAAAAATCTTTTGACTTAGTTCCACATGTGGCACTTTTTCAGAGACTCAAATATATTGGCATTTCCGAGACCCTTCTCACTGCCATCATGCGTCTATACGAGACCTGTTTTGGGTCGCCTCTGCACTGCTCATGGGGAGTTGGATTTCATCAAGAGTACTATTGGAGTCAAACAGGGGTGTCCCGTCTCCCCAACTCTTTTTGGGATATACATAGATGAGTTTGAGTCCTTTCTCCATGAGCATATTCAAGATAGTGATGGGTGCCTACTTCACCAGGTGTTGATATCCATCCTTTTGTTTGTTGATGATGTGATCCTCCTGACTTCCTCTTCGTAGGGTTTGCAAAGATAGTTGGATGCCTTGGCCTTGTTTTGTGATCTTCAACAGTTGACGGTTAACCTGGGTAAAACCAAGGTTATGGTCTTCAATGGTCTGAAGACCTCACACCTCCACTTCTATTTCAGGGGTGAAGAGATTGAGATCACCAACACATATACCTACTTGGGTGTTCAGTTCTTTGGACCGCATTTCAATTTGAGACATGCCCTCCAGCCTCGAGTCAATAAGGGTTATGGATCCTTAGCCCCCCTCAAGAGACGGTGCTTTCGCCACCACTTCCAGAACATCTCCAAAATGTCCCTCACATACTTCCTTATCAAACCCACTATCCTTTACGGCTCTGTTGTTTGAGGGCCCCCCTTACTGGAGACTAATTGGGCTTCTACCGAGAGAGTCTATACACTTCTTCGTCGATTTATCAGGTGCAAGTAAATGGCCGTCCCAACACATTATTTTAGCTGAGTTTGGAGCCTACCCTTTCAAATTAGAGACCATGTTTGACCTTATCTCTTTCCTACACCGTATCTGGGGCATCACTGACTCTGTTGAGGGGCAGGACAGGTACCCGTACTTGACATATTGCTCATCATAGACTATTTCTCTTTCTTATTCCCCTCGTCATGGTCGTGGTTGGTATGCTGAGGTTTCTAACCTCTTGGGGACAATGGGTATTCAGATAGATCATCTTCCTCCTTTTCGGTATTCCTTGGATGCACCGGGCCACTTTCTACCTACTAGGCAGGCGATGAACAGGATCATCAAAGAGGATATTTACAAGAAATTCATCCACACTACTTGGGTGAACCCTCATGGGGGGTTACGCCCAAAAAATGGCTTTTTATACTGAGCACTTTCTAGAGTTGAGTGACGGTCTCATTTATTCGTCCTCAGTATACTTTGCGTCATAGTTTTGCCTATTCGGCAAGTACTCTTCGAGTCGGCGAGTACTTGCCAAAATTTTGCTTAGGCGAATATTCGCCGCTAAAACTCACCATTCGTCACTGGCGAATATTCGTGAGTATTTGACAGAGAATATTCGACGAATATTTGCCAATATTCACCGAGTTTGACCCAAAAATTCATCCATTCGCATGTTTAGCACTGAAAAAATGTAGTTTTTTGTCTTATAAAGGCATCATGTTGATATTTCTCTAGAACGGGGAAGGGGAAAATGTAAATTATTGTAAATTGTAACTTGCATAGATATGCAATTTATGATGATAATTTTGAATGGTAATCATCATAAATTCATAACACTTATCAATTGGTTATTGTATTCGCATGATGATATGATTTTGTGTTGTATTTGTATTCAAATCTACCAGAAAACACTTCCCCAACATTTTACAGGCTCATTTGATATATTTTATAGCTATATTTTGCATCAAATTTATGTTTTTAAAATAAAATAGTGTATTTTAAAGTTGTTGAATATTCCAGAATATTTGTCGCGTCTTGCCGAGTTTTTGCGGAGTCAATTTTTTTTGGGTTTGCCGAATACGAGCATGCGAACCATGTTTTGCGTCACTAGATGCATGCCCTTCGCATCCCCCTTGGTCAGCTCAAAGTTGGTTCTCACAAACTCCGGTGTGAGACAGATCACCACCTTGATCATTCAGATAGGATTTTCTAGTTGTGTACTCTCCAGAAGACTGAAACTGAGACACACTTCATCTTCCACTGCCCCATTTACTATGAGATCAAAGGGAAGTGCTACTGCCTTTTTAGGAGGGCACAAAATCTTTTTGACTTCTTCAAGTATGAGGATCAAAAGTGTTTGGCTTTATACTTACAAGAGGCTCTAAGGCTTCGTGAGCACACTCTTCAGCCACATTCTAGACCAAATTCTTCCCGGCGGATCACTTCCTTCTTCATAGTGCTACCTTTAATGAGAGGCACTAAGCGCCAAGGTGATCCCAACTCCGCTTCTTACACCATATTTGCTAGGCCCCGGGAAACCATCCACAGTTCCTCAAGCCATTTTAGACAAGCCCATACCAAGTCCTGCACCAGGACACAAACTCGATCTACTAGGCTTTTGAGATAACGATGTCCAAACAACAACATAGTAGGCGACCTCTCTACTCTATGGCCTCTTCGTCTAGTCATCATTCCATCCACAGTTTCTTCCAGTCAGCCTCGCATGTTAGGAGAGTTGGATCTGTCATTCCCTGATAGACTTTCGCCATTGCTTCTTTTTAGTGATTTCCCCTTCCTTCTTTTCATTTGCATTTCCTACCCCGGTTTTGGGTTCGAGGGGTTGTTATTTTCGGTTCTGTCAGCTTCTCTAGCCTTGTACCTTTTTCTTTTTGTTTCTCGGGAACCGTTTGGTTCCCCCGTTTTGTATTTGCTCACAGTGTTTTCTGCAATCCCTTTGACCTACTTTTGTGGTTATTCGTTAGACATTAATATATTTATCTTATCTTATCTATCCATTGGGTGTGTCTCCACCCACCACACGTAATGACTTGTAATCTCAGTTATACCCTTGGCTACCACTGTAGTTGGCAAGGCAGGCCACTAGTCCACCGTCCCTCTATAGGGATTCCACAATACCTCCTCCTGTCGCACATGTGGTAGCCTCCTAAAACCAAACATTGGCCTCACTTTCGGGCCTCTCTCCCACTGTAGAAACCTTGGGACATATCCTGCTACCTATAGCGGTGTACCCATAGGCCTATACATCGGGAACCACTCATAAATCCAAGCTAACAACAGTATGACTGCCCCTACAAACCTCAGTTGTCTCACCCGAATCCTGTACAAATCATGCAATAGTTGTGCCCCAACTGAATTAGATCCCAGCCTCTACAGCATCCTTGCATGCTACTAGCACAAACAATGGTACAGCTCCATCTGCCTTGTGGCACAAGACTCGTGCCACAAGCATCCCAATAGTCGCCTTTTGGATATCCAAAATCTGTGTAGCATATATGGCACTCAATCTAAATCATCAATGAGCCCAGATGATACTCATCACTGCCCATTAGCACATCACAAAACATGCAAGCTCCCTGAATCAATAATCCCAAAATGGCATGTACATCCTACAGTGTCACTGAGCCTCTACTACCTATCCATCAGCCCTCCACCTAAAGGTGTTGGACCTAAACTCTCAGTGCATCAAGAACATATGTATTAGATTTGCATACGACAGGGCTTGCACCATCTACATAATGCCTCCAAAACCAAGGCCTTATAGATGTTCAATGTCCAATGCAGACAATCTATTCAAAACCTCTAGAAGCCATGCCACATCCACAGATCTCCACAGTCGAATCCTCTATGGCACCTACAAAACATCTAACAAGTACCCATTAGATCTCAATACAAATTCTCATCAAAATCAATAAAATATACTTAAAACAGCAAAAATTCCCAAATTCCCTCTGTTATCAGCCCTTCTAGCAGACATCATAGGCCAATGTAGGATTTTCTTAACTTCTCTAAGCCATCAACCCTACTAGCAGATGCCATTGGCCATGGTCAGATTTCCCCCACAACCAGACACCATCGACCCTATTGTGGGTGATCACCCAACATGGCCGATCTTGTCCATTTCAGGGTCCCGCGTAAAGTTTTCGCATTTAATTCAAAAACCTAACCTAATGACCTCAAAATTTCAAATGCTCCCAAAACCACCTAGATATTACCCTGATCTACATTTTGACTATCTTTGGAGCAAATTTCACTAGCTAAATTTGCCCCGACACACATTTTGACTATTTTCACCTAACTACCCATTCCCAATTTAAAAACACCCCTTACCATGGAATTCGCACTGCCGCATGCCCCGTCTCGACCACCTCGTCTGTTGCATTGTACTCTAACCATCGCCACTGAAAATGCTCAATTTGGATTATTCAAAGCTCAGTTCTCCTAATCTCAAATTAGCAAAGTGACAAATGAATTTCCCTCTTTACTATTTATAGTAATTTTAATAACTGATTTCCGTCGTGATTTCCTCCAATCTTCAAACCTTCGTATCTTTCACAGTACAAACCCTAAAATCATTCTGTAAATTACACCACGCTCGTGGCGGCGACCTATTCATTTCAACATATTACACCTATCTCTACCACCTTTTGCCAAAATCCTCATTTTTTCCATCATTTCAGCATTAGATATCATTCCTCCCACGGCCCTCCTTGTTAGGTGATTTATGTCTTATTTTACTGATTATCTTCTAGTGTTTCTTTTCAATCTTGCTTATCCAAGGTTCCAAGCAGCTATTGCACCCACCACAAGCAAGCAAAACGACATCGGCAGGTAAGTATGAGGTAGGTATATTTCATTTAGCATTTCATTACTTCCTTTACAACACTTTCTTTTCAGCTTTACTTTCAGCATTTCCTTTTGATTTCGAGTTGCATAGATCTTTTCCCGCAAACCATCTCGTGTTTCACTATTGTGACACGCGATTATCTACAGTTGAGGCATATGTATCCACCATATTTTTTACGCTTGCTAATCATTTCTTTTGTGTAGAGGTTGTTGATGCATTCTTCTCCTGAGCGAGTGCCTTAAGGGGCCAGCCAAGATTGGGGTATGATTGGACTTGGTCATGTGGGCTAAACCACAACATTTGAGAGATGTAGCTATTAGCCTTAGGCACCCCATACATGCCCCATTTCTTCCCTTTGTTCACACATTGTACTCATCATGTCTACTTCTCCCAGCATGTCTACTTGTTTCTTCTTATTGCATGCTATTATTCGTGCTTTCGGTCACTTTGGACCTTCGTCATGCATTCCCATTTACTCTCTAGCCTCCATTCCTCATGTTTTCAGCCTTTGACTTAGGGTTTCCCCCAAGACCGACGCCATCGCCCATGGGTGATGATGGCATCTGTTTTGGTTTTACCATAGCTGACACCATCGCCCATGGGTGATGGCGTCGGGTATATATACACCCATGTTTTCTTAGTAGTTTCACCAATTAACAATAATTTGCTTACACTCATGTTTATTCTTGTTTGTACTACTTCACACTTATTGAAGCACTTTGGAGTCTTGGAACTTGCCTCTTTTGTATTTGGGTCTCCATAGTGAGATAGGATTAGAGATCATTCTTATTGAGCTTTCCCCTTCTCCACCCATAGCAATTCTCTTTCGGTGTCATTGCCTCTAGGGAGGATTATGCATCAGCGGTCACACACGCTACAGGTAAGTATTTCTAACCCTCTTTAGTCTTCCATTATTTATGTATGTGCTTATCGATATTGAACATTCATTGCTATAGATTAGAGTAGATCTAGGTTTGCTTTGATCTATCGCATTGTCTTATTGTTACTACACCCCTTGGCTTCATCCACCCCCTTGGTTATCTCTCTTCTACTTCAGAATCCTAGTAGGATACCTATCTTTATCTTGGTTATAGACCTTGGAAACCTATAGCTATCATATGGTTCAGACTACTATCCTCCAGATTTACGACTTTAGCGCTCCCTGAGCACTTTTGTATCTACATGATGTGGCTGGTCTTAGATATATCCCTACATTTGTGAACCCAGTTGGGAACTTCTCTTTTACCCATCATACACACTATATTGTCATCAAAAGTGGTGCCCCAATATGTTTGGTAAGTGCGATATGCGAGAACGCTTGTAATACCTAGAAAAAGAATCCTTCCAACATTTTACCTAGTGATATAAGATATGCCTCGTCCTCAAGACAAGACAAAAAATCGTGAAAATTGGGAGAGATCACATTACCATGCTTTAAAAACTCAAAAAAATGGGCAAGTCAGAATTCTTAACTGCCAACCATTCCTTTCCTATTTCAGTCATTCCCAAATATTTCATCTATAATACCACAGCATCAACCCACCAAATGGTAGAAGCAACAACTAGGTGGTTGCCCACTTGATTCTACGCGTCTTTTGGCCCAAGCCTCAAAGTCAACCCCCTCCACTCCACAATTCCATCTAGCCACTCATACCTAAGATAGCTCAAAATATTCCTCAAAACTAGAACTATATTACTCGCCCCTATTAATTTATTCCAATAAATTCTCCTTGTAATTTGTCACTATCATTTTCAGGAGGGCATCCCCACTTATGACAAATTTCTCAACTTGCTACATCTGGTGATTAATTTGGACGAGTTTGATGGCTACAGCAACATTAGTGGAGGGTTGTGCCCTACCCTCGTCATCGAACTCCTCTTGTTTGGTTTTCTCGTCTTGTGCCAATTTCTCTTGGGCTTTTTGGGCTTTTTGAGCGGCATCTTTTGTTTCTTTTCAAATGTAAGCTTTTTAAATTTTAATATTCTTTTCAAGGGCTATTTTGTTTTCCTTAGCCTCACTCTCTTCATGCTTCATATCCTTATTTGTTTTTCATTCTCAAAGGCTTGTCTTAGTGTGTTAGTCCCTTGTTTAGTTCTTAGCTCCCTTTATTCATTATTGTTGCTTTTTGAGGGCTTTGAAAACAGATTTGAAGGTAGATCACATGGGAAAACACCATTGAAAATCACCAGTTTTCTAGTTGTTTTACAGACGCATTTTGAGATGATTTCGAGGGCACAAATCGCAATTTTGAGGAAAAACGTCGTTACACTCGGTGCTAGGCATGGTTTTTGCGTTCAAAGAGAAAATAGGCCATCTGTTTTTGAGTTCGAGATTTTTGAGGTGGAGATACAGTCACAGGATTTACAGCTGAAGACGGTAGCAAGATTTCTAAGTTGTGTTTTCCAACGGAAGACGATCTGTACAAGGGCATGATTTCACAAAAGGAATCATGAGTTACAGCAGTCTGTTCCAGGGCACGCGGAAGACCAAAACAGTAACAGACCAGAGCCTTATAATTTTTTCTTGTAACTTGTGTTGTAATAATTCATTTTTTGCTTGAACTGATTCGCATATCAGATATTAGAAGTCAAAATATAATTTCATTTATTGCATTGATTTGCAGGTTGAAAGTCATACACTCAGAAGGTAGACTATTTTTTCCTGTTGCATTGATTTCCAAGTTGAAAAATCAATCATTGTGTGGAAAATGGCCAATATTCAGAATATTGTTCTGTTGAAGGTGTAGAAATTGACCGGCCAGAATTACGATGTCTGGAGTCAAAAGATTTTTATGAAAAAAATGCAAAGTATCAACGCTGCGATATAATCATTCTTGGCATTGAAGGCAGACTTGTTAACTTCGTGGATTATGACAAGCATCATAAGAAGGCCTTGCTATTGTTGAAGATGTCAGTGTCGGATGATTTGATACCTGAGGTCCGAAATGCCACTCAAGCTAGTGTGTTATGGATAAATCTTAAGAACAAGTGCATACCATCAGAGGAGTCGGGTTTTATACATAATGCCACTCAAGCTAGTGTGCTATGGACAAATCTTAAGAACAAGTACATACCATCAGAGGAGTCAAGTTTTATACTTAAAAATTTGCTATGTTCAGCAAAGATGCATGAGGATGGGTCCCTGTCAAGACACCTTTAGATGAAAAATCTTCGAGACCAGCTCAGTTCCATCAATAAAAAGGTGGATGATAATGACTTGGTTGTGCTTGTTTTGAATACTTTGCTGCCCTCCTGTGAAAAATCTGCAGAGGCTCAATATTTGATCAAGGAAAGCCAGCCACTCACATTTGATAAGGTCAGTTACTATTTGATGCAAAAAGAACATAGGAAGCCACAAACAATTGAATCCAATTGTGGACAAACAGAGAGTGCATTGACTCCTCGATTGAAGTAAAACTGGGAACGAATTCCTAGTGAATCATCTTCTAAATATAAAGTGAAATGCCATTATGTCATAAGGTTAGACATCTCAAAAAGGATTGTCAGAAACAACAATATGATCTTTCCCAACAGAACAAAAAGCCTAGGGGGCAAATGTGGCAGTAATTGCAAATGACCAGAATTTTGAGGAATATGCTCTTGCAGCATCATGCTCGAACAACAGTGCTACCAGTTACCAGATCATTAACTCCAGTGCATCCAGACATTTTTTATGTCACAGTAACTAGTAAGTAACATTTATTGCAAATACAAATTGTTCTAATTCAGTTGTAATAGAAGGGATAGGAGATATTCGTGTAGTCCTAAATAATGCTCAAATTCTTATTAAGGAATGTTAGGTATGTTCCTAGCATGCATACAAATCTCTTATTTGTTCGTCAATTAATGAAAAATCTCAATATTTTTATAAATTTCTCTAGGCAACAGTGTATTGTGTCGGATTTGAAATAGGAACAGGTAATTGCCCTAGGCATTGAGCAAGGTGGCCAATACAAACTTTTTGACTCTGATACAGTCAACTTAAAAGCACACATGGAAGGAGACTTCACCATTCAGGATGTGGAGGATGAAATTTCTCATAGGCTTGTTAACACTACTTCAGTCAACTTGCTTGCACTTGTTATGGAGGGAATATCCACTATACAGAATGTGCCAGAGGATGCAATGCCTCAAGAGGATGGAATTCCCCACTCAATACAAAATGTGTGGGAGGCTGACATGTCTCAGGAAGATGGACTTCCTCACTGAGATGCACAGTTAATTGTGCAAAGAGACTCCACTATCCAAGATGCGTTGGAGGCACATGGTGATATTGCAGGACACGCCACTCAATGACAGGCAGAACTTGAACACTTTTCTCACCTTGTTGCTAAAAGCTCTTCACAATAGGAGGAAATAGATGAGCAATCGGAGGGAATAGATGAGACAAAAATGATTATTTCTCCAACTGTGGGGTTGGTTTTTACTCCTACTGTAAATACTACAAAGATGGTCACATTTCAATTACTTCTCTCTAGAGATTTGGACAAGGAATTCTACATGGTGTTGCCTGAAGATTTTCGGGTGCCTAAACTAATCATTTGTGTTGCAGATTGATTGAGTCCTTGTACAGACTTAAACAAGCTCCAAGTGCTTGATGCATTCTATTTGAAGAGCATCTCCAAGATTTTGAATGCAGGATTATAGAGGTCAAGCTGAAGTTATCAGCCACTAATGATTCCTCCCCTGGCAATGAATCACTCAACAAAGAATTAGTGAACAGCCTCATATATCTTATGTCCACACAACCATATGTTTGTTTCTCTGTAGGTTCCCCCTTTTGGTTTTTGTCTACATCGAAGCTTCGACACTGAACTGAACAGCAGTAAAATGTCGAAGGATTGCGGATTTCAAATTAATATCTATAGAGCAGCCTGTAAATGTAATGACTAAGTCACTAAACATTTTGGTTCCGCTTTGTTTGTAATATTTCAAGACAAACCCAATATAATCATTAAGGTTATTAATTAACTATTAGTTAACTAATGGTCAGTTATCAACCACCTCCAACTTATGTAACCGCTTCAAGCATAATAAATACAACCAACACAGGAATCCCAAAGAGTGACGTGTGCCTTTCTCATTTCTCTTCATTCTTTTTGTGTTCACATCTTTTAACCGTAATTGGAATGTAAACACAAAGGAAACAAGGATAGAAATGATAGCTCTTGTATTGTCCTTGACCAAGGTATAATACATATGATTATAATACTAGAAATATAAGCAATACTGCATATCCCTATTGACCTAGTTTGGAGATCAATTATGTAACAAGAGCACGTGAATACAAGATTGTGAATGATTATATGAACAATGTCCTAAAATGTATTAACAAAATACTAACATGGTCTCAACACGATGAGAATTGAGTTCATTACAATTAACGAACTCCAGATCATTCGCAGGGTGTTTCAGTTTTCCAACCCGTTTCAAGATTCAATGATTCAGTTTCCCAAACCATTTCTCGATCAGTGTTGTGAGATGCCAGATGGCCCCCATGTGTTGTGAATGCCTCTTGAACCGTTTCCTGGTAGTTATTGACTCAGCTTTTTAATTTTTTCTTGTGCACATAGACACCTTGGAGCTGATGTATGGTTTGCAATCTATTGTCAATCACCATTGACATGCACAGTCTATTCAATTGCGTGGAACCCGTGATGAATTGCAAAATCCCATGGGAGTTCACAATGGATAGCAAATCTGACCAAGTGCACTTGGATCAGTTTCATGAATGGCATGTGTAGTGTTTCCATTCCTAGATTGCACCTAAACCTGAGATTAGTAAGGCACACATATTTACCCATAACCTTGTGTTTCTCTATAATTGGCCTATATCCCAAGTAATCTGTACATATGTCAAAAGAAGTTTGTATTTACTTTGAGTTTTGAAAAGACATCAAAACTACTATCATTTTTTGTGTCTTTGCTGATTGGGATGATCTTGAGATAATGAGGGAGAAATGAAGAATTGACTGTTAGTCAATGGTTTGAAGTTGGTCTTTATTTTTCCCTGGCATCTCAGGATGATGCACTCCCTGTTGGAATCAGAATGAACAAAAATTGCAGTTAAACTTAAATGTATACATCACTCTTATTCCATCACTCAAATGTTGAGTAAAAGCATAATTGGATTCACTCAGAAAACACCACCAATGAAACATACCTTTGAAAAAGAACAAAACACGGCAACAAGAAAAATTTAACATACTTTCACGGCTATGTGGATCATCATCCAAATGTGTTAAGAACTAAATAAACATTGTTATTTTCCTTGATTTAATTCATAAGTTTAGAAAAGGAGAGCTTGGACAAAGCCATCCTAATTTAATACCACTCACATCTGTCTCCACCCCAGGTTCAGAAACCCTCGAGTACCACGCAGGATCTTCCTCCTGCATCCGAGGACAAAAAGCATTATTTTATGTTAATCTAGACAAGCACTCAAACTAATCTCATTTACCTGCTAAAAATAAACAGTGTACTTAGAGAAAATATAAAAGCAACCACAAAATTTGAAAAGTGGAACTACTAAATAATTACCTCCAATATTTTGACAAATAGCCTCATTGCCTCTGTAGAAGACAGCTTACCAAGGCCATTCCAGCTGCAAAAATTTATAGCCCACTGTAACTTCTTGTTATGCAGGGTAATTACTAATAAAGGAGAATAATCTTCAATTAGAAGAAATTGCAAGTGCATATTGCCTCTCAATCTTCCGGGGCAAGAACATATCATATCTAGGGCACTATCGACATTTCAAATAAGCTTTTTCTCTAGTCTCGTCATCTAAGTTCCTCTTGAATGCTATAAATCAATTTTCATGGCTTTTGAAACAAGGGATTTGGATAAGGCAAACCAGAAACACATTTCTGTATATGATTACAATTAAAAATTTAAAAACAGTGAGCAAAAAGAATACACTTATGACCAATTGAATATGAAAGCCTAATGAAGCTTCTTTAAATCAGCCACTAAGTCAGATATTAGATAAGGGCAATGCAAGATGACATTGAGATTAAAAATCTTCCATTTAGCTTAAAAGGTTTTAGCCATTGACTTAGATACATAACATGTTTACCATGAATGTCTGTTAAGATAAATGTTGCTCCAGAGAAATTGTCCAGATATAATATATTTTCAGGGTGACCCCAAATTATATTACTTTGAATGGTTGAAAAATTAGAATAAGTCTTTCTTGTAGTACAGATCTTGAATAGTTAAAAAATAAAAAATGTCTGAAAAGGAGAAACTTGTGGCTTGCTACAGAAAAATGATTGTTTATTTATCTATAATTGAGGATGAAGAGTGAGGCCAATCATCGGTACATGGGAGACTTCCAACTATATGCTTACATCTCTTGGGTGTCTCAAAGCTTGATTGCTCCATCATAAAATACCTCTTTTTTACTGTATACTCAAGCTATTTACCTCCTGCATCTCTGCAAAATAAAGAAGACATAAATTGGGATGGATAAATTATAATAACTATTTTGATCATGAATATATGAGCAGTAACGATTAGACTTTAGTAGTGATCAGCATGTGGCGCTGTAAAACTGTAGTGAATAACTTTACAATTGTATGGTAATTGCAGCCAAATGCCAAGGGCAGTTATACAATTTGTATGGTAATTGCAACAAAATGCCAGGTGCTGTATCACTTTGAAACTAGGTCTTAGGCACCTCGAAGGAATGGCTTTCTGAGAAGAATATCAAAAACATCAGAAGCCACATTGCAGGTGAGTTCAATCTAGAAAGAATTGATAACATATTGGAGTCTGCATTGTAAAGTGACACGCATATCTCTGCCATTTTGAAGACAGCCAATGGTATATGGTTGTGGATTCTATGTGATCAAGTTCAACCTCTTAACAGTTTCTAAAGAGATCAGGCAGCTTTGAATATCAATCCTTGGAACCCAATCTGACAATGGAGGAGGTGCTCCTCGCCTTCAGGATTGAAGGTTGAAGGCTCAATCTGAGTAGCATGATTTACAAGGATGTCAAGCTTGGTATCAAACAGATCAGAATTTACACAAATATCAGGCACTACAGATGTGGATGGAATATACGCCTACGCTGTGGTGTTCATCATTCAAGTGTTTAGTGTACTTGGGAGATTCACACAACTTACCAGTTTGGCGCTACATCCAAATGTCAGGTTCTGACTGCTTCTCTAGGAGAAAACATAATTACTTTCATCAGTGCAAGTGATGATCATTTGGGCGTTGGTGGAGTCAGACTTGGCTCTAGTACTGCTGGATTCTTTCGATTATTTCTGCCCTGCATTCTTGGCACGAGCTTAAAATGAAGCATTTCCTCAATCTTGGTGGTATGTTTGCAGGTGTCTCCAAGAGAGTTGACGGGAAGAAATTCAAACTCTTTCCAGATGTAAGACCAGAGCCAACCACAATTCTCAAGGATCAAGATATGGTCAGGGTTGCAGAATGCAAGTTCAGTACCCGTGGCATTGAATTCATTCCCGAAATCATGTAAAGGCTGCTCCAATCATTGGACAGTGAATGCTAGTTAACGTACTCATCATCCAAGTGTTTAACAGAATAAAAACTCCTCACAAAGATGTTCCATATTCTCTGCAGGAAAATTAGAATTTTAGAGACTTTCTTTTTCTTCAGCTGCTAGGAATCCAAACAACATAGTTTTAAACTTTTGATCATGTTTCCAATTAGGCTGTTAGCCTGGCATAATCTCAGATGTGCTGATCTTGTTCTATTTTTGAGCTGGTAATGCTCAGGTCTCAACGCTTGCACCAGCTTCTTAACAGCCTTCACATTCGAACCCCAGCCACCAGGGAGGCTCCTTGAGCTCACACACGATTCACCAACCCCCAACATGCACTTCCTGAGCAGTCGCAGCCGGCCTGCATTCAATACCAACAACCCAAGGAATTCTCCAATTGCAGACAAGAACAGAGGGGCCACACCTAAAATAGCCAACCCCGCCTACAAGCGGTTAAGCCTGAATTCCGTCACATCTGCTCCAGCAAGAGGATCTGCCTATCCCACTGAGTGTTGGATCAATAGTGTACTTCCACCTTTTTAGTTTATAGATTTTTTGAATGGTATGCGTCCCAGAGAGCACTAACAAAACAATTGAATCAAGGCATGGCATTTGTACCACCGACTACAGGTACTGGAAATTGAATTCCACATATTTATATAATTAATTAAAGTCAATTATGCGCTATACACAATCGAAGATCTCAGCTTAGTTATGTTTTTTTTACATGTTATTGTTTTGTTTCTGTCTCCGCCAATGAATGATATCCCGCATCAAACAAAGGACGCCCATTGAGGCTCCAAACGCAACCGACTTGAATTATATTTTCCTATCAAAATGGAAACGGAAAGTAACAACCAAGAATAAGAAGAAGAGCAAACATATACATACCTAGACCACTTGCCCTGCTCCACCGGGTTCCATGCTCGAGGCTTCGGGACATTGCAAGGTCCAACTGTCGCCTGATGCACAAAAAGTAAAATAAAATAAATCCTGTAAGTCCTACATTATAAATCGCGCAATTATGATATAAAACTTTAGAGAGCGACGGTTATTCGAACCGATCTCGTATACCAGACAAATTGAGGCCGAATTTAATGAAAACTGAAAAGTGCACCTGCTGATAAAGGCCGTGAAGAAGAAAAGCCGTTTCGTTGGAGAAAGATGGAGCAGGTTTGATAGATTCGCCAAATCCGGCATAGGCCACTGCCGCATAAAACCGATCTGGATACGCTGCATTCGCCATTTTTGGAAATCTCTATCTAGCTGTGCAAAATAATTGTAACCCTTACTCTAGATCCGCTTAAGCAGTTACCATTATATGCATTCCATTCGAGCTCCTCCTGTAATTTCATTACACCCCTTTCTCGAACTTAAATGTGACTTCATTCGCCCGCGACAGGGAAAAAACATATGGGATCTCGTGACCTGCGTTAATTTGTGCCGTCATCTTGTTGATGTACAATATCGTACTTGGTGTTCACTGCTACATGGTTTTATACAAATGTTAAAATTTCCTCGTGTTTGCACACAAATGGACTCGCTCGCTCGTTCGTTTGTTTGTATTTTCCTTGAACCTATGTACTTATTGGTTGTCTTCTTAAGTGTGTTAGGTAAATTATATGTTAAGTTTCTATACTTATTTCCTATAGATTGTTTGGTCTTGTCAACGTTATTAAAATCTTGTATTCATTTATATGATAAAAATGGGCATAATAGTTATCCTCCCAAATGTGTATTTGGAATGTGATCCTTGTAATCATAAATAACTAACAATCACATATGAATTTTAAATTATGTCGGAGAGGATAACAATGTAAAATTAGTCGGATTTTGTATTTTTGGTGAAGTGTATGTAATATTTATTTATTTATTTTGTGAAATATTCTATGTTTCACGAATTTTAAGTTTGTTTAATTTTTTACCTAGTATTTGTTGAGTGTTGTTGTGGAGACAAAATATTTCTTTATGGGGAAGCATTCAAAGGTTTTTCTCCTATTCATAATTTGGAATGTTGAGGGGCTAACACTGGTATTCGCTTGTGCTGATGTGGCACATGAAGCATCCACGTTAGCACGTCAAGTTGGTGTATTCGTACCACACGGCATCATAATTTCTCCATCGTGTACAAATAAAAACAATTAGTAAAGAGGAAGCCTAAAAACTAGGTTGGTCACAGGGTCGAAGCACCAAATGTTTTTTCTTGCACATTTTCACCGAAACAAAACAGAGTAAAGATATCTTTGAGAGGCCGACAATAAAATGGGACATATGAATTTAGCTCGTGACCATGATTTTATACATATCATTTGGAAACAAAAATAGGTAATAATAGCGAAATTATGAAATGACATGAATTGTTGAGGTGTAAAGCTTAGCATTCGTGTCTACTACAATTTCATCACCATCTGATTTGTTTTCAATTTTTTCATGTACTGAAATATTTTGGATCATTTCATTCAAGCCTCAATGCATCCTTTACAGACCTTTATGCATATTAAGAGTTTCATTAACCATTGTTCCAAGACACATACATGCAATTTGTTTAACATGATTGTTAGGTCAATGTTCGTAAATGGAAAACGATAAAGATAAAGTCTTGGATGTTTAGGATATATATAGTAAATACTATTGTTATTTATTATAAATTGAGTATATAAAGTTTGGATCTATTATATAAATTGAGTATATAAAGTTTGGATCTATTATATATTTGTGGAAGGGCCATAAGTTTCCATCGATATTTTTTTTGAATTGACATAAGATAATAATGTTAAGTACAATGCATGACTTTTATTTGTATAGGAAGTGCTAAATGTCTTGTAAATGTAAGGGAAGATGTGTAGAACTATGTTTGGCCTCCTCTACTTTCTGTGCATTTACATCTTTTGTGCATTGCATTCTTGCTTAGCGCTCAAATGTAAAGTGGGCGAGATGTGCATGTCTATTAATGAGTGTGTTAGTGCAGAATCACATATTGAAGGTTGGTTCCTTATTCCTCTATTTAGGTGCATACGTAGAAACTTGCAGAGGGTCTGTTCTTAATCCTAATCTAAACTTTACCAAGGAGACAGGGATAGAAGGAATACAGAAATGAAAACAAAACTAAACTACGAGGTGATGCACCGAAGGAATGATGAACACTTAGTTTGCCTTCGACACGAACCAATAAAATGCATACAATAAACAAGCACAGATAGCCAAATCTGTAATGAGAGACCAGATAGAAGCGAAAGAAACAAGAAGGATCTAAGATCGATCACAACGTATTTTATTACTCTATAGATTAATACAGTTCATTATAGAATAGCCGAAAGGCAGAAATGTGTTACAATTTTAATGGAAGGCCTAAACCCCACAAATCATTTACTAGAAGGAGAAGGGAGCCTGCAAAACTAAGAATATCCAACCCTTTACAATGAATCTTGTTCCCGACTTTATAGATTCAGTCGGAGAGAAGAAAGAGAGAGAAGTGAGAAAACACAGGTTGAAGCTTAACCACCGTTGTTAATGCTTCTACTAAAATCTTCCCCCGAATCCATCTTTACTGCATCGATCCTTGGTTCAGCATCTTGGAGAGAGAGGAAACGACGGAAATAAATCAAATCCAATCTGGTTGTTGAGACTGGTGGATCCTACATTGAAAGCTCAAAGATGTTTTCCTCCATTTCCTTTACCCAATCTCCTTAAAAATAAAGTCTCAGACCTCCATTGCGTGGGCGAGGTTGAGATCCTTCCAATGGTGTCAGATTCGCAATATTTCGAGCCCTGAGTCGAAAGATATGCCCCTTTGAAGTTTATATCAAATTCATACAAGTGGACAAGAAACCCAGTTTGGAAAATGGGCCCCTCTTTAATATGGGACATGTGGCAGTCTTTGGTAAGCTAGTGAGATGCGCTCCAACTTTTTCCTGTATGCCTTTTAAACGAAAGGCAAACTTTCACTTTTTTCCCAACTCCCCGCCTTGGCTTTAACTCGGGTCTAAGTGCTAACTTTTTCCCTGGGCGGAGTTGCAGGCCATTTTGCAACTTTTACTCCCTTTTGAGGTAATAAGGGGAAAAAATCAACTTTTTCCCTAACTTCCCGCTTTCCCCTGGGACATGTGTCACTCTGGCGCTCGCTCGGGAATCTTTTCTCCATTTTACCCTTGAAACAACACCCTTAAGACACTTGGCAGCCTCCGCTGGTCCGCTTATGCGTTGACTATTCAACTAACCTTGCCCCCTTTGAGGTACACATGGAGGCACCGCGCTTGTTTGTAAATCCGACCCAAAGTTGCCTTTGGAGGAGCACCGAGTTGACATTTGTCGGCCTCTGCTACTCTGTGGAATTTTCAACGGTTCCTCTCATTTTTAGGCTTTAGGCTACGTGGCGAGCTCGCGCTCATTTGGGTTCCTCCCTTTGGATTCACTTTGAGAGAAGCGTCGTTAGGACACATGGTCTCTTCCACTGCCTCCTTCATACTTAGTTGTTTTTGGGCCTTTCCTGAGCCATTTCGAGCCTAAGGATGTCGAATCTTTGTTGTTTCTTCTTCTTCCAGTTTCTAGTTCCTTTGTAACATCTCCCCTTTTGTCTGATCCTGTTATTCCATTGTTGAGTCTACCTGTAATTTGCAGAATGAATTTAAGGCATAGAAACGGCCCGACAAAGTCATTTCTTTCTGTACATGATCCCTTGCTCTTTCTTCATCTCCGCCACTTCATTGTTGAATCTTTTTTGCAACCAATTTACATAATTGAATGAATTCTCTTGGGTTCCTTTTAAGTGGGGTTGTGATTCAATCCAATATTTAGCTGGGGGTGAAAATATGGATAACAAAGTGTAATTTTGAGATTTCAGTAAATATCAGTCCATGTCTATCAATGTTGTCAATGTTTATTACTACCTTATCAAGTGTCGTACCTTACACCTTATGGATGGTGAGGCCCCATGACATTTTAAGTGGGATTTGTCAACGATGCCACTTGTGACAAGAGGTAGGGGCAAACACATTGGGTGGAGGATGTTCGACGAGGACCCAAGGTAATTTTTGAAGTTGATGAAAACAAAGGAAGGCAAGTCATGGGGTTGTGATTATGGATTGTAGACAATCTTCATAACCTTCTCAAGTGCCCCATTAACCAATCTAGATTCGACCCATAAGTTTGATGTTTAACATGATCTCTTGTCATTTTCTCGAGGGCATTGTAGGCTCTAATTGAGTGGCATTGAGGTGGTAATAGCACTCCATGTCTTCTTTGGTTGGCTTTGATTATTACAACTGGAAGGTGCAAAGATTTTAACATTCTCTTATTATGTGAGGTTGTTAATTCTTTTGTTGCATAAAGATGTTTTACTCCTATAAAGGTTACCTACTCTATTGGATACATGAAAGAGTTTGCATTTCTGATGTTAGTCAGTAAATGTCCTAAATTCCAATTGTTGTGGTTATTACCTTGTTAACAGGTATCTAAGGTAATCACCTTGTCAAATGTGTGTCATATTATGTGACCAAATGACTTCCTTGCATATATTGGTACATTGTTAACAGTGGAATTTGACCCAACTATCTCATCAATATGATTGAGCGCCTTAAAAAATCTTCATTGTTATGGCAAGGGAATGCCTCACACAACCTGCAGTTTATATTGTTAAGCATTTTTGGCCCTACAAAGTTCATTTTGTCGACGAGAATGTATTATGTGTCCCTCATGTGCTCTTGGAAAACTACTAACATTTGTCCTTCAAGAGGCTTCATTTATTGAATGGGTATTTGAAGCCCAAAATGTATAGTAGTTGCATTTATGTTGAATGCATTAATAGGCGGGTTGGAGCCAATAGGAGAATTGAGGACCTGCTTCTACCCTTGAGTGTTTGCAATGCACTTTTGATATAACCTATTCAATAGGGATTTCATATATTGGTTGTACCTTGAACGATCATATATAAAGATGACAGTTGTCCTTGCTTGCCAACATACCCGATAATAATTGTGTAGGCAAGTTATAATTTTGAATATAGAAGCAAGAGAGCTTGTTGGTTGGATGAACCAACAAGTGGTAGTTAGTTTGCAAGGTAGGTTTGATCTATGAATCCAGGCATTGAACTCTGCAAGTTGGATGAGACATTTTGGTTCAACCAATCGTGGCTATTGTTGAAATTTTTAGGTCCTAACATGTCTAGTTCATTGGTTGTCGCATTGTTATATGGGTATATGTATGATATATGCTCTCATTCTTATAGTTCCATTTCTACGGGGAATTATACCAGTGAGTCATTATTGCTATTGTTTTTTCCAACAACACTTCTATCATGAACAACAATCCTTTGTATATGCAAAGGCCTATAGGAGTTTTTGATTTATTCCCACTACACAGCTATTTGTCATGAGATAACATCAATGGTTGTTTTTATTTGTCAGTATGGTTTGTAAGTTAAAATCTCTAACTAACAAAAGTCTTTGTAAGAATGATCATCAACTATAGGCATGTCATAGTAACAAGGAAAGATGTGAATGACTACCTATATTTTCATTTTCCTCCATTGAGTTCCTCTCCTTTGATTAGGATTAAGAACAGATATGTGCAACCTCAAAGAGGGGAATTGTTTATAGGTACATTGGTCATTGCATGTAGGCATCAACAAAAAGAAGGCATGTGGGATGTTAGTGGCATGTCCATGAGCACACACTTTAAAACCTATTTACCAACAGAGAGGGAAATGAATGTGTGGTTACACACAAAGAGGGGAAGTTTTACAATGTGTGGCATGTGGTCATGTGCACCAATGTCAAGATCAACCTCAGTTTCAGTGATGAACTTACTATATGTAATCTATTGGGCTATCAATGCTAACACTATTCGATATTATTGTCAACATATGGTGGTAGCTCTTTGATTTATTCTCCACCTTAGATGCATACTTTGTTATGTACTGCAAAACTACATGGTGAGAAACTACAAGATGACTGTCAACATTAGCTCGCCAGAGTGCTAGCATGTTCGAGCTTGTATGTTTATGTGTGTATTTTTACATATCGGCATGTAGGTTTGATTCCCTTGTTCATATATGGATATAGATGGATGTTATTGGAGGTGGCCACAAGGCTTTATATTTGTACCAAAAAGTAACACCCTTCCTTTACAAACATGTAGCCTCACTACATTTGGTGTGTCGCTGGACTCGGTTCACCAGTTCTTTACAATCTGTTGAAGTGTTGGATGTAAATATTTCCTATGTGTCTAACAAACATGGGTCATTTAGGCCTGAGCAGTGTAGCACAAATCTTATGTTTTCTAGGCCCTATGGATTCCATGTAGTTATTATTCGGTTAAAGAAAGACGTCATTGCATTCAATTGGAGGAGATTATCTCATTTCAAAAAAATTATGGCTGGTGCATTTGAAATCCATAAAATCCATGGCTATGAACAAAGGCCTTTGTGTTGCCATTCATAACTATGTTGTAAGTTAAGAAGAAGCATGCAATTTTTTTGACAAAATGTCTCAATAAAACACAACTATGATATCTAACAAAATATTTCTTTCAAATATTCTTTGATATATCTACATACCCTATTCTAAATTACCCATTTTGACACAAGTTAGTAAAAGTATATTGATTGGATTGGGCATTTTGTTTTGTTGTTTTGCTTCAACAATCTCTAAGACATTTGCAAATGAGCTAATTTTTGTACATATCTATAGTGCCCACATATTTTGATTTCCATTTTGGAGTACGTTGACTCTATTGTACCCATTGTATTATCTTAATGGAGACATTTGATAATGTGTTACTATCATTAGTATTGTTGATGATGTTATATTATGTGGTATATAAGCATTAGGATGTTAACTCGTTTTGACATGTTATTACTGGGGCATGTGATGTCGATGTACATGGATCATTTTTATGGGTATTGATATGATGTCATGGATAGTTGGATTGTGATCTCGTGGTTTTCTTATTGATACATTATCAATGCATTGTCATAAAGTTTTCTTGGCACACTGGGATGGATGATCATAGTATGATTGACTTGTTTAGATAGCTTTTGATTTTTGTTTGGATTATCTTCATCGTGCATGTATGATATCATATCATTTAGTTTATGGTAGTGGACAATGTATGATGTTTGACTTGAGTGTGCGGGGGTGACGGGTCTTGCCATGTGAGAATGTGGGACTCGGGAAGAGCATCTATAACTACCACAATAGGTCATGATGGTCCAAATTGCCCCCCTTGTTTATCTTTGTATTTTGTCCTCTTTGTTTGGTTTAATGGTTTAAATGTGAATTATACCTCCTCGAGCTTGTATTATCTTATTTATTTACTTATATGGTTGTGCACCCCCTTGATATTTTTTCTAATTTATTAATTTTAACCCCTTTCTCTTAGTGATTGATTGAGTTGTTTAGTGCTAACTTCATCCCATTTTGTGGGATTGGTTTATGATTGTTTGTTTAGGTTAAAAGGGGATTAGGAGCACCTAATCATGGATTAGGTAAGCCCAACTACCTCTCCTAAATGTCATCTCTCTCCAAAAACTCAGATTTGGGAAAGAAGTGACATTTTAGAGGAGTAAAAAAAAGCAAGGGCTAAATTTACCTTGAAAAGAATCCCTTGGCTATATACCTATGGGTGGGTGAGCTCTTTTTAAGGAAAATTGAGCTTGTTTGCCTCTTTTTCCTCTCCTTCAACCACTTTTAATTATGCTCTTAAGGTTTGGGGTATTGATTTGAGATATGGGATGCATGTTTCCCATGTGTGAAGATTGTCATGATTGTTTTGGATTATTACTTTTTTTTTTATGAAATTTGTGGTGCAATTTTGGGGATGGTTGATTGGTTAAATCTTGGGTGAAGGGTGACACTTGCCACCCTCTCATTTTCTTTTGTTTTGGGGTTTCTTTAATATGATCCCTTATTTTGAAGTGATTGGGGTTCTTTTGGTGATTTTTTTGGGGCTACTTTGGGAGCTTTGGAGAAAGAAGAAGGAATTGTTGAAAAGCTTGGAATTGGATTGTGTTTTTGCTTTATGAGGTAGGATCTTATTTTCTTTTGCTTATTGCTTTGGTAATGGAATTGTATTTCTTTCATAGTTGAATTGTTTGTGTTTTAGAAAGTGTCGTGTTTGTATTTTCTTTTTTTTTCTATCCACCCTTGAGGGGAGTGGATTTGAGAATGTGATGGGAAGAGGGGGGAATTCCTTTTATTTTCACCCGTATTGTTTGATGGACAAGCCTTGTTACTAGCACTAGGTTCTTTTCTTCCCCTCTACATTTGGTTTATTGTAGGAGATCATTTATGTTTGGTTTAGAAATCATCTCTTATCTTTGCCTAAGGAGACCTATAAGGTTTGAAAAACATTGGTGAAGAGAGGCATGGAGAGATAACAAGGTTTGGAGTTTTTTGGGATTCTTGGTTACTATGGTTTTAGAAAAACTTAGGGATATCCTTATCCCCTCTTCCCCATCAGTAGAAACATGGATTTTCTCAATGTGTTGTGGCAATTTATATGTTCTTTTGGTTATTTTTGAGTTTTGAAACCCCCTTAGCATCTTGTTTGCTTTCCCTTCCTTCATGTGGTGGTTAGAGGTGTGTTTTTTCCTCTCTCCCATGGGCTTGGAGGGAGGCTAGTATGTTCTTATTTTCATATTGAGGTATGTGATGATGCCAATTGGTTGGGTGGACAACGAAGCCATCTCTTGTGGCCTTTTTGGAAGCTTTTGTTGATGGATTTGGATTTGGAATGAAGTTAGAAACTTGGAGTTGAACTTGGAGAAAATTGTAGATTTTGGAGTTGTTTTGAAGTTAGAAATGTTTGAAATTTTAGCATGTTGTCTCCACTTTGTGGAGGGCTTTTATACTTGCATTTTAAGTGAAATTTCCCCCTTATGTGAGTATGGATGAATGTAATAAATGATTCCTTTCAAAATTATAGTTTGATTGATGTCAAAAAGGATGTTTATTTTCTTGTTAAAAAACTTGGATGTTGTTTTGTTTAAGTTACATAATTAAATTGAAAAAGTGTGTTTTCACCTTAGAAAGGAAATTAATTTACTGTTAGATCCTTCTCTAAAATCCTATAGTTTCCTTTTTTTAAATGAAATTTAAATAATAGGAAAGGAAGAGTTAAATGGTTGTGTTGTTGCAGAAATTTGAAATGAGCAAGTATAGTTCAAGATATCTCTTTTATTATATATGGAACTACTTTATTTACTTCTTTTTCTCAAGAAGAAATTAAAAAACAGACATGCTCAATCCAGTTTTATGCTTTAAAATTTTTGGAAATGGATTTATTTTTATTTCTAAAATGGATTTATTATTACCTTTGTGTTTTTTCTGAAAGCTTGTTGTTTCGCCAAATAGTTGCGTATGTAAGAGAAAAACAGATAAGGTAAGGGTGAGGAGGAATACCTGTGAATGAAGGTGGAAGGTGGAGTGCACGCGTTCTAATTTCCTGATCTAATGTTGATTGCAAGAACTTACTTTTTGTTATGAGGAACTACCTGCGAATACAAAACAAGACCACAAGAGGAATATTAAACAATATATGTCAATGGACTACTTAGCATATGCTAGATCCGGGAAGTGTGATACTTCCTAGATGATTGTCAATCCACTATTTAAAACAACGTAATGCAAGAAATGGTGTAAACCAATAATTTCCTACTGTAGTTGATATGATTTAGGTGTCTCATTCAAGTACAATAAGCAAATATAATCTAATAGGCTAGGTTATGATCAGATCTGGAAGTCAGATAGGTCAATAAGGTGGTTGGGATAGGTCAGGGTCAAGCTTTAGGTGATTTGGTTTATTTAGGTGAATGGTATGAGGTTGTTGTTATAGGTAGATTTACCAGATACAGAGACCGACGTCAGTTTGGTATGACCGATGTTGGTTGAGAGGAGACCGATGATGGTTTGGGTTAACCGGCGTCGATAGGTTTGGGTTGATAGAAAATCAATAAAGTTTGGTTTTGATGATTCTCTGTGATTACACAGAGAATGGACAGAGAATGGTGAGGTAGATGACAGTGCTGGGAGTACTCAGAGAGGTCTGGATTCGAGTATGGAAGGTTGTGAGGTTGTAGGTGGTTAGGTAAAGGGATTGACAGGAAGGTGAGAGGTGATGAGATGCAAAGGAGACTAGGACTCCCAAACAGAGATAAAGTAACTAATCTAAGTATGGAAAGATACAGATCTAAATATACTTACTTGTACTTGCAAACCTGGTGGTTAGATGGAGGTGATTGTTGATCCATGGAACTGGTGGTCAGTGTCATGGTTGTACTTCCCAGAATGTTACCGTGAATGCTTTCCTTTCTTATCAATGCTTGGTCTTGGTTTAGGATGTTTGGATGTGCAGGAGTGCTCTGGTGTGTGCTTTCATGCATATCTATCTTCTCTAAAACTCCAATAATTCTTCCAACCTCTCAAACAAGGTTACCAAAGTGAATATATGGTAACCGACGACGGTTCAGGGTGATCGGTGTTGGTTTCGAGTTGACCAACTTTGGTTAAGGCGAGAAATCCTAGGTTTGCTAAAATGATAGATCTTGGCAATCTTTTTAGCCAGCTCTGTCCATTATCTAGATCAAAATGGAATGTTGCACTTAGATAAGCGGGCATGCGGTTAGAGGAAGAATAGGCATGTGATTTTAGGGTTGAACTAAGTCTTAGTTAATTATGGTAAGTAGGACTAAGTCCTAGTTAGTTATGGTAAGTGGATATTGAGTCCTGGTAAAAAGGAAACATGTTAAGAATAGGTTTATGATGAGGTGTTTAGGTGATGTGGTGGAGTGATGTGTCTAGGTGAGGTGGAAATTAATGTAATTAAGGTATTTAAATAATGAATATTGTGAGCATGGGCATTAATCTAATTATATGTAATTAAATTAATATACATGTGGGGTGAAGGGAGAGTGTGACCCAAATTTGGTGTCTACACTTGTTATATGAATGAATTTGTTGATAGTTTTACAATGATTAATTAAACTAGAAAATCCATATATATAGATATTCATGCATTTTGTGTAATGTTTATAACTAGGTAGTTATATGAATATAAATTATTTGAGCTAAATCCCATAAATCTAAGAATGATAATAAACTATTTGAAAGAAAACCAAAAAACCAAACTTGAATGAAATATATGGTTATCTTGTTATATATGTGTGTGTGTTTATTGTTTTTTAAAATCAAACAAAGTAGTTTAGGGAGGGTTAAACAGTTGCCTGTCCTAACCCCTCATGCTCCTTGTTATCTACATGGCCATGACTGTGATGTGTCCTCCCACCCCTCCTTTGTTATGGTTGTGACATATTGCCACAACCCTCTCCCCCACATACATATTGTAACAGACCACAAAGGGCTTATTTGTATGTCCCTTACTTCCTTCATGCATGCCCGTTTGTGCTTGGACCATCTGTGTGTGTGTGTGTGTGTTTGTGTGTGTCTAAATATTTATAAAACTCTTTCCAGTAAGATATTTAAACATGTAAAGTATTCAAAACCAAAATGCGAATAATAAAAACTTCCATGGCAGCCTTGGTTATGGAATCCTTCCTTCCACAAACAATGTTTTTGAATAAAAGGATAATACAAAAGAAGATTGTGGATCCGTAGACAATAAAACATGATATTCAAACCCTAGACGGGTATGTAAATCAAATGGAAACAAAAAAATGGAGTGACCATCCATTATAGTTGGAGCCTCCATAAAATTATTCATCTCCCTTCTCAGACCTGCATAAAAAAAATCAACAAAGTGGGAGCAAAGTTAAAACAAATGAACTTTTAAAAGGAAAGTAGGGTTTCCTTAGTTGCCCTAAGATCCTACGGTGGAGGGACCTTTAATGTAAGGGCTCTCCTTTAATCTTGGTTTTGCTTTCGAAACATTAATTTTTGCCCCCTCATATTTTTATTTGCTGGGATATACTTTGTTTTTATGGGTAAACATTTTTTACCAGAGCTTTGAACTAGGGGGTTCTTGGGTCCTCTCCCTTACAATGTAAAATATTCATTGCATCTAACATTCAAGGCAACCCATATATAAAAAAGGATGAAAATATGCTACCCTCAGATTATATACACAAAAACCATATTATATAATGAAACAGATGTAGAACATTTGACTAATCAGACAATTTTATCACTTCTTCTTTCACTTAGACCTCCAAGGATTCTACAAACATAGGTTCCTTCTTCCAGGCACTACAATGACAACCCGATCCACCCACTTGAGCAGCTCCCAACATGAAGACATAGGAGGCTTTACCCTTCATGCGGAGCTAAGAAATACATGTTGGAATAGGGCCAATAGGCTCAGACAGAGAATCTAAATCGAAAGGGGCAATATGAGACTAATCGACATCCTTCAGACGACACTTTTGGTGAACAACTACTAAAAAAATCCACAGGGAATGATTCCTCTTTTCCAATTCCAAGACATGTTCCCTAGCAACTAATTTGCCTTCCCCTACAACAAAGTCCTGAAAATAAGCCGAGGGCATGCAATAGTTGGCCACATCTTCCTTTAACCCTACCGCAAATCGAGGCAAGATGATGTGGTAGGCTATTTTCAGAGCTTCCTCCTTATTTTTTCCCAGAAGCAACAGATAGGTGACGAAAGTGAAGGCAATATCTGCATTCACTCTTACTCTTCACCTGCCCTTGACATAATCCTCACCCAAAATTTGTTCCACAACGTTACCAACTAAACCAAAACCAATTCTAAAAATCTTCCGCAACCTGGATGGAGAAATGGGGTCGTAAAAGGCCATCTCCCTTGTTTCTCCCATGAGAAACAAACTAGGATATGGAGGGATTTCCATGAGAACCTTTGCCAAACATCGCATAAACCAAATGCAGAGGAGGAAAAGAAAAATGGAATGAAGATAAAAGAAACATGAACTATAGTTAAAAGTGGCTTCCCATGAGATAGATCACATCATTAAATGGCATCATGATTTGCTTCACCCTTTACAATGATGGCCAAGTTAGGCCATTTTGTAATATCATTATAAATTAATGCTTCTTCCACTTGTGTTACCTTGAAATTGGCTAAGAAATCAACCACAACATTAGCCTCTCTGAAAATATGACCTATAGTCCACGTGGCCACTTTTTCTAACCAAAAGAGTGTATTAGAAATATAATAATCCAAGTCTCAATGAGAGGCCTTAACATTTTTTATTGTCTGAATAATGACCTGAGAATCTCCTTCAATGAGGAGATGGGAGTATATGCTCTCTACTGCTAACTTCACCCTGAAGAGGAGTGTTTGAGCCTCGGCCAAGTTGCAGGACCCAGCTAGAAGACGAAAAGAATCTGATCTAATCAAAACTCTCATCTCATTGAGAATGATACACCTCGCCCCTAAAAGCCCGGGGTTTCCCTTGGAAGCCCCGTATAAATTAATTTTGCAAAACCCAGGGGGGGTGGGGATGGGATATAATTTTAATCCTAACTTAGAAATAAATTAAAAGGGGCATGTGTCCATTGGGTGACCAATTGGACCCATGCCCAACTTTTATACCCTTGTGGGCCTTTTTTATAAACCTTTATATTATTTATGGATTTAAATTACTTTTACTTAAATCAACTTAATTAAGTTGGCTTATCGCAATCGTATCAATGTAATTAAAATATTTAAATGCCTTACTTAAGTGGTATTTTGTCATTTTTGTTGTTAAAATTTTCGTAAATGTGATTTAATTGCATTACTATTAACAAAAAAATATTGCGAGTTATTTTATTATTATTTTACGTGTTTCCTTTGGCAGTTGTTAGCTAGTTTTGGACACACGCCCATTGGGGGCGCGACATTTGGTATTAGAGAGCGGTTTCGACACCAAATACTTTGGGGTTAAAATTGTAGCTAGTTAGTAGCTTGAGTCAGGTAAATCACCCAATGAATGAATGTTTCCACATAACCTAATGTACCTTTCTCCCCCATGTGCAGGATGTCGAGGCACGGTACCAAGTGACGTGTAATAATGACTTGAGGTCATGAAAAATCTCTCTTAGATCCTCGTAGAGAAAATTTTGGGCCGTAGATATTAGATGCACTACAACAGATGATGGAAGTTTTGCAGGATCACCTTCCAGTACAGCCAGTGCCAGTCGAGGAGGTCAGTTAGTATGAGAGTGAGATGCATCCAGATGAGGGCTCACATTCTGCCAAACACCATCGTGACTCACATCAGTTTGAGAGGTCTTGTAGGCATTCCATACAGGTTGAGAGAGCAACAGGGCCACACCTTCATGGTCAGACAATAGACGGAGCTATCAAGGATATTCTTCATCTTTAGCCACCTACTTATAGAGGGACAATTGATGGGTTTGGAATCAAGTCATGACTCCTTAGTCCTAACAATTGCTTCATGTTGCACCCATATGGGAGCAACGTCAAGGCCCATCTTGTCATATACCTCCTCTGAGACGCATCAATCTTTTGATAGAGGAATGAGGAGAGGAATCTCTATTTGACACATGAGATAGTTACATGGAGTTATTTGAGGAGCATTTTCAAGCCTGATACATGTATGAGCACTTTATCTAGAAGATGATTGATGAGTTTCATGATCTTCGACATGGACCATGCACTACAACATATTATGAGTGTCATTTGCTGGACCTATTGCAGTATGTGAATTATCTTCAGGATGAGAAATTTTAGGTCATTAAGTTCATCAGGGGCCCGAATGTAGACTTGGCAGGGGAAGTCAGGATTTTATCTCTTATGACCTTGGAGAAGGCGGTAGTGAAGGTTTACTTGGTATAAGAGAATAGGAACATGGCTCAAGGGTCCCGAGATAAGAATGGGAATACATTATATGAGGGAGTTCTTACTTTTCAAGATCACATGTCACAAGGCTCTGCTCCACCCCAAGAGGAGGTTTTAGGCCCACTTAATCAACTCAAAGACCCCCTCCATACCCACAACAACACTTACAACACTAGGCTCCTTAGTAGCATAGGTCTAGACCTATTCATGACAGTCAGATAGGTAGGGGCCGAAGAGGTCATATTCTAGGTAGAGATTGGAGACCAGGTAGTCAACAACCCTTTCTGACTCATTTATAGTAGTCCACTAGGGAAAGACCCATGGGCTCAATTCATCATATTACAAGAGGGAATCCCTTATAGATAGAGACACTGAGATGTTTTATTTGTGGAGCTCCTGACCATTATGCTCATTTTTTTCCATAGAGACCCTCTTTTTCCAACAGGCAAAAGGCTCCTATTTCTGAGTAGACCTTGGGTGACATAGGGCACGCTCACTACATCTATGCCATAGTGGATAACAATTAGGCCGAGCACCAGGCCATGGTTATAAGACCACATGTATGAACAAAGGTATATTAACTACTATTTTATTTGATTTTGGTGCTTCTGATTCTTTTATATCACCTTCTTTAGTGGATTGATGTGGGCTGGTGGCTTCTAGGCAATCAAACAGATGTCAGGTAGAGTTGGCCATTGGGGCCAAGCTCTCCATTAATACCTATGTTGAGTGTTGTATTATTGATCTAGGTGTGTTTCCAACTATTGTAGACCTTTGGGATCCTATGAGGTTGTTTTGGGTATGCGTTGGATTGATTCTTATCGGGCCAAGGTTGATTTTCAGAACAAGATCATTGAGTGTTATGATGACCTGGGTAGTTCAACAGTGATATATGGGGTTCAGAGACTAGTCTCTTTACGTATGATCTCCTTCGTGTAGCTCAAGCTGAACATATATAAGGGTTGTCAGATGTTTGTTATCATGATCAATGATAGGTCATAAGAGACTCCAACGAGCTCACCTCTTGATGATCATCCTATTTTGAGAGATTTTGTTGTTTTCTTTCCTAGTGAGAATTTTGGTATGCCACCATGTAGAGAAGTGGATTTCATGATTGAGCTCGTATTAGGTGTTGGACATGTTTCTCAAGAACCTTACAAGATGATGACTCCTGAGCTTTGTGAGCATAAGATTTAATTAGAGGAGTTGGTAGAGAAGGGTCTCATATGACCTGTGTGTCTCCTTGGAGTTCATCAATGATATTTGTGAAGAAGAAGGATATATACCTTCATTTGTGTGTCAATTTTAGGTAGTTGAACAAGGTAATGGTGAAGAATCGTTATCCTCCCCCTCAAATAGATGACATGTTTGATCAAATGTAGGGAGTTAGGGTGTTCTCTGAGATTGATCTTAAGTCAGGATACTATCAAATACATGTTACAGAGGCATACATCAATAAAATAGCTTTTCAAACTCGGTATGGGCACTAACTACGAGTTCATGATGGTTCCCTTTGGATTGAATAATGCACCATCAATGTTTATGAGCCTCATGAATGGGGTTTTTAAGAAATTTTTGGATTAGTTTGTCACTATATTCCTTGATGATATTTTTCTTTACTCATGCTTAGTAGAGGATCACTAAGAGCATTTGAGACAGGTGTTGCTGATTTTTAGGGACCACAAGATTTTTGAGAACTTGGAGAAGTGTTTCTTCTTCTAGTTTGAGATCAGTACTTGGGCCACATCATTATAGCTGAGGGTATCTTTGTAGATCCCTCAAAGACTTGAGCTATCCTTGATTGACCAGCCCCCACCATAGTGATAGAGGTTCAAATTTTCATGGTATTAGCTGACTACTATCACAATTTTGTTCATGAATTCTCTAGGATTTCTCATCCTATTACTTCTCTTGAGTTCAAACGGAAGAAGTTATTTTAGTCATAGAAGTGTGAGCAATATTTTTAGTTTTTTAAAGAAAATTTGACTTCTACTCCTATTCTTGCAGTCCTAGATCCTTTGGCAGATTTTGTGGTTTGCACTAATGCTTCATTAAAGGGACTTGGGGCGGTTCTCATGTAAGAGCATCACATTATTCCTTTTGAGTCCCGTAAGCTCAAATATTACAAGCTTAATTACCCTATCCGTGATCTTGAGCTTGCGGCAATGGTACATGCCTTAGTCCATCAGAGGCACTACCTTTTGGGTAGTCTATTTGTTTTGAGGACCGATCATTTGAGTTTGTAGAACATCTTTTTGTAGCTCAATCTCAATGCTCGACAATGACGTTAGATGTAGTTCCTTTGTGAGTATGATATGGATTTTCAGTATATCAAGGGAAAGGATAATTTCATCACAGATGCCTTGAGTAGAGGACAACATGAGATTTTTGCCTTAATCTTACAATCAGACCTTCAGGATAGGATCCTTCAGTATCTACCTAGTGACAAATTTTATGAGGGTGTCAGATGAGTGGTGGAGTCACAAAGGCCCTTAGAGGGCAAGTATGTTTGTTTTACTTTAGATATTAATTGTCTTCTCTGGTATCTGAGGCAAATTTATGTGCCTAGGGCATGGGATTTGTGTATTTTTGTTATTTCTGAGGCACGTCTAGCCCCTTGTATGAATCATCCTAGGGTAAAGAAGATGCATGCAGACTTGAGACAATTGTAATGTTAGCTAGGGTTGCATCGTGATATTACAGATTTTATAGCCTGCTGTTTCAAGTGCCAAAGGGTGAAGGTAAAACATTCTTACCTTGCGGGTCTTCTCTATCCACATGAAATTTCAGAGTGAAAGTGGGATGTGGTATCTATGGACTTTATATTTGGTCTTCCTACTTCAATCGTATCATCATGATGTCATCATGGTGACAGTGGAAAAGTTGACCAAGGTTACCCAATTTTCTCCTATGAAGTTCACTTATAATATTGTCACCATAACACAAGTTTTCCTTAATGATATTGTGAGAATGCATGGTGTTGGTGCTCAATTTGATCTCGCCCCATTTGTCCTTGAAATTCTTCAATTGATGGGCTCTGTCATATTTTCAATCTCCCTGTATTAATGCGTGAAAGCTTTGTCGTTCATTTGGTTACCATGATCAGTCCTTTCCTTTGGTCGAGGGTCACTTTAAGTCGAGAATTTGTTTTTTGTTCCTCTGTCCATGTGGAAGACTTTGTAACTTGGGCGTAAAATCAGGTTTTTTCCCTTCCTTTCATTTTTCCAAACTCATGTTTTGTTTTCCCTGTCAATTTTTGTCCCAATACCTGTGGAAAAGTGGTCCTTTATGATTAGATGTGGCTCGGTGGATCACATTTGGGCCTTATATCATTTCCAAATTCTCTGTCTTAAAAGAAAGATTCATTTCCTAGGCCGAAATGGTGATTTACCTGCATTTTACGGTTTGACGGGTGTGTTTTCCCCTTTAAATTTATATCTCAGCATCTGTGGAAATGTGGCCCTTTTTGATTGGATGTGGCTTGGTGGGACACTTTCAAACTCTAAGGCCCGCTTCAACTCAAGTCTTGTCCACATGGAGGTCCTGCGCTCATCTGAAAAGTCACCTCTTTGTTTGACCTTTGGAGTTGCGCCAGGGAGACACGTGGAGGTTTTCGCTACCCTCGCCCAGACTTAGACATTTTGTTTATGCGGCCGGTGCAACTTTGTCAGACCATTGATGTGTGGAGGTCCGGCTCTCATTTGAGGATCTGCCTCTAGGTCCTACCTTAGCATTTTCACCAAGGAGACATGTGGTGAGCCCACGCTTATTTGGGGTCTCCAGTTTTGGGGACCATCTCAAAGTTGCACCAGGGATACACGTGGAGGCTTCTGCTAGATCCTCTCCGTACTTAAAATTTTCAAGAAACTTTGTAAGGCCTGGGACACGTGGAGGGATCGTGCCTATTTGGGGACCTGCCCCTAAATTTTATTTTTGAAGGAGCGTCATGGGTACATGTGGAAGCTTCCACTCACTCTGCCCTTACTTGGACTTTTCAACGGCTGACGAAACTATCTCGGACCCTAGACACATGACACATTTTGCTTGTTCCCTAAATTCTTTCAACAAAACTCTGTTGGACTGAAACACGTAGCGAGCCTGCACTTGTTTGGGGTCTCCACTTTTGGGCACCATATCAAAAGAGTGCACCATTGAGACACGTCGAGGATTCCGCTGATTCCTTTTTATACTAAGATTTTTCAAAGACCAAAACGCATTTTTCTTGGACCCAATGACACGTGGAAGGCCCGCGCTTGTTTTGAAACTTACCTCTGTACCTCAACTTTGTAGTTACACCAATAAAACACATGGATGGCTCTAATCTATAGATTGAATAAGGGACAAAATCAACGGTTGCTGTGCATTTCACCTATTTTTTGCACCATTTTTACTAGCAAGACTCCTAGAGATGTGAATACACATTGTTTTTCATCATTAATTTTGATGAAATTCCTTGTTATTTTTGTCTACAAAGTGTCATTGAATGGATTTAGAACTTAACTTGTGAGTCCATTAAATGGATTTAGAACTTAATTTGTGAGTCCAAAGATTGTTAAGGTTGATATTTTGAAATTGGAATTGTTGTGGCCACTTACAAACACGTGAATTACTAGAGAAGATGGATGTAGGGACAGAGTTACAGAGGAAAGAGAGGGAAAAGGATGAAATGATGTATGTGGTAGATGAAAAAGATGAAAAAGGTGTTGTCCTCGAGAGAAAAAAGGATTACCTATCAGATCCAGTTGTACAGAGCCTCAGGAGAATGATTAAAACGGGGATTTCTCACATGACAAAATCAGAACGATTAAAAGGAATATCGAAAAGTTGTGGCATGACATCCTAGTCATTAGTCAAGGGTTTGAGAAATGTGATCAGTTCATGATTTGTCCACTTGGCAGTTACGGGTGTAAATTTGTTAAACGTCACGTTCTAAGATAAATTGGTAACAAGCAAAGGTCCCTCGAATATTCTTCTTTTTTAGGGGGGAAATTTGGGATGAGTGAGCAAGTGAAATGTATAAATTCAATGAGAATACTCTTGCAAAGGGTCGGGGGTTGAATTCTTAAGAGAAAATTTGAGAGAGCCCATCTTCCTGAGAGACCAATCCAAGAAACCTATTAATTTCTTGTGTTTTAGATTTCAATCACGTCAAGCTGGTTGCGAGTGTACAGTCATTGACAAGCTTTGAGACTATTCAAAGAAACATTCCCCTACTGATGAATCTAATAAATTTTGAATTAATCTGTGTCAATCTTGGACCAATTTGTGTCTAGTTTATTTCAAAATGTCTACAAGTAGTTTTTCTTATTCCTATTGCAATCTTGTGTTAAAGTCCCTCTGAATCACACAGGGTCTCGTCCCTGTGATAGTTTAGTGGCATTTGTAATTTCATTTCAGAAGAGCCTTCATCCTACGATGAGATAAACAATTTAAAATCATTTTACTGTCATTTGTTGATAAAGATTGTCTGTAAGCCTTTAAGTGTATCTTAGGCGGTGAGGAACCAGGGGTATTTGATGCTTAATTGAGTCGTTGGCTCGATCCTGCGTGTTAAATTCTTGGAGATTGTGTGAAACCGTGCAAATCTAGGCCTCCATTGATGCACACCTTCTGGTTGAAGGAGTATTTTAGCTATTTTGAAGCATTCTATCATTTAGTTTTCCAAATGTTATGAAGGTTCTCAATGATCTGGCATAATCAATTTTATCCTGCTTAATCTCCCACCAAAATTATTCAAAACAATGAATCCTACCTGAACTACCCCTGTTTTCCATGTATGTCCACAAATGTATAAATTCTACTACTAAAATATGTAGAAGCAATCAGGATTCCATAATGTCTTTAGTAACCTTAGCCATGTCTAGGAAATATCACCATTCTTTAGAAGTGACAACTCATGAGAGTTAAATTGTGGTGCATTGATCATATTTTCTCAGGGTCCCCTTTCAAATTTGTGCAAAGAAGGATATCTTCATTCTCCTTCACCGACAAAGGTTACAAAATGGGTCCTCTCACCCTGGTTGAAAGGCACGACCTAAAGTAGCGAGGATAGATCAAATCCTCAATGAAGGTGCTATCCATTTCTCCAATGCCCGAGTGACAAAGAGTAAGACAAATCCCCTCCCTGACTACAAAACGACTCATAATATGATATTGTCTGTCTCTCAGTGTCTTGCTAAATCTTTGATGCTTCTCGGTTTCCAAGGGAGAATAAATTTGGATACCAACACATGGGATTCTGAGGACTTTAATTTATGATCAAGACACCATTTATACTTCAGAATTCTTGACATCTTTTTAGTCAACTTTGGGCACACAGATTAATTTCATATATGTTTATCACCCAAAGACAAATGGACATACAAAGAGGGTAAACCAAGTCCTTGAGGATATGCTGAGGATGTACTTAATGGATCAATGCTGAGAAGAAGTGGGATCACTATTTATACCTTGTAGAGTTTTCATGATAATAAAAACTTCCACAACTCGATTGGCATAGTGCTTATTAAGCTTTAGATGGGAGACTGTGCATGACACCTTTAAACTGAGATAAATTAGATGATAAAATTTTTCTTGGTCTGGCTTACCTTTAGGACATGGAGAAGCAGGTTATCCTTATTATACAATGTTTGGAGTAGGCTCGTACACGCTGGAAGGCTTATGTTGATACTAAGAGGGTTAAGTGTCACTTCCTAATGAGCGATAAGGTATTTTTGAGAGCACATCCATACAAGAGTCCAATCCATTTTGGAAAGGGGTCTAAGCTTTCTCCTCATTTTGTGGGTCCTTTTGAGATCTTAGAGGTTATTGGTATTGTTGCTTGCCTGCTTAAGTCTACCACCACACCTATCTCGTGCCCACGATGTGTTCCATATTTCATTGTGTTGCGGAATTATGTACCTGATATCTCTCATGTTTTGGATTAGTCAACCTTGTAGGTGGAGGCCAAAGGACATTGGACACTTTGGATCCCATGTGCATATCTGAAGCACAAGAGGATGACCCTTTGGGGGAAAGACTTAGACCAGGTTAGGGTTCAATAGGATAGATACGATAAGAAAACAAGCTACCTGGGAGGATGTGACACCTTTGAGGGCCCGATTCTCCTTACCTCTTCTAGTGAGTCCCCAAGGAAGTTCAATTCCTATGAGAAGGGTATCTAGTGCCCATATTATTTTCATTTCCAATTTATGACTATGCTGACTGATTGTACCCATTGTATTATTGCTGATGTTATTATATTATTTGAATTATGTATTACATCAGGATGCTAACTTGTTTTGATAGGTTATTGTTATATTATGTGTGATGTATATTGATCATTTTTATGGGTATTGCTATATGATGTCCTGGATAGTTGACATTGTTACTTGGGTTTTTATTATTAATAGAGTATGATGTATTGTTGATAAATTTTATCTTGCCACATTGGATATGAGATCATGTATAGTTGATTTGTTTAGCTAGATCTTGTGACTTTTTTATTGATTATCATCGTAGTAGAATGTATTATCGTAACATTTAGTTTATAGGTAATGGGCATGGTATGATGCTTGAATTGAGTGTGTAGGTGACATGTCTTGCCATGTGAGAATGTGGGACTCAAGAAGAGACATCTGTGATTAGCACAATAGGCCATGATGGGCCAAATTTCCTCCCCTTGGTTATTTTTGTATTTTTGTTCACTTTGTTTGAGGCATGGTTTAAATGTGCAATTATACCCGCTTTGAGCAGGTATCATCTTATTTATTTGTTTCTATGGATGTGCACCCTCATTTTTGATATTTTTTCTAGTTTATTAACTTTAACCTTTCTCTTAGTGATTGATTGAGTTGTTTAGAGCTAACTTCATTCCATTTTGTGGGATTGGTTTGTGGATTACTTGTTTAGGTTAAAAGGGGATTAGGGGAACCTAGTCATGGATTAAGAAGCCCAAATATCTCTCATAAATGTCATCTCTCTCTCCTAAAATTCGGTTTTGGGAAAGAGGTGACATTTTGGAGGAGTAAAAAACAAGCATATGGATAAATGTACCTTGAAAAGATCCCTTAAGCTATATACCTATAGGTGGGTGAGATCTTTTCAAGGCAAATTGAGTTCATTTGCCTCTTCTGCCTCCCTTTTCAACCACTTGTTAATAATGATTCTTGATTTTGGGGATTGATTTGAGATATGGGATGTATGTTTCTCCATGTGGAGATTGCCATGATTGCTTTGGCTATTATTACTTTTTTCTTTTTATGAAATTGTGGTGTAATTTTGGGGATGCTTGATTTGTTGAATCTTAGGTGAAGGGTGAGACTTGTCACCCTCACATTTGCTTTTGTTTATTGGATCTCATTCTAAATGATCCCTCATTATGAAAGGATTGAGGTTCATTTTGTGATTTATTTGGGGGGTTACTTTGGGAGCTTTGGAGAAAGAAGTAAGGAATTATGGAAAAGCTTGGAATTGGATTGTACTCTTACTTTGTGAGGTAGGATCTTATTTTCTTTTGCTCATTGCTTTGGTAATGGAATGGTCTTGCTTTCATGGTTGAATTGTTTCATGTTTTAGAAAGTGTTGTGCTTGTGTTTGGTTATGTTTTTCTCCATCCACCCTTGAGGGGAGTGGATTTGAGAATGTGATGGGAAGAGGGAAGAATCCCTTTCATTTTTTTCACACTCATTTCTTGATGGACAAGCCTTGATATGTTCTTTTAGTTTTCCCCCTACATTTGGTTTGTTATAGGAGATCATTCCATTTGGTTTGGAAATTATCTCCTATCTTTTCCTAAGGAGACCTATAAGGTTTGATAAACTTTGGTGAAGAGGGGAATAGGATAAGGGGAGATAGAGATAAGAGGTTTGAAGGCTTTTTAGGATTCTTGGTTACTGTGGTTTTTGAAAAACTTAGGGATATCCTTCATCCCCTCTTCCCCATTAGTAGAATCATGGAGCTTCTCAATGTATTGTGGCAATTCTATTGTGTTTTGGATATGTTGTGAGTAATTGAAAGCCCTTTGGCATATTGTTTGTTTTCCCTTATCCTATGTGGTAGTTAAAGACATGTCTTTCCTCTCTCCCATGGGCTTGGAGGGATGCTAGCATGTTCTCATTTTGTTATTGAGGCATGTGATTATGTCAATTGGTTAGGTGGACAACCAAGCCATATCTTGTGGCCTTTTTGGAAGCTTTTGATGTTGGATTTGGAGTTGGAATGAAGTTGGAAACTTGGAGAAAGTTGTAGAGTTTTTTAAAGTTGGAAAAATGTATAAATTTTAGCATGTTGTCTCCACTTTGTGGAGGGATTTTGTACTTGTATTTTAAGTATGGAAATGTCCCCTTATGTGAACATGGATGAATGTAAGAAAGGATGCCTTTAAAATTGCAATTTGGTTGATGTTGAAAGGATGTTTATTTTTCTTGTTGAAAAACATGGTTGTTGTTTTGTTTAAGTTACAAAATTAAATTGGAAAAATGAGTTTTCACCTTAGAAAGGAAATTACATTTGCTGTTAAATCCTTCTATAAAATCCTATACTTTCTTTTCTAAAAAATGAAATTGAAATAATAGGATAAGGAATGAATTAAATAGTTATGTTGTTGCAGAAAATTTGACAAGTATAGTTCAAGATATTTCTTTTATTATATATGGAAAAGGTTTATTTGTTTCTCTTTCTCAAGAAGAAAGTAAAAAATGGACTTTCTCAATCTAGTTCTATGTTTTACAATTTTTGAAAATGGATTTATTTTTATTTTTGAAATGGATTTATCATTACCTTTGTTTTTGTTTTGAAAGCTTGTTGTTCTATGACTAAATTTGTTGATAGTTTTACAATGAGAAATTATTAGATAAAATATTGTTCGAGGTGTCACAAGGTTTTATATAAACATGTGTGTGTGTGTGTTTATAAAAAATTTGGGGTAAGATTATTCTCAGATATCACATTGTTATCTACACGACCATGGCTATGCCATGGCCTCCCACCCCTCCTTTGCTACAGCTGTGGCAGATTGCCACAACCCTCATGTATGTGTAATATATCCTCTCCCCCTATACATATTGGAAAATCTCACGAAGGGCTTGGTCGTATGGCCCTTGCTTCCTGCCTGCACACCCATTTGGACTTGTACCATCCATTTGGTATATATATATATATGTATGATATAACTTGTACCATCCATATATATATATATATATATATATATATATATACAATATATATATATAACAATATAAACAATATAAAACTCTTTCGAGTAAGAGATTTAAACTTGTAAAGTATTCAAAACCAAAATAGGAATAATAAAAACTTCCATGACAATCCTGGTTGTGGAATCCATTCTTCCATAAATAATGTTTTTGAATAAAAGAATAATACAATAGAAGATTGTGGATCTGTAAACAATAAAACATGATATTCAAACCCTAAACGGGTATGCAAGAATAAAAAAATGAAGGAGTGACCATCCATTATAGCTTGAGCCTCCATAAAATTCCTCCTCTTTCTATGACTTGGATCCAAAATAAAATTAAAAAATGGGAGCAAAGTTAAAACAAATGAAATTTTGTGAGGAAGCCATAATTACATTAGGGCTTCCTTAATTTCCCTAAGATCCTATGGTGGAGGGCCCTTTGATATAAGGGATCTCCTTTAATCTTGGCTCTCTTTTGAAATGTTTATTTTTCCCCCTTATATTTTTATTTGATAGGATATAATTTTAATCGGAACTTAAAAATAAATTAAAAGGGGCATGGGTCCATTGGGTGAACAAATTGGACCGACGTGTAACTTTTATACACTTATGGGCCTTTTTATAAACCTTTTGATTTAATATAAATGGAATTAAATATATATTTCATAGTAATTACTCTAATAAATGATATACAAATGATAATATATAACAAGACACAAGCAATAAAGCATGCAACGATGTGAAATCCTTCATAAACGAGAGATAAAGGGGCTTAGTTGATTTATGAGTGATCTGGAAGTTGAATGAGCTGGGAAGTTGTTGGAACAAAGTGATAACAGTGTTGTTAGGGCTGACTGGAGATTTTGAGACCTCAGAGTGTGTTAGACAGAAACACCCACGGGAGGATAGGAGTGCCCAGGCGCTAACATCTGTTTTGAGGTCTAATGTCTTTGTAGATGCTTGATATCTGATCTTTTTTATACATGAGGAGCTTCACTATTGATATATGTTTTTTGCTATGGTTCTACTCTAATGTCATCAGTCATACCTATCACCTATAAAACCAATTAAATTAAAATGGAAATAACAACCTATTGTAGTTTAATATAAATGTTATGGAAAGCAATAAATGATGGCTAAATAAATATAAAAAGTGACCGAAGCAACTAAATAAATAAAATATGAAACCCTTATGTGCAAGGAAAGTTAGAAAGAGCTTAGTTTATTCAGTAACTATTTGGGAGTGTGTCACAGAGAAGACTGGATGAGAAGAATATAAGAATGACTATGCAGAGGCTAAAAAAAGTGAAGATTCAAGTTTTCTGAGTAGACGGGGGCACCTGGGGAAGGATGAGGGTGCCTGAGGCGCCTTGGTCTGAGATATGGGCACTCTGGTCTATGTAGGAGGTCTATAAACTAGTTTTGCAGGGTCATCAAGTGATGTTAAGCCTTAACTTCCAATCGCGTATATGTCGTTGAACTGCATTGTATGTCGTTGGTAATCAAAGATGAATAAGAGACCTGTAAAACCCCGATCCAAGCATCAAATCCGTTAAAAAGTAAATATTCAAATGAAGGGGTTAGACTGTCCTCAGTGGCCATAATGGTGGACTTACTAACTAAGCGTTGCACTACATTTTAGACTCAAATGTAGTTCTAGGTGTGTGTGTGAAAATCCATGCCGTAGGTGCTCTTTTGCCAATCACACTTTGTGAAGTAGCGAGTAATAACTAGATGTATAAATGTAATAAATGGTGGATGGAATAGAATAAACTTCCCTCCTATGCAGTGTGATGTAGATGAGCCAACCTTGTCCCTTGTGATGAAGATAAATGGAATACAAATGGAGCTTTAGATACCTTAGATGGAATACAACCTTAGGTGATGATAGTAGTGTATAGTGTTTGGTCCCTCATTATGGTCTCATAACTTTATATTTATATGGTTCTCTTGATCTAATTTCATAATTAACCCCAAAGAGGTCGACCACTAAAAATATATAAAGATCAAATGGCTAGAAAGTTCCCAAAAGATGGAATTAAAGTGGGAAGAGGATTAGAGTGCCTGGGGTGATCCAGTACTGGCTTGGGTGCCCCAGTCAGGGGTAGCGTGATGCAAAATGACAAAAATAGACTCAGCATGTATATGCGGAAGGTCGGCAATGACAATATAAAGCAAAGTAAAATGGCCGAAAGATGGGGGTTAATTAGTACTTTCTTCACTCAAAAAACATATGAAGAGTAGTATGAGACCGAGACTAAATAATACCCAAAGTGCGTGATTTTGTGTCTATATTTGCCCCCACTTTATGTTGGTGAGTGGAAAACTCGATAACATAAAGTATATAGAGATGCATACCTGATGTCCATGTAGAGTGATGTAGAAAGTGCGCCAAAGGACTAGAAAAAGTGTGGAGTGACAAAAATATGAAGCTTGGAAAATAAAGATGTAAAAGAGAAAAAGTGATGAGAGTGAACTTAGGGTGGAAACATGTCTGTAGTTTCCGATGTGTTTAATGTACCTACATGTTAGTATGAGGTGTGTGCTTTCGTAAAATGTTGTTGTTGACGCCATTTTTGTTGTTGACTGTTTGCTTCTCATACAAATAGACCTGCAAGGAGAAGATGATCAAGTAGTCAAATACACATGTATATATGTGTAAAAACACATGTAAGGATGCATGTATATAGTAAAAAGCATATAACGGAAATGAAAAAGGAACATGTGTACCTGACTCGTGATGAGAAAAAGGGTGAATAAAGGATATCCTATACTATGAGTTTTTTGGGTGATCTCATGCCACCCTGGCTAAAGAAGTGTAGGGAAAAAGCTGTATTATTCTCCAATCTGTAACTACTTCACTGAAGATGTATGAAGAGATATTTGTACTGGCTGGTTTTTTGGGTGATGTGATGCCAATGGCTGAAGTAGTGTAGAGAGGAAATCCGATGTATCCTCTAACCTGCAAATGATCCCCAAAATGTCAAGGACTACCTGTCCTGTAAAAGCCACGGTGTATGGGGTTTTTAGACTAGTCTGAACCCACTCACTGTGTAATCCACAATTTCAAGGATGGAAACTGAACTAAACCATATTGATAGAAAGCACTGAATAGTGCGTAAACCCCCAAATGATGCCCTCCTCTTTGGGGGCACATGCGATGTCACAGATAGGAGGATGCGGTTCCAAAAGAGGACCAACCACATGCATTGTGCCCTGCAGGGGGGAGGGAATGCACTTGGTAGAAACTAAGGCATGCATAAACAAATGGCTAGAAAACAAGTGTTAGTATGAACAAGCATGCATGTAAAAAACAAGTGTAAGCTACACAAACAATGTAGAATCTAGAAAATAAGTAAACACGCAAGAAGATAATCATAGACTGCCAAAGCAAGAGGAAAACATGGGACACCACTCATGATGTTGTAAGACACACAAGGCCATAATGGCCGCATACAAATAAACAAGTGTGTACACCAAGCAAAGGGAAATGCCCGCATACAAGAGCAAATAATAGACAAGTAATAGTAGACAAACAAATAGATAGCCATGGAAGCAAGTAATCCTACAAACAAATGATGCACATGAAGCACCCGTTAGAATGTTAGAAAGATAATTAGTATGACAATAATGTTTATAAGTAAGTAATGTAAAGTTCTAAGTACAAAATAAAACAATAACACATGTAGTGTACGAATGTGGATACCCCCAACAACCGTTGTAGGAGTGGTAAAAGGTGACCATCCATGTTGCGTGTAAGAGACCTATATATTTGACCACAACTAAAGAAAGACATGAATGTGCATGTGTATATGGTAAAGATAATGACATATAAGAGATCTAGCTAGCATGCGTAGTAAAACTAACATGAACAAGCAAATGTAAGCAAAAGTAAATGCAACCAAAATATGTAACATGTTGTAGATGGATGGAGTGGAATGTAAGATGGATGATAGGAGTTGCATGCCCCATGAGTGAATGAAGTTGTATGCAATGAGGTTCATTTAGTTTTCCCCCTCAGCAGTCAAGAATGAACCATAAATGAGAGTGTGTCATCGGGAAATTATCGAAGTGTGTGTTGTGTCGAACAGATTGTGATGAATGTGTATATGTAGTGATGATATGCAACCTAGAGATAAATACATGATGGTGTATCCTAAATCCAATATCATGATGAGACAAATAAAGGGAGTGGTCATGTAGCCTAGAGCGTATACCACTACAATATGAAGGAATGGGTGACCATTTAGCCTATAGCGTATGTCACTAACCTAGTAATGTCACATGATAGAAGGATGAATAATGATCGTGTGAGTATGATAAGGTCCATTTGATTTGTAAACCCTCAGAAGTCAAGTATGGATCAAAGAACTAGAGTGCATCATAGGATAGTAAGTGTAATGCAGAGAAGAAGATGTAGGATGTGTGATGATTAAACGACCATGTGATGAGCAAAATGTGTAAATATGCAATTTGTAAAATGTAATGCAAGATGTGTAAATAGACTAATAGTGTACATTGTGTGTTATGTAGTATGTAAGATGAGGGATATGTAATGTTAGACTCATAAAAAATTGGAGTGTGACACATGTATGATGAAGACTAATATGATGCATGATGTATAGATGCGCAAATGTCAAAATGATGTAGACTAAATGTAGAGCGTATTAGGTAAGATGTAAGACATATGATGCAAGATGTATGAAGAGTCGTAATATGTAGCATTTATTGTGTAGTGTGTGAGGTTCATGTGTAGTATGCCGTCAATAGTCAAGTGTGAACCGAAGCACAAGAGTGTGTTATCAAGTAATGGTCAATGCTAAAGTGTGGATGAATATGCCTATGCGAGCATATTGATGTATGATTATGCATATATGAGAGATGTGTTGACACTAGTATGAGGAGGGGGGTGTGTTGGATGTTATGCCCCCCAAGTATGTAAGATGAAGGATGCAATCATGTAATGTCATCTAAAAGATCATAGCTTCTAGGGTCACAGTCGAATGGATAAGCATTGGTGACTTGGTAAGCAATAATGTCTATTTGATCATGTAATGAGCCATTAAGTTGTAAGTTGTACATACCCATAACATATTCCTCATTAGTAAATGGAGGAAGTGGACAACTGTGCGCATACCAATGAGTGAAATTTTGCATATAACCAAGAAAGGAACTATTGCAAATAAAGACATGACCAAAAGGCATGGGGAAAGAAATGTCTATATGATCTGGATTAAGAGTGCCCCTAATGTCATCAAGCCATGATTTCCCTAATGTAAGTGGTGTAGATTGAGGATCATGTGTGAGAAAGACCGTAAGGTGAAAGACACGGGCCATAAGTGATAGTGATGCGAACAAACCCATAATAAAGATGAGAAGTGTATGATGTAGGATAGAGGTCCTCAAAAGCAAAGCCTTGTCGAGCCAAACCCTCATGTGTACATATAGTGTCATCCTAGGTAGGATAAAATGGAATATGTTCCCAGTATGAATTATTCATAAAGAGTGTGCAAGTAAATGGTGGGAATGTAGATTGTACATGTGAAGGTGTAGGTGATAGAGCGGTATCCACAGACTGGACAGGCCCGTGATAAGAAATAATAACAGTAGTAGTAGCAAGTGGCATAAAATAAACTACATTGATCACACAAATGAAAACTTCAAATGGTGACAAGTGAGGTGGTTTATCCATGGGCTGATGATAATCTATAGTGGTGTTAATATTTGAAGGGATCGTAGTCACGAAAAATGGTGTATTTAACGCCTTCATGTAGGAACTTAAGACCCTGATATACAACAACTTACATGGTGTAAAGCCATGGCCTACCCAACAAACAACTATAAGGTATAGACACAAAATCATGCACTTTAGGCATTATTTAGCCCGATATTATACTACTATTTAGAAGGTTCTCAAGTGAATAAAGCACTAATTAATCCCACCTTTTGGCCACCTTTATTTTATATTTTATTTCGTCATTCCCACATATTCCTTCATACATATCCACCTGTTTCGCAACTGTCCCAACATTTTAGCCTAAACCTAGGTGCACATGCCTGTACTAGGGTGCCCGGGGTGCCCTGGTCCCACCTGAGGTGCCCCGATCTATGTTCCACTTTCCTGCTTCTTTTTGGGGTCTTTTTAGCCATTTTTTCGTCCATATCTTTTTCCTAGTCGGCCATGTCAAGGTTAATTACGAAATTAGAGCTTGAGAACCCTATAAATATAAAGTTATAAGAGCATAATGAGGGTCCTAACGTCACATACTACTATCAATCCATCTAGAGTTGCATCCATTGTATCACTTGTATCCACATAGTGTCATGTATCAAGGCTAGGAGATCTGCATCAACACACACAACATAGGGGGAGGGATTTTATTCTATTCCATGGACACATGCTATTACATTTTCTATAGTTATTATTTCCCGCTACTTCATAAGTGCGACTGGCACAAGAACACCTAGTACACAACATGCACACACACACACACACACACACCAGAACTACATCTGGGTCCAAAATGTAGTGCAGTGCTAAGTGATAAGACCACTAGTTTGGCAGTTAAGGTCAGTCCGACCCATTCATTTTGCATATTTTATTTTTCCTAGGGTTTGATACTTCCTTTCTTCTTATAGGTTGTCATCTCATTATTTTATACACCCGACACAACTCAAAAAATCTAGTGCAACAAATAGGCAATACTTTAGACCACCTTGCGATCATACAGAATTCATATTTTGGGCATTTACAAAGACTAGGGCACCTAATCTGTAGACCAGAGCACCCCAGTATCTTCCCAGGTGCCCCAGTCAATTTAGATCTGTCAGATCTGGCCTTCACAGGACTTCTGAGTGGTCCTCTTCACTTCTAGATTTTATTATCAAACCTGCGACAACCTATGATAATATCTTCTAATCAGCTAAGCCATTTTATCTTCCTTTACTTACATATTTAGGGTTTCATTTCACTTAGTATATTTATTTACAATTATTCCATACTATTTTAGTTCATTTATACAATGTTTTAGTCCTCCTATTTAGATTAAATATGACTATATTTACATAGAGTGTAGTTTCCATTTTTAGTCAATCATTTTGGTGAACCCCACATTTCTTCATAGCATCTTCTAGGGTTTTTCATTTGCATTTAGCCATCATGAGTATCTCCATCAATGAATATCTGCTTACCCATCTTGGCTTGCTTCATCGTGTTCAAACCCTCTTTGCTACTACCCATGTTTATGTTGACATACATCCAAATTCCATGTATGACACATTTTTTGATGCCTTTTCCCAACATATCACATTCAAAGCCAATCCTCCTGCTGACATTCACTCATTTGACAATGACCCACCACTTTATATCATGTCTCACATCTACAATGTCATCATCAAGTGCACCCTTATTGACAATGGTTCTGAGCTTAATTTGTGCTCTATGTCCTTTATCTAGGCCTTAGAGTTGTTTGCTCGTGATATTAGTCCTTATTTTATCTCACTTTATCCTTATGATGGTACTGTCCTCCCATGTATAGGCCACGTTACCTTGCCTTCCACTGTAGGTCCTAAGACTCTCACTACCATCTTCTTCGTCATTGATTTTCCCATCTCCTATAATTGCTTGTTAGGAAGGCCATGACTTCATGTCATGCAAGTTTTTGCTTCTACGGTCCACCGTTGTGTCAAGTTATGACATGAACCTGTTGAGTATACTATATTCCGAGATCACGACCCATTCCAATATAGTGTTCATGACCCTAACACTATTCTTCATATTCCTCGCATTGATACCACTGATGAGCCTCAACCTATGAATGACCCCACGTCATTTACCACCACTTGAGGGCACTATATGTTTACTCGATGTTGTTTCTTCTATACCACCCCCTACTACAACTATTACTCTATATCAACCACTTGTTCCCTCCATGGACCATCTTATCCCATCCCCATCTTCATCATCAGTTCACCCACCCTTCACTTGTACACTCTTCATTCATTACTCATATTAGGAACATGTTCCATTTAATCCTCCCCATGATGAAACTGTATGCTCCCATGTTGGCCTCGCTAGCCTTGGTTTCACTTTTGAGGATGTTCAACCTTCTATTCACGCTCCTCATCTATATTATGGCTTTGTCACTATAACTACTACTTATAGTTTACGTGTTTTTCATCTTCTAGTCTATTTAATGTATACCCCTTGTTCCTCTCCACTCACATCAAGAGATTCTTGGCTTACTTACATTGGTAGCACATTAGACCCTAGTCATACCGATATATCCTTTCCCATGCCTTTCAGACATGTTATCATTTGTAATAGTTGTTTTCTAGGCTATACCCACAACCTTACTCGTTGGTATGCACATAGTTTCCCATTGCCCCCAATCGTAGATGAAGAGTATTCTATGAGCATGTACAACTTACGTCTTAATGGCTTATTACATGATAAACTAGACACCATTGATTACCAGGTCACCAATGCTTTTCCATTTGACTTTGACCCTGAGGACGACAATCTTCTCTATGAATTTACTTGATTCTTGACCACATACACTTGGGGGGCATATCATATTATCTAATCTCCCCCTTTCTTTTCTTTTGGAATAATCACACCGTATTACATCATATAGGTCATATCAATTGTCATTTCCTCCGAGCATATCATATCCCACCTCATAACACCCTTGTTACTCGATGACACACTCTTGTGCCTCTGTTCACACTGATCTGTTCAGGGATTACCATTACATTGAACCACATACACTGCACTATAGGTTCTACACATTTACATTCTATCATATACATCACACATCCTACACCATCCATTCTACACTTAGTATACATCCTACATTATACCACATGCCTCTCATGCACATATTAGTCATTTATATATCATCTATTTTATACATACTACGCAAGTCGTCATTTCATATGCATCTAGTTTTGTATCTCTTTCATACTTTATGTATTTATGCTAGAATACATTATATATGGGTCTAGCTTTACATGTCATCACTACATATTCTATCTACACCTATTACTGCATCTTACATAGTTTACACACCCTACATTTCCTACATTGTATGATTCATATAGCACATTTATCCATTGTATACATTCTACATACTACACTAGATTCTGTTACATGTGGGTCTAGTTCTGTATATCATCATTACATATTACATTTCTATACATCCCTATTATTGCATCCTTCACATCCTACATTACATCATCCACATCACGCATTAACATACCCTATTCATCACTTGGTTGTTTATATTGTGTTGTCTTCTACGCGTTGTACTCACCACCCTATGACGTACTTTAGTTCCTTGGTTCATACTTGATTGTCGAGGGTTTACTGTTGGGCCCCTGGAATATTGACCAAGTATAAAGGCACGTGGGTGTGTGGGATCCCAGTTATAGAATGGCGCGCAAGGAAAAAGTGCGCAAGAGAAATGCTTAAGGAAGAAAATAGCACATGCGACGTGTGAAAGGAGGTTTGGGACTTAGCCAATTTGAGCGCCCAAGGTAGAACACATGAAAAGCATGATCAGTTGCACGCGGATAAGATGCCAGCCTGGTGACAGGTTGGCCCAGGAAAGATTATGCCTCGGATGGAATCTTCTAGAAGATCATCATGAGATGGAATGGAGAGCTCAGTCCTGAAGGAACATGCTCACATGGAGGACCACATTTGACACTTGACAATGGATCTGAGGGCGCGACAAGGTGAGTTGGTAGCCCGAGAAAGTGATAAATACAAGTGTCTGCCATGGGAAAAGATATAGAGATATACACACGAAAGAAGGATATATCATCTAGATTTACATAGGGAATAGCAGGTTAGAGAGTGAACGAAGCTCTGCAGGATTGCTGTGAGTGGATATTCTGGTTCAGGAAAGAATGTACTAAGCATGGAGTTGTTATTTTTCTTTTCTGTTAGCTTAGCTACATACGTCCAGTGATGCGCATGACTGCGGTCTGCTCTCTATGACACTCTGTAATGAATCAATGAATATATTGAGGTTACCTGTTATAAATAGATATGAATATCAATGATTTTAATGTATATTTCATTCATATGAGTTCTCTTTCCTTTCTATGAATGAATGGTTGTATGTTTCTTTCTGTTATAAGTATATGTTCTAGAATCTATTAAAGCACTCGGTCTGAAGTGACTGCAAGGATCTGGAGGCCGTTCTGAGCCCTATGGTTCTTGTATGTCTCAACTTCTTTCCTAAATACTCTTACACTAATCATAGATAATGCTTCCCACTAAGCTCACATAAAAGAGAGACTCGGTACCCACGCGTGCGTCGGGTGAGCGCTCAGCTTCTACTGGGTGATAGGCCAGTGCACATGGGATTCTTCCTTTTGTGATAAGAGTAAAAATGACTACATCTTGGTTCCATTGTTGGGACCTCTTTTCGAAGTTGTAGTGGGATATAACATTCATCATGATCTATGTAAAGAGTAATGATGGATCGGTTAACATTGGAAAATGTTGAATCATGGTTCAAGAGCACGGAGGATGAATTTGCTCATAGATTTAGCACTAGACCTGAATTTAATGCACGTAGATGAGTAGAAGAGAACCTCTACCATGATCTGTACGAGACATTCTTCTGCTCCTTCCCAGTAGAGTTATATGAATGGTTGTTAGCCTACACTTCTACATCAATTTGGCATTATGGATCACATGTGTGGACCGAAGAAGACTACCAGAGGTTGCAGGATGTAAATCTGATGTGGACCCATGCTGTAGATCATTGGTGGAGAGGAGTAATAGCTAGCTACACTTTGGAATATGCCATTTCTACGTATTCTTTCCCAGAGATAGCTGAGTTTGAATTTCTACGAGAACCTAGAGGAACATTTCTGCATGTTATTCCTCTAGCTATGCTATTCTTACCATGAGTTTAGAGGCGCTCCCAATGGCTGGCTAAAGTGTTCTGAGCACTGGGTAAGGAAGCTCAGGTGGAGGAAGATGGCAGATGATACGACAGAGAAGGAGAGGGAAGAAAGATGGTTCAAGTATAGTGAAGCACGTGAAAGGGAGATTTCTAGATGACGCGAGGATGCTTAGTGTGATGGATTTATGGAGACAGATGTTGCAGGAAGGAGTTAAGGTTCACGCAGAGGACGTGGAACCTGAGTAGTCTGTGCTACCCCATCTTGGCAAGCATGTAAGGGAGACCCCTTCGGCTTCTAGTGAGAGCTCATTGCATGGAGAAAGGAGAGTCGTTGGTGCATATCTGAACCCACCCAGTGACCGAGCCCTGGCACTTGGTTTTCCCAAACCAGGAAGAAGTATTGATCTAGTTGAAACTAGTGGAAGAGATAGATCTGTGCCTAGGAGATACAATTTTTCATTTCCTTCTTCTATGGCTACACATATTCTAGTATTTGGAGGAGTTTTTGGACAAGGGGCAAGTGTACAAGCTTTTGGTCTCATCAGGGAGTGGCACGGGACAAAGTAGTGGTAGTGGGGTGCTATCACAGACCGTTGGCGCACAGTTCAGTGGGACCGTGGGGGCACTTGGCACAACTCCTACAGGCCCTATTGGACCTAGTGGTTCTGGTGGATCTGGTGGCTCTAGAGGTACATGACCTGGTGGACCTGGTGGATCAGGTGGTGGAGGAAACACTAGAGGGAACTAAGGCTCTGGTTCAAGACAAGGACCCCAGCCACCACCTCAAGTATTCTTTGAAATGTCTCTGCATTTGCTAGATTACAGGGGCATTAAGGATGCTGCAGAACATGTTCACAAGTGTGAACTGCTATGGCGCGCGAAGGGTATCACAACCCTTGAACGAAAGGCTAGTCAATTTGCGACCACATTGCAAGGGCATGTGCATAGCTGGTATAGAAAGTATGACCCTCATCAAATGGTGGTGGACTACACTACTTTAAAGAATGCATTCTTGACAAAGTTCCACATTCCTGAGTTCAAGCAGAAGAGCATTAGTGTTTGAAGGAGATTCAACAAGGAATGACAGAGAGTGTGCGGGAGTATGATGCACATTTTAAAACTCTCTTGTCTAAATTGTCATATGATATTCACCCTTCACAGCATGCACAGTGGTTTGTTGGAGGATTGATCACCCCTTTTAGAAGGGCCTTGTCTCATAAAAATTTTACAGATCTGTGCAAAGCATTGGAAGCTACCTTGCATGCTGAGGCTGTTGGTAGTATTGATACTGGCGTTAGCCCATTCTTGGAGGCTCAGATTTCTGCTATGGCTAAACAGTTGGAAAAATTATCTGCGAACTCAGTCCATGAGACTCGCAGTGGTTTATGGTGCAAAGATTGTGAAATAGAGGGGCACGTTAAGGATAATTTCCCCCAGAGGATGGTACGCATTGTGATGGTAGATTTTGAGATTTGTCATGGGGACCATGATGCAAGTAGATGTCCCTTACTACAGCGCATGATCAGGAAGAATGTATCTTGTTATTGTAAAATTTACACCTCCAGAACCCATGATACGAAGTACTGTAGGCTCATTGATCAGATCCATGAGGCCATTGATCATGGGGTACACCAAACCAATATTGCAAGTGGTTCTAAAAATGATGATCACCGTTATGAGGAGTGCACAGATGGAGGCACACGTGGAAGAGGTTTTTGAGGAGGATTTTGTGGTTGAGGTAATCGCAGAGGAGGAAGGAGTGAGTTTCCGCATGGAACATGTTTTAACTGTGGATCTATAGAACATTATAAATGTGAGTGCCCAGACTTGTTACAGTGCTCATGGTGCGGAAAGAAGCATAAGTATGAGGAGTTCCTGGGATTATTTGAGCATATGAATCAGCAACACCGGAAGGACAAAGGTGATGTAATGGTCAACATCAAGAAGGTAGACATACAATGGATGCCTCGGGTAACACGAGATGAAGGTTTGGAGCCTGTCTTGGTAATAACAAGGGCAGAAGCCGCACGCACAAGAGAGGTACCAAGACAGAAGACCCTAGTTACGAGGGAGGAGGTTGTTCATGGAAAATATCCAAACCCCGCGCATTAGAAGGAGATATATCAGGACACCATGGATGTTATTCGAAGCTTACAAGGGGAGATCTAATGCCTAAAGGAGAAATCCAGAAAGGAGGAACAAAGAAGGAGAGTCAAGGCATAAAAGGATGACCTGGATGAGGTCAAGGAGGTGTGTAAAATGCTAAGGTAGGAGAACATCATTCCTTTGCTAGGATCCTAGGTTGAGAGAGAAGGTACCACGCACCGGAGAAGAGCGCAAGAGACAGGTCTTGCATGTGAACCTTCCCCCTCATAGCCTCGACTATGACAAGGAGATTACATTGAATGCAGTTGTAGATGGATGGCTCCTCAGCAATATACTCATTGACACTGGCATAGAGGTTAATGTTCTGACTTTGGATGCATGGCATCAGATGGGAAGACCTGCATTACAACCATCTTTGAATGTGTTGTATATGGAAAACAAAACTAAGGCAATGCCCATCGGTGTCTTGAAGGATGCAACTATTACTATCCAGGGAGCCAAGTTTACTGGGGACTTCGAAGTCTTGGTGCTTGTCGAGGCAGACAATTTCCCAGCACTACTTGGGCACCCTTGGTGTTACAAGAATAATGCAGACCTTCAGTTCAACAAAGGGTACATCAGCTTCGAGAACAAAGAGGAGTGGGTCATTATACCCCTGGTTGATGGGAAGTCGACACCCTATATTGAACCATTGGGAGAAGAAGTTCTGGACAAAATTTATGTGCACTCAATCAGAGACCCTGAGATGGTACACCCTACTAACGGAGTTATCCAGTTTGAAGATGCTCAGTCAGTAAGTGATACCACCAGCTTGGCGTGTGACAATTGGGTGCATGGAACTTATGAATTAATGGGATGACAGTTGAGAGGGTTGGTGACCAAGGTAATAAAGGCACACACTGTTAGGCACCTTGGAGGAAAAGAACTGCCCAAGTATTCAGGAGGAGCCTTCCCTGAGATCTTTCTACAGGAGGTAGAAGCTCAGTGGAAGAATGAGAAGGAACAAAGGGAGATGTTGAGTTATGTCTTGCTTGGCACAGTAGCTCAGTGGTGGGCCACACATCAAGAGAGCCTTTTAGAGTGGCGCGAGGTAAGAATTGCTCTCTGTCAGATTTTCTAGAAGTAATGTACCCACCATCATCAAGGAGTACCATGGGAAGGAGCCCGCCTCTTTCCATATCCAGGAGTGTGAATGGGTCTGGAGAGAAGGCGCAGAAGCTTTGCCACCATCCCTCTAGGTGCACAAGTTGTATTCTACACTGCAAGGTTGTGCACGCGCATGGTACATTCATTCGGAGACACGCCGCCAGACAAGGAATTGGCAAGAGCTCATGGCTGACCTTATTCAAACCTTTGAGTATCAGAGTACCAAGCCATCGATTGATAAGGCCTTGTAGGGTATCAAGTGCCTTACCATGGGGGATAGTGCCAGAATGGAAGATAGGCTATTAGAATTATTAGGTGAACCAGGTATAGGGGCACGCTTTGAAGAAGTTGAGGAAACAGAAGAGTTACAACTTGAGCGCGCGTGTTTGGAAAAGGAGAAGGGAAAGTTAGTATATGTGATTGATGGAGAGGAATCAGAAAGCTTAGATGTTAGCCATTCTGTAGGAATGTGTGAGGTAGTGGACAGTGCAGATGCTCGTGCGTGTGCCTACCATGAGCCTTTAAAGACAAAGAAAGTTAACATCGGTTCAGAAGAAGAACCTAAGGAAGCTATTATTGGGGATTACTGGACAGAGAAGGAAGTATCAAAGATCATTGATCTACTGTGAATTTGAGGATTTATTCCCACGCGGGTACCATGAGCTCAAAGGCAGTTCACCATTCCTTGGGGGAGATGAAGATAAAACTGAAGGAGGGTGTGCACCCAGTTAGAAAAAGGCCCTACCGGATGAATCCCAATTTACACGTGAAGGTTAAGGAGGAGATAGACAAGATGATAGCTTCTGGGATCATTGAGGCAGTGGAAGAATCAGAATGGATAAGTCTGATGGTAATCAACATCAAGAAGGATGGGTGGATTAGGATTTGTGTGGACTATAGGGAATTGAATGTAGTTTGTGTCATTGATCCATTTCTGACCCCCTTCACTGAAGAAATTTTGGAAGGAGTCGCTGGGCACGAAATCTATTCCTTTACGGATGGATTTTCAGGATACCACCAAGTCTGGATTGCAAAGGAGGACCAGAAGAAGACAAATTTTCACCACCAAGTGGGGAAGTTTTGCATATACGGTCATGCCCTTTGGGTTGAAGAATGCACCTGCTGTTTTTTCGCGCATAGTGGTGCAAGCATTCCAGGACTTCATCCATAAATTTCTTCAGGTCTATTTGGATGATTGGACAGTATATGGTCTGGTTAAGGACCATTGTGACAACTTGAGATTAATGTTTGAAAGGTGTAGGCAGTTGAGGATATCCCTCAACATTAAGAAATGTGTGTTTGCTACTCCCTTTGGGACTCTATTGGGGCATATCATATGTAAGGAGGGCTTGCTGGTAGATCCCGCTAAGGTTGCAGTTATTGTGGGGTTAAGGGAACCTACTAGCCAGAGCGCAGTGCATGGATTCCTTGGGCATACGGGCTATTACAGGAAATTCATTAAGGGATATGCCAAGATCACCATGCCTTTAGAGGAGCTGCTTAGACACAAAAGTGCCTTCCATTGGGGAGAGGCGCAACAGAGGGCATTTGATACATTAAAAGATAGGCTTATTACCGTGCCTATTTTACGTTTTCCCTCTTGGGACAAGCCCTTCCATGTCCATGTAGATGCCTCAGGAACCACCATTGGAGCAGTGCTTGCACAACCAAGTGAGGGGATTGTTGATCATCCTCTCTATTTTGCGAGCAGAAGTTAACACCAGTAGAGCAGAATTATACCACTACCGAGCGCGAGGCATTGTTAATGATCTATGTGCTCTTCAAGTTTAGACAGTATCTGCTGGTAACACCCTTTGTATTCTACACCGACCACATGGCATTAAAGTATTTGGTGAACAAGCCTATTCTTCAAGGGCGCATATGTCAATGGGTGTTGTTGTTTCAAGAGTTTGAATTCACCATTGTAGTGAAGCCTAGAAAAAGCAACTGTGGGCCTGATCATCTGTCAAGGATTGATTCAGGAGAGGATGCGCAAAGTATTGAGGAAGCAATGCCAGATGCCCAAACTATTTAGATTATGGCGCGCGCCCTCAGATTTGGAGGAGATTGCAGTATTTTTAAAAGAAGGTGTGGCACTGGATGGAATGAAGGCATTGGAGAAGAAGCAGTTGGCCATACGTGTCATGCCCTACATGTTGATTAGTGGAGACTTATACAAAATTGGGATGTGATGAAGTTTTGCACAGGTGTGTGTTAGAGCATGAGCACCTGGCCATCATGGAAGAAGCACATGGAGGAAGTGCGGGTGGGCATTACGCAGGTGATGCCACTGCGCACAAGATATTAATGGCAAGATTATGGTGGGAAACCTTGTACAGGGATTGTAGAGATTATTGTAAAGCATGTGACCACTGTCAGCGCATTGGAAAACAGGAAGGAGAGATGAAATGCCTTTGTGTCCTATCCCTAGCACGGAGCCTTTCGAAAAATGGGCGATAGATTTTGTGGGACCTATTACACCAGCAACATGTAGGACTGGGTCATGTTATGTCATCACTTGCATGGATTATCTCACAAGGTGGGCAGAGGCAGCCCCAACTAAAGATTACATGGCAAGTAACAGTGGCAAGGTTCTTATGGGAGAACATTATCACGAGGTATGGATGTCCATTGAGTTTGACCAGTGATAGGGGTACACATTTTCTGAATGAGACCATGAGGATCCTGTTATCAGAGTTCATGGTGGCTCATCACAAGACTACACCCTATCACCCACAAGCAAATGGAACCACGGAAGCATTCAACAAAATACTGAGTCATACCTTGACCAAAATCTGTGATGTTGGAAGACAAGATTGGGATGACAAAGTATCAGCAGTGTTATGGGCTTACAGGACTACGTATAAAAGACTAAATAAAGCCACACCTTTTCAATTGGTGTTTGGCATGGAATCCATTTTACCAGTTGAATTTATGTTACCTTCTCTGTGAATAGCACGTGTAGGAGGATTAGCCGATGAACAAGCTGGAAGAAAGGATTGATGAGCTAATGAAACTGGATGAGAGACGATCACTTGCCCGATGGAGCCAAACAATAGAAAAGGAAAAGCAAAAGGCTTGGCATGATCACCACATTAGAAACAAGAAGTTTGAGGTTGGGCAGATGGTGTTACTATATGATTCCAAGTTTCTGTGCCATCCTGGAAAGTTGAAAGTCCATTGGTTGGGTCCCTACACAATTTCATACATCCTTGATTCGGGTGTGTGCCAGTTACAAGCGCTGGATGGGACGAAGTTTCCTAGACACTTCAATGGCAGTAGGCTGAAGCCCTACTATAAATAAGTCTTCTTGGTGTTTGTAAATAAGGTAGTTTTTCCAGTTAGTTTAGAAGTTTCCTTTATGCATTTTCCCTTTCTTGTGTTTCCCTTTCGCGTTGTTGTTTTGGTTTTGTGCCTTGGGCACTGGTAACCTTATTGCTATTTTTGGAGAATTTGTGAGTGCGCAGAGGACCGTGCATCGTTTAAGTGTGGGGTGGAGAAAAGTGAAGAAGCGCATGATTAAAGTACCAAGGAAGTTGTGTTGAAGAGCCTTGTTGTGTAGCCCAGTTGAAAGAGGTAGATGAAGAGAAAAGATAGAATGGTTGGTGCCAGGATAAAGCTACTTGTAGATCCCACGTACAAAGGAAAAGGAAGCGCAGTTAAAGCAACACAAGGTAGGTGAAAGCAAGAATCTGGATAGAAGAAGTGCCTTCGGCACAGGTTAAGTGCGCACAAGAGTCTCCTGTCAGGTTGGTTGGGTTGCGCGCCAGAAGGTTGGAGGAAGTTTTCACGCAGGAAGGGCGCGTGAGTGAAGGCGCTGAAGATGGACTTTGTTTGAAAAAGCCACATTAAATGAACAAAGTATGGGGGTAGGTAAAGTAGCATTTAATGATTAGAAAAAGGAAAAACTATAAATAAAGGGTCGGGGCACTCTCATTTTTACTTTGCGAAAATGAAGAGTTGGAGATATAAGCGAGTGTTATAAACTAGGTTTTCAGATTCGATCGAGTGGAAGATCTGTGTGATTAAAACGTGAAGAGCCAGTTTGAGATTACGAACCAGAAGGAATTACACGGGCATGGAAGGAGTTGAAAAGGTGTTGTCTTGTGAAGAGTTTATCCAAGTTAGGGTTCGACAAACTAGGGCACGGGTTTAGAAGAGTTATATCACGGATCTGAGATCGAAGGTTGGGAGAAGAAAGGTAGAGTAACAAAGAGAGGGTAGGAGTGATAAAAATACCTCGACCATGGCACCCAAGAAAGGAAAGGGCAAAGCTAAGGCTAAACAACCAGAACCTGAAGTAGACACAAATGAAGAATGGTATGCAGAGATGCAATACCCAGATGGGGTGATGATGGGAAAGGAATGGGAATCCCACTTGAGAAGCATACCTGTTAGTGACTATAATCACCACACAAACACCATAGAGAAAGAAATGGCATTGGAATTGGTATGCCCCACCAACAAGCGAACACCTGAAGGTTTGCCCATATATGACAATGACGTTAAGGTTAAATTAGCGAAGGCAGGGCTGTTGCAACTCTATGAGTTGCCTTATTTTGGGAAGCCAGATCACTTGTACCAGTGGTTGATGTCTCGGGTGCATGAAGACTATTTCCACTTTGTTGGGTGCAAGATGTGCTTGACTCCCCAGTTGATTTCACAATTTACAGGCCTCATATGTGAGGGAGATAGCCTAGAAGATGACCTTGGTGACAAGGAGGCTATTCAAGAGACCGTCACTGAGTATGCCTGCAAGAAAGGGTCACGGTACTATGATATTTCAGACATCAAGGACCCCATTATGAAGATGGCCATGCATCTGGTGACTAAGCTAAATGGCCAAGAAAGATGGACACAGGTCAACAAACCTTGGCTACATGTCTGCAGGAAGATTGCAGAGGGGACAATATACAACTTATCCACGTACATTGCAGAGGAGATTGTTAAGTGTGTGAAGGAAGGGGACATGATCCTCTTTGGCAATGTCTTGCTCACCATAGTGTTTACAGAAATTGGAGTGCCAGATGCACCAGACAAGTTCATGTGGGAGTACCCAGCCGAGGACCCTTCACCTGCGAAGAGGTTTGAGAAGTATGCTTGTGATACAATGATGGCTCCCCACAAAGCGTGGCTAGAAAAGTGGTATACGCACTTGAGGAATGCATTCAGGGTAGAGTGGAGGATCCCTGAACAACTCCCAGCAGCCACTGAGGGAGAAGCTGAGTTCACGGTGTACCAGCACTACTGCTTGGGTAGATTCAAGCTTATTGACGAATCATGGAGCCCTTGGTGCAAGCTTCCTTTCACATTCACTACCCAATACTTCCAAGTGGGAGTAAACAAATTTAAAGAATCAAAGAAGCTAAGGCTAGAACTAGGAAGGTTGGACTAGGAACACAGGGAGATGAGGAAGAAGCTGAATTACCCCAGGCAGTAAGTGCACGTACATAGAGAAGTACATGTCACATGAGATCCAAATGACTAGGCTGATGATGCTTCCCATCGTTGGAGGATCCACGACACACGTGTACATGCGCATAAGGCCAAAGTTTGAAAAGGGCACGTATTTGGAGAATGAAATCTCCATACCTGAAGACCCCTTGGGAAAGAAGAAGCCAACGTCTAAGAAGAGAGGCAGAGGAGAGGAAGGAGCACCAAGTGTGCCGACTACTCAGACAGTGAGCATGCCATCTACAAGTGCCAAGCCAAGCACCTACATATGGAGAAAGAAGTCTCCAGTAAAGGAGAAGACGCCAGAAGTAGAGGCACCTGAGCAACCCACCACCATGGAAGAATCGCCAAAGGAAGAAGAGAAGGCCGAATCTCCTGATCAGAAGCCACCTCTCAGGAAGAAGCAGAGGGTGGATGAAGAAGTTGACTCGGAGGTGACCGAAAGCTTGGAGAAGTACTTGGGAGAAGGAGAAGATGAGAGTGAAGGAGGTGGCGATGAGGAAGAAGAGCCTGAGAAGGACAAAGAGCCACATGTGTTTAGTGTCTACGACTCAGAGGAAGAAAGTGGAGAGGAGAAGCAAGAGTTTGTATTTGCACGTGCACAAGGGTGCACAAGATGAGGAAGGCACCGAAGACATGAAGGCAGATGAGAAGGATGCCAAGGAGTAGGGAGCCATAAGCCTTACAAAAGAGTAGATTACTAAGGTAGTAGAGTGAGAAGTGAAAAAGATGCTTGAAGTCCTTGTAGACCAAGAGTTAGAGCACAGGGTGGACATAGTGCTTAAGGAAGGGAAGGAGGAGAGTGTTGAAAAGGAACATGATAGCCTAGGAGGCCCTGCTCTGAATAGTTAGCTTCCCCAAAGGCATGCACTCAGGCAAGAGAACTCTGGATACAGAACATAGAGACAGATAATGGGCTATGTGGATGACACAAAGAAGGTGTTACGCGCATGGTTCCAAAGCACCGTACCCATTGAAAGGCTCCTAGCCATGGGGTCTTTTGAAAAGGATGGTGCATACCCCAGGACCAAGAAGATGCTCTCTTGGGCATTCAAGTCACACATTGATGAGCCAGACTTTGAAGTCTTTTAGAAAGCACTCATCTCATTGCCAGAATCTAAGGGAGACAACCCCTTAGTAAATGCTCAGGAGCTTTCAGACGAGCAAGTATGCAATGCTCTGAACAAAGTCATGGTCGAGACCGAGGCTAGGCTGTTCGAGTGAAATGATAGAATCAAAGCATTAAAGGTGAAGTTGGGGAAGAAGGAGGAAGAACTGGCAGAGAAGGCCAAGAGTTTAAAATAGGAGGAATTAATCAATGCATAGTTAAGGCACGAGTTAAAGGAAGAAAAAGTAAAGGTGCAGGAGGTCTATAAGAAGGTGGAGTCAATCAAGAGTGCCATCATATTAAAGCACCCAGACCTAACGCCAATCCCTCAGAGGTACGCATCAACTTTGGAATGCTTAGAAGACCTAACACACATCCTCACTATGGAGAGGCAACCCTTGGCGTTGGAATTTGTAGAAGAAGTGGCCACGTGCTTGAAAGAGGAAGACCGGTTGAAGGTGGTAGCACTTGTTGCCAAGTATAACCAAGTACTCGTGGAGATTAAGGTCACTTGCCCAGTCTGCAGAAGCTGCATATGACACATGCACAGATAGAGATAAGGTGGCGAGCTCCTTGGTCACCATGCTTGAAGCGAAGCTGAAAGAGTTCCAAGAAAAGAACAAAGGGAACATGGCAGAGAGGGACAAGGTTCTGGCCGAGGTAGAGAAGAAATCAGAGGAAATTGAGGCTTTAAGGAGCTCAATTAAGGCCCGAATGAAGGAACTATACCCCCAAATTACCAGAAGAATGGATAAACTCACAGACCTTGGTAAGGACTTGGAGTAGATTGTGGACACTTTGGGCACCCAGGGAATTGTCCTAAGCTTTGATGAAGTGAGCACCCTGGTGGGTGACCTATGCCAGAAGGCGAAGGGCGAGGTCAAAGTGTGGAACAAGCTGGAGGCAGATCTGTGAAAGGACTTTCCCAGCCTATTGAATTGATGTCCTCCCCCCCATTCTTCATTCTTTCCCCTATTCTTTCATTCCTTATTCATTTTGTAAAGTATAAGTCTACATCTTGGTTCCATAAAACAACTTGCATCTTGGTCAAGTAAAATGTTTCCGAGGACAGAGAACAGGCATAGTGTGGGGTGATGTTGGGCCCCTGGAATATTGACCAAGTATAAAGGCGCTTGGGTGCGTGGGATCCCAGTTATAGAATGGCGTGCAAGGAAAAAGCATGCAAGAGAAAGGATTAAGGAAGAAAATAGTGCGCACGACGTGCAAAAGGAGGTTCGGGACTTAGCCAATTTGAGCACCCAAGGTAGAACACGTGAAAAGCATGATCGGTTGTGCACGGATAAGATGCCAGCCTGGCAACAGGTTGGCCCAGGAAAGAGCATGCCCCAGATGGAATCTTCTAGAAGATCATCATGAGATGGAATGGAGAGCTCAGGCCTGAAGGAACATGCTCGCATGGAGGACCACATTCGACACTTGGTGATGGATCTGAGGGCGCGGCAAGGTGAGTTGGCAGCCCGAGAAAGTGATAAATACAAGTGTCTGCTGTGGGAAAAGATATAGAGATATACACATGAAAGAAGGATATATCATCTGGATATACATAGGGAATAGTGGGTTAGAGAGTGAATGAAGCTCTGCAGGATTGTTGCGAGTGGATATTCTGGTTCAGGAAAGGATGTACTAAGCATGGAGTTGTTATTTTTCTTTTCTGTTAGCTTAGCTACATACGTCCAGTGATGCGCATGACTGCAGTCTGCTCTCTGTGACACTCTGTAATGAATCAATGAATATATTGAGGTTACCTGTTATAAATAGATATGAATATCAATGGGTTTAATGTATATTTCATTCATATGAGTTCTCTTTCCTTTCATGATATGAATGAATGGTTGTATCTTTCTTTCTGTTATAGTATATGTTTTGGAATCTGTTAAAGCACTCGGTCTGAAGTGACTGCAAGGATCTAGAGGCCGTTCTGAGCCCTATGGTTCTTGTATGTCTCAACTTCTTTCCTAAATACTCTTACACTAATCATAGATAATGCTTCCCACTAAACTCACATAAAAGAGAGACTCAGTACCCGCGCGTGCCTCGGGTGAGTGCTCAGCTTCTGCTGGGTGATAGGTCGGTGCGCATGGGGTTCTTCCTTTTGTGATAGGAGTAAAAATGAATACATTTACCAATCAAATGGACCTTTCATTCACCATGCGACATTTTCTCATACGACATTTACTCATGTGTAATTTTCCTCATGCGACATTTCCAACATTAGTGACATACACCTTAGGTTAAATTGTCACCCATTCTACCATCTTGCAGTGGTTTACACTTTAGGCTAAATCACCACCCCCCATTATCCTCTTGTATTGGTATACACCCTTAGGTTATATCACCACTCCCTCTTTTCATCTTATAGTGACATATGCTTTACGTTTAGGGATAAATCATCACTCATCTAGTCACCAAGTCATGATATATGCTTCGGCTATAAGGTTCATGCACATCTCTTCACATGTCACTTTTCATCACTATTACACACTCATCACAACACGCTAAATATAACCAACACTACTCGATCATTTCCCGATGATGCACTCTCGTTTACGGTTCATTCTTGACTACTGAGGGAAAAAAATTAACCTCATTCTATACACTTCCATCCACTTAGGGGGCATGTTGCTCCTATCATTCCATCCATCCACAACATATTGAATTGTCTTAGGGGCATTTACTCTTACTTACCAGTGTTTTACATGCTCAATTTACTACACATGTTAGATTGCTTTCTTATTGTTGAGTTGTGGATCTCAATTACTTCGGATTAACATGCAATATGAAACCTGCTGGAAAACACAATAACTGACATCAATTATGAAGGGAATGACATCCGTCACCTATGACCAACATCGGTCAAGAAAGGAGGAACCAACATCGGTTAGGGCTAACCGGCATCGGTTACCTATGCGGGAGTGTTTTATTTAACTCTCAGGAATTAAATTTATTTTAGTATTAAAGCAGATCTATTGATTTTAATGGCATGGCTAAGTTCCCTAAGTTTGTATACACCTATATAAGCATGAAATCTATGGTTTAGAAGTAAGAATTAAGAACTTGCAAAAGTTTATGATTATTGTGAGAATAATTATGAGAGAGAGAGAATTCTTGGTGAAGAAGCAAAAGATTGAGAGAAATAAAATATTGTACATCTGAGAGGTGTGGAAGATTGTAAATCTTCATTGTATATCTTGTCAAAGCTTTGGATAATAGATTGGTTTATTTCTTGGTGGACATAGCCCACACTGGGTGAACCACGTTAAATTTGGTGTTGATTTATATCTCTTGTTTTGTATATTTCTTCTGGTAGAATACCCGCTTTTATTTGCATGTATGCTTAGATCTGATATATTATCTATACAACCAGTGTGTTAACCCCAACAACTGGTATTAGAGATTTGTTTGAGGGTTTTGTGTGTTGACATATTTACTCACAGATGGTTTTCTGATTGAGTGGGAGCTACAACAATGGCAGAAGAAAACAAATACAAGGTAGAGAAGTTTGACGGCTGAAATTATCAATTACGGAAGATGCAAATTGAGGATTATCTGTATTAAAGAGATTTGTATTTACCATTACATGAGAAGTCCAGACATACGAAGATGATTCAATAAGAATGGAATATTCTTGACAAAAACACTTTGGGATATATAAGATTGAGCCTGATAGCATCTGTGGCTTCTAATATTACAGAAGTGAATTCTACGGTAGTGTTAATGAAATCTCTTGCTAATTTATATGAAAAACCTAGTGCTTCAAATAAATTTTATTTGATGAAGAAACTATTTAGTTCTAAGATACATGCAGGTGGATCTACATCTAGTCATTTGAATGATTTCAGATCTATTATAAATCAGTTAAAATCAGTTCATACTTCTAGCACATTCCTCAATTGTCCTGTTCATTCTTTCTGAAACACCATTCTCATGTGGCGTTCTTGGAAACATTCTTTCTCTACATATTCCATTCACTGAACAATAATCATTGAAAGCCTTACTACAATATTCACCACCATTGTCAGATCTAAGGCACTTTAACTTAGAATTTGATTCATTATCAACAAGGGTTTTCCATCTTTTAAAAGTCTCAAAAACATCATATTTACGTTTAATACAATAAACCCATACCTTTCTTGTAGCATCATCAATGAAAGTAACATAATATTTGGATCCTCCATGAGAAGCTACCTGAGCTGGTCCTCACACATCTGAGTGTACAAGCTCCAATTTTTGCTCCTTCTTAGTTGCCCCAACTTTGAGAAATCTCACTCTCTTTTTCTTTCCAAAGACACAATTCTCACAAAAATTAAGATCTAAATCTTTCAAATTTGATAATTTACCCTTAGCCTTTAAGATCTTCATTCCTTTTTGACTCATATGGCCCAACCGATTATGCCACATGCATGCATCTTAATCTGAAGTAGATAATGCAGAAAAGGAATTAGTAACACACGTAGATAAATATAACGTTCCTATCTTCTTACCTCTTACCACAACAAGAGAAACCTTGGTGACTTTCCAAGATTCTTCTGTAAAAGTAACCATGCAACTAGATTCACCTAGTTTCCCTACAAAAGTAAGATTCCTCCTGAGGCTTGGCACATGCCTCACATCTTTTAATACCCATGTATTTCCATTCTGTAATTTTAGATGAACTTCCCCTTTACCAGTAATACTGCAAGGTTCATTATCACCCAAATAAACATGCCCAAAATTTCCCTGGACATAATTTCTAAAATAACCCTTATCAGAGGTTGCATGGAAAGAAGCTCCTAAATCTAAAACCCATGATTCAATTCTATTATCTAAAGAAAGAATAAGAGCATCTTGCATTACCTCTGAAGTAACAAGATCTGATTCATTACCTTTGTCTGGTTGTTGGTTCTCTTTGTCCTTTGACCAACAATATTTATTTGCATGTCCTATCTTTCCACATTTCCAACAAGTAATTCCCTTAGGATTTAGATCTACTATCCCTTGAATTTGATTTCCCATTACTCTTACTCTTGGATCTTTCCTTCTGCCTGCCCTTGCTTTCTACATTCAAAGCATTCCCAAATGATGATTCATTTATACTCTTCCTGTGAATTTATTCATTCAAGATTATACTAACCACATCATAAAACTTCAAAATATTATTGGCAGATGTTGTATTACTAACAACCATTACCAAGTTATCCAAACTATCATGCAAAGAACATAAGAATAAAAATACTTTTACTTCATCATCAAATGGTATTTCAACTGATTTACAATAGATCAAAAATATTTCAAATGACTAGATGTAGATCCACCTTCATGCATCTTAGAAATAAATAGTTTCTTCATCAAATAAACTTTATTTGAAGCACTAGGGTTTTCATATAAATTAGTAAGAGATTTCATTAACTCTACCATATAAGTCACTTCTGTAATATTGGAAGCCACAGATGCTTCCATGATCAATCTTATAGATCCCAAAGCCTTTCTGTCAAGAAGATTCCATTCTTCATCAGTCATCTTCATAGGTCTAGACTTCTCATCCAACGGTAAACAAAAATCTCTTTTATACAGATAATCCTCAATATGCATCTTCCATAATTGATAATTTCGGCAGTCAAACTTCTCTACCTCATATTTGTTTTCTTCTGCCATTGTTGTAGCTCCCACTCAATCAGAAAACCCTCTGTGAGTAAATTTGTTAACACACAAAACCCTCAAACAAATCTCTTAAACCAGTTGTTGGGGTTAGCACACCAGTTGTACAGATAATATATCAGATCTAAGCATATATGCAAATACAAGTGGATACTCTACCAGAAGAAATATACAAAACAAGAGACATAAATCAACACCAAATTTAACGTGGTTCACCCAATGTGGGCTATGTCCACCAACAAACAAACCAATCTATTATCCAAATCTTTGACAAGATATACAATGAAGATTTACAATCTTCCACACCTCTCATATGTACAATACTTTATTTCTCTTAAGCTTTTGCATCTCCAAGAATTCTCTCTCTCATCAAATTTTTTAAGTTCTTCTTAATTCTTGTTAATACTTACTTCTAAACCCTAGATTTCATGCCTATATAGTCGTTTATAGACTTAAGGCACTTAGCCATGCAATTACAATCAATAGATATATTTTAATGCTAAAAATAGATCTAATTCCTGAGAGTTAATTAAAACATCCTTGCACAGGTAATCGACGTCAGTTTTCCTTAACTGATGTCGGTTCCTACTTTCCTAACCAATGCTGGTCTTGGGTGACCAATGCCGGTTCCCCCTAACCCATGACAGTTGCTGTGTTTTCCAGCAAGTTTCACATTGCATGTTAAACTGAAGTAATTGAGATCCACAACTCAACAAGATGAATAATCCTGTGATAATAAAAACAAGGCAATGGTTCAATAGAAAAATGAAAGAATATAAAGAAAGGATGAAGACATTTTCCTCACAGGAAGCCTCCACTATTGAACCTAGTTGCATTGGTTGGTGTTGTTATTGATGGCACATGACATTGATGGTAAATGAGTAAAGGAGTGAAATTTCATGAAGATGAGTGTCTGACATTAGCCTCAAGACTATTTCAAGCTTGTAAAGGATGGAGAATCAATGTTTCATGAAGAAGCAATGTAAAGGATGGAGAAGCAATGTTCCAGATAGCTCTTGATGTCTCCTATGTGCTTACAAAATGTTTTGAGCAAGAATGTGTAAGTTTTTTAATATCTCGGAGTGAAGAAATGAGATTAACGTATACTGAAGGTTTAAAAATCTTATTTTTGTTCATACAAGATTTTTTTGTGATGATGAAGGTATTGGTCTTTGAGAACTCAAGGAGACCTTTCGAACGGGTCCAATTTTGAGCAATTTGGAGCTCTGTGAAGAAATTTATGGTTATCAATAGTTTTGGAGGTTGTGACAACAAGTAGACACAGTAAAAAATACGGACACATAACTGAAGATGGATGATACACATGGCAAGGCAGATTAAAGGTAGCTTAGTATAAGTCAACTACTGAAAACTAATAGAATCATGGAATAAACAGGGTTAGATAATGTATTAGGTCCACCCAATAGTTGCGAAGAAAAATCTAAGATACATGGAGCCTCTTTATTGGCTATATTTTTGAGCTCTAACATAGAGCTGATAAATGAGAAGTCTGACACTAAAAAGGTACTTAGATCTATTTAATTGGTTCAAGGTTTGGATTTTGACAAGTCTTATATCACAAAGATACGTTGAGCTTCCCTATTAGAGCATGTGTCACATTGGTCAAACATTAAAAAATTTGTGAAGGAACGTGGAGTGTCCCTATTGGATTATGTGTCGTAGTGGCCAGTGGAGGTTAAGAAAATCTTGATAATTATAAAGGCATGGAGCCTTCCTATTGGTTTAAGCTTTGCATTTAAAAAATACTAACATCAAAGAGGTACATGGAGCTATTTGATTGGTTTATGATTTGCATTCATAAAATATTGACATCAAAGAGGTACATGGAGTTGTTTGATTGGCTTAAGCTTCAAATTTTTAACAAAGTTCTTGTAATTTAAAGTGAATTGTGAAGTAAATGTGGAGAACTATCAGTGGCTCATATTTTGAGGTGACCGTGCATTACAAAGTACATGTGGAGATATTTCATTGGCTCATATGGAAATTCTTTGAAATTTAAAATTTAATTGATGAAAAATTCTAAAAAGTACAACTAATGTCTGTAAGGAGGTCAAAATTATGTTGCAAAAGAAATTAGGTTGTTTCACCTTGAAATAAAGGAGAAAAACATGATGAAATTTTGTCTTAGTCGAAAGAGTCTATGAGGAATAGTTAGCAACAAAATTTGAAGGGAAGAAGCTCATGGAGAAGCTCAAAAGTCAGTCATATTGAGCAGCTGAACAAGTGCCACTTGTCAATTTACAAACTCCAAGTTCTTTGAGATCTCATGTTAGAAGGAAGAATGGTGATGTGAAGATCCACTAAACTTGAAACGTCAAATTCATTTTTGCATGTGTATTTAAACTTAATTCTTAAGCATGTAAATGTTGTTGTCGAATGGAGAGATGTTGTTTAAAGAGTATAGAACTAAGCAAAAGTATTGAGAAATGAGTTCATGTTTTGAAGCCATGAAAAATTGAGATTAGTTGTGAGAAGAAGAAGAATGAACAAATCTAGAGGTCACCATCAGTTGTGGAAGACAACAAACTAAGTGTAATCAAAATTTAGAAAAATTCTAAGTAGAAGCTTAACAAGTGGGGAGTTGTTGATTGCCTGTAAGTTATAGCTTACTAAAGGTCAGTTGTAACTGTACCAAATTTTGGAGCTGAAGTTTCTAGACAAGTTGAAGCTTGTGAAAGATTGAGTAGTAGCTCGATTGAATTTTTGGAGTTGTAGCTCTAGGTTGAGTTGAAGCTCAACCATGAAATCCTGTAATATTTGTAGGACATTTCTTTCCTAAGCATAGTTTGTAGTTTCAGTGGGTTTTTGTCCCTTACGGGTTTCCCACATTAAATTTGGTCTCTATATTTGTTCATGAATGTTTTCTCTTCTCTCTCCTAGTTAAATATGCATGCATATCACAACTAAAATAATTTGTAAGATTGGATAATTGACCAACTCTGATTGAATTTTTTTAATAAGTATTAATTCACCCCCCCTCTGTAATTATATTTCTAAGAAACACCTCTCATAAAGAAGCTACAAATCATTTTACTCCTTCCTCACCCTTGAATTCAACAACCAAGGTGTACTTAAAGAAAGATAAAGAATTAGAGGCAGAGAGAGCTGAGAAAACACAAGAACAAAGAGTGGGGCAACAAAAGCCTCCTGAGTCAACTGAAGAAATTTCCCCTACTCTTGACCAGGTACCAAAACCTTCTGAGGAAGAAGGGAAATCAATTTAAGAACAAAAAGATGAATCAAATCAGGGAGGTGAAGAACAAGAAAATAATGATGAAGAGGAAGAAGAGGAGGACGAAGGTGAGGATAAGGAAGATGAAGTAGAAATTATAGAACCAGATGCAGGAAAAGTCAATACCTCAAGGTCTAACCTTGAAGTTAGGAGACCCTCTTCTTCTTCTATTGAGGTTCCTACTCTTGAGGTTTCTATTGCTTAGCCTCTTCGTCCCCACAATGTCCTTACATTGGCACCTCCTCCAAATCCACCTTCCAGTGATTCATTCACATGGGTCCAACCCATTATTGACAATAGGAAAAGGAAGGCTTCTTCACATATTTTTGTTCTTGAATTTGATGTAGTGGTTTCTTTACTTGGCACAACTCATCCTCCTCTAAATAAATCTAAGACAACTTCCCATTTGGTCTCAGATTCCAAGGGACAAAAATTTCTATAAATTGCAAAGCCAAAGGAGGAAAAAGATGAAAAGGAGATATCAATTTCAGAATTGGAGTTGACAAGTATCCCACTTGGAGAGTCCAATCCTAAAGGAGAAGTACAAAATATCAAGGATGTTATCTCAAAGGTAATTGAGAGGGTAGAGAAAGGGAAATAAACACAAGAACAACTTGAAGAATAAGTACAAGTTCTCTCAAAATTTATTAAATCCTTTATCTCAACTGACAAAACCCCTATGGATCCTACTCCTCTCTCCTCACTGCCTCCTACAACTACCCTTTTTGAAGCTGATATCAAATCTATAACAAATATTCATAAACATGCAAAATTTAGAAAAGCTATTGAAGCTTGGGTACAAGGAATTCCTATTTCTGGATTGAGTTTCACTGATGAAGCATATAAAATGTATGATAACATCTTTTCAGCATAGGAGCAATTCAATGCAGTAATTACTGCCATTGACAAAGAACTCAAGATTTAGATGGAGAGTATTTAAGATCTCAGAATCATGAGTACCACAGATGAGAAGATGTTTTTATCTCATAAGATTTTTGATGATTTTTAAAACAACTTATCCAAGAAATGGGTAGTCATTTTTGAATGGAGGATTAGAGTCCTTGAAGAAGTTGCAGTTGAATTGAAAAACATGCTATAAAAGGGTAATTCACTACAATAAGAAATATTTGTTGATATGCAAGCTCTTTGTTTCCAATTTTACAAAGATAATTCTGTGGAGAGAAAATCAGTTGATGAAGTCTAAAAAAATTCAATTCATTGATAAATGGAAGATTTGTTGAGAGCAGCCTTAGTCAACAAGGATAAAATGGAAGAGCTCTCCAAGTTGCATAATGTAGTTGTGGAAGCCATCAAAGGCCTGCTCCAGAATGGTGGAATAGTAAAGGATATGGAGTACTCCCTTGGAAGTTGGTTAGATGCCATGTCTAATACAATTATCCCCAAGGTCATGGAAGTTTATGATACTATAACTCAATTCAGGATTCAAGTTCTCAAGATGAAGGCCCTAGCTATGCCTCTTTCAAATGTTCCTTCTTCTCCTGGTTCATATTTCTTTTCTATCTAATTGTTATATTTTGAAGTGTAATGTCCCCTTTCTGTGATGCCCCTTCTTCCTAAGCCAAATAGCCCAAGGGTCTAGTCGGACCCAAAATGTGGTTAGACCCAAGGGGGTTGTGGATGCTGGAAGCTTGTGGAAGGGCCCATGTGGTTTCAATGTCTTAGTTTGGCGTTCGGGGGTCACTTTTAGACTCGGCGACTCAAAAAGGGGAGAAAGTAATTATAGATAATTTTACATTAGTGGCCCCTCCATGGAATGAAATGCGCTAGGGTTGTGGGGGCTTGTTTACCAAGGATAGGTATATATGGAGACAGGAAAGGAGGAAAAGGTACTTTTTTGTCATATACATTTTTAGCCTCCTTCACGTGCAGCTGTTACTGTTGTGTTTCTACAGCTTGTGGAGTCAAATCCCATAGGGACCCTAGCTTCGGTGGTGAGAGACCCATCCCTAGCTAGCAGGGCATTCTTCGGTAGTGAGAGATCTACCCTAGTATGTCATTTTGGAGCCATTTTTCTGGGCCGTGCTATAAAGATAGTTCTAGAGGGTTAGAAGAAGGGTTTCAAGGATTCTTGGGGGCTTTCGGGGAAGACAGTCAAAGGGGCTCTAGATCTGACTCATGACAACCATCTAGGCTGGATGTGACAGGATGTGGAAGGTGCCTCCCTCATTTCTCGACTCCATTCCAAAAGTGGCGACTGTAGCCTCTATTTGGGGGTTCTTCCAGTCAGCCGTGTAAGATCCACAGGTGGTCTTGTTATTCCCTATACCATCCTTGTTGTTTTCAAAGACCCTTATTTTTCCTTTGTATCAAGAGGGTCACGGACCTCTAAAGTGAACTAGCCACCTAGGCCTTCTGTACCTTGTCAGGTAGCAATATATTATTCCATAAAATGTCTGCATAGTGTCTATTATTATTATTGTAAGCTTCCCTTGTAATTTCATGCATTGAGGATAAATATTTTGTGTAATATCAATTTAATACCATTCGCTGTCCTAGCTGGACATTTTCATTAAGAATCAGTATTTTACCTTGCTACAAGTTCTATAATTTGTGCATTTTTAAGTAATATCCCACAAGGGATATTTCAGTGGTATCAGAGCGGCTGTTTCTCCAGCCTGTTGGGATTGAAATATAGGGGATAAAGACAGTGAGGATATAAGGGTGGAGCTGATGAAACAATTGTTCACTAACATGGTAAAGCAGCAGGAGACCACCAATCTCTATTTGAGCCAGCTCACTAGGAGATTATCATAGGACATGGCTGATACTCATGTGGAAAGAGGAGAAAATAGTAACAGGGGACAATATGGTCAAAGAGGTGAGGGTGGACATTCAGGATAGTGGTCCCCCCATTCTTCTACCAGGCCTCTGGGGTCTCACGAACCTTCTTTCTTGAAGGATCCAGAAGTTTCACAGGTACGGAAGCCAGGAGATGTTGTAGATGAGGAATCTTGTTGGGAAAGATACCAGACTTTAAGTGATGGATTTCATGACAACATGTCATTCCAGGAATATTACAAAATGAAGATTGGCAACAAACCTAGGAGAGATTACCAGGCACAAGTACCAGAGATGCAAAGGAGGTTGGGACAGATTTCTGTTCCACATTTCGACGGTTCTAAGAAGTGTCCGACACAGTCTTGGGTGCTGAAGTTGAAGACATACTTCGACCTGAATCCAATGGGGGAGGAAGATGCAATCAAGTTTGTAATCCTACATCTAGAGGGAGACACTCATGATTAGTGGCATCGTGGGTTGATTACACAAGGACACATATACATCATGACTTATGCAGAGTTCACAAAGAGGCTAGTGAGCAGATTTGATAAGAGGGACCCCGATGGGTATGTTAGAGAGCTGACTCATTTGAGACAGACCGGTTTTGTGGATCAGTATATCACCGATTTTTAGAGACTATCGGTCATGGTACCTGATATTACAGAGATGAGGCTGATTTCCCTATTCACATCAGGTTTGACAGATACTCTCACTGGATTTGTGAGGGCATTTGAGCCTTCTTCGCTACATGAGGCTATTAGGAGAGCTCGTGACCTAGAGCTATCCACTGCTAAGTTGAGGTTTCCACCTCGAGTGCAGCCTAAGGGTTTCCCTTCAAGAACCGGGGGTTTACAGCCGAAGGTACCTCCACCTAGAAAGGATATAACCTGGAGACCATTTGGAGTTAGTGAGGACAAGGAGGAATTGAGGCAAAAGAAACTATGTTTCGATTTCCATGCACCTTGGGTCCTAGGACACGATTGCAAGGGCCGAGGGAGGGCCCAATACATAGAGGTCTTCGAGGAGAGTGATGGTGAAAAAGAGTTGAACACACAACCATTGGAGGATGATGATGATGAGGCATCAAGGTACTGTACTGCGGAACGGTGTAATAAGTGCCCCAATGATGATACAGGTCTCTTCGCAAGGTGTTCGGGATCCAGAAAAGCTTTACAGATATGCGTTAACATCCCGCATGCCCCGCTTAGCCCCCGCGTGCTTTGTTTTCCCTTTTTTTCCCTCTTTTCTTGGCTTTTTGGTCTTCAGTGACGAAACCGCCGCCCTGAAGGGCGGCGGTACCGCCCCCTGAACAGGGCGGCGGTCCTGTAACCGCCGCCCTAAGCAGGGCGGCGGTCCTGTGCGCGTTTTCCAGAACGCTCTTTTGACGCGACCCGCGTGAAATATCACGACTCACCAGCTTTTCTTGCCGACTTGAGCATGCATTAATGTTTTTGGTCCCCTGGAATAGTGTTTTTCTTTTGTTTAATGTTTAGGAGTTCAGTTTGGATTTGATTTTTGGATGTTTGGATTCCTATAAATGCATGGTTTGTGCACATGCAAATGGCCTCTGAATTTTGCTCCAAAGTTTGCTTTTGAATTTCTTGTTACAGCAGTTTTAGTTTTCCTTTGCTTAGGATTCTTAGTTTTCTCATTGAGTGCTTTGGTTAGTATTGTATTGCAGCTGGTAAGCCACATATCCAACTTGTGCAAGTGCAAACATTATTCGGGCCACCATTTTCACTCCAAGTTTCATGTTTTCAGTGCTGTGTCCCTTTAGTTTGCTTAGGATTGGTAGCATAGTTTGTTGCAGGTTTGTTTTAGCTTTGTGTTGCTGTTGGTAAGCCACAGATCCAACTTGTGCAAACAGTATTATTGTTTTGGAGTAGAATAGTCTAGGCAGCCATTAAAGTTGCAGGTTTTGTTCTTCATACAGACTAGTTTCAGGTTCTGGACGCTTTTGTTGCATGATTCGCAGTAGACCCCGCTAGGAATTGCATAGGCCAAGCTCTGTACTCTTGCGCTATCCCTCTCCTATCCGCATTCTATTCTGTCTGCATTCTGAAGGCTGTCCATTGATCCAAATATCTATTCCTGTTGATACAAGCATTCCACGCTTTTCTGGATTCACGTGAGCACAAAGAACGAAGAGATCATACTGAGGGGACAAGAACACACACACCGTCGGATTCGCCACTGTTCTGCGAAATCCAGGTTCCATCTTTCAAAGTTTTAGTTAGAACTTATCAAATAAAGTAGTTAATCATTTTATTTCAGTTATTTCTATTCTCGATATTGCCAGGGAGGTTGTGGGGATTGATAGTTTCTGAGAAACTATGATTCATTCCTCACTTCTGAGGTAGGATCGAGAATCTTGCAGATAGATTAGTTATTTCGTTGTTTAGAATAGATATACGAAATCGCACAGACAAATAGCTACACTCGGCTATTTTGTTTGTTTTACGTTGTTAGTTTAGTTGTCAATTCTAAATATTTTTAAATAGCTGCTTTCTTATAAATTGCCAGAAAATACAAAAAGAAATTATATATGCTAGAAGTGTACTTAGATTTTACTTTATTTTAGTTTGTTTCATTACTGCTTTTGCATGACAATTACGGGACCTAGGGAGCCCAGGGAATACATTTTCGAGCCAATTGTGCCCCAGCCCAATACCGTAGTGGCAATAACTGATATTGACCAAAACCTTAGGATACAAGTCTTCCAAACAACAACAGACTTCCAACAGATCAGGGCACAGTTGAGAGGGTTAAACATCGAAGACGACCAAGCACATCTGTTTTGGTCAAATCAGCCAAACTACAGATTACCCTAGAAAATACCCACATGACTGTAGAAGGGCTCGAAAGAGAACAAACATTCGGGTGTGATCCTTTAGTTCCACAGCCAGATGCTGGAGACACCCTAGTAGATATAGATACCAGCTTAAGAATCCAAGTTGCGATAACACCTGTAAGGTATTCTGAGAAGATCGCACAACTGTTGGTTCTAAACATAGAAGCTGAAAAAGCTTACGACTACTGGATGCTAGGAATTAGAACTTGATCTCCCGTATGACCATAACGGGACCGCAACAACCAAGAGTCTATGGTTGTGATCCACAGATCCCACAGCCTAACGAATCCATAAGAGAATTAGACATAGACACTGGCCTACGTAAATTAGTATTTCAGTCTACTCCGATTCCACCTATCATCATTCAACAGTTATCCCTACTAGACACAACAGCTAACGAAGCTAGAGAATTTTGGACTAGGCCAGAGAATCGTCCATAGAGTTGACCATATTCACCATATGACCCTATCAGGAGAAATACACGAAACCATCCCGGGTCATTTTCCACGTATCCCACAACCCATAGATCGAATCACGCCAGAGCTCGATATTGATTGGAGCCTTCGAGCAGTCATCCTCGCTGATCGATCTATCACACCAGTCCAAGTTAGAAGGGCCTTCTTTGCCTTAGATTCGCAAATACCATTAGTGCGTGTCGAAGACATTAGACTACCTAACTAGTTTGCCTGCACATTCTACCCACACCGGCTGTCTCGGCACGACCTCGGGAGGTCGGGTACGCAGAAGAGTTACTTGTTGATTCTCAAGCTCGCCTGTCACTTTTCCGACGTACAAAATTGGTGAACCCGACGTGAAACAAACAATTCTTTCACCTTCTCTTTGAGAAGTTTCATCTTCTCCAAATCACCTTCGCTCCTTCCCATTATTCTGCGGGTATTCATATACCCCCCGAATATGTCGGGATTCGATGCATACGGCAGACCCCTCTTGGGTCTTGAGGCATACTACGCCCAACAGAATAGGCAGTCATCACCCTCACTCTCAATGTGGGGCGACAACTATTCAACTAATCAGTTGTCAACACAAACACCAAGGACTAGATATAACTCGTCCTTCCAAACAGAGGGGTTGGAGCAACTTGCTCAAACACAAACAGAGCCTTCAGGCTCGAACAATATGACACTAACTGGAGAGTCTGCTTCATCTCCTCAGGTATTACTCAGACCGCCTATTAGTAGACAATCAGATCCATACTTGGTCTTAGACGATGGACAATCAATACCTTATCCTAGGAGTGAACAACGCTCCCGGGGTATGTACCCGCCTATAGGAGGTTTACAAGTACAACCCGAGACCCATTTTCAAGAAAATATCTCTACAGGAAATATTCTTGGAGAAACTTGGCAGGATAGCAATCAGTTCATGACAGGCTATCACATGCCTATACAACACCAAGGTACACAACAAACGCCACTCAGGCAAAGTACCGTGACTTCACCAAATGAAGTCATTTCAACGTTAGTAGAAAGAGTGCGAGGGTTAGAACTTGCTCAAGCAAATCAAAATCCTCCGTTCATACAAACGGGGAGTTCCAATCCTCCATACCATCCTAGCCAAGTAGATCTCCTCACAGGAGTAGGCACGTTAGGTATGACTCCTCAATATTCACAACAAGTGCCAACTAGACCCACTATCGCTAGCACTGTTCCTCCTGGTCCAGTACAGAGCAATCCATTCCTGGATAGTACACCTTCGTACTTAAACATGTACTCCAAATCACCACAAGGGGATATGTACTCATCCCCCGGCGTGTTTACTCAAATACAGGGATTGCCTTATGCCCCTGCTAACGCGTACATTACGCCATATCAACAACCCGTTCCGCCACCGCCTCCTCAACAGGCACCATCAATGGTTGAGACGTATGCGATAGGGACTTATTCAGAATATTTAAAGGAGCCCTTAGATTTCGCCATACGAAGCGTTATGCTTCCAAGGCCTCTTCCCGATTTGCCCAAGTACAAAGGAGAAGGAGATCCGAATGCGCATATCAAAGCTTACGCTACAGCCATTCGTGAACTACTCCCATGGGATGGGGTTGTTGCTAAAATATTCCCCAAAACGCTGGAAGGCATTGCCCTCGATTGGTATTACAGAATACCCGAAGCTTCCATACATTCATTCAAACAACTCGTGTCTGAGTTCATCAAAGCCTTCGACATGAACAAACTATTAAGGACAGGAATCAGGGAGTTCTTGCACATCAAGCAAGAACATAACGAGTCTGTCGCCCATTTCATCCAAAGGTGGCGCACAGTCCTTTATTCCTCGGCAAGCGCTCCAAACATGGATCAGATGGAGCTATGTGATTTATTCCTTCATTCTCTTAGCAGAGAAGTGAAGGAAGAAGTCCAGAAGTTCCCACTAAGGACTTATGACGAGGTACTTGAGAGCGCTCTGCGAATTGATCAAGCAGCGATAGATAGTGGCCGTAAGACGTATGGAGCAAACGGGAGGTTAATCACCTCTACTCAAAATACTACAACCACCACAAGCGTCAATCAAGGACCCAAAATCCTTAACAAAAATCGTGGGGTAACAACAGATGGGGTAACTGACCAGCCCAAGAGGGTAAATGTCGTTAATACTCCGTCACAAACAAACAACCAAAGAAACAACAATTTTACCCCGACGATCAATACGGTGGATTTTAATAATCCACAACAACAACAACGGCGAAATCCCATACAAGGACCAAGCCAAAACTCCTTTGGTTATCAAAACCAAAGTCAAAACCAGAAACAACAAAACTTTAGTCCTAATAGGCAACAGTTTGATCGGAATTTTAGGCCACAATACACACCAAACCAACAAAACGGGAATTACAACCCCAATTCTTATTGTGGCTTCCATAAAATTCGGGGTCATGACACTAGAACGTGTCGTGATTACAACAAATTCATACAACGCTTGCCAAATGAACAAAAACAATTTTTTATGGATATGTTCTTAGCAGATCCTACGTCACCAACGGCAAATACCTTCGCAGGGGCAGTTTCCCCTCAGAATGCCCCTCTCAAGATCTTTAATGATCCACTCCCAAATCATGATAACGATAGGTTGAAACCAGCTGGAACAAACAAAGGTGCAATAACAGGAAACAACGATCACGAGGCCTCAACCTCGCTAAATCCGTTAGTCGCGCCACAACTAGGAAGTCAACCACGACCTAAGGTAGTTGGATTAGTAGAGTTAGACTCCGAATTACCCGTTGAAGCAATTACGAGAACACGAGAGTATTTCTCTCAACCAAGTCCAAGCCACCTGCCGGAAACAGATAACATCCAGCAAACCGTAGCAAAACCTATGGGTGCTTACGATCTAATTAATGATCTAACAAAAACCTTCTCGCATATTTCATTCCTTGATTTACTAAAGAATTCCCCTGCTCACAGGGCTGCTCTTTTAGAGGCGTTAGGTTTGGGTCATTTAGTTAGTATCACTCCACCACCAGAAGCGCAAGTAAATCATATAGACTTTGATGTTTATCCTCCGGGACAGGCAGATAGGGATGTTGAATTCATATTCGAAATAAGTAAAATGCCTACAGATGCTGAGATCGCACGCCGAGGCGATCCAGCCCTACACTTGCAAGTACAAGTTTATAATAACTATGTAAAACGGGCAATGGTTGATGACGGGGCTGCAGTTAACATAGTCCCTTTCTCTTTTCTCCAAAAATTGGGATATGGAGAAACAAACTGTTCTACTACACGAAATACCTTGAGGGGCTACGATAGCCTTAAAGCCACATCGATAGGAACTATAATACTACCGGTCACCTTAGGACCTAAAACAATCCTGACTGAGTTTTATATTATAGATCGGGAAACTAACTATAATATGATCCTCGGCCGGCCCTGGATACATCGAATGAAGGCAATCCCTTCCACGCTATTTCAAGAAGTAAGATTCCTGCATCTGGGAAAGGTATTTGTAGCCAAAGGTGATCCAAAGCCGTTTGACGTACACCTAGCTGATTTAAAGAAAAGACCAGGTATACACTCAGAATTCGAACTTCCAACAAACCAACTTAACAAACCCTCTGACCCAAAGCCAGAGGAAAAGTTGATACCTACGACGGATCTTGAAACTACCAACATAGCCCAAACAATTCCAACCCCTAAAGGCAAAACTAAAGAAATAGTATCATTAGGGACTACTGCAAAGATCGTTGAGTTGATAGAACAAGATTCACCAATGTTCTTACCATTCGATTCAGTAGGTATCGGATTTTCCCTAGGTGTTGGTTCCTTGCCAGCAGAAGATCTCTGTATGGTAGAAGTAGAGTGTGCAAACACAGCAGATACACCTACATCCATACTCCCGGCTAAGTATTGGACTCTCCATTTCGATGGAGCTAAATGCCGTTATGGAGCGGGGGCAGGTATAATTCTTACCTCGCCCGAAGAGAAGGTCCTCCCATTCTCTTTTAAATTAAACTTTGAATGCACAAACAACAGCGCTGAGTACGAAGCCCTCCTCCTTGGCCTTACCTTAGCCAAAAGAATTGGTATCGATAATATCAGAGTTTTAGGAGACTCGCAATTAGTGGCAAACCAAGTTTCAGAGGTATATGAAACTAAAGCCGAACACTTGCAACTTTACAAAAACGCTGTATTAGATTTAAGCAAGGCGTTCAACTTCATATCCATTGAAGCAATCCCGCGAGAAAAAAATCTTCTCGCCGATTCAATAGCAACCTCAGCATCACGTTTTACTCCAAACAATGAGCTAGAAGATACTCATTTCACGGTATCCATTCGTAACGAACCATTAATAAAAACAATGATGGATCCTCTTTCAAACGGAAGTAAATCTACCGTCCTAGACCATGTTGGAAATGATGCGGCTACTTTGGATTACTTAAATGCCTTTGCAGCACTACATCTCTCCTATCACACGCTAGATTTATCTCTGATCTCGCATTCATCTTCCTACTTCGGAAATCCCGTAATGAATCTTCCCTCACAAAAAGAACCTAATATATACGCGGTGGAAAACGGGGATGATATAGATCTACCTCCGGCACCACCTGAGTTCGAAGAGGGTAATGCCTCTTTAATTGAAGAAACAATCGATGTCAATATCGGAACGGAAGATGAACCAAGAATTTTAAAGTTAGGTTCTTCGTTAACCCCAGAGGAAGTGGAAATACATACTCAGGTTCTCAAAGAACATCAAAAGGCATTTGCATTTAATTACAAAGAGATGACAGGAGTCGCACCCCACATTGCGGTACACAACCTCGTCACTAGATCAGATGCAAAGCCAATTAAACAAAAATCAAGACCCATGAAGCCCAAAGTAGCCCTCATGGTAAAAGAGGAGGTAATAAAACTCCTTCAGGTAGGATTCATCAAGCCAGTTGACTACTCCCAATGGGTATCCAACATCGTTCCCGTTCTCAAGAAGAATGGAAAGATACGCATCTGCATAGATTTTCGAGATATCAACAAAGCTTGCCCTAAGGACGACTTCCCTTTACCATCCATAGACGTTATTGTTGATGCAACAGCAGGTTTTGAACTCTTGTCTCTCATGGATGGATTCTCAGGATACAATCAAATCAAAATATCCGAGCAAGATCAAGCTAAAACCACGTTTATAACTCCTTGGGGAACCTATTGCTACGCTGTTATGCCATTCGGTCTCAAGAACGCCGGTGCTACATACCAGCGGGCCATGACATACATATTTCACGATTTAATCCATAAAATCGTGGAATCCTACGTAGATGACTTGTTGGCTAAGGCCAAGAAGCGTTGTGACCATCCTGAAGTACTCCGCATCATCCTTTCACGCCTAATAGAATATGGAGTTACCCTAAACCCAGAGAAATGCGTCTTCGGTGTAACAGGAGGAAAGCTCCTAGGTTACATCATATCGTCACGAGGGATCGATGTTGATCCAGCCAAAATTCGGGCTGTCCTCGAAATGGTCCCACCCTCGAATGAATCTGGAATCAGATCATTTCTCGGAAAGCTGGGTGCAATCCGGAGATTTATCCCGGATCTAAGCTTCGCCGTTCATCCAATCAACAATTTACTCAAGAAGGACTATAGCATTGATTGGACTGAAGATTGCAATGAAGCTTTTGATGCAGTCAAGCGTTTCCTGCTATCACCGCCTACGCTAATGCCACCAAAGCTAGATCGCCCTTTAATTTTGTACTCACGGGCTACCGATGTTTCGTTAGCTTGCATGCTAGCCCAAGAAGACGATGACAAAAGAGAGCGTGCGATTTATTTCATTAGCCGAACATTGCTCGACTACGAAACGCGCTATACACAAGCAGAGCGAGAATGTCTTGCCATAGTCTTTGCTACTAAACGCCTAAGACACTACATGCTAAATCAAGAGACAAGGGTCATAGTAAAGACGGACCATTTACGGACTTTTCTCACACAAGGGTCCTTGTCCAAAAAAGCTGGACGTTTTATAACCTTAATGGGAGAGTTCGAATTAACTTTTGTAAACCAAAAGTCAGTTAAAGGGCAAATCATCGCAGATTGGTTAGCTGATAACCCGCTAGACGGAGGCGACTTAGTAGACTTAGACTTTCCAGATGAATGCGTATACTACGTCGAAACCCGACCTGCTATATCTGAGTGCCCTTGGTACGCTGATATCATTAGTTATATCATGGACCATAGGTACCCAGAAGGAGCTACACCTCAACAAAGAAGGCGGTTACGCATTATCGTAGCTAAATACGTCATTATAGAGCAGGTGCTCTATCGGAAAGCATTCGATGGAATGCTCTTAAGGTGTGTTGACACAGAAGAGTCCAAGAGGATTCTCCATGAATCCCATAGCGGTATATGTGGAGGCCACTTCGGTGGCCATGCCACTGCTCGAAAAATACATCGAATGGGCTATTTCTGGCCCACTCTAGAACATGACACAATAGAGTTTGTACGCAGGTGTCATAAATGTCAGGAGTTCTCTCATGAGATCCACATGCCGGCACAAGCTTTGCAACCGATCGCTACTCCGTGGCCCTTTTCTACATGGGGCCTGGACTTAATAGGGAAATTCTCTCCCTCATCCACAGACGGCCACAATTTTATAATTACGGCCACAGAATATTTCACTAAATGGGTAGAGGCTATGCCTCTTACAACTGTACCTGGTTCCGTAATCGCTAAGTTCATTTTGAACCAAATCATTTGCAGGTACGGTATCCCGCAAATCATTATCTCAGATAATGGAACTTCTTTCAAAAACGAAGAAGTTCGTGAGCTATGCAGTAAGTTCAAAATAAGCCATCATACGGCTTCCTTATATTATCCCCAAGCCAATGGGCAGGCTGAAGCAACAAACAAGACGTTGAAAGCCATTCTCCTTAAAACGGTAAAAGAAAACAAACGGGATTGGCATCTAAAGTTATATCCGGCCTTGTGGGCCCACCGAACCTCGATAAGAACGCCAACAGGAGCAACTCCTTTCTCATTGGTATTTGGGTCAGAAGCAGTTCTCCCACTTGAAGTTGAAATCCCCAGTCTCCGCATTTCACTACAAGGGATTTTAGATGAAGATGCTTACAAAGAAGCACGTCTTTCCCAACTAGAAAGCCTAGATGAAACTAGGTTAGATGCTGAACAACGACATAGAGTCTATGCCGACCGGATGTGCCGGCAGTACAACAAGAAGGTCTATGAACGTGACATATACGAAGGTGACCTAGTTCTAAGGTTAGACAGCCGGATCGACAAGAAGACCGGCGAAGGAAGGAAATTCCGGCCCAAATGGTTGGGCCCGTACCGAGTCACAAAGGACTACGGAAATGGTGCATACCTCTTATGCACGCTAGAAGGTGAGGAGTTTGGCGAAACAGTCAATTCTCTCCACCTCAAGCGTTTCTACGCGTAAGCAGCTAACGCTACCTATATAACTATCTACATTGCATTTTCATACAAATTAGGATCATTTTGTCCACTTGTTCTTACACAAATTGTGATCAGGGAATCTATTCTCAAAGCAACTTATTTCAAACTCGTGATGTTTCTGGCATAAAGTTCTTTAATCATACTTCTCCGTCTTCGATATCATCAATCAACTCAGAATCTTTTATCAAACAAAATCAGACATGACGAAGTCCTAACGGTAACCATACCAAGATCTGCAAGTTCGTTCTTGCTTTGATTTCTTCTTAGGATAGGTGTCTTGCCTATGGTCTGTTCTAGAAGCTTCATGGTGTCACATCTATCCCATATACACATCTCTTTGGAAAAAAAGCATATACTGACATTTTACTCAAATAGACAAGTCAAGAAGTGATTAAACAGAAAATTTTATTTTTTACACATTTCCTTGCCCCACCAACCTTCGGTGATGAGCTTGCGTCTCTTACTAGTGACGTAGGGTTGGGAAAGGATGGAAATGCCCTTACTCGCCTATGCCTTGCCCACGGTGATAAACCCATGTTTCTTACAGGTAGCATGGGGCAAAGTGTAGGGGGTCCTCTAAACAAAGTAAATGTTAAAAGGTCATAAACAATCAATTCAAACTTTGAGTCAATAACGAATGAATCAGATGTTCAAAAATTCCAAGAGAGTTAAAAATCCTAAAAACCCAGATTTTGTCTACTATGTGGCCATCTACGGGTCTAAGTCTGGATAAACCGCAAAGCAAGTTGCATCCAAAACTATGAAGTCATTCAGGTAGAATAAAGCTTGTAGTTTTCATTTGGTTCCACCAAAGCTTCGTCTGTCTTTCACCACTATCACTTCACCATATTCCATAACTTGCGCCCTTCTTGGCTCTTGGTGATGAGCCCTCGCATCTTACTAGTTGCGTGGAGTTAGGAGTGGGGCAAGTTAATCTATTCATCATACTGATTATTTTCATCACTTTGCCAAAACAAATCATGAGGTATCCAAATTGCTCACAGAAACTAAGATTTAAGATCACAATATATCTACAAAATCATGTATCAGCATCATGAAACACAAAAAGAAAGCAAACATTTGCATCATCTGTTTTCCATTGCATACATTCTAGAAAGCATATAATACATACATCATAGTATACACGAAGCAGTTGGAAATAAAGAAAGTAGAATACAAATGACAAGTTTTGATCCAAAACCGACGCATATATATAAATAATCAAAGTTTATATACAATGCCATCATGCACTAGGCATGGTCAAAACGCTCAAAGAGCCCGTAATACACAAAAGAATCTAAATACAAATACAGAAAGCCAAGTGGCCTCTCAACCCCTATGCGATCCCGCTGAAGGTGCGCGCCCTCGCCTAGGACTTCGGCTACGCTGGCGCTCTGAATGGACGGAGGGCTCGGGGTCCCTAGGGGCAGTCGTAGTCTCGCCATGAGAGCGGCTCCTCATAAGATGCTCGGCTGTCCTATAGCCTGCCAACTCTGTACGGAGAGTTGACACCATCTTGGCCACATGCCAAACGGGAGCGAAGACGTCAGTGTGCCTACCAGCTGCTGAGGGCTCTCCGGCATCCACAGATAACTCCGCACGGGTCTTATCCATAGGGATCATCAGAGAATCGACGCAAACCCTACGGATTAGATCCCGCCACTCATCAACAGTCTCTGCAAAACAAAGAAAGAAAAACGAATTAGGAACTAGGCAAGAGGTTAAAGTGCACCCAAAAACAAACAAGGAAGAGTAAGTTAGAAAACAATATCAAGAGAAAAAACACATACAAATGCCGCTAAAAATACAAGTACAAGCTTTCCTCAAATAGGTTCTTCTTGCATTCTGTTTCTCTGGTCTTCAGTGAGAACCGCCGCCCTGAGCAGGGGGGCGGTTTTGTAACCGCCACCTTAAAGGCGGCGGTCTCGTGACCGCCGCCCTGTACAGGGCAGCGGTCGTGTAACCGCCGCCCTGTCCAGGGCGGCGGTCGCGGTCCGAAAACCCGCGCGGGTTTTTTTGGGCTTAAAAAGCCCAAAAAAAATGCAAAAAAAATGACTATTTTAATCAAAAATGAGGCCTACCCAGTAGGCGCCCCCCCTAGATGGACCCTTTAAACCAAACATTTTCGAAAATAACCCCCCCATTGCAAAGAATTTAACATTTCAAATCAGAAGGGGGGAAAAACACAAAATTGAAGAAAACCAACCTGTGATCTCGCGGGGTGGCGTTCCGCACGTGGAGGCATGATCTCTATCTCACTGCGGACGTTTTGACTCTACTCGCGTGAGAAACTGTCACCGTGGGTCCCAGAGCTCAAAATCTATCAAATCGACTCGCGCAAATGAATAGGAAAATGGGCCCACTTTCATATATATAACGCCCCGATTCGTTTTAAATATCTTTTTCGTAGGTTCGGAGCGCCGACGGAGGTAAGTTTCTATCCTCGCACTAATGGTACGTCCTCTTCCCCTATTGTTTTAGCGTTTATTTTCCAAATTATTGTATCTATCTGCACTTGAGTTCTCTTTTCATTTTGCAGGTGGCGGGAATTTCGGATGGCGTCATTTCGACACACGGACGTGTAAGGTATAACTTCTAACTTCCCATTTCGGGACTGCCATACTCGGACCCACCGTTTTATGCCTCTTCATGGCTAAAACGCTTCTCCGAGGGGGCAATATGTACGTACCCAAAATTGTAAGGTACTGTACTGCGGAACGGTGTAATAAGTGCCCCAATGATGATACAGGTCTCTTCGCAAGGTGTTCGGGATCCAGAAAAGCTTTACAGATATGCGTTAACATCCCGCATGCCCCGCTTAGCCCCCGCGTGCTTTGTTTTCCCTTTTTTTCCCTCTTTTCTTGGCTTTTTGGTCTTCAGTGACGAAACCGCCGCCCTGAAGGGCGGCGGTCTCGTGACCGCCGCCCCAAACAGGGCGGCGGTCCTCTAACCGCCGCCCTGAGCAGGGCGGCGGTCCTGTGCGTGTTTTCCAGAACGCTCTTTTGACGCGACCCGCGTGAAATATCACGACTCACCAGCTTTTCTTGCCGACTTGAGCATGCATTAATGTTTTTGGTCCCCTGGAATAGTGTTTTTCTTTTGTTTAATGTTTAGGAGTTCAGTTTGGATTTGATTTTTGGATGTTTGGATTCCTATAAATGCATGGTTTGTGCACATGCAAATGGCTCTGAATTTTGAATTTTTCTCCAAAGTTTGCTTTTGAATTTCTTGTTACAGCAGTTTTAGTTTTCCTTTGCTTAGGATTCTTAGTTTTCTCATTGAGTGCTTTGGTTAGTATTGTATTGCAGCTGGTAAGCCACATATCCAACTTGTGCAAGTGCAAACATTATTCGGGCCACCATTTTCACTCCAAGTTTCATGTTTTCAGTGCTGTGTCCCTTTAGTTTGCTTAGGATTGGTAGCATAGTTTGTTGCAGGTTTGTTTTAGCTTTGTGTTGCTGTTGGTAAGCCACAGATCCAACTTGTGCAAACAATATTATTGTTTTGGAGTAGAATAGTCTAGGCAGCCATTAAAGTTGCAGGTTTTGTTCTTCATACAGACTAGTTTCAGGTTCTGGACGCTTTTGTTGCATGATTCGCAGTAGACCCCGCTAGGAATTGCATAGGCCAAGCTCTGTACTCTTGCGCTATCCCTCTCCTATCCGCATTCTATTCTGTCTGCATTCTGAAGGCTATCCATTGATCCAAATATCTATTCCTGTTGATACAAGCATTCCACGCTTTTTTGGATTCACGTGAGCACAAAGAACGAAGAGATCATACTGAGGGGACAAGAACACACACACCGTCGGATTCACCACTGTTCTGCGAAATCCAGGTTCCATCTTTCAAAGTTTTAGTTAGAACTTATCAAATAAAGTAGTTAATCATTTTATTTCAGTTAGTCCAAGTCTAGAAGGGCCTTCTTTGCCTTAGATTCACAAATACCATTAGTGCGTGTCGAAGACATTAGACTGCCTAACTAGTTTGCCTGCACATTCTACCCACACCGGCTGTCTCGGCACGACCTCGGGAGGTCGGGTACGCAGAAGAGTTACTTGTTGATTCTCAAGCTCGCCTGTCATGAGCATCGTGATGGGTAACTATATCATTACCAATGATTTATATATTGTTGGAATCGGAGAGACCAACATAGTGCTTGGGGTAGAGTTGCTCCATTCCCTTGGTGAATTTCGAACTAACTTCCAGCCGATGGAGCTAAAGTTTAAGTCCGAAGGGAGGAACGTGATCTTGAGGGGATTATCTTCAAGGGCACCCTGAGTTGTTACGGCCAAGAGGATCGAGAGGATTTATAGGCATGACGAGGTGGATTGGGCAATACACTATTTTGTTTCGAACAAGAAATCAGAAGAGGGCCAACAGTAGTACCAAGTGGATATACAGTGCCTATTGGACAAAGACAATGCCGTGTTTGGTGACATACCTCCAAGAATAGCTCCAGATAGGGGATTTGAGCATGTAATTGAGCTCGAGGATGCTAAATTGATGGTCACTTCTCCTTACTGTCACCCCAAACGGTTTAAGGATGATATCATGAAGACTATATAGGAGCTCATGGATATGAGGCATATTAGACCGAGTTCTAGCCCTTTTGCTTCTTCAGTGGTTTTGGTGAAGAAGAAGGATGGGACCCTACGGATGTGTATTGACTATCGAGCCTTAAATAAGAAGACAATAAAGAACAAGTATCCCATACCATGCATTGATGAGTTGCTGGATGAACTACATGGTACAATCTATTTTAAAAAAATAGATTTGCATTCTAGATATCATCAGATCAAAGTCAGGGAGCAAGATGTGCATAAGACAGTGTTCAGATGCCATTACGGTCACTTTGAATTCTTAGTGATGCCTTTCGGATTGTCTAATGCTCTAGCTACATTCCAGTCTTGCATGAATCTGTGTTCAACCACCACTTGTGGAAGTTTGTATTGGTTTTCTTTGATGATATTTTAGTCTACAACAAGACATGGGAGGACCATATCAGGAACCTGGGTGAGGATTTTGGGATATTAGAAGTTATTCATTATATGCAAAAGTGTCTAAGTGTGAGTTCGGCATGACCAAGCTTCTTTACTTTAGATATGTAATTGGTGGGGGTACAGTGAAGGTGGGTAGAGGGAAGATACGGGTAATCCTAGATTGGCCGCCACTTAGGACATTGACATAATTGAAAGGATTCGTGGGGTTGTGCACATACTACTAGAGTTTTGTGAAGAATTTCTCTCGGTTGGCTCTTCCATTGATCGATTTGACCAAGAAGGGGGATTTTTCTTGGACAGTCGCAACACAACAAGTTTTTGATCACCTCAAGGAGGTGATGAGTTTGTGTCTCATCCTCGCATTACTAGACTTCTCCCACCCATTCATTCGAGAGTGTGATGCATCAAGAGAGGGTGTTGGGGCAGTTCTCATGTAGAACAAGCATCCCATCGCCTATGAGAGTCAGAAGTTGAAACTTGTGGAAAGAGGGTATTCTATTTATGAAAAGGAAATGTTGGCCATCATGCATGCCTTGGCCAAGTTTAAATAGTTTCTTGTGGGCAACAAATTCATGGTTCGTACGGATCACAATAGTTTGAGGTTCTTTCTGGGACAAAAATAGCTCAACGATTGCCAGCAGAGATGGGTGAATAAGGTGAAAACCTATGAATTTGACATTGAGTACACTAGAGGTAAGAATAATATCATTGGTGACGCCTTATCTAGGAGGTCTTACCTCACTTCTATGCTTAGTTCTATGTCTGATATTTTAGTGGATTGGAAGGATCATATACTTGTTGAGTACTCCAAAAACCAGTTTACTTGTGAGATCATGGATGGTAGTATACAGGACGACCGATACAGAGTAGTAGACGATCTCATTTTCTACAAGGATAGAATTTTCCTTGTACCAGGATTTAAAATGAAGGAGAAGATCCTTCGTGTAATACATGATACACCCCTAGCTGGACATCCTGGGTATTTCAAAACATACAAGTTCATCAAGGAAAGATTTGCATGGAAGGGAATGAAGGATGATGTCCTTAATCATGTTAGGGAGTGTATGGTTTGCCAACAAACAAAATATGAGCATTCTTTCCCAGTAGGATTACTTCAGCCTCTCCCCTTTCCCAAACAGAAATGGGAAAGCATATCCATGGACTTTATCACTGGGCTTCCCTTAGTGCATGGGCATAGTTGTATTTATGTTGTAGTTGATCGGTTAACCAAGTATGCTCATTTCTTTTCACTGCCCAAGTGGCATGAGGTAGTGTATGTGGCCCGGATCTTATACATCGGTATTTTTAAGCTACATGGGTTGCCTAAGAACATTGTTAGTGACAGAGACAAGATATTCATGAGCACCTTTTGGCAGGAGACCTTCTGACTAATAGGTACATAATTGACCCCTAGCACTAGCTACCATCCATAGATCAATGGGCAGACAGAGATAGTCAATAAGTGGATAGAAGGCTATTTGCAGAGTTATCTAATAAGACACCAATGGGCATGGATTAAATGGTTACACATGGGCGAGTATTGCTACAATACCACCTACCAGATGAGCATAGGTATGACCCATTTCTGAGCTCTATATGGGTACGATGCCAGGACATTTGTAAGATTTGGTATTACCAGATAGCCGAGCTCCCAAAGCTTGAGATTGGTTATGGGAGAACTAGGAAATTCTTAAGGCTCTCAAAGAGAATCTCCAGAAGGCACATAATCAATAGAAGGTATACACAGATCGACACAGGACATAGAGGTCTTTTGAGGCTAGGGAATCCAATGTTCCTACGTTTACAACCCTATAGGAAATTCTTGTTGAAGCAGAAGGGTGTAGAGAAATTGAAACCATGATTTTATGGTCCGTACCAAGTAGTTCATCAAGATTCAGTCAGGACAGTGGCATATGAGCTAGAGCTACCAAAGCATAGTAGGCTACATAATGTCTTCCATGTTTCATGCCTTAAGAAGGCACTCAACCTGCATATTGTACCCTCTACAGAGCTATCACCGCTAGATGAGGAAGGGAAGTTGGTGTTGGAATCGGAAGCCATTATTGAAATGAGACAGAGGGGGCTTAGGAGTAGAGCAATCACCAAGTATTTGGTGCGATGGAAGGGATTTGCCACTTGAGGATGTTACTTAGGAGGGGGAGTAGATTTTGCAGCATCCTAATTTACGTTTGCTTTAGGACAAGAAAATTTTGGGAAGGGAGGACTGTAATGTCCTCTTTCTGTGATGCCCCTTCTTCCTTAGCCAAATGGCCCAAGGGCCAAGTCAGACCCAAAACGTGGTCAGGCCCAAGAGGGCTATGGACACTGGAAGCTTGCGGAAGGGGCCCCGTGGTTTTAATGTCTCAGTTTGGTGTTTGGGGGTCACTTTTGGACTCAACGACTCAAAAAGGGGAGAAAGTAATTATAGATACTTTTACATTAGTGGCCCCTCCATGGAATGAAATGTGCTAGAGTTGTGGGGGTTCGTTTACCAAGGATAGGTATATATGGAGACAAGAAAGGAGGAAAAGGGAATTTTTTGTCATATACATTTTTAGCCTCCTTCACATGCAGCTATTGCTGTTGCATTTCTACAGCTTGTGGATTCAAATCCCATAGGGACTCTAGCTTCAGTGGTGAGAGATCCATCCCTAGCTAGCAAGGCATTCTTCGATAGTGAGAGATCTACCCTAGTCTGTCATTTTGGAGCCATTGTTTTGGGTTGTGCTACAGAGATATTTCTAGAGGGTCAGAGGAAGGGTTTCGAGGATTCTTGGGGGATTTCGGGGGAAGACAGTCAGAGGGGCTCTAGATCCCGACTCACTACAGCCATCTAGGCTAGGCGTGACAACACTTTGAAGGCACCTCCCTCATTTCCCAACTCCATTTCAAATGTGGCGAATGTCGCCTCTATTTGGGGGTTCTTCCAGTCAGTCGTGTCAGATCTGTAGGTGGCCATGTTATTCCCTATACATGCCTTGTTGTTTTCAAAGACCCTTATTTTGCCTTTGTATCAAGAGGGTCACGAACCTCTGAAGTGGACTAGCCGCCTAGGGATTTTGTACCTTGTCAGGAAACAATATATTATTCCATAAAATGTCTACACAGTGTCTATTATTATTATTGTAAGCTTCCCTTGTAATTTCATGCATTGTGGACAAATATTTTGTGTAATATCAATTTAATACCATTCGTTGTCCTAGCTCGACATTTTCATTAAGAATCAGTATTTTACCTTGCTAGAAGTTCTATATTTTATGCATTTTTAAGTAATATCCCACAAGGGATATTTCATGAAGTTGGCTTTATTGTTTTGAAAAATGAAATTGTAAAATAGAGCCAACTTATGTAATTAACTAATTAAGTGTTTAACACTTAATTAAAAGGAAATTAGTTAGAAAGGTAGTTACATCCTCCCCTTAGTATATATAAGGCTTATTTATCATTTGTAAAGTTGTTGGATATTAGCGTTCTTGAATGTAAATACAAATTTTTGAACAATACAGAAGAAGACTTCTTTCCATCTCATCTGTGTTCTTTCTACTTTCATTTCCTACAATATGTGAACGTGATTGTTTAATATATGTGTATTTTGAAATTTTGTGTTCAATCTATATAATATGATGTGAAGAAATTTGTGTCTTTTGCATTTATATTATATGGATTTTCATATATATTGGCTCACATGTTTTTAATCTCATTTACATGCATTAGTAAGGTATAAATCTACATTCTCTATATCTAAAAGTGTTGCCTTCTTTACTTCTTTCCTTACAGTAGTGGGTAATCTTGCACAACCAAGGAGGATACTTGTATCCTTGCTAAATGAGTTAGCTTGAACTTTGTTTCCCTGATTCATACTTTTGCTCATACAAGCTACTATTTCTTCCTAAAAACCCTATCCTTTATTTTTTTTTCTGTATTGAAAATATGGAATCATTCACATGCACCAATATCCTCATAGAGAATATGGTTAGATTGTATATTTGTAAATAATTAGAGTTATAAGTTTTTGGTGAAATAAGGGAACCTCCCCATAAAGAGGAGGAATTTTTGTCCCCTAAATTATTGATTGTACTCCAACGACCAAATTTCCAACCAACAGACGACATGCTCTGTAGAAGTGGAAGAAGTTTGTGAAGCACTAGACAGACTAATATCGTATGAACTAATGTGGCTATATGGAATAGGCTGTGATGGATCTGTGCGCACACGTTGAAACTCACGTGCACCTGTCATATAACACGTGAACCCATCCATAGGGATGCACACACGTATCTCTAGATGTGCACTTGTTGCATGGCATTTTAATCATTTGCTAAGATTTTTCACAGACCCACACACATGCTTTCTATCGTGCACACATGCTAAAACCTACGCGCAAGAGTTTAAATCAACTCTGTATTGACTCAGCTTTTTGCCTTACATGCTCACATGCTTTCTGTCATGCGCACATGCTAAAACTTACGCACATGCACCTCTCGAGATGTGCAGGTGTAATTGTCCACTGTCATTTTCCACAGAGCCACGCAGCTGTCATTATGAGTGTGCACACATCATAATCCACGTGCACATGTCATAAGGGGCACGCAAACATTGCTGTCTAAAACCAACTTTTGTTCAAACACTTGCAAAGGTTAATTTTATTGAAATATGCAACACTGTTGCAAGGTTTTGTGACTAATCAGTGGTTTTTATAAGTTGTCTTGATAAATATCATAGTTTTGTACTAACTTTGCTTGGTTAATTTAAAGTAAATGTTGCATTGATTATTGATAAGGTTTTGAAATGTGTATGCTCTTCCCTCACACCTTCTAGGTGATCTTGAGAAAAAACACTTTAGAATACCTTCTTTTACGCATTCACAAATACTTCACTAAGGTTTTTTTGAAAAAACAATTAACTTCAAAGTTGGTTAAAACGAACTTGTTTATCACATTTTGGTCAAGTGTTTTCCATTTTCACAAGTTAGTGAGATAGTTTTTTGTGTATGTTCTTTCCTTTCATCTTAGGATGATATGGGAAATAAAAAATGACATTCTATCTCCTTTTTATAATGCCTTGATTGTTTTGTAGAATTACTAATCACTGTGTGTAGGTCCATATCACATGTCAAAGAAATAAATATCTAAATAAAATCTAACGTGTTTGATGTAGGTTGCCAATAGTGTGCAAAACTTCACTAAGTCTAAAAAGATTAAAAAACACACCATATTCAAAACACTATATATGTAGGTTCATAAAAGGGTACGTCCCTATCCACTTAACTAGAACATAACCCCTTTGGTATAACGCCTTAAGCTACAACAATGGGGGTGGTTCTAGGAACCCTAAAGTAATCCACCGCTGAGTAAACTTGTGGATGAAACATGAAGCACCTTGCTTTACCCACTTGACTAGATTTTCCATTGTCAGTTTAACACCAAAATATTCTCCATTGTGAGCCTAGCAAAAGATACACATGAACACATTTATTGCTCATCGTATTTGAAGGGGATAAAGTAAAGTTGAGATACTCTACGATTAGTCAGTGTGACTTACTTGGTAAATCAAGCTTGCAGAGGATGTTTTTGGTAACTAGTTGAAAGAGCCACCTAGGAAATCCATTTCTTCAAGAGGTCAACTTATGTTAGTCCAAATCATCGATTCAAGAGCCATCATGAAACACTAACTTATTTGGAGTCAAAACCTTGTTAGACGACCAAGGGGAGAGTTCATAGAAGTTGGGGTCTAGTGATATTCATCACGAAGCTCACAATGTATCACTTTTTCTTAGTTCTTCACTTACCCTAAGGTAAAGTGAAACTCTACCGAAGTTATACTATCTTGTTTCACCACTACTTGGTCTACTCCTTTGCATTCTTATTGCCCATTTAGGACAAGGGAAGGCATGTTTTGCAAGTGTTATCAATAGATTGTGTTCACCACTTTTATATTTGTTTACAATCATCCATGTTTGTGGCTGAGTTGTTAAACATTTAAAGTGTGTGGGTACATTTTTACATCTTGATAGCCACTTGATCTTGATTTCAAGATCATCAAGTAGTTAGGCTTGTGTCATCTTTGATTCTCCTTAGAATTGTTGTGTTGTTTGCATCATCACGACACAATTTCGATACTTACGTCATTGTTTCTGCAAACATGACCTAAATGTCCATATTGTAATGTTACACTGCCCACATCATTAGCAAGTCCTTGGAATATTTTGGCATAGTTGAGGTGTTCAAACTTTACATATATCTTGAAAATGTGTTGATTACTTTGTTAGGAATTGTATCTATATTTCTTGTGGTGCTAATACCTCGCTTCCTCATGGAGCTTGGGTAACGTATCCTCGTAGTATAGTTTGGTGGCTCACACGAGTAACCTCCCATTTTTCTTTAAGGTTTTGGGTCTTGTTTGGATCTAAGCTAGCCTTAATATCCTTTGATTGGGGATCACATTAACCTTTTGTTAATTATTATGCCTTGTTCATTTTGAACTTGAATTAAGCATTATCACTACGTTAATTATCTAAAACATCTACCTTTTGAAAAGCATTTGCATAGGGTGTAATGTCCTTTCTTGATTGATTGGTTTATAGAAAACATTGCATGATTGTTTCATACGAATTGATTGAATCCTTGTTCCTTCAGTCCATTTATTGACATACTTTGAAACTGTAGGACGAAATTGTTACATAAAAACATCTAGGTTTTTTAATACTCTCGAGTACATTAAACAAAACCTTGTGTAAACAACACTTACAATGCTTCATATTACAGAAATGGATTCCAAGATGCGTGAGATAAACCATTTTCCAGGACACAACTTAGGTCCCCTATTCTCTAAAGTGAAACAAATCAATGACTTAGTAGATCATATCGTAGAAAATAGTTATTCCTTCAAATACATTGACAACGTTGATGCCTTTTAATTAGATGACTTCCTATTTAGAAATAGATATCGAGTGTTTGCACACATTCTAGAGTCAGGTGCTAGTATGCCACAAAAATGAGGAGTCTCTAACCAATATGCTAACAGGAAGGACAAAGAAACACAAAGACCACTTCTTAATAATGATGACATAGAGGTAAGACACACTTCTACCTCTAGTACCAACGTGGATAATAAAACATCAAGACAAGGAAGTGGTTCTCAACCACCACCTCGTAAAAAGTGTCGCTATCAAATGAATTACTCGTAATGATTTTACCCCCCAGGAGGGGTATGTATGATCATTTTTATCCACCATGATGTCTTCTCACCCTCCGTAGTACCCACAATGCATCATTTCACCATTATGATCATTGTAACTTCTTCTATTCCTCGATGTGGTGATTATTTTTAAATAACCATTTTTGGCCTGTTTTCTTCTTGCCGGGGCATATTTTTGCTACTTGACGCCTGTTTCATCACCCTGGGGCATTTTCTGTGATTTTAGGTAATCTTCCACTTTTTAAATTCTTCTGATCGATCAAAAAATCAAAAAAATCAAAAAATTGCAAAAATCATAATTTTCCAAAAAATTATAAAAAAATTCAACAAAAATTAAAAAATCGTAAAAAATTCAAAAAACGAACTAAAATTTGGCAAGAAGCTCATACACAGCTGAAATTTGTGTCTCGCACATGCTATTCATCTCATATCTTGTTTGTGTTTTCACGTGTTTTCAAATCAAATGACTCATGGATCATCTGGATCTATAACCATTTACAAAGCTAGACTTCTTACTTTGCCCGTACTCTGGGTAAAAACGAGTTTCCTGATATTGTTTCATAGGGCACAAAGCTTTTTCATTGGACACATGTGTCCACCATTTTCCCCCTTGCATATATATTTGCTTGAGGCACCAAATTTTAACCCTTGTCATTTATCATGAACATTTAGGAACTATAACTCGATAATAAAACATTTTTGCAACTTTCTTAAACAGTGTTGGTTTGAGTATGTGTGTTTGTACTTGTTTCCCTGTTAGATTAGCTTGTTTAATTCTCGTGTTGCATTGCATTCTATATGTTACATAGAGTTGGTATTTTAGCAATGGACAATTGTTTGTACTATGGCTTTTCATGTCATTCTACACATTTGTCGTATGCTTACATTTTTAATAAGAACCGATGACGTAAATTCTAAGAAATATGATGAAAATAAAGTTGTTTATATTGATTAGATGCAAGCTATTTCGATTCTCTTATATTCATCTCTCTCCTCTCATTTTCTTCCATCTAACACTATTTTTCCAAAACACTTGGGGCAATGGGGATTACCTTCTATCCCCCTCTCTCCCCTTCACTTCTTCTATCCATTTCCTTCCTCTTTTCGATCATCGATAGACTTATTTCATCACCCCATCGACACTTGAGGGGGAATCCTTAATTCTACTAATTTTTCTTCTCCCCCTTTAAAGTTTTTGTCTATAATTATCTACTATATTCAAAGTGATGTTGCTTATGCCACCCCAAAGTGGGGCAAATGTAGACACCTAGATTTTGATCAAAGCAATATTATTACTAACATTGCACTAACTATCTTCATCTCCTTTCACTCTATTTCAAATAATGACACTACGTTATCTAACTATGCTTCTAATTCACTTAGGATGCCATTTTACGACAAGTTGATTGGTGATAATCTTCTTAATCAACTAGTTTCACGTTGATTGAGTCTTCTATCTCATATTTAATCAATGAACCTTATCATTGGCTATCTTCTTCTTCCCACACTTCCAAAATCTAATCCAAATTCCTCTAGAAACTCTCAGAAAAGCTTCCTAATCTTGTTTAGAGTCCCTAATTAATCCTAAAAAGTTAATTAGCTCCTAATCTAGTCAAAAAGGTACTTTGACTTCCAAAAAGATCTATTTTGGCTTGTTCATTTGTCCCACATGCACTGGATTTTCAATCTTTCCTAAACTAAAATATATAAATAGACGGGTCACCCCTCCCTTTCAACCTTACACCTTGTTTGCATAAACACTTTGATCATCAATCTTGAGAGCTCATTTGCACTAGCCAAGTTATAAGCCATTTGGTATTGAGCCATCCACCATTGAAATAACTTCATCTTGCATCTTTCATCCATTTTAGATTAGTAAGAGTTACCTAAGCATGGTCTTATAAAGCATCTTAGATATATCTCTTCATCCTTTTGGAGAAAACAAAAAACAAAATTGATTGCTTAGAATCTAATTAGGTTCACTTTCATTAAGCTTTCTAAAAGAGTAGAATAAACTTAGCACGTTGCTTGTTTCATTTATAATGCATGCTTTTGAAGTTAATTTTCGTATCTCTTATCATGATGGTTATTGAGGGATTTGGTTCAAGCTTTTAGAATACTAGGTGTTAGTCTAAGTTAGATATTTTCCCAAGTTTTTCTATAATATAATAACCACCATGTAAGAATGTAACACATCAATGGACAATAGATGGGACAACATGCATTGCACGAATCCAAGCTCTACCTAGCAAGAGATTAAACTAAAATGAGGCATCGATAATGAATAATACTATAGGAATAATCTTAGGCCTAACTTGTATAGGTATTGTGATAGTGCCTAGGCATGTGTGAGTAGTGGAATCGTAACCATGAATAAGAGTAAAATTTTTAGCATTGAGATTATCACTAATACCGATTTGGTTTAAAAGAGAGTAAGCACATAGATTAATGACAGATACATTATCAATGATTACACACTTGATACAATTGGTGCTAATGATAGCGGTGATAAGTAGAGGCACACATGGATTATCAATAACAGCTGGCGATATGTCCTCATCATTTAAAGATATAACATGTGGTAAATTTTTGAGAGACCGAATAAGATGTGTAAAGGCCACCGAAGAATTATTTCTTTTAATGTGAATAGACCAAAGGGTGACCTCTAATGTATGACAAAAATGGGGTGTACTATGTAATAAGTCATAGAGTGATATTTTTTGCTGACATATTCTTAAGCTGATTGATGATATCATAGCCCTTTGAAGTAGTAGCGAGGAACCGTAGAAGTGAGAGGTGTTGGGATAAAGACGAGAAGGGCCGTAGGAGGACGAGTACGGTGAGTGGTGACTATATTAATAGTTGGATCAGATGTAGGCATAATAAAGTGAGGAGGATGCTGAGTACAAACTTGCATAAAATCAACAACAATATTAATCATGCCAGAAACCCTAGTTAGAGTGAAATAAGGATATGATGATTGATCTGTGACTTGAGGAGAAGAGAAATTTTTAATACATACTCAGAAGGTAGGGTTTGAATAGATGGGTTCACCAAATGATTTAACAAATATATAAATTTTTGAAATCCTAATTGCAGAGTCACAACACAATAATAAGTAATAAAGTATAGATCTAACCTAAGCAATAAAAATTGAAACCCTAGGTGTAAGAGAGGGAATAAAACACTTATCTGATTTCATAATTAATCTTGAAGTATGCCGAGCTGGGAAAAACTACTGAACATGAGGATGAATCTGTCGCAACAACACACAAAAAATTTATAGAATTGCCAAAATAAGTTGGACTGGGGCTCCTGGACCATTTCAGGGGTGCCTGGGTGTTGTAGACCACTACTAGGTGCACGTGACTGCAAAAATTCTTGAAAAGTGATTTCTTTTGTATTGCTTCAATGTTGCTAACCCTCATTGTTGATCACACCGTATGTCGCACTATGTCCAAAAAATTCACCTGTAAATTGCAAAGAGAAATAACACATGCAAAACCCCAAAACACATCAAATCCTACAAAAAAAGATGCAAATGGGGAGTCATACAAACCTCAATGGTCACTTGAAAGAGTGAAATTACGACCAAACACTACACTACATTTCAGACTCCATGTAGTTCTGCATGTGTGTGTGAAAAAATTGTTCCCTAGGTGGATTTTGAACAAGATGCACTTGATAACGAACAATAAATAAATGTAACAATGTAAATAAATGTGTGGATTTCAAATTGAACTTCCCATCTTATGCATTTATGTAGAATTAAAAATCCCTTTTCCCCTTAAATGAAGCTAGATGGATGTTTTGATGTTCTTAGAATGCCTTTGGATGCAACCTTAGGTGATAGTAATAGATGTTAGATATTGGTCCTTTATTATGGTCACATAGATTTATGTTTATACGATTCCCTTGTTTGAATTTTGAAATTAACATCTAAAAGGCCAACTACCAAGAAAATAAGATGCCCAAAATATAAAAAAGGCACAAAAGGGGCGAGTAAGATACAAAGAGGTCAGGGGTGCCTAGAGGGGATGAGGGGCACTTGGTTCCTGGTGTCCAAAGCCAAGAAAGGTCAAAGAAGTGAAGTACAAACTGGGGAATAGGGTGTGCAAGACCATATAGAAAGCAAGAAAGCAAAGAAAGAGGCCAAAGATAGATTTCAATTACTAGTTTTCCTCGCTTAGGAATCATAAAAGGAAAGAAAAACAAGCATCTTAAGAAAGAAAAAATAAAGGTCATACCAAATCCTTTTGCATGTTATTACTATAAGGAATCTCATCACAAGAAAAATAAAATGCTTTCAAAGAGCAAAGAACCTCATAGAGGGTAAACTGAATCAAAAGATCCCATCAGATAATAATGCTAAGTCTTGCAAAATATTGACTGCAAGAGAATATAGAGAACACTGGAAAAATAAAATGAACAATTAGTTTTATCTTGTTGGAGGAAGGAGGCAATGGAGGAAGGTGGAAAATCAACGTCCTCTCATCATTCACCAACGACGGGGTTGCAGATAGATGTGGTGATGTTCTATTTTAGTTGTGTGGTGTGTTTATAAACAAGGGGGTGAAACTATTTTCATGTTTTGATTTTAATGTGTTCACATAGACTAACAACAGTTCTTTAGTGTCTATTTGGTGTGGAAGAAGAAAACTGCCTGACTCAGCTTACAGGGTCAAAGCATCTACGTACGATCCTCTGACTGTCGTATGGTCCTTTGACTGCCATACTTCGGTGGAAGGTACTTCATTGGAAGGTGATCAGTCGATGAAGATGTTCATACGACAAGGATGATCATTAACAACAAGATCCAGACAACAAGATCTAGTAGCAACAGGTACTCCATCAAGTTTGATGTTTCCAGGAGCTCTTACCCCATATTCAGACTAAGGGGGTGTGTTGGAGATATTCTATGTTGTAGTGTGAGCATTAGGATATCATTGTTAATATGGATATAATATTATCATGGATAATATTAATGTAAATGTAATATTACATATAGTAAATAGTATTTACTATATGGTGATTAATAAGTTAGTGTGTTAGATAATAAAACAATGAGATATTGTTTTATTATCAATATTATTAATGTTGTTGAAACCATCCAGGTAGATTGGTTTCATGTGCAAACAAAGCTTGTTGAGAAAAGTTGCACATGAAGACAAAGAGGTTGTTAGGAGGGTTCTTACTAGGCAGCTCCTATAAAATGGAGTGCATAGGTATGGGCACATTATTAGAGTTAGAGTTAATGTGATGTAGAAGAATGGATTGTAATAGACTGTGTGAATTACAATACTGTAATATATTCTATGTTTAATATATGCTTACGTAATATCAATGGTGTGTGAGATATCATTGTAGTAGATAAGAGAAGAAAAAAAAGCTATTATTTGCTCCCAAACTAGGATTCTGTAATAATTAGGACCTATAAATGTCCTCAAAGTACATGATTTAGTGTCTACAACTACTAGTTTTATTACTTAGGAATCATGTATATATTAGCAAGCTCTAGGACTTAGAAATGTACCCAAATGCATACATTTTGTGTATACATTCCCCCCCCTCTATGGTGTTGAGTGAATACTCAATAACATAAAGTAGATAGAAGATGTGTACCTTATCATCCTGTAGAGAGTGTGGCGAGTAACGTGCCGAGTGGACAAGTGAAGCGTGAGGTGATCGTAATATGAAGTGTGGAGACTAGGAAGGGAAGGTAGAACCTAGGGGTGAAGTGTATGCATGGATTGTACATGTTATTGTAAGCTTGTAGGTTACTTCTTGTTGTGTATTAAGTACGGACCTGTAAAAGAAGAGAAATAAAGTAGTCAAAGTTTTGTATATGAAAAATTGAAGTAGCATGTGTATAAGTAAGTAAAAATGTGCAAGTATGTAAAAGGAAAGTGTGCACCTAATGTACTAGAGTGTAAGAGATAAATAATTTTCCTAATTTTCTTGGAGATGCTACTAAATTTGTTGTTGATGGTGAGTTTTTTGGGTGATATTACGCCAAGAGTGAGTTTTTTGGGCGATCTCACATTGATAGTGAGTTTTTTTCACGATCTCATGCCAAAGGAGAGTTTTTTGGATGATCTCATGCCAAGAGTGAAGAGTGTTGGGGAGAGAGGCCTAAATTTTCCCTCCTTCCATGACTCTACCCAATAAGCACCACTACAGATGGTATGTTCCAATTTGTTCCATTTGTTCTAATTTTTTCCTATTGTAACTGATTATAGGAGATATAATGCATTATGTGACTAGAGGTAAGTGCCTGTAACTGGAGAACTGTGCTATAACTATTGAAAATTACTATTTCTACCCCTAGGACATTAGCACCCAGGGGAGGACACAAATTCTAGACGCTTAATGTCTAGGTATGTGCGCTAGTATCCACTCTGAGTGCTAGGTCCAAGTCTATTTCTAGATTGTTCTGTGACTGTGTTCCTTTGTTGATTCTGTATTGTAGCTTTGAGCTATCGTGGGGGTGATTTTTTCCCCCAATGTATGCCCCCCTCATTTGGGGTGCATGTAATGTTTGTAGGAGAATGTGGTCCAAAGGAGATGACCTGATACTAATCTGAAGCAGATAACCATAGGGGGTAGGGGATGTGCATGGTAGAAACCAAGGAACATGTAAAAAAATTAGGCTAGTAATAAGTGTTAGTAGTAAAAATAGCTAGTATATAAGAGAAGACAATGTAAAAAGCAACGAGGAAGACAATAGAGACCACAAAAAGTGAGTTTCATACACAAGACATCACTCACAATGTCACAAGACAATCAGGGCCGAAGCGGACAAAAGCATACAATGATCAAAACAAGACATATGGCATAACCCACAAAAAATAGCAAATAGTAGGAAGTAAGAAGTGATAGATAGCCATGGTTGTATGTATTCTACAATGCAAATGCTACACATGAAGCACCTGTTAGCATGTTAGAAAGATAAATAGTATGTCGAGGAATGTATATATCAGTGAGAAGAAAGTGCTAATAAGAAGAAGTAGTAAATTGTGAAACAATAGAACCTGTAATGTGTGAGAGTATTAAAGGTAGATGTCCCTAGGAGCCTCGGCAGGAATGGAAAGGGATTTTGTGTCAAGAATCATGCATCATGTAAGGAGTTGTAAGAGATCCGCATTCACTTCTAGAGACCAAGTAAACATGCATGTGTATATGATAAAGATAATCACATACTTAGTATCCATCTAACATAGTAATCAAAGTGCAATATGTAAGTAGTATAAGCTAGTAAGAATAAATGAAACTAAGATATACAAATATTGTATGAGTGTGATGGTGTGGTATGCAAGATGTGAAGATGGAAGGAGCTGCATTGCCCCAGTGGATGTGTATGAAATGAGGCTCATTTATAAATTCCCCCTCAACAATCAAGAATGAACCATAGAACAAGAGTACGTCATCGAGAAATGTGTTATGTGACAATAGATGCTAGAAAATATGTATCGCGAAGTGTTGAGCGTGAAATGTGAAGTTTATTGGTGTAGTGTGCCCTTAACATTCAAGTGTGAACCATAGCACAAGATTACATCATTGGGAAATGTGTTGTGTGAGAATAGATGTTAGGAAATATGTATCATGAATCACTGAGTGTGAAATGTGTAGAATGTGAAGTTCATTGGTGTAGTGTGCCCTCAACAGTCAAGTGTGAACCATAACACAAAATTGTGTCATCAGGAAATGTGTTGTGTGAGAATAGATGCTAGAAAATATGTATCGTGAAGCGCTAAAAGTGAAATGTGTATAATATGAAGTTCATTGTTGTAGTGTGCCATCAACAGTTAAATGTGAACCATAACACAAGAGTGCATCATCAAATAATTATGGTAAAATACGTGTACCAAAGGTGTAAGAATGCTTAGAAATATTAGACATGAAGTGTGGAGCGTGAAGTGTGGTAGTAGATACTAGAGACAACTAATAATGATGGAAGGGGGGGAGAAAACACGATGCCCCCAAGTGTGCGATGGGTAGAAGGCTATCCAACGATAGTGAAGGGTGAGGACCCTCCACCTGACATCTAAGGAGATAAAGGCATGTGACCATGAGCTAAGATTAGTGGTGTAGGAGAGTAAGTACGTGCATGTGAATGAGACCGATGTGAAAAAGGAGGTGGAGAACATCTGTGAGAAAGGACTTCCTAAATGGGGGATTTAAGCTGATGAGGTGGACTAATAGACTGATGAGGACGAAAAGGTCGAGATGTAGGTCATGTGTGAATATAAGAACTAGGTACAAAACTAGTTTTTAATTTAGGAGGTACATGAGGCCGCGTACGAATAGGAGAGGTAGGTGTAGGTATGGAACAAGATGTGAGCTATATAAGATGACTAAATGTATTGATAGGTGCATATATATTAGCAAGAGTAGGCCAAGGCAATGGTGTGCAAGGTGGAATACCTTTAATGGTGAAAAATTGTTTGTTATGGATGAAATTGAGACAAAAAATGATGCATGGAAGGGATGGCTTGGGTGGCGTGGAACTAAGGAATACCTAAGAGCATTTCAGAACCTATAATTTCAAAGGTAACAAGGAATGGTGTAAAGACGGTAAGAGAACCAACTATGATGGGAAGTATGACATGACCATAATAATTAGGAACCAAGAATGTAATCAAAGATGTTGGAAAGTTAATAGCTAAAAGGAGTGTCACGGAGAATGCATTGGTAATAACTATTGGATATATTAGAGTATTATTGATAGCATAGGTACCAATAGAAGCATTGATATGTAATGACTCAGAAGAAAATGTAGCATGGTAATCATGATCCGAGAATGCGATAATTAGTGGTGGCACATCAGAAGAATTCATAAGGAAATCAAGAGGCCTCGATGAAGGAGGAGGCATAACACGATATGTATCAATCCCCAATAAAACCTTTTCAACACTTGTGCTTCAAACCTTAACCACACATGCTCATATGCAACACATCAAAGTATACAACCTTCACAAAGAAGTAAAATTAATGCAAAGAACATAACATGATCTCAAACACAAATATATGTATAATAATATCAGATCAACACACTTATATATATGCTCAAATCATATCACAAAAAATAATGTCTTCAACAATGATCCACAAGATACAATAAAGTGCTCTCAATACAATCAATATCTCATGAATAGATATGAAGGGATAAAACTATAAAAATTTCTTCAAAATTCAAGATCATATCTGAAAAATCCTTAAACACCTACAAATAACATCAATATGCTATGAGGATAGCATCCAAACTCAAGCACTCAAGTTTTCTCTTCTTCTCCAACTCGCTCTCAAAGAAACATCCACCATTGCACTTGTTCAAGCCCTTCTCATGAAAAATCAACCAGAAGATGTCCTAGAATGATATTCCAGGTGTTTTGGGCTAGGCCCAAAGGGTTTTTCTTTGCAGAAAAAGGGTTCTTCAAAAGAAGATAAAAGGGGTTTCAAAAAGCTAGCACAATTGTACCCAAAAACTCCTTTTATAGCCTTTACTTGATTATAACTAAAATAAGGTCAGTCCCTCATGATATTTTTGACTCATGCATCATTTAAAACATCCCATAAATTTTTCAGAACAACTACAAGTGACCCAAGTAGGCCAGCCTAGCAAAAACCCTTCATTTCATGATCTAAAAAATCACTAAAACACGTGCATTGGGATGCCAAAATTCTCCTCATTCCAAAACCATTATTAGTAAAGCTCCCATATTCATAAAAAATGATTAATAAATCATTTTAAACATCAACCATGGTCGTAATTTTATTTAACCAATCAGATTATTTCATTTGTTGGGCTCAGTTCCTTTTACAAATCTCAAAACAACCGTTTCCTTCACCCTTCAGCACCCTGAAAAATTCATATGATCACAAAATGAATTATACTGATCTAAAACATGAAATATGACAACTAAAAATAAATTTAATAACTTTTCTAACACTTCTAAGCATGTTATAATTTATGAAACATCTTTTACTTCAAACCACAACAAGATTTGCCTTCACCAAATCAACCTGCCAAAAAAGATGTTTCCAAAGGTTAGCTCATAAAATTAAATGTACATCCATTAAATGCCTCAAAATTGATTCATTTGATTCAAAATTCACCCCTCTTAACTCTCTAGGTGATAAGAAGCATTAAAAAATCCATTTAATGCTTCAAACAATATCAAGCTTCCACAAAATAGATCTTGTCTTGAATTGCCAAAAACATTATTTATCAAAGAATTCCATAGAAACCATATCAAAACACCTAATCATGAGGCAATAAATATATCAATGGAAATATATTTGAATATAATTTCCATCACAACTTGAATCATCTCAAAATTCCACATGTCGCTCAAGTTATGGCCAAAACACTAAACCCTGCTATTTGAAATCCCAAAACTGCCCTATGACTAGTCAACCTGTTTGAGCCTCAAAACACCATCAATATGAAAAATCATGTCTAGAAAATTAATTTACATCAATATTATCTCCCATTCATTATGTCACATCAATTTGGTATGTTACTTCTTTGGACCATCTTTCTTTATATCCCTATTTTCCAGAAACAACTATTTTTAGGTGGGGCCCACATATCACCATGACCTCAACAAAACATTTATGGAAATAATGAGGAGTCATATAAAAAATACAACAATCAAATTTGAGTAAACAATCAAAAATTGGTCACAATATTTCACCTTTTGCAAATTATTCCTTGTTAGGGTTTAACTAGGGTTTTAGACCACTTTAGCTTCTTAACATTCGTTCATAAAAACATGACGATAAATTTACCTCATTATTTTTATGAAACCTTATAAAATCACCTAAGAATCATCCTTGAAAGCCTCAAGGTACCATGTAAAGCACATGGTTCACAATGAGCATCGGAAGTTGCACTTTGAGCTGGAAATGCACTAGAATTTGACCATGTCTCACAAAATCAACCATATCTTGCAAAATTCACATCATGGGAACCTGAATTTTTTCTGAGAGCACTATGAATCATCATTATAACATATCCAATCATCATAACATAAATTACACATCCGAATATTTCCAGTCATTAAGACTTACCTATGTATGTATGTTAGATCCTCACTATAATAATTAGGGCAAACTGAAACAATGCAAGAACTAAACATGAAACATCTACAAATAACCCAAACATACCTCATATACCATGAAAAACCTATTTTCATGCTTCCATGAGCTCAAATGGCTCCAATCCACTGTGTCACACCTCTAAGCAAACATACATGCTCCCAATGAGCACCTGTAACATGGTGAACTACCTATACCTTCACTATTCCACTGTTGTGAGTGCTCAAGCAACCTCAAAACCTGCTAGAAAACATGCCAACATGCTTCCCAAGAATCTAAGAATCTCTCACTATCAAGCAACATCTCCTAGGCACCTGTATTTGCTTGTTAGAGCAAACATTCACCACTGAATTTCACTGTAACAACTCACAAACCTCTGAATCATCATGTTAGCACCTCATACAACATCATGAAATCATCCTATGACATTAAATTTGTCATTAATGTGGTTTTTCATCAATGAAAACACCAATTAGGCCTACATGCCAACAATCTCCCCCCTTTGTCATTGATGGAAAACACCCTGAACTTCTCCCCCTTTTTACATTAATGACAAAGGTTAACATGTTACTCACCTCATTCACTTTCTTTAGCATCATACCTTCATGATTTGGTTAGAAACTTCAACCAAAGGTCTCAATCAAGCCTCTTTGTCTTGATTTTCTCCAAAATCTTAAATTTGCCTTCATTTTAGGCATGCAAACAACATGCTTCCCCTGGAAAGAACACTTCCTACAACTGAAAATAATTAGTATACTATGAAGAAAAATTTTTTTTACCTTACTATGAGTAAAAATCATCATTCCAACCTCCTAGGCAAGAAAACTAGCCTCTTTTCTTCTATACCCCTATTTTAAGCATCATGGAAACATTGTATCTGATCATAGACTGGGTCATAATCATTGAGAACATGCCAACTATGAACATACCAAGCCATGCTACTTCATTAATATTAGCAAGGATCCATCCATTTATATGCCTAAATCATGAAAATAAAGGCATATACTTGCTTCCATACTTGAGAGCAACACTATGAGTCCAAAATAGTCTTCTTAGAGCAAAAATGACCATTTTCAACATCCTACTACAGGTCACTCAAGCATTGACTCAAGAAAATTTCACTCCCCCTAGGAAAAATACCTCTATTCCTAGCTCCCGAGAAAAAATTTGGGCTACAAGCACTATCATCATTCCTTGAAATCAAATTTGTCAATATTTTCAGAGTCCAAAAACAACTTTTCAGTCTTCTTAAACCACACTCAGCTGAAATGAGCAATAACATACCTTTGTAAGCTTGAGAAAGGAGTAAACACAATTTTCTTACCTTGAAATATATTGATAACCTCATTTCAACTTCATAGAGAAGATAACCAAGTTCTCCCCCTGACTTGAAGATCCTTCATACACCTTCTTATCAGTTCAAGCCCTTGTTCTACACCATTGTAGCTTTGTTACAGTTTTAACATATGAAGGATTAGACCCACTATAAGGCCTAAGATTGATCAATCCACTCATGAATGAGCCAATTTCACATGTATCCATCAAGAAAAGTTCATGCAAGAGACTAAATACCCAACTTATGACTTCATGTCCACTGACATCATGCAAAGGAAGTTTCTACAGGCTTGTAGCATGCAATTTTGGGCTAGAACACAGTTTTCCTCCTCGCCTAGAATCTTAATACCATCTCCATGCACCTTTACATTATTAACCACGAAAAATAACTAAAGTAAATCTTTTCAAGCCATTAATGAGCTTTGGAAAAGCATGTCATACATTTGTGACTAAGCACACAACCTCTTCTATGTTACTAAGACAACTGTAGGTCTTCACCATCTACTAGGAGTAACATTAGGTCTTTACAACACGTGTCTTCCATATCCTAAAGTTACTTACAAACCATGAAAACATGAAGAAATATGCCTTCTAAAACCATGGTAAATATCTTTGAGACATATGATGTACCACTGAGACTATCATACACTACCCTTTTGATCATATAAATCATGTAGCTTGCTTTTTATAACTTCACCTGATCACTTTTGACTAAGAGTTACATCTCAAAATTCTTTGCACAGACAACTGAGATATTATTCCATTTAGACTAGATTTCACAGACTCTATAGACAAAAATTTTTCACTCAAACCCATAACGTTGCATTTGCATCCTTGGAGTGCCTTGAAACAATAGATACCCTAATTTCCATAACCTTGTTGGACTTGTCATGAGTCATAGATCATTCACTTGCCCCCCCTTTTTTTACAAACTCATTTGATTACAGTGTCTTTGAGACCAGTCTTAGTTTTAATAGAACTCTAATCATATAGGTCATTGTCCTTCTTTCTCAAACTGCTCTATTCAAGCCTTTTAAACTGGGTGTATACTTCACTAATCACAGAGCACATACCTTTGATCTTGTATTTTCATACTTTGACCTTTATTTTCTCAACAAGGAAGACTTTATAGCATGCCTTGTCCTCTGATAACCCTTATCTCATATTCCTTTTCTCATCAGTGATGAAACACATCCACTTATGAGATCTTCTTTAGTCTCTCAACCTGTACTCTGCCTCTTCTAGGCCTGTAGGTCACCACTCTTCAACTAGAAGCAACATTAGGCTTAAACAAGAAAACTTTGACTGTATGACAATAGAAAGTGCACTCTCAATAATGTTGAGACACTACAAGAGAATTATGAATCTAGGAACCATCACCACAAGTGGCAAACTAACATCCAACATACATGAGAAAAATGATACCCCTACCACTCTACATTAAGATCACCATTTTGCTTGAAACAAGGAGAAAATCAACTGAACCTTCTTCACAACCATGCATAGACATGAGAGACACATCATATATCTTTTGAGGAATCCTTAAATCAACAAAACACCTTCAATACCATGATTAATCTTGAAAAGAACAAGAAGTAGGGTTTTAACAGTCAAAACCCTCATCAACTATACACCAAATTCTGTCACTCCAACTCTGTTAACCATAATTGAAGATGGTACACATACTTGAGACCTAAAATCATTTTCATCCTCTTTCTCCATGAGTTAAGATGATTCATACAAAAATTCAGACACAAATTAAATCATTTGATCACTCAAAAAATGAGTTTCCAGGTGTACTACTTGAATGAACTGTGTTAACATAGTTTATGGCAGTGAAGTAGATTTTTTTTAATGTGATTTTATCTTTCCTACTTCATATGAGCATTATCACTTAGAACCAAAAACTTCAAACATTTCATATTTTCTCTAACTTAGTTATGACTCACCAAAGCACATACTTGCAACATGCTTGGAAAAACCCTGATATATGCTTGATATACACCATACACCATTTACTGAGATTGAGGCATTCGTAACCAAGTATTTCAAGTTCTCCATATCAAATTCAATCTCTATAGGTCTGTAGAATCAAATTTATATGGTTTGAGAAACCTCCTTTTAGTCCTTTGAGAATTCAATCATGCTCCATTTGGGTTTTTGGCACTAAAACCTGACATACATCTTCTACATATTGTTTTAACATCTTTGTCACAAGAATTAAAATGTAAGAATGACTTGAAGCTCCTTGACATTAAGACATGAAGAATACTCACACTTTATTGATAAATATTTCTCACAACTCAGTAAGACTCTTGACACACAAGACACAGACCAGCCATGCCCACAAAGACTCGTAGCCCCAATTCCAAATTCACATACCTACTCAACACATCATACTCATGAATGACTCCTTGAATACATGATGAACACCTCATGGAAGTTTAATTTCACCAAGTATCAAGACACCACATACAACATACATACCTATTGAGGCACAATTGAGATACATAGACATCTACAACATACACCAAGAGCTCAGAGATACAAACATACACAATATGACATGAACAAGAGGCATTTGACCATACTAAGGTAGCTTAGACCAAACACAAACCAAGAACACCACCATACATAGACCTAAAGAGCTCAAAATCATGCATCAAATTATGCTACCATGAGGATCATGACAACTCACTTACAAGAAAAAATCAAATGAACTAAGAATCACACTAAAAGACTTCAAGAACATACCTCAACATCATGAAGAAGACATACATATACTGGCCAAGATAGATCCCCCTCTCTCCAATGCTTCATTTGCACCTATAAACCTCTATAAATCCTAATAGAGGCACATGTCATCATGAAGGAGCTTGATGAGATACCTAAGTAGGTCTCAAACCCTCTTATTAGACCTGGACTATCTCCTCTTTATATGATTTCTCATTTGTTGCAGAAGATCCCTCCTTCATCTCATTCACATCCTTGGTGTCCATTTTGGCACTCTTACTAGCCTTATCCTTCCTTTTGTATGCTTCAGTCTCTATCTTAGATCTTTAAGAATCTTTCTTCAACTGGCCTGTAGTATAAAATTTTGCAATGTGCCCTATCTTGTGGCTCCTAAAACATTCCACTTTCCTTCTTTTACATTCATATGCCGTATGTTCATATCCATTACAAGCATAACAATACCCATTAAACTTGCTTACATACCTCTTAGTGTTTGATGGCTCAATTTTGCAATATTTTGCAAGATGTCCCTTTTCTTTGCAATGATAGCATTCAACTCCATACCTTTGGAAAACTTTTTTCTCCTTCTTTTCTGGACATTATTCTTCCTTCTTATCTTCACAATGTTCCTATCCTTTGCTATCATCCTTCTTTTTTAATCTTAGGAGTACATGTTATTTTTAAATCCATGAACAAAATAGTTCTACATTTTTGAAGCCTATTGAAAGTCAAATCTTCACTGAGAAGAAAGGACTTAACCAAAACACAAAGAGAGATGAGAATCCCGTGGATGCTGTCAAGTGTCAAGCAGGCACAACTTTAGAAGTCAAAGGAGGTGATAAAGTCTCAAAATTATGCAGGGCTGACACGTGGAGTCAACAAAAGAGTAGGACAACAAGCTCACGGATGGTGCCAAGTGTCCACCCATCACTTTCCTAGGAGCCCTAAAGAAAAGTAGAGTCATAAGGATGCACGGGCCTTCCACGTGGATCTTGCAACAAATGGACTCCATTTTTCAAAGCAGGCCATAAAATATGACAAGCCATCCACCACGTATAAGTGATTTAGGGTCTTATCTGTAAGATTTAATGCTCGAAACTTTTTCAAAAGATCGGAGGTGAAGGGTCATTTCATTACAAAATACACGCCATTTGAATCAAGAGGCCGGGAACCAATACATAAAGGGTCAAAATATCTGGTTATGTAATAAATAGCTGAAGGATTTTCTTCTCAAAAGGTGAGTCCATCTCAAGGGAGTCGGTTGCAAGATAATTAAGATGCATTAAATAGGCATGGCTCTCACTTTTCTGAAGGGGCCGAATTGTGAGAAAGATTTGAGGAAATATGTTTCTATCACTTCATATCATTTATCATAATTGAGGGGTAGTTGGGAAGGAGTTTGAAAGTTCTCTCTTACCTCCTCCTCACCCTATAAATTGTAATGGAAGTTCAATGAAAAAAACAAAGGATGATGGAGATTTTAAGTTAGATACTAGGAGAGTTAATCTTTTCTTCTTTGTCGCAAGTCTCTCTTTTGTAAAAGGCAAAGATCTTGGAACTCTAGCCTCTCTGCCTGGGTTTTGTAATAGCAATCTTGCCTCTTTTCTAAGTGTAATATTGTGCACAACTATTGTAGTTATATATATATGCCTTGTGGTGTTTTTTGTTCATCATTCACATAGCTTTATTGTCTCTGATCACCTTTATTTTCACGTAGAAACTGTGCATCTCTCAATGTTGTTACTATCCTCAAAGTTGTGCTTAAGTAGTTTGAGGTAGTGTTCTGTGTGACATTTTCTGACCTGTGGTGCATTTCGTCTTCCCTTCTTTAGTTATTCACCATTTCCCTTCTCAAGCAGTTGCGGACTTGATTAAATCTCCTAGCAATCTTGTTCGGCGCATCACCTTAGCTTGTTTTATGTTTTTGTTTAAATTCTTCTCACCCCTATCTCCCCCCATAAAGAAGAGCCAACTTCTTTAAAAATATGGAGGTCTCCTTAGGGCACACATCCCACTAACCTAAGGATTCCCATGACTCTGACAGCTCTATCCGCCAAGGATGGTCGTCAACAGTTTTCCTGACATGCCTGGTGGGACAACTCAGAGTGATATTTTATCATGGCATCAACTCAGTCGATTCTCGATAGAAATCAAGCTTCAATGAAGATAGTTACAGAGCACATCTAGCAACTCCACAAGGTCCTACCAAATCATTACAAAGGCTCGCAGAGCTCCCTCTCATCCATTTTCATTCATCTGTCTTTCCACGCCTCCCATTTCTCTTCATCCTATGAGGACATGCAACCATGACTTCATTACCACCAAGGGATCATCCCCTTGTCCATCTCCAAGCCACCCATTCCACCCTTTCCCTTTCTTCGACCAGCTATACCACTCACACTAGTAAGCAATGGCTCTAAATCCAAAAGAAAAGGAGCATATGGTGAGAAGTGATACGAGCTCAAGAAGTTCGTGTCACAAGCTAAGTAGAAAAAAGGCTATAGAAGTTGCCTCTACTTGTCCTCCCCACAAAGTAGGTCCCCTGAAAAAATCCTTATCAATGAGATTCATTCTACAAAATGAAGACAAACATGATGGAGAATTTACAGATTCAAAAACCATCATATCAAAGCATAAAGCTTTGACAGAGGAGGAAGAGGATAAGCTCAAGTGCTTATCAGATTTGGGGGAATGGCTTGATGAAGAAGGGCTTGTGGAAATAACAATCTTCACTGCTTTATCAACTCCGCAACAAAGGAAACCTTCTACACACAACAACTCCCCTTGGACTAATCCTAGGACTCTAGAAGAAATTATTGTTGAGAGATTTTTTCTTTCAATCGAAGATCCTGGATTCACCAGAGAAGCTGCTAAAAATGAGAAGGAGAAGATAGGGATGGCACCCATCAGAGAAGCCTAAAAGGAAGCCCCGTTCTAAAAAATACAATCCAGAACCACGGGAAGGAACAAAGAATCAGACCGACTCCCATTGGAGAATGGTCCTCCTCAAGACCAAGGAAAACTTTCGTACCTATCATGCTCACTACAGGGCATGAGGATGATTTTCACGACCCCGAAGGTCAGCTACAACACCTCCAACTAAAAGATGAACAAGAGGAGGTATGCATAATGTTCGTTGATACCGAGGGTGGAAGAGTGAAGGTTAATTTTTCACTCTTACTATAGGCCATGTCACTAGCCAAATTGATTGCATGGCTGCGTTTTATAAGAAAAGGAATCTATTTTTCCTTTCATGTTTTAGGTTTCATTTAACATGCATCAAGCCAGTTAGATTAGGAGTATGAGTAGATTTGCTTTCAGTAGAATAAGTGCTTACACACACTCTGCATGACTCATTTGAGACATGTATGTTTTATCTTTTGTATAGGCCCACGTTTATATTACTCTATTAGGAAGGCACCAGATCTTATGAAGAATCCGAATCGATTAAGAATCAATAGTTAGCCAAGGCAGTTGTAAGCTTCACTTCGAGACAATACAAAGAAACTAAAATCAGCCAAAGGATTCCATTGGCCATCTTTTCAATTTTCTACTCTTAAAAAAAATAAAACTTATTGAGTTTCATTATGAGAGTAGGAAGGAGCAAGAGTCAAGCGGAAATTATGAATGCTCCACAGAAAGCTAAAAGGGCCACAGGCTCCGATTCGGAGTAGCTTTGAAACGCAGTACCAGACCAAATTTGATAGTGGGAGATCATGGGTTCTTTTCATTAAGAAGGATAATGGTCCCAGTGAGTCACCAAATTGTTATTTTAAAATCTACGAATAGAATATTTCTGCATTTTCGAAGCCTATTCAAAGCTGAATCTTCACCGAACAGAAAGGACTTAACCAAAACACAAAGAGAGACGAGAATCCCGTGGACGCTGCCAAGTTTCAAGCAAGCATAACTTTAAAAGTCAAAGGAGGTGATGAAGTCTCAAACTCCTACAGGGCTGACACGTGGAGTCAACAAAAGAGTAGGACAACAAGCCCATGGACAAACCAAGTGTCCACCCAACGCTTTCCCAGGAGCCCTAAAGAAAAATAGATTCATAAGGATGCGCAGGCCTTCCACATGGATCTTGCAACAAATGGACTCCATTTTTCAAAGCAGGCCATAAAAGATGACAAGCCATCCGCCACGTATAAGTGATTTAGGATCTTATCTATAAGATTTAATGCTTGAAACTTTTTCAAAAGATCGGAGGTGAAGGGTCATTTCATTACAAATTATGCGCCATTTGAATCAAGAGGCCGGGAACTAATGCATAAAGGGTTGAAATATCTGGTTATGTAATAAATAGATGAAGGATTTTCTTCTCAAAAGGTGATTCCATCTCAAGGGATTCGGTTGTAGGATAATTAAGATGCATTAAATAGGCATGGATCTCACTTTTCCGAAGGGGCCAAATTGTGAGAAAGATTTGAGGAAATCTGTTTCTGTCACTTCATATCATTTATCATAATTAAGGGGCAGTTGGGAAGGATTTTTAAAGTTCTCTCTTACCTCCTCCTCACCCTATAAATTGTAATGGAGGTTCAATGAAAAAAAACAAAGAAAGATGGATATTTTTAGTTAGATACTAGGAGAGTTAATATTTTTTTCTCTGTCGGAAGTCTCTCTTTTGTAAAAGGCAGAGATCTTGGAACTCTAGCCTTCTTCCTGGGTTTTGTAATAACTATCTTGCCTCTTTTCTAAGTGTAATACCGTGCACAACTATTGGAGTGATATATATGCCTTCTGGTGTTTTTTGTTCATCATTCACATAGCTTTATTGTCTATGATCACCTTTATTTTCACGTAGAAACTGTGCATCTCTCAATGTTGTTACTATCCTCGGAGATGTGCTTAAGTTGTTTAAGGTAGTGTTCTGTGTGACATTTTATGACCTGTGGTGCATTTCATCATCCCTTCTTTAGTTATTCACCATTTCCCTTCTTGGGCAGTTGCGGACTCGATTAAATCTCCTAGCAAGCTTTTTCGGTGCATCGCCTTAGCTTGTTTTATGTTTTTGTTTAAATTCTTCTCACCCCTATCTCCCCCCGTAGAGAAGAGCCAACATCTTTAAAAATCTGGAAGTCTCCTTAAGGCACATGTCCCACTAACCTAAGGATTCCCACGACTCTAACGGCTCTATCCGCCAAGGATGGTTGTTAACAATACAAAAACTAGACCTATGTCCATAAACACCACATATTTAACAATTACCATGAAAAATATCATACCTATATGCATTTGGATGCCTACTAGATGATCTTCTAGGAGGTGGAAGCCTTGAAATTTCTCCCTTATTTGGTTTCCTTCTTTAATTTGATCATTTACTTGACTCTTCTTCATTATTTTCTGATTTGGATGAGCCCTCATTGAAGCCTAGGCCCGTTCTATCACCATAGGCCTTTTGATTTTCCAACATATTATTTAGAATTGTTGAAATTCCTTGAAAAGATATTACTTTTCTTGTCACGGTGCCTATATCTTTCTTCAAATCATCTATTTATTTCCTTTTTAATATTCATCTCATCTTATGTATCCTCAAGTTGCTTCATTAGGACCTTGGCTATTTATTCTCTTTCAAATTCATGTTTGAGACATTGTTCTCTCTTGGTCTTCAACTTAGCGTAAGCCTCCTCAAGTTGAGTTTTCAAAACTTTGATTACCTCTTCATGAGAACTATACATCTTGTATATGTGATCACCTTTCCGTCTTACCCAAGTCATTAAAATATGAGCATTGTATTGAATTGTTTCCAAATTTGTAGGCTTACCCATATTGTCACCAAAGATATACCTCTAGCTTGTTAGGATACTTCCAAGGGCATGATCTGATACCAATTGTTGGAGGTGACAAGGACTGAGAGGGATGGGGGCAAATTAGTCCCCAATAAAACCTTTTCAACACTTGTGCTTCAAAACCTAACCAAACATGCTCATATGCAACACGTCAAAACATAAAACCTTCACAATGAAGTAAAATTAATGAAATTAACATAACATGATCTCAAACACACATATATGGATAATAATATCATATCAACACACTTATATATATTCTCAAATTAGATCACAAAAATTAATATCTTCAACAATGATCCAAAAGATACAATAAAGTTATCTCAATACAAACAATGTCTCATGAATAGATATGAAGATATAAAACTATGATAATGTATTAAAAATTAAATATTAGATCTAAAAACCTCCTTATACACCTGTAAATAACATCAACATGCTATGAGGATAGCATCCAAACTCAAGCACTTAAGTTTGCTCTTCTTCTCCAACTCAATCTCAAAGAAACATGACCACCATTGCACTTGCTCAAGTTCTTCTCATAAAACCTCAACCATCAACTATCCTAGAATGATATTCTAAGTTTTTTGGGCTATTCCCAAAAGGTTTTTATTTTCATCAAAAGGGTTCTTCAAAATAAGATAAAAGGGGTTTTAAAAAGCTAGCACAATTGTACCTAAAAACTCCTTTTTATAGCCTTTCTTTGATTATAACTCAAAGGAGATCTGTCCCTCATGATATTTTCCACCCATGTATCATTAAAAACATCCCATAACTTTTTTATAACATCTACAAGTGACCCAAGTATGTCATCCTAGCAAAAACCCTTCATTTCATGATCCAAAAACAACTAAAACACGTGCATTGGGATGCCAAAATTCTCCTCATTCCAAAAACATGCTTAGTAAAGCTCCCATATTCATAAAAAATTATTAATTAATCATTTAAACATCAACCATGGTCACAATTTTCATTAAACAATCATATTATTTCATTTAATGGGCCCAGTTCCCTTTACAAATCTCAAAATAGTTGTTTCCTTCACCCTTCAACACCCTGGAAACTTCATCTGATAACCAAATGACTTATACTAAACCAAAAAATTCCACATTACCAATAAAAATAAATTTAATAACCTTTAGAACACTTCTAAGCATTTTAGAAGTCATTAAACATCTTTTACTTCAAGCCACAACAAGATTTTCCTTCATTAAATTAACATGCCAAAACACATGTTTCCAAACTTTAGATCATAAAATCAAATATACATGCATTAAACACCTCCAAATGGATTCATTAGATGAAAAATTAATCCCTCTTCACTATACATGTGATAGGAAGAATAAATTAATCAATTTCATGCTTAAAAAAAACCGAACTTCCACAAAATATATCATGTCCTGAACTGCCAAAAACCTTCTTTTTGAAAGAATTCCCTGCAAACCCTGTCAAACTACCTCATCATGAGGAAATAAATATATATCTATAAATATATTTGAATATAATTTCCAACACAACTTGAATAATCTCAAAATTCCACATGTAGCTCAAGTTATGGCCAAAACACTAAACCCTACTATTTGAGACCCCAAAACTGCCCTATGACCAGTCAACCCGTTTAAGCCTCAAAACACCATAAATATGAAAAATCATGTGCTTAAACTTCATTAACATAAATAGTATCTCCCATTGATTATGTCACATCAATTTGGTATGTTACTCCTTTGGACCATCTTTCTCTATATCATTCTTTTCCAGAAACGACTATTTTTAGGTGGGGCCCACATATCACCATAACATCAACCATACATTTTTGGAAATCATGAGGATTTCTATACAACATCCAATCATCAAATTTTATGAAACAATCAAAACTAGGTCAAAATACGTCACCTTATGCAAATTGCTCCTAGTTTGGGTTTAACTAGGGTTTTAGACCACTCTAGCTTCTTAACATTCGTTCATAAAAACCTGAGGATCAAAAAACCTAATTATTTTTCAGAAACATTCTAAACTCAACTAATAATCATCTTTGAAAGGATCAAGGTCCCATGTAAAGCACATGGTTCACAATGAGCATATGAAGTTGCACTTCGAGCTGTAAATACACTAGAATTTGACCATGTCTCACAAAATCAACCATATCTTGCAAAATTCACATCATGGGCACATGAATTTTTTATTAAATAACTATGAATCATCATTATAACATATCCAATCATCATAGCATCAATTCCATATCCCAATATTTCCAGTCATTAAGACTTACCTATGCATGCATGCTAGATCCTCACTGTAGTAACTAGGGCAAACTGATACAATGCAAGAACTGAACACAAAACCTATGCAAATGACCCAAAAATATCTCATATTCCATGAAAAACCGATTTTAATGCTTACATGATCTCAAATGGCTTCAATCCACTCTGTCACACCTCCAAGCAAGCATACTTGCTCCCAATGAGCACTTGTAACATGGCGAACTACCTGTACCTACCCTATTCCATTGCTGTGAGTTCTCAAACACCCTCAAAACCTACTAGAAAATATTCCAACATGCTTCCCAAGCATCCATGAATCTCTCACTATCAAACAACATCTCCTAGGCACCTGTATGGGCTTGCTAGAGCAAACATTCACCACTAAATTTCACTGTAACAACTCACAAACCTTTGAACCATCATGTTAGCACCTCATACAACATCATGAAATCATCCTAAAAAATTCAATTTGTCATTATTTTTATTTTTCATCAATGACAACACCTATTAGGCCTACATGCCAACATCTATAGCTTGCTTATCATGGTTAGGTAAAGGATCATTGAAGATTTTTAGATTTTTTATAGTCATTGACCGGTTTAGAAGTGGATGGCTCGGTAGCTTGATTGAGTTCTTGTCAATAAGATCTTGAATTATATGTCTAAGTTTAAAATAGTGATCAGTGGGATGCTGAATGCATTGATGATAATCACAACATGCATTTTTATCATACTTTCGGCCACGTGGGCAAGAAGGATCTAGATTGAGCAGTGGTGGAAGAGTAATAAGATTGTTTTCGATAAGTTGTGGTAACAGGAGTCAAGGATTGTAAGGTAGCTTAGTAAATTCAAATCTCAGAGCTTACACTTGAAGTGTGGTGACTGGAGAAACAACATTGACAATGGACTTAGCTTCAGTAGGCTTAGGAGATGGATTGAATGTAGATTTATCTTGAAACCTATTAGAAGTGGATGAGTAAGTATCTTGATATTTTAATTTTCCCATAGATAAAAGTTTTCCTCCAAGTAATTTGAGTGTATAACATAGTTGATCAAATGAGGGAGAGGTATTAAAGATGAAACTCTTTTGAAGTGGAGGTAAGAGGCTTTGAACAAAGAGATCTTGCAATTCAGAATCAATGAGCACGTTGGTCATCTTAGCAAGATTGTTCTTATAGCGTAAAACATAGTCATCTAGATGTTCATTTGATCCTTTTTTAAGTTGAGCAAGTTGTGAATAAGATATCTTGGTGCCAATATTGATAGAAAAGTGAGAAATGAAAGCATTGTCTAATGATGTAAAGGAAGTTACCGAATAAATAGGTAGATCATAAAACCATTGCATAACATAATATTGTAAACTTATAGGAAACAATTTAGCTAATAATGTAAGATCATTTGCATAGTCAAGACATGCCACATGAAAAGACCGAAGGTTCTCCTAAGGGCCATCATTGATCCAAGCAGCAATTATAGTGGCACAACTTCCAGAGACCATAACTTTTGCACTGTACCTCTGATTGACTCTGTTCAAAAGGCAACAGAAAGATTGGAATGCGTAAAATGTGATAAAATCTGTTTGGCAATGTTTGACCCCTGAAATCCATGTTTAAGGGGCCCAAATTGTGATTTTTGTAGTGCTATCTAAAAATAGTATGTTTCACAAAATTAGTGCACATGTAAGTCTTGGAAGATGAAACACCTCATCTCCCTCGAGACCGGTGACCTTCCACATTCCTCTAGGTGCCCTTTCATATTTCTAAAATTATTATAAATGCATATGTAACCCGAAAAGGGGTAAACATCTCCTAGCAGAGATAACTGATGTATTTGAAGTCTTTGAGTAATTTACATCTCTTTTCAGAGATAGTTGTTTTTCAATTCATCTGGCACAATTGTTAATCTGTTCCTTAAGTTTGAAACCCCTCGGTTTTGGATCAATCATGGCCATTGAAGATGGGAAGCTTAAGTGAAATGAAATTAGGAGGAAATGAATAAGAGGATATGGTGGGTACGAAGGGGATATGAAGGATAAATGAGGAGTCAAGAGATAGAGAGGCATGTGAAGTGGCTTGATGTAATTGGCTGATTTGTAGTTGTAAATCATTGTATAAAGAATCTATGTCATGAATTCTTGAAGAGGAATCGAGTTTTGTATGGGAAGTATTGGGAGGAGGTAGAGGAACGATAGTTGTAGCTATGGAAATAGGAATAGTTTATGGTGGTGTGGAGGCCATGACGAACGAGGAAGAAACCATGAGAGGGTGAGAGGAAGTATCTCGTGCATGTTTTACAGTGAGTAAAGCATGAATAAGAGGATATGGTGGGTATGAAGGGGATATGAAGGATAAATGAGGAGTCAAGAGATAGAGAGGCATGTGAAGTGGCTTGATGTAATTGGCTGATTTGTAGTTGTAAATCATTGTATAAAGAATCTATGTCATGAATTCTTGAAGAGGAATAGAGTTGTGTATGGGAAGTATTGGGAGGAGGTAGAGGAACGATAGTTGTAGCTATGGAAATAGGAATAGTTTATGGTGGTGTGGAGGCCATGACGAATGAGGAAGAAACCATGAGAGGGTGAGAGGAAGTATCTCGAGCATGTTTTACAGTGAGTAAAGCATTTAGGACATGTGGTATATGCGTAGGATGATCGTGTAAAGTAGAATGAAAATTAGTGAGCTTGTATAACTATTCTTGATCAATGTTAGTGTCCTCATCATATGATTGTTCACTGTCAGAATTTTCAATATTTTTAAGAGGGACATTGTTTGATTTCAGAAAATGATTTTTATATTCAACTATTAATTCTAAGGACTTACAGATAGATGGAGGAAGCTCAATGTACTCAAAGGAACCAAAAGGACCACTATGGGTGACAAGCATAAAATGAAAACCTTAAAGGAAGGTAGGGTTTGAGCGAGCGAGTTCACCAAATGATTTAATATAAATTGAATTACATCTATATTTCAGAGTAACTACTATAATGAATGATTTACAAATGCTAATATACAACAAGATGGAAACAAAAAAACTTGTAATGATGTTAAACCCTAAGCAAATGAGATATAAAGGGACTTAGTTAATTTTCAAGTGATTTGGAAGCTGTCTGGGAAGGGAAACTACTGGAACAAAGTGATAATAGTATCAGCAGGGCTGATTGGAGGTTTTAAGACTTTGGAGTGTGCTGGACAGAAGCACCCAAGTGATAGCGTTTGTTTTGGGCGCTAGTGTCTGTATAGATGCTTGGGATCTAATATTTTTTTGTGTAGGAAGAGCTTCTCTATTGATATATGTTTGTCTTTATGGTTCTTCGCCAATGTCGTCGGTCATACCTGTAACATGCAAAATGAATGGCTAGCTATAAATACCCATAAACCACATCAAACCTAAAAAGAAAGATGCATAATGGGGAGTCAGACTGACCCTGATGGTCACCTGAAGAGTGATCTTACGACTAAGGACTGTCATCAGGGATGACAGGAGGTTTTAAGAATTTGGAGTGTGCTGGACATAAGCACCCAGGTGCTAGAATCCATTTTGGGTGCTAGTGTCTGTGTAGATGCTTGGGATCTAATATTTTTTTGTGTAGGAAGAGCTTCTCTATTGATATATATTTCTCTTTACAGTTCTGCTCCAATGTTGTTGGTCATACCTACAACATGCAAAATAAATGGCTAGCTATAAATACCCATAAACCACATCCAACCTAAAAAGAAAGATGCATAATGGGGAGTCATACTAACCCCGAAGGTCACCCGAAGAGTGATCTTACAACTGAGGACTGCACTACATCTCAAATTCCATGTAGTTATTATGTGTGTGTGTAGAAATGGTGCCCTAGGATGCCCTTGTGCAAGTTACACAGTGATAACGGGATAGATCTAGAATTTAGTAGATGTATAAAATGTGTGGGATGGAATAGAATAGACTTCCCCTCCTATGTTGTGTATGCAGAAGTGATGCAAACCTTGTCACTTGAGCGAATGTGATAGATGGATGTCTTTGATGCTCTTTGTGCCTTTAGATGCAAGCTTTGGTGATGTTAAATAATTCTTTGTGATTGGTCCTTTATTTGATACCTATATATATATATATATATATATATATATATATATATATATATATATATATATATATATATATATATATATATATATATATATATATATATGATTCCCTTGTTTGAATTTCGTAATTTACAATAGGAAGGTAGACCCAAGAGTATAAAATATTCCCAAGAAGTAAAAGAGACCCAAAAGAGTGAGAAAAGGGGAGAAAGGGTTAGGAGCACCCAGGAGGGACTGGAGCGCCTAGGCACCAATGTCCTAACTAGGCGCTAGTGTCTGAGGTCATAAAAGATAAATTAGTCAAATACCAATAGGGTTGTAGGGTGTGTAAGGTGAATAAAAGTATAAGAGACAAAACAAAACACCCAAAAGACATTGTCAATTACTAGTTTTCTTGCTTGGGAATCATGTATATATCAGTAAGCTTTAGGACCTAGAAATGTACCCAGGTGCATAGATTTTGTGTCTATAAATTTATATTATTTGTGGATTTAAATTAATTTCATTTAAATCAACTTAATTAAGTTGCCTTATCGCAATATTATCATCATAATTAAAATATTTAAATGTCTCGCTTAAGTGTCCTTTTGTTGTTTTCATCATTGAATTTTTCATAAACGTGATTTAATTATATTACTATTAATTTTTTTTGGATTATCTTATTATTATTTTATTATTTTACGTGTTTCCTTTGGTAGTTATTGGCTAGTTTTGGACCCACGCCCATCGTGTGTGGGGAAATATCCAACCTGCATGGATTCCATGAGACTACAATTTCCATAGTATTTGCAATAACATCTCTAATAATAAACCAATTTCAATTATTATCTGATGTATGTTCATACCCTGTTCGAAAGATTCCATTTATAAAAATATACATAAGCACATGTAGATTTACTTAGCATTATTTTGAATTTGCCAAAGATTGCATCTCTTGCTATTCAAATCAAGGGAACCATGATAAGATTCTAATCTTTTAATTTTCTAGTTATTAGAGAATCATTTTACTAAATTTATCCTGGTATAGGAGTGTGGTTGTAAAGTTTGAGTAAAAACCACCACATGTCTAATTTGTATTTTGATGGGTTTTTTAGTTTTCTCTAGATAGCCAACATGGATTACAATGTGAACCATGAAGACATAATGATCAATTATGTGCATACTGCTATAATAACACTCATTGGATTGGGACACCACTCATTCTAGAATTCTCTTACACTAAATTTTAGAGGCATATGCCCGAATTTTTTTTTTGTAAACTGCCAATAGAAAAATATTTCTAAAGAAAAACTTGTTGGTAGAAGTGGAAATATTAGGCCTACTAAATCCTTGTTTTGGAGATATATATTATATTTGAAAAGGACAAGCCATGGAAAATCAATATGCAGAAGTGACAAGAAGAGATATGAATTGTGCATCTTGAAGAGCTACAAAAGATGGATCAAGGAGAGAAGTGGTGGTGGGAATGGGATCTTCCAGGAGCCATGGCATTTTTAACTTCTACATCAATTAGTGCACAAGAAGAGATGAAAAAGTGTAGCTAGAAGATCTGTGGAAGAGTAACAACAAGGAACATCATGTTGAGATGAAGAAGAAAGGGAAAATTAAGGAAGTAAAAGGGAGGATCAAGGAGATGGTTGTGGAGATAATGGACCATATTTGCTATATGGGTCTTCTAGATTGGAAGACTTCATTGGAGGTAAATGGCTTATAGAAGGTAATATATTTTGATATGCTACTAAAAATGAAGTTACCTTTGCTAAGATTGATGGGATTGGAGATCATATTGGGTTTTTATGATGATTTGGTGTTCCCATTAGTTTTTGTGTATTTTTCTACCCCGAGCCCTAGATATGAGATTAATGAGAAGATGCTACTGAAAGAGACAAAGGGTGAGCATGCCAAATTTGAGGGGGTGTAGATACATTATATGGAGAGTGAGAATAATAAATACTATAAAGCCTCAATTTTACAGTTGATGGTAGATGACAATGGTCCTGTTATTATGGATTTGGATGGGCAAATATTGAAGCTTGAATCCCCCAAAACTTCTCCAAACCTGAGTTTGGATATGAGAGAAGAGAAAAAACATTCTAATTGCTTTATGTTGGTTGATAATAGTGACCAAAATTTGAAACTGAGAACAAATATAAATTATTCTTGAGAGATGGATTTGGTTTTGAAGTCACAAGAGTTAGGTTATTCAAAATTTGAAATCTTGGAAGAAAACATGGAGATCTGCAAGTTTTTAAGCAAAAGAATGGTTTGGTGGCCAATGTGGATTTGAATTAATACCAAATATTTGAGGAAGGTAAGGATTTCTCCTAATCTATTTTTTCCCTCTTTTTCCTTCAATCCATGCGCTCACATCCCCTCAATTAAGATATAGGTTATTTTTTCATTCATTTTTATATTGGCAGATTGAATCAACTCTCCTCGTGGTTTTGGTAGGACATCCCATTGTGAATGGGTATGGATTTTCTTTTGGTTTTTTTATGAGTGGAAAGAGGTTTTCAAAGCTGATATGAGAGGCATTAAGAGAAAGAAGGAAACTAATAAAGCTTATTAATGGGTGATTTTTTCATATAGATCTATAAAAATAATTTAATTTAGATCATTTTCTATGCAGATCTGGAAAAATTGTAGGGATAATAGTCACTCATTAGGGAGGAAAAGGGTCGTTTCAATCCATTTGTTATGTTTTCAATTTTAATTTCTATATTTTCTTCACAAATTTCAGGTGCCTTGTGTAGACATGAAATTTGGGTCACACTCCCCTTGGTCCCCTTTAATTAATTAACGTAACATATTCACCTAACCATGACCCCTTACCCCGCATTCTTATTAATTTAATTACTTACAATTGAATTAATGTTCATCCTCACATTATTAATTAATTTAATTAAGTTAATTTACACCTCACCTAGCCACATCACCTAGACACCTCACCATGGACTTATTATTAGTCTATTAATTAACTAAGACCGAGTCTCTACTTATCTTAACCAATTGGGACTCTTTCAAACCCTAAAATTAAAGTCATATTCCTTCTCCAACAACACTCCCACTTATCTTAGTGCTAACCCTCACTTGAGACCCGGAATGACAATCATAGCACACCAAAAATAACAAAGATTTTCCTATTTTTGGCAAACCTAGGATTTCCCGTCTTAACCGATGCCAATTATCCCTCAATCAACGCCGGTCACCTCAACCTTCATTGGTCACCTTATATACCCTTTTGTAACCTTTTACTAGAGGTTGGTCATTTTTGAGTTCTGAGAGATCTATTGCATTCAAGCACAAACCAAAGACTTCTCAGCATCCAGACGACATAATAAACTCAACCATAGGCCCAAGCAAACATCTAATACTCATCCAAAGGCATTAGAATATTCATGGGAGCACTCTAGGAGTATTGCCGTGGTACTGACCACAAAGTTCTTCATGGATCAACCAATGCCTTCCTTCACCTACCAAACCTACAAATACAAGTAATTGTATTTGATTTTCATCATTCTGTACTTGCTTATAGTGTAGGTTCATTATCTTTTATTATCAAATCTTGTTATTTCCTGCATTCCTCCATCCCCACCTTCTTACTAATCTACCTATCCAACCACCCATGACCCTATGAGTCTCTGTACCTGACCTCTACGCATTCCTGAGTCTTCTTGGCATTATTACGGACCTAACCATCCTCCCTTCATCCTCTGTGCAATCACAAAGAAGTCCAAAACTAATTTTATTTAATTACCACCAAATTGCCCCTATTGACGCCAGTTATCTTAATCATCGTCGGTCTCCCCTCTATACCGGCATCGGTCATCAGACCGACATCGGTCTTTGTGTTATCTCATTCACTTAACCAGAAAGCCCTCAAACCTCTCCAAAACCTCAGAAAACCTCACCTAAACCTGATACCCACCTACAACCTCATAACAAACCTTCCCAACTCTTTGTGCAGACATAGAGAGAGCTTAGACACCCATTTTGACAATCTGCCATTTCCCACAGTAACCGATATCAGTTATACCATAACCGACATCGGTCATACCTATACTGACATTGGTCACACTGACCGACATTGGTCTCTGTGCCTGGTAAAAGTGCCTCAGACCAGCAAGCTTCCTAATCACCCAAAGTCAACCCAAACTTCACCAAATCTTACCCAGACCCTATTTGTGACCCTCAGACCACCTGCCCATCCTACAACCTGACCGGTGACCTTCACCAGTTTAGTTATCAAGCATTTAATTGGATTGACATGGATAGTAGTCTGAGATACCTAAATCAGAACACTAGCATTAGATTATTTTATTTGCATGTCTAGTTATTTTATATTGAGTTATATATCAATGGATTGACAATCGTCGAGGAAGTATCACACTTCTTGGATATAGCTCACGCTAGGAAGTCCACTAACTTTTTCTATTAACTATATCTTGTGGTCTTGATTTTTATTACAGGTAGTTCCTCCTAGCCAAAAGGAAGCTCACACAATCAACATTGGATCGGAAATTGGAAACGTGTGCACTCAACCTTCGACCAACGTGATAACATGTATTCCTCCACGACCTATTTACCTCATCTGTTTCATATCACACAACAATTCGGTGAAACACCTTGTTTTATTGTTTTTATTATGGGAGTTAGTGTTATAAATTTAATTTTGGTTGGAGAAGATGGTGTTGGATATTCTACTTAATTTTTTGAATTACAAACATATATACTTACAAAAAAATGTGGTTCAAAAAAGAAATGGTCTGATTTACTATTTTTGGTATGGGGAATATGTCGATGATTGATAGTTTAAGAATGTGGTCTGGATGTTATTGATTTGACATTATATGGAGATTTTATGACCAAGATCTATTTGGAAATTTTGGATTGTGGCTGTTTACACTTCTTTTTCTATCATGGGTTGCTTAATAATACATTTCCTAAGAGATTAGGTTTGATCTAAATAATTTTGGATTGGGCCAGGAATGATCCAATTGTGGAGCTATGGAAGTGAAAATTTGGTCTATGTAATGGGAAACCTAAAGAAATTTGGAGTTCTATGGGAAACAAAAAAGATTTGATGTAGGAGCATCATGTACATAATCAAATTTTGGTTTAAGTAATCTTAATAGGGTGTCTTAGAGTGTTTAGTAGGTGGTTTGGTCCATTTGGACTCTTGGAGTTGTAATAAGAACTCATTTGGGGTTTCCCTCCAAAATGAGTCATTTAAATATTCAAATAGACTTGTAGTGAAATCTAGGCCTAATTTAGTATGTTAGTGACTTAAGTGTTAACTTAAACTAATGTAATAAGAGTGGTCATGTTAAAAAACTCCCTCTCATTACCTACCTAGGCATAAAATCAACTTGGTTGAACCATGGTGGAGTTAGTTCTTAGAAACCTAACTACCATCTCTAAATATTCATTCAAAATATTATAAATTTGAATTCAAGGGGAGAGAGAGGTTGTGGAGGCAAAAGAGAAGGGTTTTGAAGAAAAGAATGGTTTGTGCACCATCAAGAAGGATTTGTAATCAAACCTTTTACAAAAATTAATGAAGTATTCTTGCAAATAAATATTGAAACTTGTAAATATAATTTGAATGATATTGTAGTGTATTATAGATGAATGAATAACATGTTCATAGGAATTCATAATCTATTGGGCCAAATATGCTTGAATTGAAAATTAATGCAAAATTGGGTGTTTGCTGCCATCTAGGAGTCTGATTCGGCACAACAAGCATAACATTTTTTGTGATAATAAAAATGATCTGAAATTTTGAGGGAATGTTTATGGAACAAAAGTACAAGTGCCGAATCAGACTCCTAAATATTGAAACTTGTAAATATGATTTGAATGATATTGTAGTGTATTATAGATGAATGAATAACATGTTCTTGCAAATAAATATTGAAACTTGTAAATATGATTTGAATGATATTGTAGTGTATTATAGATGAATGAATAACATGTTCTTAGGAATTCATAATCTATTGGGCCAAGTATGCTTGAATTGAAAATTAATGCAAAATTGGGTGTTTGTTGCCATCTAGGAGTCTGATTCAGCACAACAAGCATAACATTTTTTGTGATAATAAAAATGATCTGAAATTTTGAGGGAATGTTTATGGAACAAAAGTACAAGTGGGTTTTTAAGGATATTTTTATTCTAAAACTGTACAAATAGTTATTGATGGCATAAATGTTACTAATGAGAATGCATGCAAACTGTTTGCTATAATATATGTTCGGGAAAATAGTCATAACTTTCAAATGGATTAATGAAAATGGCTGAAATTTGGAACATATAATACTTTAATATATTTATATAATCTATCAAAATTGGCCTTATGCAGAAAAAGATATAGATGACAAAAATTTTCTACAGAGTATGTGTTCTTAAGAGCACAAATTGGCAGTTTTGATAGAAAAGGTGAAGTTTGATGTTTTGATTCCTATTAAGCCAATTTTATGATTGATATAACATTGTTTGAGGTGATGAAACAAAGTAAAGGGATTAGAAGGCATTTGTGAAGCTAAAAATCCAAATTTTCTTATTTGAATGAATGACTAGTGAAGAAGGTGTGAAGAGCTAATAGAGGAAGGTAAGAGATAATGAGTTTTTCTTGAATAATGATTTTTTTTTTGATTGAATGGACATTGTTTAGGGTACATGAAGTGTGTAAAATATGGAATAGTGATTAGACAAACCATTTAAGTTGAATTTGATCAAAATTTGGAAGAGTAAGCCATTTTGGGTTGTTGAATGATCCTCATTTTGCAGAGCATAGAGTGAAATTGTTGTATGAAACTTTCTTGATTTGTTGAATGTATTGGTTTTTCAAAATTTCTCTACATCAAGATCTCTAGAATTAAGAAGTTACAAAATAGAGATACCATTTAACAAAATGAACAAAGGATCAAATCTGACCAAGATCTATTTAGAGATTATTTGATGCAACTAAATATTTTTGGTTGTGGTTGATTTTCCTTCAACGTTTGTTATTCTTTGTCTCCTTTTCCCAAAACTTATTTCTATAAGACAATGTTTGGGATGGATTTATTTAGTTTAAATTTTATAAATATGGATTTGATGCGGTGGTGATTTTTGATGCAGTATGGAGCAATCTACTTGGTAAGGGTTGGGGATGATCAAATGTAGGGGTTGTGTAAGTGTAAAGAAGATAGTTGAAAGGTGAAATTTGAGGGGGGTTTTGTTGTGAAAGGAATTTATTTTGGTTTTTTTATAGAAGTCTTACCCTTTGGCTCCAAAATATTGTGTTATGGAAATGATTTTTTTATGGATATGATCTTATATTATATTAACAAGTAAAATGATACAAGATAGTTCACAAAAAAAAAGGGCAGTATGGAAGCATGCCCCAAAGCCACACGATCAAACTAGGTCGAGCCTAGGAAAACCAACTATAACAAAATAACCAAAAAACATTGAATCCGTGAAATTATGTCGCCAGTACAAATTGTTGACCAACAAAAGGCGGATCATGATCATCAGGTCAGATAGATCCAGGTAAGTCCTTGCCACTTTTTGACACATCCCAACCAGATCCAGGTTGGCTCCCTTCTTCAGTATCATCAAAAGTGGCCTGAATGGAAATGATTTTTGGATTGATTTTGGCTTTAGGTATTGGTTGGATTTTTTCTGCAAATAATTTTCTAGATTACCATGCATATATTTTGATTTTTTGGGCTACTGAAGATTTTTTTGCTTTGCTATTGAAGATCTATTTTGCTACGGAATACTTGTTTGTTTGGTCTTCCTAGGGTTTGAGAAACTTGTTAGCTAATATCTTATGAAGCAAGGTTATTTTGTTACCTTTTTTGAAACATTGATATTGTAATGCATATATGATTAATAAAAGGGTGAGGGACCCACTAACCCTCTTTTTACTAAAAAAAAAATATTTGATTTCAATATTTTTTGTTAATTAAAACTCATGTGTTTGAAGCATATTAAGATCTTTTTACTAAAAAAACACTACATGTTTGTTTGAAGCAGGGTTTGATGAAACTTGTTTGCTAATATCTTACTCAAATACATGGTTCCATTTTGTTACCTTTTTTGAAACATTGATATTGTAATGCATATATGATTAATAAAAGGGTGAGGGACCCACTAACCCTCTTTTTACTAATAAAAAAAACTCATGTGTTTGAAGCATTTACAGTTTGCATCTACTCAAATACATGGTTCCATGTCAATGAAACATAAATGAAACTTACATGGTTAAGGTATGTGTCAGAGTACTTCATACATGAAAGAGTGAGAGAGAATCCTTGCAGAGTCCATTTTTTTGCATGTTCTGCAATTATGACATTCTACTAAGCAACATATCCTTGAGTCATTTCTATTTAACAATTCACATGCCTAGTGTATTCTTCCACATTTTGTATATATGACCACTAAAGCATTTGCAATTACAACATATATCTATTATCCAAAAGAAGTTTCCAAAAATAAAATCTTCAAAATAACGTGGAATAACACATATCTTTAACAAATCTAATGAAAAAACCTTTCTTTGCAACAACACTAAATCAATGGAACCATCCTTTTGTGATGTAACCTTCATTGAAATCTTACACATAAGCAATATGAAAAATGCATCATGCCATAATTTATTGGTGAAAGTATGTCGAGAATACATTTGCAACTACAAGTTGAAATGCCTAGTAAAAATACCTTATGGTGGCTATTATCGCAGAAAGGAATTTCCAATCTCAATAAATTTATCTTTCTGAAGAATATTGTGAATATCACGCATTAAAGAGGAACACTTCACTTATTGCAAAAGTAGCACCTACAACGGTTAGGTGTGTGATGTCTACCCTCCACTGAAAATGCACCACTAGGGTGCATCGTAGCTGTCCATTGAAAATGCACCACTAGGGTGCATCGCAGCCGTCCATTTAAACATGGACGGCTGCGATGCACCCTAGTGGTGCATTTTCAATGGAGGGTAGAAAATTCCGACGTGACAATTATTTAACGGCTAAAAACCTCCAGGGAAACGAGTAACATTTGAATAAAAAATAATAAAAATTCACGTTTTGTTTTCTATTATAGATAACAACTATTTATAAAGGTCTACTAGGGAACTTGTAACTACATGTAACAAAAATCAGCTTTCTATTATGCTATGGTGGATGTCCATTTCCTATTTTAAATATCTCCTTTTAGTAATGGCTAGGAGGATGTTGACAAAGTTTGTGGCATTTGGATTTACACTTACCAATTATGTTTTCAAGGTTCCAAGGACTTTTCAACAAACCCATTTTGTGCATATTTTTTAGTCATTGCAATCCAAGAGACAAATTATTTTAGGTATTTGGTCGAACAAAACACATACCTCGACACTTTGTATATAAATATTCCAGACCACTTGTAAGTACAACATTTGACAAAAGTCCCTTCTCTATTATGTTTTTTTATAGATTGTTTAACGCTTTTGACTGGAGCTTAGAACCAGGGGGTTCTTGGGTCCCCTCTCTTAACAATGTCCAATGACCAGATATAAGAATTTCAACACAAATCCTACGATGCAAGACAAGCCAAGACGAGCCACTGAATTGCCATCCTGGCCACCACCCGCGCCAAGCCAAGACTACCACCGCCAGGAGAAGAGAAACCAGACTCCACTGCCAATGATGTTAATACCACCACCACCATGAAGAACTGTCGCCAAGCCAACTCACAGATGCAACCACAACCAGGACAAGCCACCAAGCCACCATGCCAGCGACCAACAACCGCTAGTCTGGTCTGTCACTGCCAGAGAAGAGCACCGGTCGCAACCACCGGTGATGTGACAACCAACCACCACCGATAACCACCTTCGAAGGGGATCACGCTTAGCGGAGTTTGAATCTGGGTGGATCCGGACCCAACCATTTGTCATAACCGATCCACCCAAACCCCATTGGCTCCTTCTCAATTATGTTATGGTGTATGGTCACAACCTATTTCAAAGCTTTGATTTTGACACAAGAAAGAAGTATGCTAGCAAATGTGGATCAATCAGGGATGTGAATGTGATAAAAGTATGGCATCAATGAAATATCTACAACCCTCATCTACTAAACTTGCACATCTGTTATCTAATTATAAAAAATTAAACTTACATGATCAGGGCATCCTTTCAGAGTCCATTCTAAACATACCTTGTAATCATGATAGTCTATGAGACCATATCTGCTTAAGTCATTTTATTGAATAGTTTGTGTGTAATGTATATACCTCCAATAGATTTCCATTATGCTTTGATGAATGTCCACATGTTGTTCTAAATCCCCCATTTTTACACGGGATGTGAAGATATCACCATCTCCCTCAAAACTACTGCCAAAAATTGTGTACATTTTAAACCCTTTTAATCCGCTTTTTCCCATTTTTATTTGTAATTTTTTTTTTTTACCACGAGTGTTTTTTCTTCCAGAAAGAACTAAACAGCCCCTCAGTTGTACGTTTCAAAACCTCTTTATTTATAAGTTTAAATCCAAAAATTCTAAAATCAATAACAAGAACTAAAACTAAAAAAAATGATGCATGCTACCGGAATGGCATCTGCGGTGCAAAATCTAGAAACTCTTCAAAAAAATATTAGCAACACATAGGATAGTGTTAGGGTTAAACGCGACCTTGTTTGGATATTAACCCATCTTGTCACTTGTTACATGCATCATAAGAACCTTAAACTCTCTAAATTTTGTGGCATTTCGGACCTGAAGATCACAAAAGTTGTCAGAAAAGACCACCGACTGTTTCGGAAAAGATTGTCGTCGGGAGGAAGCCGTTGAAATACACGGACAATGGTCAGTGAACCCCTCCTCCATAACGAGCGCCTTCCAACATAATTACTATTATATATCTTAAATATATTTGTTAAAACATATTGATAGATATATGAATTTTAATGTTTCTATTTTAGATTTGATTAATAATGAAATAATTTGATTAATTTTTGCATCAATTTCTTATTAATTGGTGATAAATGTTGTAAATCTAGTTACACCATTGTGTCAGGATTGAAACAATATTTTTGGGTTAAACAAATGGATTCCAAAATATATTAAATGGCTAAGATATTACAATTTTTTATTGACTTCTCCAAAACTAAAGAAAAAAATTCTAAGTTGTAGTCAAATGGATGTCAATCTAAGGTTGAAATTGCCTTAAGATCATCTAAACTGAGTTCAAACATAATTGTGAATAGCTTAATACATTATACTCCACCCCCCGTTGCCGTTTTAGAATGATTATCAACTTAAGTATCTCAAACATCTCAAAATAAGACGATTTTATCCTGAAATTTCGTTTATTTCTTTTGTAACTTTATAAAATTGTTTATAAGACAAAGTTAAAGCTTTGACTTCTAGTTGCATATGAGTTGCAAAGTGCACTAATAGAGATGTCAAGGTAAAGTTTGCCTTTTTTCATTTTGATGTGTTAATATTTTAATTAAATTATGGGTTACTTGTAAGAAGTGTAAGAAATAATTTGAAGATCAACTACTAAAATATGTGTAAAATATTGAGTCATGTGTACATAAAATGTAATGAAATTGATAGACATATCCTAAAAGAGTTAAGATAATATTTGTTAAGTGGGGAAACTAGAACATCAGAAGAAAACCCTACACGTTATTGAAAGATGGTTGCAAATATTTGTAAGATAACATAATGTGCATAAAATTTGTTCTAAAAAAGAATAAAATGGAAAGAGAGAAATATGAAAAAAAAAACTAAAAAAAGTGTTAAGAAACTCTCTAAAAGAAGAGATTGAAAAAATGAATAAGTGTTAATGAAGATACCCAAACACTCTTGAAATAAAGTGAAGAGAGAATAAGGAATTACAAAGTAACTATTGGAGCTCAAACTTACATCCCAAATCAGGTTGAACTGGGTTGTTGAGGCAATAATGAGACTGTCTTTAAGTTGTGGGACCTTGCGTGCTTGAGACAGACCTTCGGAAAAGGAAGGTTCCTCTACCTATTTCTACCGCTAACACTACTCCTAATGCTGGAAATGAAGCTATCTTTCGCTACTCTAAGATTCAAAGGGACTAGGGTGAGAAGGAGACGCATAAGGGAAATCCTAAGCCAAGGGAAGGCGATAGCGCTAGAAAGAGGGTCGATTGCTCACCACGTGGGGGAGGAAAGGGAGAAAGCGTGGGAGAGAGGGTGGACAGACACGTGCCATAGACAAGAACCACACATACAACTTTCCGCGCGCCATCAATACATGAAAATGGAACCTACAAGTGGGAAATACACACAACACGCAAAAAATGTGAACAAAGAGGCAAGACACACCAAAAATGAGAAAACGGTAGACAAGTGCCATGAAACTTGATTTTATTGCTTAAGGAATGCATAATCATTTACATGTATGACAAGAGGCAATACTACATTGCAGAGACAATGTCCAAGGTTTGAAACTCGTGAGAAGTCGGCCACCATTTTGGCATGGTGTCATTACAAAAAAGAGGGATCCCTTTCAATAAGTAGAGCTCTACAATTTATAGATGAAGAAGGAGAGAAGAGAGGGAGAGAGAAGAGGGAAAATTGGATTTGAAATCTAACCACCAATAACCATCAATGAGTGCTTGTAATTCGCCTGCAATGTTATTAGATTTGCTTCCCCATGTTTGTTTAGCATGTATAAGAAGGAAGAAGGCATAATCTGAATGAAATTTGGTGGTTGAGTCGATTAGATGTCTGCATTAATGATCAAAAATACGTTTCCCTATTTTCTGCCTACCAAATCCCACTAAAATCTAATTTTGAAAAGTCCAACATGTAGCCCACGTCAGCAACTGTCTAAGAAGCCCAGACGCGTGTGTGTCAGAGCTCTGTAGTAAATGTTATGGCGATTTGAAGGCTGCAACGAAATATGAACACAAAAGGACATGTGGCACACGTTGATTGACTGAAGGATTTGGCCAACAATTCATCTATTTTGTCGTTTCTACCATGTTTCACGTAATGGTTCGCCACAAGGATTCGGTACCCTATTGATGCGCTTTGATAGGTTGTGTGTAACACACTCAAGTTTGACAGGTTGCCACCTGGCACAGTAACTGGCGCGGAAGAAGACACAAGGGCGCGCATGAAAGTAGGATGAAAAAAAGAGGATGGCAAAGACAAGCGCGTAAATGTAGTGCGCGGGGAAGTTGAAGAAAGATGCACAATTGCAGAAGACAAGTATGCAAACAGGGTGTGGGCATCTATTGAGGAATGCACAACGACAGAAAAGAAAGGGCACACGAACCAAGCCAGGAAGGAAGTGTAAAAACGCGTAAGTGCAAAGGCTTAATGCGCAAGGGAAGAATGTAAAAGAGGAAGGCATGGCACGAAGGGAAACATGCCAGGGACTTAGACAAATTGGAAGGAAAGTCAAGGGTGGGCATATAAGGAGTGTGCGTAGAGGGAAGATGGAAGGAGATAAACGAATACAAAGGGATGTGGAAGCGTGCAAGAGCACGCAAAAGAACTGCAACCAAGTTAGTTGTGTAAAGAGAACTGCCAGATTGCGCATAACTTGAAATTTGGAACATCAGAATCAAAATAAGAATGAAAGTTGTCAAAATAAATAGGGGTTTATTTTGGACAACTCCAATCTTTACATTAACCAACCTTTCAAGTGTGCGCCTAGTGTCATTGTTTCCTATAAAATGAAGGGAACGTACAAAGCAAAAAAGGAGTTACATTTGAAATATAACTCCAATATTATTTATAATGAGGGATATCTATAATAAGAAAAAAAATGTGAAGGTTACATGTCACCTCACATTATCTGGATTATGTAAATTAAAAATTCACATGATATTAATAATGTATAATATTAGGATATTTAATATACTCAAATAAATATTAGACTCCAATACCTCCTCTTAAAATTTATTTGGAGTTTAATAAAAGGAGAACAAATTAAACATAGAAGGGAGGTGTCATTACACAATATCCCAATGATATGGTGAGAATAATTTCACCTAACCCATAAAACATAAAAAACTTACATCAATCTTTTGGTTAAAAAATGTTATTTTATAAAAAGTAAGATCTATATACATTTTTGTGTAATAAAAGTAGATCTACTAAAACTTATAAGGAACAAAAATACAACTTCCAAAATAAAGTGTCAATCCTATTATGGATAGTGCACAACTAAAAAAGAAGTTGGTTAAAATAAAGAGATATAATGTAAATCCTACCTTCAAAAATTTATAAATCACCACAAAAGTTAGAAGGTAATATAATATTATACAAAAAAAATCTTCTTTAATAAATTAGCTTCAAAACAATATTTTCCCTTAACAACATACAATAAAAAAGTAAGCACAAATGCAAGGTTTTTTTTTTTGTAAATTGGCTCAAAAAACAACATTTTTCCTATCAACGTACAATAGAAAAAAGTAAACACAAAAGTAATAAAATCATAGTTGTAGACGTGTATCAAAAACTCCAAATAATTAAGGAATAAGAAGTCTATAATACACCATAGATATATTTAAAGCATAATAAAGGTTAGTTTACATAAATGTAACAAGATAATACATATACTAACCAATAAAATTAGAAAAACATGGTGCTTTACCTTTCACAAAAGATGTCTGACATATTTCACTTTAATACTTAATAAAAAAGTCATGTCATTCTTATTTGAAAATGCAAAAACTTTAGGAATCCATATTTATTTAATGTTGAGTTTAGTAAGTTGTTTTCCAACAATGAAATGAGTCAAGAATTGTTCTATTACAAATTTTACAAGGATGTAATTTACATCATTTAGTAATATCATGCTCATCTCTACCACAATGTTCACAATTTTTAAAGTTTTAAACCGAAGTAGTATAAACAAAATCTTATATTTGACTCTTAGTTTTAGAACAATCAATGTAACAATTCTTTAGGTGAGGAGGACAATAAGACTTCATATTAATATCATGTTCATTAAAACCAAACCCTTTAAATTTAGAAATAGGATCAATAATTTATTTTTTATTTTTCTAAGAACACCTCCATTGTAATACATCAGTTTCATTATTTTCAAACCAAATTTTAAAATATGATTTTGCATAGATAAGCATTCATTATTTGAAGGAGAACGAAATACTTATAAATATCAACATTAGAAGTTCATGTTTTTTCTATATATACAATCTTAATAGTTAGCGTGTCAACAAAAACTATGCATGTTCGCTAACTTCATATCAATTTTTTTGTAATGCATTAATAGTCTTATTTTGACATTCAAGAGTAATAATTTCATTATCTAGAAATAAAATTTATTGATTAATAATTTTTAAAACTAAAATTAAAGCCAATTTAAAAGTCATAACAATAAAATATGCAAAATTTAATGACCAATTAAATAAATAATGTAAAAAAAACACTCATAAATTTGTTGTAATAGAACAAAATGTTATAAATGCATATTTCCAAAAAGCACTTTAAGAGTAAATTGGAAAAGAACTCAAATGCTTAGTTTTTAAAGATAATGAAGTTGAACAAAATGGATTAAAAACATGTAAAAAAAAACTTTTGATCTCATAAACCGTAATTTGGGTTAGGCTATAAATTTGATAGATTTTCTCCAACATATAAAAGAACAAAGCCAATAAAAATATAAGAAATCCAAATTATAAATAAAAATATTGAGGTTTTATAAAATATGGGTATAAAATATTTAAAACAATTTACAAATTTGTATTTATCTCTTAAATTGTAATATGAGTAGAGAAGAAAAACCATTAAAAATGTAAAAAAATCTAAAATGTTAGTAAAAAATTATGACTTATTTTTAATGTAGTATTTAACAAAATGTTTCTTCCTTCTTTTTTATACAAAGAAAACAAATGAATATAACCAAAACATAAGAGATCCAAGGAACTCTCAAATAGTAATAACAAATTCATGAATTAAAATTAATTTATGTTTTTATTGTTACAAATAAACATAAAACATAAAAGAGAACAAATATCGTCGAATAATGGATTTGAATTGATTTGAAAGAGCTTCCAATAAGTTCACATAATGAGACAAATCCTGTAAAATGATAGATTGCAAGAAAAAATACACCAAGAATAATAAATGGTTATAAAAACACTAAAAAAATATTTGCAAGAGTATGAGCCCCTTGCAAAAAAATGTGTCAATAAACCAATAAATCTTCTTACTTAATGCAAAAATCTACACACTTAGAATCAAGATTTAATAGTATATCTCTGGTACCATATAAGAAATAATTCCAAAATCATCTACTAAAATATTGAATCATAAGTAAATAAAATGCAATAAAATTAATGCAAATATAAAACATACCATAAAAGAGTTGAGACAATATTTGTCAAGTGGAGAAATTGGTACACCAGAAGAAAACCCCACATGTTATTGAAAGACGACTCAAAGAATTTACAAGATAACACAATATGCATATAAATTCTTCTAAGAAAGAAGTGAATGTAGAGAAAAAAACCTAGAAAAAGGACTAAAATAAATCTTAAGAAACTCTCTAAAAGAAGAGATTGAACAAGTGAATGAGTGTTAAGGAAAAGACCCAAACAATCTTGAAATAGAGTGAAAAGAAAATAAGGAGTTACAAAGTAACTTCATTCATTGCATTAGCCAACCTTTTAAGTGTGTGTCTAGTATCACTATTTTCCATAAAGTAAAGGGAAGTGAGTGTAAAATGGCAAAGGAGTTATATTTGAAACATAACTCCAATATTCCTTATAATTAGGAATATCTCTAATAAGACAAAAGAAGTGAAGGCTACATGCCACCTCACATTATCCGGATTATGTAAATCAATAATTCTTATGATATTAATAATGCACAATATTGGAATATTTAATATACCCAAATAAATATTAAGCTTCTATAAGAAGGGTTTGTTTGTTGCAACAAAGATGATTGCATTCCTATGAATGTATTGGAAAAAAATGTCAAGACAATGTAATGGGAATTTTATTTGAACTTTATGTTTATATAAATGTAGTAGAACATGTTTGGAAGTAAATTTGACTTCCTCTTCTTCTCTAATATGTACATATTTGGTATCCTTCATTCTTGCATAACAATAAGATAGAAATGTAAGTGAGATATGCAACTATGCTAGTGATTGCACACTTGAGGCTATAACAAATGTCAATTTGTGTTGATCAATGTTGTCAATATCTATTTTACCTTATGTAGTGTCATATTGTGTGACTTATGTATTATTAGCGCCCATCTTATTTTGAGTCTCATTTGTCAATGATTTCCTCATGCAATATGAGGAATTAGAAAATGTGTGGGGTTGATGATATCCCATGGTGATCCATAATTTTTTTTGAGTTCAATAACTACATTAATAGGTAATTCACAAACTTTTGATCCTAGATTGTACAAAAAGTGAACATCTTGTCAAAGGAGTATAAACTCTACTTTCACTCATAAATTGGATGTCAACATAATTTAATATCCTTTACAAAAATCATCATCCCAATTGAGTGTCGTTAAGGCTTGGTGAGACCTATTGTTTGTTTTGTGTCACTTTACTTATTACAATTAAAATTTATAACAATTTAATCATTTTCTTGTTATGTAATAATATTATTAATTCAAAGGCTTGTTGTTCTTACAGACACTTGATCGAATTTGTTGTTGACATGAAAGGTTTCATGTTTTCTTTTGTTGGGTCTACATTTTTATGTTGGTTGATAATTTTTCTGAACAACCATTTTTGTGTGTTGCACCCTACTAACATAAATTTGTATCAAAGATTATAAATTCATGTAAAATGTTTGCCATAGTGTCTGACCAAATGACTTCCAAATGTACATCAATGTGTTCTCAACTAGTGGGAGTTGTCATAAGTTTCCTACCAAATAATAGAGCAACTTACAAAATCTTTTTTTGTCATGATAAGGGAAGGCCTCACACAACTTGATATCGATATTGTTTATCAATTTTGAACTTATGATGATCCTCTCATCAACGATTGATTGTCTTCTAAAATTTTCATTGATTGTCCCTCACGGGCCTTCATTTCCTGTCTAAAAATTTGAATCCATGATGTATAGTTAGCGCATTTATGTTGACTGCAACAACACGAGTTTCAACGAGGAGGATGAGAAACTTACTTTTTCTCTTGATTCCGTGTAGTGTGTGCTTGAAGCAACATGTAATATCATAACTAGGTTTATATTCTTAAGTTAGTGTTAGCCAAGTTTTCATCAACTAAGGGTTTTACATGAAATAAATTAACCTTTCTTGCATTAACGCTTTCAATCAAGTTTGCACTTGAAGGTATCACCTAAAGAAATAGAAAGGAAGATTGACAACCTCACATTTATAGAGTAATACACAAGAAATAACCATACAAATGAAATTACAGATTAACAACAATAATAACTTTAATATTCATATCTCTTGTAGATACTCACATTTGGTAACTTATCCTTTGGTAATGAAAATTTTGGCTTTGTTCCCATTTCTAATACAAATTCTTGCATTCTAATCTCAATTGACATATATTTCCTTCTCTATCATGACTCACCCATCTCTGCACACTACTATGACGTTCATCTAAGAAATATTAATTATCCAAAGCAATAATTCATCTATAGGCATCACTCTAGGACTCTAGCTATTTACTCATTAATTGTATTTTTTGGATTGTACAACACATGTATGGGTCGTACTATCATTCTAGCCGACCTGTACAATGTTATACCTTCTCATCTAATTTTTTTTTTTTCTAATTTGAATATCTTATGTGACTTGGATCATTTCTCCTAGGTCGGGCATAATGTGAATTTTTAACCTATGAAAGCCTATTTTAGACACAAAACCACACACTTGGGTACATTTCTGGGTCATAATCACATACTACTATTCATATAATTCCTAAGTGAGAAAACTAGCAATTAAAAACTATATTTTGTCTTTTGTTTGTGTTTATTAATTTCTATTTGGCCTTATACACCCTATAGCCCAGTCTGAAATTTATTGCTTTATCTTTCAAGACTCTAGACATCAACCCCCAGACAAGACGCCAACACCTAGGTGCCCCCAACCTCTTTATAATTTACTCTCTCTTTTTGGGCATCTTATTTTCTTTTGGGCCGACATTCCAACTGTCAATTGTGAAATTCAACCAAGGGAATCATATAAATACAAAGCTATGTGACCATACTAAAGGACCAAGCTCTAAGTATCTATTATCATCACCTAAGGTTGCATCCAAAAGAATTTTAAGAGCATCAAGGCATCCATCTAGCACTCACTCAAGGGATAAGGGACTGTATTTTCTGCATACACACATAAGAAGGGGAAGTCCATTTTTCCATCCACACATCTATTTACATTGGTACATCTAGCTATCACCCGCTATCACATGCACTTGTGCAAGGGCTTCATAGGACACGATTCTATCACACACAAACACATGAACTACATGGAGTCTAAAATGTAGTGTAACACTCAATTGTAAGCTCACTCAATCGGGTGATTTCTAGGGTTAGTTCGAATCCTCATTTTGTATATTTTATTTTTGGGATTTGATGTAGTTTGAGGGTTTTGTAGGTCTTTATCTCTTTGTAGGTTTCGTGTGCATTCAACAATCATCCAATGACATATAGGTGACCAAAAGCAACAACCAACAACACTTATGTGACACCAAAAAAACTAGTTTTCGAGCTCTTGCACAGTCACACATGCCCGACATAGGTATCCAGCACCTAGGCGCCCTTGACGTAGTCCAGGTGCCCTAGTCTAGGCTCATCCAGTTGATCAGGGGATCATTTTTGAAAGTTTCCTAAACATCCCTAAATGGTGTCAGTGCAGAAGATCATCTCAAGAGATTTCCAAGGATTGTGAGAACGCAGCAAACGGACATTAGGAGCTCTAGTTATGTATGGTCAATGGGAAAGTCAACTCTAGTCAATATTGGACCAATCGCATTGCGACATTAGGCAAAAGGCGTTGGAAAAATTGAAGGGGTTTTATCCACCGGTCTTCGACAATCGTGAAATGGAATAGTGCATCGGAGCAAGAGGCTCAACTTTTGTTACGGAGGGGAGCTCGACCGCCGTGTGGACTATAGTATTATCGCCGACGTGGTGGGTCCACAAGCCACCACGTGGCTTGCCACCACTCGTCGAATTCGTTCAATTTTCCAATCGCAGGTCGATAGGTGGTCTTATTCGCCATATTTCATGTGTGTCGAATTTCAAATTACCTTGTAATTATTTGCCATACATTATTCCCAAATTCCACATACCACGCATTATGCCAAAAACTATGCATATTAATGTTTATACATTAGTATTAAACCGCCAAACTCAATGCTATGACCACGTAGTGGTAAGGGGTGGAAGTGTCCACGTGGAAGGGAGCTAATGAAGCGGTTGTTTGGGGGCTTAAAGCCATGTGTGGTAATATCCACGTGAAGAATGAAGGGGATAAGGGTTATTAAACCTTATAAACATATATATCCCACTTAAATAAGCAAACCGCCCCACTTCTCCTTAGCCGCTCAATTGGGATTTTATCCCATTAAAAATGCAAATCGGCTAAAATGGGTATTAATCCCATCTCATATGCTAATCCGCCCAAATGGGAATTTTAATCCCAAATTTCATGTACGGGTTTAGCCTAATATTAGCCTAGGATTATATGCAAATGCATTATTCAAGGACCCTAAAAATGTAGAAATAGGGGTACCTATTTCATTGTAATGAGGGGAACATACCCCAATCTTATTATTTGTTAAGCTTATTGTTGGGGACACACACAAAATACGAAGACAAGCTCAGAGCTTGGAAGGCGAATGAGAAATTGTTGTTGTGTGAAGACCTAAATTATTTAGGCATTATTATTTTGATTATTATTGACCTATTATTTGTTAGGTATAATAAATTAAATATTTGTGGCTAGGAGTTATTCAAACTAACCTAGTCGGCCCACAACGCCACAATAAATTATTGTGAAGCTTGGTATATCGATCGGAGAGCCACAGGGCGTTGTATTAGCGTCTAGAAGGCCGATTGAGAACCGAAGGTTTCCGAACAGTGGAGATGGAGCCATCAAGCTTGTCGAATACGCCAGGAAAGTGGAAGTCGGGTGCTATTTTTCACCCTTGTTGTCCGAAGGTCTAGTTATTCTTCTAAGCAAGGTTAAATAGTTTCCATTATGTTTTCTTGTGAAAGTACTATTGTAACTTACAAGTTTTGACTAGTGGAACGGTTCGATAAGAACCCGGAGACATAGGCAATTGCCAAACTCCATAATCAATCTGTGTTCTATTATCATTATTGTCTTGCATTATTTAAAATTGATTACTTAAAAGGAGCAAATTGTTGGCAAATAATTAAAGCCTATAAGGGTCCGAGATCAGGTAGTAATAATCTGATTATTTTCGGATCACCAGTAGATCTAGATTTTATTGTGCATGGTTTCGATAGTCTTCCCTTCCTGTTTCTCAATTTCTCTAATCTGCACGGTCCCAACATTCAACATAAATCAACTAAGTCCGTCACTCTCTCTCTTAAAGTTAGGGTTTAAAATTTATTAGATTATTTTCATGTGTCATCTTGTATCTAGTAGTTATTTATCATATTGTACATTTATTACTCTACAATATTAGGGTTTTACAATTTTTTTTTTGTTAAATTACCTATATAAGCAAGTCAATTGCACTTTATAACTCACATGGATTTCACATAAGTCTTGTTGCAAATATCAACAATAAAATACCAAATGATCCTAAGTATTCCTAAAGCAAATTTGTGTATCAGTTAGAGTAACCAACACAAAGCTGTGAAACACTAAAACCAGGTTCAAGAATCTAATTTCCTTTATTTCCAAGATTTCGAAGGTCCTAAAGCCATGTATTAGCAAGAGAAAGTCACTCCAAGCATTTTCAAAGGTTTTTTAAGGGAAACAAGGGATTAGTCTAAGCATTTGAAACACACATGGCACAATTAGGTGAGGCAACCCATGAGATACAAATATATTGGAATGTTTAGGTATCCAATAAAACAATAAACCATTAATACTTCCAAACCAAGAAATTTCAGCCAAAGATGGTTGTAGACAACTAGATTTGGTGAGGAAACTCCTGAAAGACCCAAAACTCCAAAAGTAACTTGCACATGCACCGAAAACACACACAAACTAGCAAAAAATCCATAAAAACCGCGATTAGCCAAATCAATGCAAATAACACAAGAATGAAATAATGATTACGAAGCTTGCACACGAAACAAGTAAGAACACGAATCCTAGAGTAGTAGGCAAAAAAAAATAGAGAGTGATGTGAATCCCAACAACGTGCTGTGATACCATGTGAAAGAATGCGAGAACAAGGATCAAGCGAGATAATGCACACATCAACCGAGTTGCACTCGAACGATAGTATGACAAAGTTCCATGAGGAAGAAAACATTCAACCACGAAATGTGCATGCAAAAGAAAAGGGTCTACTCATTCTCATAGATTAGAAAAAGGGTACGAATATGAGTGTTGTGTAACTCCCAATGCAAGACCATCATACCTCTACAAGGGAGAAGAGGAGTTATATTCCAGAAATGGAAATTAACTTCTATATGACGCACTGACACACACTGAATCGCATGATAAAATCTATGACGAAATCTGTCATACCCCCTAAGACACCTAAGACCTATGACCTCACCTAAGTGAGATGACTCACCACGTGATGTGGACAATGTTGCAAGACAACAAGGAAAGTACACACACCAACATAACCTACAAAGCACTTTTCACTAGGCCTAGAATTTAACGACCACCCTTGCCTACCAAATTGAGATTTGATTATGGCTAGGTCATTTTAGTGTCTTTCATTTATGTTGAGTAAATTATAAACTATCGTTCTTTTTAATAAATTTTAATTGTTTTTTACTTCCAAATTATATTGAATTCACCTTTTTATTCTTTGCAACAATGTCTTAAACCTTAATTCGAGTTGTGAAAAAATAAATGGTAAATAAAGAAACAACATATGGAAAAACCAAACAACAGACTGAATTCTGGCTATACATAATATTGACAAACCATTTGATAAAATGACGGAAAAATATGTGGATTCATGGATTTGTGTGAAAGGCGTTGTAAATTTTTAGGCAAATAACAAGGTCTTATTTGTAATCCATGTGGTGGGACTAGAGTATTTTCTAGTGCTTATCGGGGTATACATGTGGCATCCCAATACAGACAAAATAAGGCAAATAAAACACACGACCAATGTAAAATATGAGAACTAACTTACTCCCTGCAACAATGTCGACTAGAAAATTCTTAAGCGCTACAAAATCTGAATGCTTACAAGCAAACACAACTTTTTTATGTACACATCCCTTTGCATGGTTGGCACTTGTGTTTATGGTTAATGATGACCCCTACCCTAGAACAAATGGCGCACAAATAAACTTGACCAAGAAAAGACGCCCATTGCTCATAAATGCAATCGTTGCTGGTACACCTTTAAAATCAAAACCCCTTCAAAGTGTTTGTCTTAAAAACAAAAACTATCTCAATAGTGATCCCTAACCCACCCTTTTGGCTAAAACCTATCTAGCTTGCTTTGGTAATTATTCAAAAAAAATGAATCTCCAGGATGTCTACTAGATTACATCAACTTGGTTGATAAAGTCAACTAAAACATTTTGAGTAAAAGGTGAAGGAAGGAGAGAGAATGGAGCAAACAATTGGAAATGGTATGAAAGGAATTTAAAGGTGTTAATGGAATTAAATGTGGAAGTGATAGTATTGAAGACATGTTAGGGCTAGTCCCACGAGGACTCTATCACTAGGTACTACCAACTAGCCCAACCTCACCCCCAATAAATATAAAAAATAAAACGTATATACAATATCTTTATCCTACTCATGTTTTTTTTAAATCTTATTTTTCTTTAATTTTATTACTAGCAATCGCATATGTACTATGCAATGTGAACGCCGAACGATATATGTTATTTGATTTAGAGGGATAATTATTACTTCTGTAGTCGATGTTGATAAGGGGTGTGATTGATTTTGTAATTGTAGAAATATAGATGAACCACTTAATTTAAAAGTTTTCTCTACATTTCAAACTTGTTACAAATTCGTACATAAATACATTTGATACCAATTTTGATAGTTAATTACTTTTATAGTTGATGTGGTTTGTATTTATTTTAGGTTAATTGTGTTAGTGTTGCATCGATTGTTTGGTTGATCTTTTGTTGGAAAAACTTTTATTGTACACTCAATAGTGCTAATGGAGGAACATAGATGAAACATTACATTGAAATGTTGTATGTCTCATTATTTTTAACTGCATTAGTGACAAAAACACTAAAGAAAAACATAAATTAATCAAAAAACTTAGATCAGATCAAAATGAGAAATTGACATCCTACTTCCATACTTGGACAGTGCCAAGTTTTATTAGTTGGAAGTTGGTTCCAAATCCAAATTCATGTCCACTAAGCAACACACTTGCCATTTCTTGGTCCCTTCCCTAAAATATCATAAAAAGACACTTCTGACAGATTGTATAAACCAAGTGCCTTTATCCATTAATTGATTGTGCATCCTAGTGATATAAAGCTCTCCAACTCAACAAAACTCCCAAAATGAGAAAACACAAGGTTGCAGCATCAGGGCAAATGCTCATTTCGGCAAACAAAATATGATTAGTTGTTTTTTAATATTTGGTGACATTGGATGCGTTACATTTAATAATGGAGGCCTGATGATATTTCCGATTGAATGTAATGATTCAAGCTTCTCCGTTCTGTAAATGCCTTTATAATCATAATCTGCTTGTTATTTTGCAACAAATGGAAGTTCTGGTGTGGCCTGTAACGTGGGTTTCTCCACGGCAATCCACCATTCAATTGAAATATCATTTGGCAAGAGATTGTGAAACAAAACAGAGGGATCTTCCACGTTGTTTCTACGAAAATCATAACTATCTTATTTACAAAACCGCAACTTAAAAAATTAAATCCCTACTTGTAAGGGATATATTTCAATTATTTTCCTATTCTTTATATATCAATTTAAGAAAAATATTAACTCCTACCAATGAGGTAGGGAGCATCCACCACACAAATGCACAATGACCATAGTATAAAACATCACCTCAACCTTCCCCTATAACTGACAATCAGTTTCACAAAACCATTGAATCTGATTTGAGCCTACATTAAAAGAAGTAAAAATTTACAAACCTACAATGATCATTAGTGCAACTGGCTTTGAATTATTTAACTACAGCTACGCCGGTCAAAAAAAAAGTGCAATACCACATTAACCTTCACACTTCAGAAAGAGAAACTTGACCTGCGGAAATTGTAGCTAGACATATCAGATAAATCAATTTCCCAATAGAGCAACAACAATTATCAATCAAATAAACTGGTTTTCCCTCGAACAATCTATTTGTATAAATTACTAACTACATGTAACGTACCATTCATTCCATGTTGTTACTTCAGTATCATACCATGGCATCACATTTGCAATGGCCTGATAAATTTCCACAAATTCACGAGACTGAAATGTTAAAGTTCCACATGTACCTACAACCCAAATTCAAGTCTATCTGACTCCCTTTTGTGGTTTACCAATTCGGTGTGCAAAAAAAATTCAATGTTCTTAACTAAATAAGAGAAGAATCACCACACACTACAAAAATTAATCATAACTGTAATCAGATTAAAGTGAGATATTGACATCCTATTCCATAACTTGGACAATGCTTTCTTTTATTTGGATCCGAATACAAATCCATGTCCATTGTGCAACACGATCCATTGGATGTTCTCTTACCCTGAAATTCGAAAAAAAATACTCTCCCTGAGATGGAAAAAGTATTATAAAAGTTGAAATATCTAATAAATTTAAAATTTATTACAAATTTGCAATTCTACATAAATTTGAAAATTATTACAAACTTATAATTTATTTTAAATATTATGTTTAAATTTATAATAAAAATAATTTTCTTGCAACAAAATTGACAAGTGTTTATCATGAGATGAAGTAAGGATCTCTCACTCGAGTAGTCAGGAATTCCACTGTGCCATCTATTACTGTTCCAGACTCTCTTCTCTCTAAATTGTGTGCAGCTCTACATGAAAAACAAAAACCCCCAAATTTGACTGTCAAGTCAAATCTAAACTTAAAAAGAAAAGAAGAGAGATCAAAAACTGATTCTTTCAACAAAAGAGTACATTATATAAACAAGTAAACCCTAAATTATGGATGTGTTGGTTAATTCGCCAGCGAGCCAGCGAAATTCACCTGGCATCGTCTGATTGCAAGTTTTAAACGGTGGCGAAGAATATGCTATGGATTAGGTCGTCGGTAAAAATAAAATAATCAATCCATCGCCCAACCCTACAAACAATTTTCTCCCATTCCTGACTATACCTCATAACAATACTCCGACATTCCTCGTTGTACTTATCTATGCCCATAGCCAAAACCTCATCCCTGCTCTTAATCCCCAACTTTGTATCAATCTCAAAATCCACAGGCAAGCCATGGCAATCCCATCCAAACCACCTGGTCATGTGGTGCCTGTTGTATATATTCCCCCCCCCCCTTTTTGCGACACCAGGAGGAAGAACAGGACAGCGCGAGAGGAAGCGGGAGGACCGGGAGGAAGAACACGGCGCGAGAGACAGCAGGAAGCCAGGCATGGCGGAAGGGTTGAGAAGCCCGACACCAGGGCAAAATCGCGGAAACCATGCGGAAGGAGGAGTCGGATAAACAAGGAACGAATACATGTCGAAGGTTTTTTAAAACCCGACAGCAAAGGATTCGGGTTTCCGGGTCGGGCAAGCATTTCGGGTTTCCATGGCGCGAATGCATGTCGGGGGGCCTAAAAAACCCGACGAAGAAAACAGGGCACGGGAAAAGAAACATGTCGGAGGGGCAGAGAATCCCGACAACAAAAAATATGTATGCGGGCTTTCAAAATCCGACGCCCAGGAAATATGTCGCGAAGGCCGAAAAACCCGACGCGAATGCAAACGCGGGTTAACAGGTCGGGCGAACAGCAAAGGGAAATATGTCGGGGTTTCTTCCAAACCCGACAAAGGAAAAATGTGTCGGGGGGTCTCCAAAACCCGACGCACCTAGAAAATCGGGTTTCATAGTCGGGTTTGCACGTCGGAAACGCATGGTCAAAAAGCATGTCGAGCCAGTTTCCAAGCCCGATGTAAATGCACAAGGGAGTTCCGAACCTGACGGGCATTGGAGATCTCACCTACCACCATGGTTGTTGAAGAGTTAAGTGCAGTCTTGGAGGTGGTTGGGGCAGTTCGAAATCCTCTCTTCTCCCTCTCTTTTCCTCCATATAAAATGTAAGGAGGGGGCTGTTTTTAAAAGGTCGAACATTTTTGTTTTGTGCCTCCTCCCTTCTTCTCTTTGGCAGGTGGAGTTGTGGAGCTCAAACCTCCCATTTGAAACTGTAATGCACCTTTGCCTCTGGGCATTTTTTGCAGTGTATTGTATCAACCTTCGGAGCAAATAAATGCATGACTGTGGATGTTTCTCAACCCTCTATGTGTTTCATTTTGCATCCTCTTGATCTTTCACTGTGAATATGTTTATCTGTGCATGATATTGCATTGCATTTCTGTGGTCTGTGTTTAATTGGCAAAACATATGTTCTTCATTCCTCGGTGCATCACCTCCTTAGCTTAGGTTTATTTTTATGCATTTCTCTCTCCCTGTCTCCTTGGTAGTTAGATTAGGTTTTTTAGGTAAACCTCTGCGTTTCATTGGTGCATCTGAACAGAGGAATGGGAGCCGACCTTCATCCGGAGAGCTTTTCCGATTTCGCGGGGTCCCACACTTGGGAAAAGCTCCATGTTGTGCAATCGCACTGGGAGTCTCAAACGATCGCGTTGCGGAGTCCCAGGGGTGCTGTGATTCGACACCAACAGTGCCCCGTGGCAGTCTGGTAGCGGGTAACTATGTCCTTAATAGTGCCTGCAAGAATGTGATCGTAATGTGGCAGACCAGTGGCAAAAGGGGGGCCGTCATAGAAAATATATTCAGGTTTCCCTTTAGTCTTCTTCAGTTGTGTATGGAAGGCATTCATTGCTTCCCACATTTCTACTATTTTCTCTTCCTGCTTTGCAAAGTTGAAATCCTTGCGCCCATTTCAGGGGCTTCAGCTTCAGATCCGCGGCCCATACTTCAAAGCCTTCCACCAATCATCCATCTCCGCGAAAAAAGCATACCACGTAAAAATATTGTGTGACGCATACTGCGTAAAAATATTGCGTGAGGGGAAAATGAGCAGTGGAACTAGACGTTGAAGAGGAACATCCTGCCGAAACAATCCTCAGCCCTATTTTTCCCGTCGCATTGTTAATATACCCAAGAAAAAGCAATTGTCTGTAAAAAGCAAAAAACGTACAAACGACCGTCAAAGTTAAATGCCCTGAAAAAACGTTTGAAAAATATTGCGTGAGGAGAAAATGAGCAGCAGAATCGGACGTTGAAGAGGAACATCTTGCCGAAACAACCCTCAACCCTATTTTTCCCATTGCATTGTTAATATACCCACGAAAAAGCAACTGTCTGTAAAAAGCAAAAAACGTACAAACGACCGTCAAAATTAAACGCCATGAAAAAAATGTCTGAAATGTTGTCAATTTTAACATAGTTGCAGAAACGTCTGAAAGAACCTTTCCCATAGGGGGAACGCCTTCAACGTAATTACTTGGAATATTTGAACCCTTTTTTTTTTATATAATTTAATTTCATCCCTCTTATTTTTTATTCAATCCAACACTATATTACATGTAAGTGATTTTTCGGGAAAAAAAAGAAATAACAATATACTATCCCATTTGTACATTTCATCCCTCTTATTTTTTATTCAATCCAACATTATATTACATATATGTGTTTGTAGGAAAAAAAGGGACCATTTTTATATTATATTAAATGTAACGATAGGGATATTCTTTTACACCTTTCTATTTTGTAGGTTCTAGGTTAAGAATACAGTAGAGGCCGTCAATTTTATTACCCTTTAATTTGTTTTTTTTTATAAATTTTTCAAAAAAGAAAGCTGTTTCCATATTTGACGTACTGGGTTGTGAAGGATAACTGCAATTGCCCATGAGTGTAGGTAAGTAAGTACATGCACAAGACCGACGCCAAAAAATGATTTTACCAATTTTCACATTTAGCGAGTCCACGCGTCTTTACGAAAAAACCGTTGTGTATGAGTAGCACGTGAAAAGCAAATTATGTGGCACTGGCCCTGCGTTGGTTAGTTGCCTGCTTATTAGCGGATTTGGTCACATTTACAAAGAGGCCCACACGAGAGCAGAGGAGAGGAAGGAGCCTCACCCCGATCCGTTGGATTTCCGGGTCGAATCTGCATTCGATTGCCTTTCAAATGCCCTTTTTCGTTTGCGTTTGATTACAACTGCCGACAATGGAGGGTTGTTGAAGAGCCGGGCCCAGGGTAACGGGAAGGAAGTATCGAACCGTATTCGCCCTTTTTTCTATTTTTCTTTACGCTGCGAATCTGCGCTCGTCGGAGGAGAGAAGGCTTTGTTAAGGGCTCCAATGTCTTGAGCGGCTTTGATGTCCAATCGTTGAGCGATATATAGTTATGCAGAAGAAGATGATGATGGCGCAGGAGGAGGAGGTTGTTAAATATGCACACAGTCCAGTGCACAGCGCCGTTGTGCGGAGGGACTACGATGCTCTGCGGCGAATCATTGCGGGGCTGCCGCGGCTGGGCAAGGCAGGGGATGTCAAGACGGAGGCGCAGTCGATTGCCGAAGAGCAACGGGCGGACGAAATTTCTGGCGTGATTGACCGCCGCGACGTTCCAGGGCGCGAGACGGCGCTGCACCTGGTGGTGCGCATGGGCGACTGCACTGCGGCGGAGTTGCTTATGGGAGCGGGTGCCGACTGGAGCCTGCAGAACGAGCACGGGTGGAGCGCCTTGCAGGAGGCCGTGTGTGCACGCGAGGAGGCCATCGCCATGATCATCATGCGCCATTACCAGCCCCTCGCATGGGCCAAATGGTGCCGCAGACTTCCCCGCGTCGTCGCCACCATGAGGCGCATGCGTGACTTCTACATGGAGATCACTTTCCATTTCGAAAGCTCCGTTATCCCCTTCATCGGCCGCATTGCGCCCTCCGACACTTACAAGATATGGAAGAGGGGTTCCAATTTGAGGGCCGATATGACCCTGGCGGGGTTTGACGGGTTTCGGATACAGAGATCGGATCAGAGCTTTTTGTTCCTCGGAGACGGTAGCGAGGACGGGAGAATTCCTCCCGGGTCGCTTGTTGTGTTGTCACATAAAGATAAAGAAATTATGAATGCGTTGGACGGGGCAGGGTCTCAGCCTTCGGAAGTCGAGATTGCGCAGGAGGTAGCCGCAATGTCGCAGACTAATATGTACAGGCCTGGGATCGATGTCACCCAAGCCGAGCTCGTTCCGCAGGTGAATTGGAGGAGGCAGGAGAGGGCCGAGATGGTTGGCTCCTGGAAGGCTAAGATCTATGATATGCACCATGTTATGGTTTCTGTCAAGTCCAGGCGGGTTCCGGGTGCCATGACTGATGAGGAGCTCATTGCGGCCTCCTCGGATGACATTGAGAATGATAGAGACGAGGTGGAGGATTATGAGGAACTCCTGACGGAGGAGGAAAAGAGGCAATTGGAGTCTGCATTGAAGATGGATCATCTGGAAATTGGGGAGGATGTTGACACGGGACATCGGCGGAGTTGTTATGGGAGGGAGGAATTTCTTCTCGAGGAGGAGATCAGAAGCAACAACATCAATGTTTCTAAGCAGAATGGCAACATTGAGGTCAAGGGAACTAAGGAGGAGAAGAAGGGCTGGTTTAATTGGGGAAAGCGAAATGTGAAGCAAGAGAATGGGAAGAAGACAATACTTCCTCCTAGGAGCTCCTTGAGTGTCGAGGGGAAGGTTAGTGATCTGTTGAGTGATTCGAATTCAAGGAATTTGAAGAAAAATGGGAGACTTTCTCCTGAAAGGGGTCGAAGATCTGTTGATGTAAGGCCCACTGATTATAAGCTAGAGGAGTTCAGGAAAGGGAAGGAGAAAGACGGTAGAAAGTCCATAAGTATAGAAACAACCACAGCTCGCAGGCGGCGCTTAGTAACCAGTAATGAAGGTGGCCATGAAAATGAGTACAAAAAGGGATTGAGGCCTGTTCTATGGCTAACATCCCAGTTTCCTCTCCGCACCGAGGAAATGTTGCCATTATTGGACATTTTAGCAAACAAGGTTAAGGCCATCCGTCGCCTGAGAGAATTGCTCACCACAAAGCTTCCAAATGGTACATTTCCTGTCAAGGTATGAATCTCGTAGTTCTTTCAATTTCACATTCTGAGAACTGTTTATTGGGTGCTTGTTTGTGGGATTATATTTACTTTCGCACATGAAAAGAATCTACTATTTGCTTTGTCTGCTTAAGGGACTAGTTTTTTAACTAGCTTGTGGCCTAATACTTCCTTCACAACAATTAAGAACGAGGAGACGTATGATTATAAAATGCCATTGCAATTATTCGAAATAGAAAGTGTGTAGGATTGAGATTTTTGTTATGGAGCCCCCCCTCTTCAAATCTCAAAGTGCCAACACAGGTGCTGCTTCTCCTATCCTCGAATTTCTCCTCTGAAGAAGCCTTTTGTAACTCTTTTAGTAGTAAAATAAATTAATCTTTTGAGACGTTGTCTTGGGATGACTGCTCAAGGCGCATTGTCATTTCTTTGCCACTAATTATGCCGGTAAGTAGCTTACTTGATGGGTATTTTTTTAATTTTTTCGAAGACACTAATTTATCTGTTACTGTCTCAGATGATTTTTAAGGGTATATTTTGGCTTGAGTTATGTTTGGTGGAATGGAGTCTACATTAACTTGGATTTTTCATTAATTTGTTTTTCTTATGCTTGGGCATGGTATGCTAGATTTTGAAGTACAAGAGATGTATCTGGAACATATTGGTCAGTGGATTGATTATTTGATAGTGTTGTGCTGGTAAATGGAGGCTTATAGTTTTGATTTGGCAGAGTAACATTTTGCATTAACCATGCTTCGTGACAAATGTGGTGGTTTGCAAACTGGAGTTTACACAAATCCATGTCTTTTCTGGTTCGTGTTGTCGGAAACTCCTTTGCATCCTTTCAATACTAATAACTTGTAACTTGTCCCACTGATTCACAACCATTCCAAGTTCTTTAAAACGAGCTAGGGAAAAGGAGCCAATGACTGTGCATAAGCCAATGACTGTAAGTGGTTATGTGAAGTATATTACCACTAGTTGTCAAAATCAAAATCAACATTTATCATTTTCACACTTAAAATTTAGAAAAAAGGTAGCGAATAACACAAGTCATAGCAAAGTCACATTTACAAATCAGCCAATAAAATGATGGCACCTAAGCTGTTCCAAAAGGTTGATTTTATTCACAAGGGCTCATATTAAATTTCTTTGTATTCAAAAGTACCTGATTTAAATCCCTTAAAAATATATTTTCCACATTTAAATGCACAAAAGAAAATCTACACATTAAAAAAATCGTAATCTATTGAAGTTTTTTTTTTTTTAATATATCATAATTAAGTGGCTCTGGCAGCCCCTTAACTTTGGATTCACGGTCATCATCGGCTCCTTTCCCCTAATCATATATTTTCCAATAGTTGATCTCCAAAGTGTCTTTATTTTACTGATTCACTTTTTGTTTGGACCAGGTTGCTATTCCTGTAGTTCCTACCATCAGAGTGATTGTCACTTTTACAAAATTTGAAGATTTACAGTCTGAAGAGTTCTGTACTCCACCTACAAGTCCCGGGAATTTGCAAGACATGAAGATAAAAGATTATGATGCTGCACAACAATCTGCTAATTCATGGTTTCAGTGGATTAAAACCCCATATAATCGTGGTTCTGGTGTGTCTCTGAGCCCTGATAGTTGCCCAGAAGAGGTTCAGGATCCCTTTGTCATCCCCAGTGATTATACATGGACAACAATAGATGCAAAGAAAAAGCGGCGAAAAGAAAAGAAACCCAAGAGCAAAAAAGGAAGGAGAGCATCTTTGAATGATGCAGCAGAGAATGAAGGTGAGAACTAAATAATTTTAGTTCTGTGAATTACAGAAGATAGGAATGGGCCATCATCATTCATTCTATGAAAAATCGAAACGAGAATTCATTGTCAAGGTTTATACCCAGCCTGATTGTACAAGTGTTAGTATTTGACATGAATGTATAAGTGGATGATGAGAGCCTTGCATTTCAATCTGGAATGCAAACCTTCAAGCCTGCCATTTTTTGGAAATGTTCTTTCAGCAATACATCATTCCAAATGTGCCTTGCAGTTAACACTGAATAGCATGATATTGGTTCTTACAGAGTAGTTATCTGTAAATTGATGGGCCTTGTTTTTATTCTTGACAAGCAAGATAATTTGTATTTGGGCTCGACAAATTTAGAGTTCTGGTTAGTTCTTACATGACCAATGGACGTCGGTTATCCTCAAGGCATGATGTATAGATAACTGCAGTTACAATCTGGATTCTGTTTCTCAATTGAATTTGGTATTTGCAGATAATGGACTTGTGCCATTGTTCTGCATACAACCCTGATGGTGTAGGTGATTTATTGCTTTGAAGGTCCTTCAAGGATTATCCACGAGGAGCTCCAATATAATTTTTGGGCTGTATAGCCTTGGTAGTTCCCTACTTTCAAATGTAAAGGCCGAGGCAAATATGAGCACATTTATCTTTTTGTTTCAATCTAAATGAAAATGTTTTTAATTTGGCAGATGATCATATGCATGAATGAGGTTTTGTGTTTTCTGGAGTTGAATAATGGATTTACTAACTTCCATCTATTGTTTTAAGAAGCAAAGTTTCCCGTGAACAGTTGCTGGATTCCATCCTTAGGATCTTTCTATGTGCAACAGTAGTGTTCCCATTACTAGTTTTGACGTTCCTTTTTGGATTAATCGTCTTTGGTAAGAGTATCTTGTGACTGTTTTGATTCAATCGTACTTTTATTCCATTTTGTCAAAAGTTAGTTGAGGATCCATGTGAAGCACCAAGAAGACTACCTTAATGTCCATCTTAGCTGCACGATTTTCTCTATATAAAAAACCCCTTAAATAAAGATTCTCAATATGCGTTGCATTCCTTTGCATATACACACTTCCATAGATGAGCATGGCATAAGTTGAACTGTCACCCGGGTTTCCAATATTCGACATTTCATTAACCCAAAGGCGGGTCCCATCATTTGTATGGACTTTGTAGGGTTTGAACCTAGGTGGAGCATGAGTGCTCAAACTTATCCGACCTGGACTACCAAGTCATGTAAGTCCCCTGCCATAAAGCCAATGATTTTGAGAACCTGTTGACAAAAGTTTTAATTTTCAGCTAACAATAATCATGATTCAAACATGAATAGATTTCAGGGGCATTATATATTTTCAAGGAGGTTTGTACTTAAGAGAATCTTGCTAGCATGAATCACAAGGCCCGGCACTTTCTTCAATCCAATGCCTCGTCTATTCGAGTAAAATCATGTTTTCCCAGGATTTATAAGTGGTTGATGGATCACTTATGGTTTGGTGGGCGGTTTATGCACATTTATAGTTGGCCCTGACCTACCTAAGTGCCGAAATTCAATGGTCTGTTGGGCATGGTTCTGGCTAAGGGGCTATAATAAAAGTCATAACACAGGAACTATCAGAGCATAAACATATTTGTTTGGCAATGTAATTGAAATATCCACCAACTTTTCTGGATTTGTATCTTGACAGATCACAGGGTCAATGTCCGGCACTTGACATGTGATTGGAGTGTAGCCTGACACCCTTGCTCAGTACTGTCATATGCATTTTATGAACATCTTGTGCTTTAATTGATTGAAGTTCACGTGGATTTGCTCTTAGGGAGAAGGCAGGTACCCCAACACATGTATCACCTCCAGATATCGGGTTAATCTACTGCCTGCACTCACGGAGCCCTGGGATTTCAAAGTGGCTGTAAATTCTTTTTTTTGGTTCACATATATAAACAAGTTATATATTTTCATATATTATATATATATTTATCAACTATTCTTATTTTAAAAATGTTCAATATCATTGTCTATGGCCACTTAAATTTTTTATTGGTATTATATGGTTAAAATTACAAAAAAAAAAAAAAAAACCCGGCCCACAGCTTGTCAATTCCAGGTCTGCCTGCACTCTATCTTCTACCTAACTCGGCCCCTGGTTTTGAAATCTGGAATAAGTTAAAAACTCTTTTCTTTTTATCTCTTAGGCAGATGAAATGCAATGATGCCATGAAGTTTCTTGCTGGCTTGATTTGCATAGACAATATATGGTGAGATAAGCAAAGTACTCGCTTAAAAATATCTGTCTTATCTCGGGGGTAGGGTCGGCTTATATTTGACATGTTTGGGCACGCGAAAACAATATTCTCTCATGCCAAACTTGGCGACGCAGACAGAAAGTACTGGACTGTGTTTCTTGGATAAATAGTTTCCTGGTCCTGCCACTCTTGCAGGTTTAGAAATAAATCTCGCCGTGCTACATACGTGTGGTCGTCAAAGTAACATTTTAAAACGTCTTTTGTAAAATTTAAGGAGTATTAGGGATCCACCAGCATGCGGACCGGGGCATCAACCGGGTGGAAGAATGTTCCCCATTGCGAGAAGATACGGGAAGTGTCCTTCGGTTTATGTGTAGTTTTTTTTTAAATTATTTTCTTTGTTTGCTTTTGAGATGTAATATTTGCTATATGTGGACGACGAGTTCTTATATCAATCATATCATATGTTGCCCGTTTTTTTCCAGAATAGTGTGCACTATTTTTACCGAGAGTTTTACACATAAGAATAATAGGTCAAGTCATCTGCTGTTATATGTGTCTTGAAAATAGGCAAGTGTAATTACGCTGAAGGCGTTACTTCTTTGGGAAAAGGTTTTGCAGATATTTATGGGATTGTGTCAAATTTGACAGTTTAAATGATGGTTTTGTTATTTTTAACAATTTTGCTTATCTGATTTTACATGTTGATTTGACTTTACTATTTTTAAATTTTATTTTATAGTTTTTGCATGTATTAACCTTTAAATATTGGTCAATGACACTATAATTTCATTCTTCAGGCTCTCCAAGTTCCAGTAAATTTCCTGCGTTAAATTGAATTCTGTAGGTATGCATTTAAATTCTGTTTATACTTGTATGTCGCAGTAGAACTATATTTCTTAGCCTCCTCTTATGACCAGTTCTACAGCGTTGGTTCTTGGTCAATAAGGTTCAGTTTTGTGTTGTGTTGGTTTAGCTTTTGAGCCACATGAGGAGGTATTAACCGTAGACTTGTCCAAACTATCATCTGTTGTCACAAAAACTCGTCTTCCAGAATTGCCAAAGGAAACTTGCTCATCCTTTGAAGGTTCATAGGTTGCCACATTTGCCAGCAGCTTCATGCCCTTGTCATCGTAGACAATACTAGTTACTCTAGGAAGGTGTGGACGGTTCTTCATCGAGACTATTGATGTCTGAACTTTTTCACCTGTTTTTAACTATTTCTCCATCATCCAAATCCTTTGTTGGATTGCTCTCTTTACATGATATTGATGATAGAGTTGTCTTGGATGTTTCTGATGTTTTCTCAATATCCTCACCCATTCCATCACGATCTTCACTTGGAATACCAATAGATGATCTGTCTCCATCCTCACCTTCTGTGAGACCATCTTTAACTTCATTGCTTTGCTAGGACTCAGTATTTACCTCTATGACAATAATACCGCGAGAAACATTAATCTTCACTTTCTTTACTCATCGTGTAGGATGTCCCATAGAATTCCATTTACCATTTAATCATAAAACAACAAGTTTCCAGGTGGAGAAAACGAATATCCATGTAGACTCACAAGATTCCTATGCTTTATGCTTCCAACTGTTTCGAGCTCAGTTCCAACTTCACACAAGCTTTGTGGGTAGTGATTGTGCAGTCTCTTTATAACAATTCGATTACAATTCTTTAGACCATATTTATAAACAATGCTTGTAACACCATAGCCAATGATATATTTCTGATTTATATTTTCACGGATTCTTATTATGTCATCATACATGTGAAGAGCCATGTCCATAAATCATTCCAGCCAATGGTGTAAGGTTAAAGACCATAATTGTTCATTATGTTTCTTTTCTCTTGTGTAGAATCAGAAGCTTCTTCAGAATCACACCTAAAGACTTCTTTTTTGGTCAGACTATTCTAGAAGGCAAGTATGCCGGTGATTGCGGTGTATGGGTGCAATATATGTATAGAGTGTAGTGTAGTGAGAATATGCCGAAGTCAATGAGAGGAGGTGTAGTTAGTTAGAAAAGCAAGGTATTTGTCAACTCCTTTGTGCCTCAGTCTTAAGAAATCATTGGGAATAATGAGGTTGGAGCTTTGAATGTTGTTTCTATTCACTGCAATGAATCATTAGGCCCCAAGTTAGGCAACCAATCTACATGTGAAGATAAAAAATGGTATTTCAGAGCATGACCAAAAGTTGTGGGGAAATTGAAAATGGCCAAAGGCAAACAACTACCTTTGAAATAGGATATGCAAATGCATCAAAACATAATGAAAGAACATTTTTGATAGATAACATTGTTTCAAATTCCATGGTAGCCCAAAAAATGCTTGACATCATTGCTCATTTATGGATTTTTACATTCCTCCCTTTCACTTTAGGCACAACTTGAGATAATTGTTTTCTTGAAAGATGTACATTCAATATTCATGTGTATGGATCAACCATACAAATTGCTTTGGTACAAATACCATTGGTTTTAGACATCTATTAACTTAACCGCATGCCCCTCATAATTTACCCCCTTTTGTCAATCATAAGGGGTTTTAGTAGGTTTTTCCTTCAATAATTTGTTTTCAAATTTGTGTTATGTTTAGTTGTCTTTGAACATTTTTGGAAAAGTGAATTAGAATGCTAAAGAAATAAATATTGAGAATGAGCTTAGAGTATCTATATAATGTAAAAAACAATTATACCTTTGTTTTGATGGTATGGAATGAATGAAAGAAAGATAAGATTTTAATAACATCTATAATCTAGAAAACACTCTATGGAATCAGGGGCTGCCATGAAAATTATCAATCTTACAAACTTTACAACAACTCTTTTTGATATTGGATATTTTACTGTATATCTATCTTGATCTCACCAAGCATTTCGAAGCTTCTCCTACTCAAACAAATTGTTTGATTTGCATAGAAACATGCAACGCCATAATATGTAGATAGACACATCTGATAGTATCCATTTCATCACTCAATTTGTACAGCTACAGTTATATACTGACAGAAGAAACAACTACAGTTATGTACAACTTTAAAGGAGCAACAACTATGGACTAGTGTTAAATCAAGGTAGCTCAGTAGAAACATGACATTATTAAGGACCTTCACCTATCAAGCTCAGATACAAATAGATATCAAGTGTACACAAATTTGTCTAAATCTTATTACTTGGTCACTTTTTCATCTTCCCCCCATCCCCACCACCTCTCTGTTGTCCCTGTTCCAAAAACTTCATGGAGTTCATCTTCAGTGTATTAAATGTGCCCTTGTTTATGTTCTAGAAGTGTTTTGAACTGCACTGCATATATAATTCATTTAAAATATTGTAAAATTACCTCTATATTAATTTGTACCTTTGAAAATTGGTGCTCAACTATTCATTGATCAATTTATAATATTGTCGAAAATAAGGTTGTTTTTGATGTAACTAATTGAATAAGTATAGATATATTTAGTTTTATTAACTTCTTTGTTCACTTTTTTGTAGGGTATTTGTTATTCTCATTCTCCCACAGTAAAGAAGAGAGTGTCGTCTCTAAACAAACTTCAGGTGGGTTTCAATATTGATTGAAGTATTTATTCATTTGTTTTGTTTATTGCATGTTATGGATTAAAAAATTATTGTAGAGTGCTTTCATGTTATTTTCTTTTGATTGTTACATTTATATTTAGACTCCAATCCTTTTTCCGAAGTGACATGTGGGGGTATGTGCCTTCGTTAATGACAGGATTCGTTATGTGCTCAGGGGTTTGTTCCCCAATGAGGCCATTTCGAAGTGTCCCAAGTTGGACGTTAGACTGATCATTGACAAGGCTTTTTAAGCTGCCTGTCATACCTAAAAACATCTTCTAGAACTAACATACTTATTTTCCCTCTCTAGTTTAATATGATGCATATTAGAAACACAATTCCCCTCCCTACAATGAGACTGACATTAACTACGCCTTGCTTGTAGAGGGAAGAAGAGCATAAACATATTCAATGTGTTGTTAATGTTTTGCATTGCAGGCAACCGAAACCACCTAAAACAATGATAACCGCAATGATCAAAGATTGCCTCTACTTGATGCCAACATCCCCAATTATCTCTCCAAAATCTGAACGATTGGTGATCATTCACGAGACTTCTGCTTAATTTATGATTCTAACGAAGATGCACTGAAATATGTACCTCCCCACAAATTGAGGAGAATGAGATTTCTGATTCTATTTGCTTAACATAATAATCTGTAATTCATTTCAAATAAATGCATGTATATATTGCGGTGGAACATATGAAACACAAAATCTAACTTTTCAACAAACATGTTCAATTTTTCCTTTATACGATTGCAAGCTATTTTATGTAAACCAACAACAAAGCATTTTTAATGTGTTCTTCATTATATATTTCCTTTATACAATTTCTCACTTCTTTATGTAAACCAACAACTATTTTTAATGTGTTCCTCATTATATCTGCACACGAATACATATAGTTTTAAAATGCCGAGAAAGAATCATGCAATTTTTAGTTATTTTCATGCAAAAATTTGTACATTATATCACTTTTTTGCATATTGAATTGTTAAAGGGTTAGACCTCATGTTTGCACTTTTTAGAAAATATAAATGAAAAAGGAAAAACTTTAAAAGTTCTCATTGCTTACAAATGCATGCTTTCTAGAACATATCCTTCATTTCATCTTTGACTACACTACAAGTTTACATTTTCCACCATACATTTGCAGATCTCTGACTATCTCGAGCATCTTTTAGTTGCCATGGAAATAAATTTGACACATGAAGACATTTCTAATTGATTGAGGGCGGTTCCATTGTTGACCCCACATTTCAGATACTGCACTTGTCCTCCCTAAGGTCCATTCTCAACCCGGCTGCCCAACACCGTGTTGACCTTTCAGATGAGAAACTTTTTCAGACAACACTTCTACCCTCCAAATTTGCAAGCCGTGTAACCGAAAAATCAATACAAGAAGGCTCCATTGTGTGCTTACACAAATCCTGCGTTAGAATAATCAAAAGTGAATTGTAAGCTTCATCTCCTGCTCAATTACCAATGTATATAAACTCCCTATATTAATTATAATTTCTTTATGTTTGTTTTTTTCATTCGTTGCTCAATTCTAATTCCATCATGATTTTCTTTTCCACTACAGGATTGTTCTTATCATTGAAATGGATGTTCTTGTCGAAAAACATTTGATAATTGGTGCTCCAACTCGACTATCAACAAATGATCTCTAAGACAGTCAGTTGCCTCAAACATATGCAAGTGCCAATCAGGGTAACAAATATTTTGCGAGAACACCAACTAAAATAAGTGGATTGAATACATATATACGCATGTGGTCCGTAGAGGGTCGTACCCTAGCAAAAACAACCCTTCGCGAATATCACAATGCAAGGGGAGATGGTTTTGTGTTTGGGTTTGATTTTTTGGATCAGGAAGGAGGGGAAATCCACATCACCTGTTTCAATGAGGCCGCGGAAGCATTCTATGAGCATATTGAAAATGGGAAGCTATATACAATTCCAATGGGAGGATTGCGGGGATTGCTAATGGAAAACTATGTTACAACCATTTGAACAATGCTTTGGAGATTTTCCTGCAACCTTCCTCAACCATATCTCCACTCATAGCAAATGAGGATACAATACCTTCCCATCACTTTCACTTCACCAAAATCAAGGACATACCTGCAAGTGTTGAAGGTTCTACAGTTGATTTGATTGGCATTGTTCTTACGATGTCACCATGCTCAACAATTCATCGACATGACAAGTTTGAAACAAAGAGAAGAACACTACAATTAAAGGACATGTCAAGATTCAGTGTAAGTGTCACATTGTGGGGACAACACTTAGATGAGATAAGCAACGAACTTGAAGACATGCTTTCTATAATGCCTCTTCCGGTCCTTGCCATGAAAGCTTGCTCGTGTCTCTAGTTTCAATGGAAGCTCAGTTGACACTGTTTCAAGAACCAAATGTTACGTCAACCCTCTAATTTCAGAAAAAAATACACTTCATGGCTGGGTTGATTTTGATGACTACTCCCTTTCGGTACCCTCTATCACAAGCCAATTTATGGGCCCTCCAAAAAGCTTGACCTCTGTAACAACGATTTCAGAGGTACTACATATGGGGAACACAAAGAGAAATGAATGGGCCATGGTTACTGCATAAATCACAAATATCAACATGGACAACTTTTTTTACAAGGCATGTCCTCTTCAAAAAGGTGACAAACAATGCAGGAAAAAGGTGAAAGAGAATGGTAATGGTTCATGGTTTTGTTTGAGTTGCAACGTACAACTTCAGAACTATGATTATAGATATGCACTCATGATCGATCTAAAGGACCCAACATGAGAACTCTCCAGTCAGTTACCGCTTTTGATGAGACAACTGAGTCAATCATGGGTGTTGAAGCTAGCGATCTCCACCTATTGTCTATAGATGAAGACGCGACCAGTGAAATTACAAGCAATGTCATCGGCAACGAATACTGCTTCACACTTTCCCTGAAAAAAGAGACATATTGCGGAAACAACAGATTGAAATGTGTCATCCTCAGTTCTAAGAAAGAGGATAACAATGCAACTCCTTCGTAACCTTCTTTACGCAAATACTTCTAATGTATCCGCCCCTTCAAACTTTACACCCTCACCCATCCCATTCTATACTTTGAACTATCACCATTATGTTGCTTATTTCATATCTATGTTTCGCCCTTTTCCCCTACTTCAAAAGAAAACTTCTGTAGTTCCTTATAAACTGACATACTATTATCACCTACTACTATGTGGATTGTAAGTAATTTTAAGAAAATAAATGCATTTAACTTGCACTTTTATTATGTACGTATTTTCATCCTTGTATAGTATTAGAACGTATTGTATCTTTCCATATAACAAAAACTCTTTTCGTTAGGAAACACATAAAAGTTTTTTATCCTCAAATTGTTACCTCTTGTTGATTAGTTCCCATTAAAACTCCACATGCATTTCAAATGTATATAGTTTATTGATTCTGACATACTATTGCCTCCTACTACCATGTGGATTGAAATATCTTTAAAGAAAATAAATGATAATTACTTGCACTTATATTATGTACGTATTTGCATCATTGTATAATATTGGACCATACTATACTTTTCCATATAACTAATATTAATTTTCTTAAGCAACAAATGCAGATTTTTAATCCTTGAAATGATACCTCTTACACATAGTTCCAATTGGAACTCCACATGCATTAAAATTGTACATAGTTTATTGTATAAAGTTTGTTTGTATGTCAACAAACAATGTATCGTTCATTACTGACCGACACAATTTTTTCCCAACAGGTGGTACTCCATAGGCATGTCACTTCGTAATCATGTCAACTCCTGCAAAACGAGCCCGATGAAGAGAGAACTACGCAAAAAATAAAAGTTCACATAAATTATGAGCAGAGACATCGTCACCTAAAGCATAGAACAATGACAATCTCAAATATATGTCAACTCACAACGACCAACAACCTACCATTCCTTGTCATTCCAAACTTGCCGACAAATACAACTACTGAAGGATTTCCAGCCAACATTCCACAAGTAACTTCCATGGAAACAAATTTTCACGACTATACCAATTCCTTCCATACGAATCCATATTTTCTAACTACTGCCATGCCTCCCCATTTTCTTGTTTCGCCACAAGAAACTATCTCAAGTACCAACATTGCTTCAGTTCCTCGCACATGTACAACCAATTCCTCCTCTCCTTCAGTTTGCTTTCCACCTTGTAATCCACAATCGACCCAAATAGAACACCCCACCCCTTCCCATACACAAAGACTTCTCATATTGTCACCCTCATCGCATAACTATTGAAGCCCAATGTCGGTTTCACAAAAGAATAGATTTTTTGGCAAACATCCAAACTTGCTCAATCTGTTTGGAAAATTACCTTGGAATTAAAATAATTTCCTTTGAAGGTTTTCCCTCCTGTAGCAGATGCAAATCTGAAAAACATGGCCATCGCTTCTCTTCGTGGAACAACATGGACCCTGAAAAGCAAGCCTACAGTTCTTGCGTCTTTAACCTAAATAGAGGAGATGTTTATCGCACGAGTCAATCCATTACTACAGGTCACCCAAGTATGTGGAGGACAATACAAATACTCAAGACACACCATAAGTTTCCCACAAAACATTAATTCAATAGCAAAATACCTACCACACCGTCTTGGAGATTTGGACATAGTACTCATACAAAGGGAAGGATATAATTTACAAAAGTATGATTTCTACGTCAGTAGATCTCGTGTTTGGGCAACCTTGTAATATAAAATCCAACACGATCCCTATTACAAAGATGTCTTAATCGACCATGACGCCCTTTCCTCCCTACCATCTGAGTCGTCAAATGTTTCCTTGTCTCTTAACACAACCACAATGGAATTTCCCCAAATGCAAACTGCCTCTACAACTCATGGTATTGATGCTTCCAATGACTCTGATGAAACGTATGAACACTCATCGTCTTTTGTGCCAACACCACACAATTCAAGAACTGAAGAAGAGGAAATTCAACATTTCTTTCTCAACCACGATGGTAACACCCCATTTACCATGCCATGGCCAAAGCTTGGGCTCTTGCCTATAAATGAATACAATACGAAGGGCTTGTTCTCAATGGCCTTCCCAACTTTGTTTCTGGCTGGAAAAACAATGCTGCAACAACTCCGCATAAAATAAGTTCCAATGCATGAATATGCTATTCATTTTATGCGCTACCATGATGGCCGCTTCAGTTCACACCCAAGATTTCGCTACTTCCTTCTAAACCTCATAAGGCAACACAGAAGCCAGTCCACAGCTGCAGTTTTCATGAAACAAAACATTGAATTTGGAATCCCTACAATAATTGGAGATCTGCGAAGACAACTATTGGAATGCCCCAAAGATAACCTCGTAGACAGTTTAATGTGGTTGGATCGAGCCTTTGAGGGATGCATTCATTCTGGGCAAAAATCAGAAGCGAGCTTTCAGATATGGTGGAACAAATGGGGACACCAACCTTATTCTTCACTCTAAGTGCTGCAAACACTAAATGGCCAAATCTCCATAGTATTATGTATGGTGAATGCCCTAATGATTCTCGAGCCGCACAATGTTGGAGAACACTTAACATTGTCTCAAACCCTCATCGAGTATCAGCATACCTGCATCATAGATTCACAATATTTCATGAAGAAATATTGCAGAAGGAACTTGGAGCAGTAGACTATTGGTACATGTAATAAAATCTACTATTTAATAAGTTTTTTCCAGAACTACATAGCTAATATTTATGCTCTCTCGTCTCGCAGGTATGAATGACAACATAGAGGCTCTGCACACGTCCATGGTTTATTGTGGCTCGAGAATGCACCTAAAGTTGACACAATGGACTGGGAGGATAAAACAATTATTGAGGCAACAAAACAATACTTTGATAAGTTCATGTCTGCCTGGAACCCCCATCCGACTTGCAACCGCTTGGATTTTGTTCGCAGGTCAGTGCTAGATGACCCTTGTTTGCTAAATACAACACAAATACTATCCTCCTCCCCACACGAAAACCTTGAAGAACTGCTTAATTTTGTTCATCGCCACACAAAATGTTCAGAACAGACATGCCTACATAGAAAGCAATCACAACTACAGTGCAAGTACAATGCACCATGGGCCATACAACCTACTTCATCCCTGCTCATTGAAAGTGATGGGAAAATTAAGTACCTCCCTTCAAGAAACAATGATAGACTGAACATACACAATCAAACTATGATATCCATATGGAGAGAAAATGTTGACTGCCAACCGATACTTTCCCGCCATGTAGTTTTGAAGTATATTGCGAAATATGCTTCAAAAGCAGAGGAACGTTCAGAAACCTATCACCAAATGCTATCTAGATTTTCAAGAGATGTTGATGTGGATTCACCAGCACACATTGTGATTTGAAAAATGCTCACAAAGAGCATTGTTGAACATGACATAAGCGCACAAAAAACATGCCACATGCTGCAAAAATTGCCACTTGTTATGTGCAGCCATTCGTTTGTATCATTAAATGTTGTCAAAAAAATCTTGAGACATGTCGTTGAAAGTGACGTTGATGTACAAGAAACAACCACTTTCTTGGATGCATATAGAGTTTTCCCTGCAACCATGGAACACCTACCACTTATTCAGGTTGCTCGAGATTGGAGCTACAACAAGAACCGTAAAGGAGATAAATGGAAATTGCGGTAGACTAAAGCAATTGTTTGGGTCCACCCAAGATTTGTGGATGTCCTAACTCAGGATTCAAATTTATATGACCTTTTCTGTTGGTCATAACTCCTTTTATACAAGCCTTTTAGAAATATTGCCTCCGAAATCAGCTCAAGCCCACATGACATCAATGACACTTGGGACATGTTCAAACACAACTACAGACCATGACATGTTTTACGCACTACCAAAGACATAAGACATGAAACGTATGTTAGTTCAGACTCTGAGATCGAATGTAGTATTCAACACGAACCATTGCAAGAATGGCAGGTCTTCGCACAACTTCGTCTGGGAAACAACACGGGTCTTGACAGTCTTGAAATGTTGGGGAAATGAGATTTTGACATACACAATAATTGGAACATACATGGCGTTCTGCATGATTTGCAGATAACTGGTTCATCATTCATTGAGAGAGAAAAGGCAAACACAAATAACACCAGCATGCAGCCACACCACCATCTACCACACTACCTTTGTCTTCAGAACAACAACTAGCTCTTGATACCATACTGCACCATTCAACAAACAAAACACTTCTACCTCCATTAAGATTGATAATTCAAGGAACAACTGGCACAAGAAAATCATTTCTGATAAATAAAATCCAGAATTCATTTACAACAACATCAACCACATCTCCCTCGCCTCTCCTTCTTCTCACCCCTATCAGTGTTTCAACATTTAACATCTCCGCACCCACAATCCATGCAACCCTCCGTATTCCAATCAAAGAATTAAAACCCCTTGAAGGCCAAGCATTATCGTCTTTTCAAGAGTCGCTGAAACATATAGAATATGTTCTTATTGATGAAATGAGTTTCATCGGCCCAAAGTTTCTAGGAAAAATTGACAATAGGCTACGCGAGGCTTTCCCACACTCAAAAACATCTGAATTTGGAAACAGACCAGTCATCCTCTCGGCAACCTCGGGAAATTACCACCAGTTATGGACAATCCTCTTTATGCAAGTAAATCCTATGGAGCCACCCTTTGGAAGGGATTTCATTCTTCCATTACATTGCAAACTATATTTCGGCAACAAGGAACAACCAATGCACAAGTTTCATTCCGGAATTTACTGCTCAACATGTGAGATTCAACCCCTCTTATTGAGGATTGAGAACTCCTAATGTCTAGCACAGACACACACCTAACTCAAAGAGCAAATGAAGGACGCACCACATTTGTTTGCGTGGACTCCCACAACCTTTAGATGTTGAAGGCATTGAACGTTCCAATCACCCAATCCATTGCTGAAAGTAACAGGCGAGCTGGACCAAGAAATATTGATGATGATCAGTTGAAGCACACAGTTCTTCTGTGCAAACAACAAAAAATCATGCTTATTGAAAATTTATAGGTTGACACAGGCCTCATAAATGGTGCTATAGGAACAATCACCGAAATTATCTACGACGCATCAATGCCACCACCAACATTACCTTTATTTGTTGTTGTCAAATTTGATAGATATATGACCCATGTTGGGATCCCTCCAACCCATTACATATTCCGATACCCTTTATTTCGAGAGGGAATCGAAGACAATTGCCGCTTAAAATGGCTTGGCATTAACTATCCACAAGTCCCAGGGACTTACTATGCATAGAGCAACTGTCAACATTGGAACCAATGAAAGGTACGGTTTGACATTCACAACTTTCTCTTGAGTTGCCTCGCTTGCAAATCTGTGCATTTCACCTTCTTTTTCATTCAAAAGGTACTAAAAAATGGCACACGTAACAACACTTGGAGCAAGAAGAAAGGAGGAAGCAAGACTACCATCACTCAACCCTTCGTAAATACTACACTCTGCTTTGATAGCACATTCGCTACTACTTTACTCAACACTTCTTCTATCCTAGATGCCATTTCCGTTTAAGGGGTATCAAATGTACTCATGTTACCAGAAATAAAATTACCCTCAAAAGGATACCATTCATGATATAATTCTTCTCATGTTAAGTTCAAATAAAATAGTCCGCAAAACGATACCACTCATGATATGAGATTTGTAAATGTATATGTACGAAGTTGTAACAAATTTGAAATGAAGAGATGAAACCTTTAAATGAAGTGGTTCATCTATATATCTACAATCACAAAATTACACGTTTCAACATACATGTTCGATTTTTCCTTTTTATTGTTAAGCATTTCTTTATGTTAACCAACAACAACACATTTTTATTGTCTTCATCTGCACACAAATACCTAGAAATTTAAAATGCCGAGAAAGGACCATGTAAATTATAGTTGTTTCCATCCAAAGCTTTGTACATTATATCACTTTTTTACATTTTGAATAGTTCAAATGGCAAGATCTCATGTTTGCGCTTTTTAAATGAAGTGACTCATCTATATTTCTACACATACAAAATCAATCACCCATAGTTTAAACAAACACAACTAATTTTTTTTTTATCCCTATAACATAAATAACATATACCATTTTTTGTTTGCAAAATGCCTAAAAGAAATGTGGTCTCATGAAATTCTATGATTGTAAGATATGCACAAAATATCTCTAACAATGATGCTCTTAAACTTGTTGAGGTAATAAAGAAATTTGGAATGTACCATAACCATTTTAGATTTGTTTATATATAATTGCATATTCTGTCTCATTTTAGTTTCATGGAGAGATAATATGTTAAAGCACTTAGTCATTCTTTCAATCTACTTTGACAACACCACTTCACATTCACTACATTCTTGAGAGTGAGTATTAGAAAACTTACATGTCTCACCTGCATTTGTATTCAATTATTACACAACTAACTGTTATCTAACATCCCTTCTAATGTATTTCGCAACATTTTTTCTGGCTTTAATAGAAAATCAGTATTGTCAATCACACCCCTTATCAACATCAACTACAAAAGTAATAACAGTCTTTCTAAATCTAATAACATATACCATTCGGTGTTCACATTGCATTGTACACATGTGATTGCTAGTTTTAAACATTTCAATTATAAATTACATAATTTTGTAGTGTTATATTATTTAAAATTGAAAATAGTACAATCTATTATTAAAAAAGGTTGGTGATATAGGATCACACTTCATCTATTACAAATTCAACGACACATTTTAAAAGGAATACAAAATTAACTAAATAAAGTTAGGAGGTCAATAATAAAAAATGAATCTAGGATGTTTAGGGTTAGCATGCAATATGTATCAATTCAAGTTGTATGTGCTTGCTTGTTCAAGTCATTTTCCTATTCAATGCCTTTACCTTTGTTCAAGGAAGGAACTAGCTTCATTACAACCATTCATCCGATTAGAATGATACATGATGGGTGATACAATGTAGTAGAATACAAACAATGACTTGGCATGCCTATTTCTCATGAGTACAAGTAATATGAAATTTACAAAGATATTCATTGTCTACGATAAAAATTTGGCTCCAAACATGAAAACTATTGTAAATGAAGCAATCTGTGATGCCTGCTTCAACTACCACTTGAGACCAAGAAACAAAATAGGAAAATTATGGAATAATTTTTTTTATAGGAAGAGTCTCCAACCAAGTTGCAAGACACTAGTTTGAAACTAAATAGGTTCCGGAACAAATTCTGATTAACCAAACACAATATTTCTATTTTTATCTTATAACAAGTTTACTAGGTTCGAATTTGGAGGTTACAAGTTTTATTAAGGTTCAGGGAGAAATTTATCGTCAGGCTTGCTCTCTATCAAGCCTTTAAATTCAACTAGATTTCTCACACACTTAGAGCTATCAAAACTTTCCTAAACTAAGCTCATTGGATAGGAAATTTCCTCACCTTTCCAACCATATAAAGAAGTCCTCCTAACTCCTTGTAAAACTCAAGTTATGGCCGGGCGGAGTTTTAGGGGAAACTTTTCCCTTGGAGGTCCGCAGGGTTAGGGAGAAAATTGGGAAAATTTTCCCAAATGCCACGTGTCATCATGTGATTGGTTTGGGTGAGCAGGTCGCGGGGAAAAATTTGAAAGTTTTTCCAAAACCAAAGTCTCAAATTTTCGAAGGAAAATTTTCCTCCATGCCTCCGCACTTGCTCAAATGGCCACGCGGCGCTTTGTGATTGGCTGCGGGCCAGTGGAAGAAAAAGTAAAAATGTTCCAAAAGCAAAAAAATGGTTAAGTTTTTCCATTTTCATCCATGCACCCCCTCCTGCCACGTGTTAGCACGTGATTGGTTGGGGGCCGCGGGGTTGTGGGGAAAATAGGGAAATTTTTTTCTAAGGCAAAATTTTCAAAATGTTAAGTTTTATTAAGGGTACGCCCCTCCAAAGTGCCACGTGGTGAATTCTGATAGGATGAGAGGGTGGTGGGGCCGCGGAAATTTTTGAGAAATTTTTCTAATGTTCATAATTTAAATTTTTATAAGGTCGAATTATTTCATTTTTGGTTTGGGATGGCCACTTTGAAGTAAAACTTCAAATGGCCATAACTTTTGATAGGGAGCTCCATTTTAGGAAAACGAGGACTTTCCGGAAATCTCTCGGAGTCCTCTTTGCATAGAAATCATCAATTTTAGAATTTGGTAAAGTTTCAAGGGTCAATTTTAAGAAATCGATCTGGAGGGTTTTAAGTTACAAATTGACAGTTTTAAACTTGCAAATTTAATAAAATTTGAACTCTTCTTCCACTCAACATGTCAAACAGACATGGGGGATCAACTTAGGGAAGAATTAGAATGTTTTAAAGGTGTCAATATGATCAATTTATTCAAGTTTACAATTTTCTGATAGTTGACGGGAAAAACAACCATGCAAGCTCCGAATTGAAATTCCTTGAGTTTTAGAGATTTATTCTTGACTGTTTTAGTGAATTTGGATTCCTCAAGTCTTCTTAAGTGTAAATTTCAAGTTTTGTAATTTATTGTTGAGTATAAAGTCGAACTGCTCATTTTATTTAAAAAAAAAGAAGATGCCAGAATTATGAACTTAAAACGGAGTTCTCTTCTCCATGAATTTACAGTTTAATATGCAATTCTCAATTAAGGAAAACATATTCATTTCATTTCTAAGACATCCAATTTATTCAACAAAGACATGTATATAGTATGCAATGTTGATTTCTAACTTTTATCAACTCATTTCAATGATCCAATTCTTTTTTTTTTTATGTTTCTTTTTTTTTCTTTCCAAAACAGAATTGCGAATTTAACAGTCATGTGATTTCCAAGATAACAATGCAATTGGGAAAGTAATGTATTTCATTCATCTATCTCCAACCAAAATATTACAACAAGGTATATCAAGAGAACTTCGATTCCTTTATTGAATTTAAATAATTTTACAATTGGACTCCTTTCTTTACATTCCAATTTGAAACTTACGAACTGTATCATATTCTTCTTTTTAAAACGGAGGAAGGGAAAGTGACTCTTTCTCATTTCAAATTAAAAAAAACATAGGATATCATTTACATTTCACAATCAATTACAATTTTCAAATTACAAGGTAAACATTTCCCATCTTGAATCAATTACATGCATCCACTTGAAGTGGGAAGGATTGCATTTAAAATTTACAAAAAGGATGACTGTCAAACTGTATTCTTCTTTCTCCAAACAATAGCATGATGATTTCTTCATCTTTCATCTTGTGATCACAACAAGGAAGGGGGAAAGACAATGCTCTCCACCCAACCAAGACATCCAATGGGAAAAGAGAAGCCATCTTTCCCCATTGGCCCTCGAGCCCCAACCATATTGGAATGGAACATGATGATACAACACATGACAACATGGCTTCTTCACATACAAGCATAAATTCACAAACACAAATAAACACAAAACAAGAAGATGTAGTTCTCAACTACAACAATCAATTCCAAACAAAACAAAGACTCCTTCTCCAAGCAAGCAAGCTAAGCAAGACCAAGAACTATGGAGGTCTCCTAATGCCTCCCAAGTCAAATTTTGGGCATCCACCAAGAGCAAACCGCCAAGATCATAGCAATCCCATAAACCTTATCCCTTATCAACCCCTCCTTATCCCTCCTCCAAATTTATCCCTTATACCTCCCCCAAAGTAGGAAATGCAAGCAATTTCCTTTCCTAGGTGGATCCCAAACCAACATTCCCTCCCAAGAACAAATAACAATGGAAACTCCCTTATCCCTCCTCTGATAACCTCATAGTCTTCTCTCCACACCATGCCCTAAGCATTCTACCCATCCCTCAAAAAATATTACAAACACAACACATTCAAATTCATGCTAAAAGAGGAAAATACGACAGTTTTAAAAGAGTGGGAGCCTACCTCTCCATAATGGAGACTTGTTTCCAAAACAACAGGTTCTTTGTTGCACAAAAACCAGTCCCAATCAGCAAGAGGAATGCATGCACGAGTAATTCCACTTCTTCCACCAAGCAAGCTCCAATAATGCAAGAAAATTTTGACCCAAGAGTGAAATCTCTAACTTTCAACAACCTCAAAATGAGGAAGAATTCCAATTTTAAAGGAGAGGGTGGAAGAAGATGATGTGGATTCCAAGTGGGATGCCATATCATTTTTCCTCATTCCCCAAGAGTGCAATCCACATCAACAACAAATCACCATTAATAAAAAAAATTGACAAAATCACTTACACACACAATAAAGTCCATACCCCAAAAGGAAAGCATTTAAAATTACAAGACAAGTGCAAACAAATCTTACAATAAATCATGTCAAAATGCAATAAAACAAGTTGATTTTGACTCCAAATTAATAAACATGGTTGGTGGAGGATTTTGAGAGGTGTGGGACAAGTTTAACTTGTCTCACAAGCCTCCAAATTTGTCCTCCTAGCTCAAATTCGAATTTCAAGAGAGAGATGGAGTGTCTGACCTTTCAAAATCTTCTTACAACCTCTTACAATTTCTTACACAATCTATCACTTCACTTACACAACCCATACTTGGTAATTTACACACTCTTTAAAATGCATTTATTTCTATGACATTTATTTATTACAAACTTTAGATACAACCATATATTTAATTACCATATGGTTATAAAATATATAAATAAATTTCATTTTCAACCAAGACAATAACATTTAATTTCACCTTTCACATCCCATTTAATTTAATTAAATTTTAACTATATGACTCTCACATTATACTATCACTTTTAAATAATTAAAACAAAAGCACATTACAAATAAAATACACACAACAATAATTAAAAAAGGAACACATAATAAAAACACACATATGCCCCTATGGTCACAATAATGAAAATCCCCCCCATGGGAAATCCTAACAACTAAACACACAAATCAAACACAGTTGCCATGGTGACCTTGTTGATTTCACACTGAATTCCAATATGGTTAGTCTCCAGTCCCCCAACATTGTTGTGATTTTAACCTACAAAATGCAAAATACCTCCTTCGGCCTCGTGGCCATATCAGAACATCCAAATGATATATAAACATTAAATCCAATTCACAACAATATCAGGATTTTAACAATTTATCAATTAAATTCAATTTACAACTATATCATCATCAAATAGATCTCTACACTAGAGTTATTCATAATATCAATGTCATATGTTTACAATCAACTTCAATAACCTGTCCATGTCAACTAGTATATCATCATCCACATAATAATAAAAATGTCTCAATGATCCTTAAGCATAATAACTGAATCGAGATCAATATTAATCCATAGTCTAACATCTAACCATCATGCTAATCAAAACATAATAATGTCCATAATAATCCATGAGCTAGTATATATGCATCCTGCTACATCAAAATATAATAATATCCAAAATATGATCAATAGAGTCAGGATCAGTATCTAAACAGTGTCAAAGGGAAGAGGGCACTACACAATCGACCCCCAAGTTTTCTGTTGACATTGGTAGAGAAAGGAAAAAGGCTTGGATTGGAATGAGACACATGAATCAATTAACACAATAACATCATGCATAACCCATACAAGAATGAGACACATGAATCAATCAACACAATAACATCATGCATAACCCATACAAGAATGAGACACATGAATCAATCAACACAATAATCTTCATTAACTCAAGAACTTATAGTAAACATCATAATGAATATAAACAACAACAAATTGTTGTTTAGGAAATCAAGGCCAAATTTCATTGCGCAACATTTCTCTAACCTTTTCCCCCTCCAATACTTCCCTAAAAATCAATAATAAAAACAATAATTCTTCTGTAAAGTCCCACCTTCTATTGCAGTTAACTACCCCAACATTTAGGAGTTTATTTATTAATATTAGATTACCTTTCCCAACTATCTGCCAACAATGTTTAACTAGTCAACTCAAACAAATGAGTGTGATTACTCATTACTATTTTTTAGTTTAAATAATTCCATAAATATATTAACGAGTGTGCATTATTATCTCCTTCTTTTAAAATTATGAACCTCTTAGTTCAATTGAATTGAATTTTGTCATCTTCATGAGTTCCTCTTCTGTGATCCAGGTCTTATCAGAATATGGTAATCCCTTCCACTTCACTAAATACATCTTATAATTCTTATCCTTTGTAGCAGTAATCTTGTTATCTAATGTCTTCTCAATTTTCTCCCTCTTTCTCTTTGGAAAATGCTTGGTTGACTCTTCAAATCCACTCTCATATTGGATTTCTCCTAGGCCTACATGATAGGAATAAATATCTACAACATTGAATATAGGACTGATGTCATATTCTTCTCGCAAGTCTATCAAATACGTGTTCTTATTCATCTTTTTGAGAATTTTGCTAGGACCAATTTTTTTGGCTTTAATTTATTGTAAGTGCCTTGAGAAAATCTTTCTTTACATGGATACACCATGACTAGCTCACCTTCATGGTGTACCTTCTCTCTCTGATGCAAGTTTGTATGACTTTAATACTATTTATTTGCCACTTGCAGCCTTTGCCTACCTTGTTCTTGCACTTAATATATATGTTTCACAAAGTCCTCTACATCTTGGTTATTCAGTTTCCACATAGGAAGATCAATTAAATCCATTACGCCTTTTGGATTGTTTCTCAAAACTATATGAAAAAAAGATTTTCCTATAGACATATTGATGCTGGAATTGAAAGCAAACTCTCTGTGTGACAAGACTAAGTCCCATTGTGTTGGGATGTCCCCAACTAAACATATCAACAAATTTTCCAAACTTTTGTTCACCACCTCTATCTTCCCATTTGTCTGAGGATGATAGGTTGGACTATATTGCAATTTTCTATCAAGCTTTCTCCACAAAGTGACTAAGAAACTTGTATCTCGACCACTTGTGATAATCTTGGGTAATGCATGTGAGCATACAATCTCCTTAAAGAAGAGATCAACTATCTTACTTGCATTAACACTCTTCTTGCATGGAATAAAGCGGGCCATTTTAGAGAACCGGTCCACCACAACCAAGATGGAATCATTAGCTCTTTGAGTATGAGGCAACCCTAAGACAAAATCCATTGAAATTTCAATCCATGGTTCGTTAGGTACTGATAAAGGTTTATACAAATAAGTGTTTCAATTTATGCCTTTAGACACTTGACAAATTCTATAGGTAATTTATTGATATCCTTCCTCATCTAAGCCTAATAAAACTTATCACTTACCAAGGTGCAAGTCTTGTCTCTACCAAAATGACCTCCCAAGCCATTTGAATGAATTTCTCTAATCAATTTTCCCCTCCTAGACCCAATGGAATACAAAATTGGAGTCCCTTAAATAAAAATCTATATGTAAAAAAGTAGTTATCATAATATTCTCCAGACACAATTTCTGGTTTGTTTAGAGTAATAATGATTTTGGTGAAATAGGAATCAATTGCATATTCATTCTTCATTTCTTCAAACCCAAAAATAGTTTTTCCACAAAAATAGTTTTTCCACTCACATTATGTACCACAAATGTATAAATTTTCCAAAATGAGCCCCATTTGGCATGTTTATGCAATAATTTGGCTTGAGAATTTATATAATTTAGCACTTGATTGTTTGTCAATAAAATAAATTATCTATACAATAGATAGTTCCTCCATTGTTTCAAAGTATAAACAATGGAATACAATTTTTTTTAATCATAAGTGCAATACCTTTTTTGCATCATTTAGATTTTCACTAAAATAAGCAATTGATTTGCCTTCTTGGCTCAACAATCCTCCAATTGCAACAATTGAAGCACCACGCTCAACAATAAAAATATTTTCAAAGCTGATAAAGAAATAATTGGAGCTTCTATTACCTTATTTATTAGTTGTTCAAAGCTTCTTCCAACCACTTGAGTCTAGGAAAAGGAATTCCCCATTGTACAATCAGTTAATGGTGCACTTATACCACTAAAATTTCTAATCAATATCTATAAAAGTTTACTAATCCATGACAGCTCCTCACCTTTGTTATGCTTTAAGGGATATGCCATTCAAGTATAACCTTAATCTTTTTTGGGTCCATGCTCACACCATTTGTTGAAATCACACTACCCAAGAATACTAACTTTTCCCTACAAAATTTTTTCTTCTCAAGATTGACAATTTTTTTTTCCATTTTAAGGGCATCCAACACTCTCTTCAAATGCTCTTCCAGGTCTCTACTAAAAATCAATATGTCATCAAAATAAACTATGACAAAATTTCCAATGTAAGGTCTAAACGTCTGGTTCATAGTTCACATAAAAGTGGCGTGAGTGTTAGACATTCTGAATGGCATCACTAACCACTTATACAAAACATCCTTGGTCTTAAATACCATCTTCCATTCATCTTCTTATTAGATCCGATATGATGGTATCCACTCCTCAAATCCATTTGAAGAAATTTTTTGCACTAGCCAAGCAATCTAATACGTCACCTCTTCTAGGTAATGGATATCGGTACTTTACTGTGATCTTGTTGATAGTGCAAAATTCCACACACATTATCCATTTTCCTCCTTTCTTTAGTGATAATAAGGATGTGGTGGCACATGGACTCATGCTCTCCCTTATGAACCATTTCTCTAGTAAATGTAATATCTGTCTTCTTCTTTCCTTATTCTCTTGCAGAAAAAAGCCTGTATGCAACTTGATTAGGAATCATTGATCTTGACACTAAATAAATAGTGTGGGTAATGCCTCATGTAGAGGAAATCCCGTTGGTAATTCTGTTGATGTAACATCATAATTTTTTGCTAATAAGTTTTGCACTTCTTGTGGGAGTTTCTTGCCATGTCTCCTTTATTTTCTAGGGCATAAAAGATAACAAACTTTTCCTTTAGTTTGTTTGCAATTTTTTTTGATAACACATTGATACTAATGATATTTTAGATGCCTCTTTCTCTTTCCATGGTATTAAAAAGGGCTCATTTCCCTTCATGTTATACTTCATAAGTGTTCTCTTTCCCATGATGGATTTTTTTTTTTCATATTGCTAGGGCCTTCCCAATAACAAATGAAAAACATCCATTGGCACTACATCACATAACACCTTGTCTTCATAAAAACCAATTTTGAAATCAATAAGACAAGATTGATTTACAAGAACACTATGATCCTTTTTCAACTAAGAAATTTTATAAGGATTCGATTTTGGGAATGCAACCAAGTTGTAATTTATGAACCATTTCTATACTCACATGATTTTCAGTAGATCTTCCATCTATAATCACCTTGCACACTTTGTATTTACACATGTATTTTGTTTGGAACACACTCTTTATTCTCCAATCTACTTCAGGGACCTCTTGGTCTCTTGTTATTAATGTTCTTTGCAACATCAAGTTCTCTCCTATCTCGACTTTAATTTATTCTACTTGGGGCTCCCCCTAAACCATCAAGGATCTATTGGAAACTCTAGAGTTTTTAGGACAATCAAATTCTTTATGGGGTCCTCCATAAGTACTTTAAGGGTCTCCAATACCTGAACCTTTGTTGGCCTCTGCCCCGACCTCGAAAACCACCTTTTCCACTAAAATCAATCTTGGTTCCTTACCTTCCTCTAATTCTTCATCCTTCACGGTGTTTGAGGAACTTCCTCCTCCTCTATTAAAATTGTTTTCAACCCTTTTGCTCACCACTTTGCTTGACCTATTCAAAATTTCCTTTGCTTTCAAAGAAAACTGATATGCCTCATCCATGGTGTTCACTTTGAGAAAGGACAACTATGGTAAGCACAATGGATTGGGAGGGGGGTGTGAATAATACTTATAATTTAATTACAAATTATATCACTCACATAAACCATTTATCAATTAGGCATCTATCAATGTGTGCACAACAACATACAACATTCATTCAAATAACCATGAGCAAGAGAAACAACACCATGACATAAGATATGAGTGGGAAACCCTCAAAGGGAAGAAAAATCCACTGAAAAATTTGTTGATATTACACACAAAAAATACTCAAGTGAATATTACACATCACAAGATATTTCTTTAGTGACACACCTACCCCACAAGAAGCACCAACCCGTAAACCCTTGTTGATATTACTCACAACAAGGGACTTAACATGAATATGAAACATCACACAATATTTTGATGAAGAGATCACTGAAGATATGCTGCTACAATTGAGCTAATGGTTATCGTAAAATCCAGCTCCAAACACCTTCAAATCCTTGCTAAAACCCTAAGTCTTCAAACTTGTACTTTCTTCACTTCTCAATGCATAAAACCCTTGCACACAATCTTGATATAATTATTTAACCTATAAAATACTTGATCATATCTCAAACCATGCTCACACACCTACAAAACTCTCACACCTAGGTCACATTTTTTGTACACACTCAACTAGATCACAAAAGCACCCAAAACATCACTTTTATAGGCTCTTCTTCATTCAAATTCAAAAGAGGTCAGTTTCCATCCTTTAGCTCGACCTTGTCATCTTAAAAAAATTCCATAAAATTTATCATAACAGTCACAAGTGACCCAAGTAGGTCGGCCTAGCCTAAAACCACTTATCATGCACCAAAAATCCTCAAAACCATGTCGTAAGAATGCGAAAAATCCTCTAACACAAAAACTATTTTTAGTCAAGCTCTAAAAATCACCACACATGTGTAATATAAAATTTAAACATCAACCGTGGTCAAAATTTACATGAACCAATCAAATTATTTCACTTAATGGGCCCGCTAGCTCATTACCTTAAAAAAATCGCTGATTCCAACAACTTGATTTCACCTTTGGGCCTCAAAAACACCCAATAACACCTAAAATATGACATGCGACCACTATATGGAAATCCCAGAACTTTTAGAACACTTCTAAGCAAGTTAGTGCTCATGAAAAAATCATATGTTCAAACCAAAGCTACTTTTTACTTCACCACAATAATCTTCCCAAAAAGTAGTTTTACAAATGCAACTGGTTAACACCCTTTATGATAAATTCAAGACCTAAAAATGGATTCAGTGGATGAAAAATCCATCCCTCTTCACATTCCAGGTGATAACAAACATCACCCAATCCATTTCATGCTCTAACCAACTTAATATGTTAGCAAAAATAATTCTAACCTGAAAAACAAGAAACCTTCTTTCTCACAAACTGAACTGGAAACCACATCAAATAAAATCATCATGACACCCAAATTACACCATTATAAATCTATCTAAATAAAATTTCCATAATATATTTTAAATCTTTCCAACTCTCAATGGAAGTCCTTCAACCAAGTTGATCTCTGCAAAATGCCTAAAACTGCCCCAAAGTTGCCCTTTGACCAATCAACATAAATGAAGCATACTTGACCATTTAACTGCTTATACATGATATAAAAACATCATGTAAATCAATAAAAAATCACATACATCACATAATGGTCGTTTAGTTTGCAACTCCTTTGGACAACTTTGTCCCAAATAGAACTTCAGAAACTAACATGTTTGAGTGGGGTTCACTCATCACCACAACCTATATCATACCTTTCTATAAACTGGAGGATTCATCTACATCATCTAATCATCATTAAAACACTATCAAGAAATTCTAGTCACTTAGGAAGCAAATATCTCAAACTGCTTTTGAGCTAGGGTTTCAAGCACATAAAGAATTGTTTACCTTCTTAACATTAGTTCATAAAAACCTGATATAAGATGAATTAATTATTTTTTTTGAAACCTTATATACTCAATCTAGAAACATTCCTGAAATCCGCAAGGTCCCATGCAAAGCACAAAATTCAGGGTGAGCATGAGAAGATCCAATTCGAGTTGGAAATGACCTTGTTTCACCAAAAATGACCTTTTTTGAAAATGCCTCCAAATTTATCTCATACTTTAAGGACACCCTTTTTCATCATCTCCAATCATTGCCATGTCACAAATATCTCTCCATATCTCCATCATATATCATTTTTATAGCTAGCCCTTAGGGGTTTTGCATTGTAAAGGCTAGGGTCAGCTGAAACAACCTCATAAATCATCATGGAAACTCTACAAAATGTCATAACATACATATAAAATCATGAATCAACTAACTACATGCATCCATGACCCCATATGGCTCCACAACTCATCCACTTGCCTTCTAACAACAATACCTGGTCCAAATGAGCACCTGAAACTTGGTCACCAACTTGTATCTACATCCTGAAACTCATGTGAGTGCCAAAAAACTCTGAAAACATGCTCTCCATCATGTCAACATGCCTCTCAATCCACCAAGAAGCTTCAACCATAATTCACTATCACCTAGACTAGCTAGGTCACCTGATTAAGCTTGCAAGAACATGCAATCCTCACTGAATCAACATATACAAATAACATTGTACTTAAATCTCCATATCATCATCACTATGAACATCATATTCCTTCAATTCATGATCCACTTTATCATTAATGAGGTTTTGCATCAATGAAAACAATGAAACAACAACATGCCAAGAATCTCCCCCTTTGTCATTGATGGAAAACCACCTGAACTTCTCCCCCTTTTTACATTAATGAAAAAGGCATACATGTACCAAAATTTTCTTCAAGTTCCTCAGCTTTATAGGATCATCTTTTGGTTGGAAACATCAACCAAAGGTCTCAATCAAGCATACAATCTTGATATTTTTCACAAAATCTGATTTTTGGCTTCATTTCAAGCATGGAACCACTGTACTCCCCCTGAGAAAAGAATATAAACATCCTAATCATAGCAATAAACATGAAGAAAACATCATAATACCTCTAATTTGGAATAAAATATCATCATTCACCTTTTAAGCATGAAAAACTTGTCATTTCACCTTAAAACTCTATTTTTGCCTTTAACAACCTCTAAAAACACTATAGTAGACCTCCACATGAAGTATATCACAAGTGAATAATTCCAACAATGATTCAAAATAGATAAAATATCCTCCTTACCTTCATTCTAGGTATTACATAACTTGTCAAGGCACACATTGACTTGACACCACCAAATCTTGCTCTTCATATCACACTAGGACTGAGATCCATGTTCAAGCTCATGAGTGATTTTAGGAAAAACATTGACAAGCTCTCAAGCACCATTATGTTTGTTGGATATTTTTTCAAAGACAAAATATGATGTTCAACCACAACATTCAAGACAAAGTCCCTCCTGAAATAAAGGGAAGGCACCCTGTTTATTACTAATCTAAAGCACACCAAAGATTATTTACAACATCTACACTAATCTAACCATTCGAGGTTGGGATCTCATGCCAGTAGATTGGTTCTATTAGAAAGGAAGGAATGTAGAGGGATGAGAAGAAGAATAAATATGATAGAAGTTTCAACATAATAAGAAGAGAATGAGAAGGAACGTGCTTTCACTTAAGTAAACACAAATAAAAAGATAATCACACGCGAATAGATACTAATAACTGGTTGCAGATTCAATGAATTAGATCTTAAAACAAAGAACTATCTAGTTCATTGAACTTAAGAACAATAACTCAGATGACAAAGATTCATCCATAACACAAAGTTTGTAAAAGAAGTCTTTTATATTCTTCAACGGTGAAATATAATTTTTTTTTTCTGTCTCTAGGCCCCAAAGTCTAATTCATGCAAATAATCTCCAACCCTTTGAAAGAAGCAATAGTTTACAATATATAGAGAATGAGAGAGAGAGAAGAGGAAACAAAGAGAGAGAAATCATATTTGATCTTATCATTAATGGAAATCTCTATCTTTCCCTGCAACACAACTTTTCAAGCCCTAACTACCGTCAATCATCCATAAATCTCTTAAAAACATCATGGGTACCTTGCTGAATTGTTCCCCAATGTCCTTTTGCTTCTAGGAAAAGGTAAGAGTCCCATACTTCAACAATTCAGGTGGTTGAGCCATCTGTAACTGTACATTAATCCCCTAACTATTTTTCATCCATTTTATCATTTTAAATGCTATTAATTCTTAAATATCATGATGTCAAAATGAAGATCTCAAGGAAACCTTTCCAACGAGACCGATTTTGCGTGATTTGGAGCTCTGGAGCAAAAGTTACGGCCATTTGAAAATTTGTATGTCAGGATGAACAATAGAGTGACACGTGGTGGCCTTTGATTAGCTTAAGAATTTCAATTGTCTATGTGTGCCTTGATTTTCCTTTGCCACGTGCTAGTCTCTCATTGGCTCACGTTATTGGGCTATGATTCTTTGCTTTTCTATTGCGTTCCATGGCTTTGTAAATTTGGGCCAGTAAAATAAAGCCACATTCCTTCACAGTGTTAGACTATCCTTTGCTCTAGTCCTCCCATTTATAAATTCAAGCCAATAGAAGATTGGCACACTCCTCATAATGTCAGAATTCCTTTTTTTTGAACTGACAACTGTGAAACATGAGCTAATGGGAAGGTTGCATGTTTCTTCACAATTCACTTTTTGATAGCCTTTTGACTGACCATTGTGAAGTGTGAGCCAATTAGAAATCTCCACACTCTTCGCAAGGTCAATCCTTTTGATGACCTCCTCAGTCCCCTATGAAATATTGACCAATGAGGAAGCTCCACACCCCTTGGGTTGTCAGTGTTTTCTTTAGCTCTTGACTGACAATTGCGAAGCATGAGCCAATAGGAAAGCTCCACATTCTTCACAATGTCAGCATGTTAGACTAACCTTTAACCTTCACAATGTCAAAATGGGAAAGGTTACCCAATGAAAAGATTCCATGTGGCTTCAGGCTGTCAATTATCAGGATTTTGATGGCTTTGCATCGCAAACTTTAACTTTAGGCAGACTTAGAAACTTTTGGCTTTATAAAATTGCTACCACGTAGCCCCGTTAACCTAGCTGACTTCTTAGACTCGAAGCCTTAATTGAACTCGATTGATTCCACATACTTGAGGTCCAGGAAATGCAAATGCTTTGAAGTTCACCAAAAAGGTGACATGTGTCCTGTCATGTGTTCTTTGACTTGCATTGACTTAGTTTTCCCCGTTGTGGACCCGAAATTCTAAGGGATGCGACTTATTCTACGGGTCTTATGTCTACTAAAGCCAAAACCTTTGAGGAGATCCTAAATCCTGCCACGTGGCCTTGCTACTTGATGTTGATCGTTGAAATTGACAACCAAATGAATGTCATGCAGTCTATTAAATATAACCCGCTAATGCTTTAAGATTAGTCTCCCACAGTTTCCAAATGTTTGGCGGATTTACCAAGTATAACACGACCTTCTAAAGTATTCCAAGGATTTATCAAAAATGTGCCTAAGTCATTGAGCAATGCTCCTTTTTTCTGTGGGTTAGGAGAACTCGTAGAACACCAAGTTTTGCACTCCGTGGTAAACTGAATTAGTGTCCTATGGATTTCTTAGAGCAAAATGACTAAGTCCTTTTGATGAGTTATCCAAATTGCAAGGGGTGTGAATTTGGGATAACAGTGAACCTGAAAGCTGATCTAGAAAGCACGTAAGACATTTTAAAAGAAATTCATTGATGAAGAATGGATCATAAATAAGTTCTTCATGAAAATTTTGATTGGTTATCCCATTTTACTGATAAACACAAAAATGGGATAATAGTTGGCTCCGACTAGGGACTTTCTTTAAAAATTTGAAGAAAGAGAAATCCCAGATCCTTGAAGTGCTAATCCATTGGGCTACGGATTCAAGTCTAACCTTGAGGAAGTTAATCCTTTCCTTTCAAAATTTGTCCTTAGAATCTATTATGAACTTGGCACCGAATTGGAACTACCTGAAGAACACTAGCCATAAATTGATATGTGGAGCTCTAAATAAAGCTCAGAAACTACTCCAACTATCTAATTTCCCAATGAAATGAGCTTTGCACATCAACACAATCCCAAAAAAACTATATACAAAGATGTAAAATCATACATGCTTCAAGTAAAGTATGCAAAGTGTGCACAAGAACTTCTTTTACTGAAAAATAAAATTACCTACTTTACTCTAACCAGAGGTAAAGGAAACTCAAACAAATCCTACAATAGGTAGGGAGAAGTAGCTTCCATTTTTTACAAAATACGGCCATGTAAATAATTTTGCAATGAACATGGCATTTAACAAGGGTGAAAAACTATTCTAGAGCTGGTTCTCCACCCCTCTTACCAAAGTATTAACAACAAATAAAACCAATAACTCTTTTAGTTGTTATGTATTTGGATTTGAGAGGTATTTCAACTGATCTTTGGTGTGTTATAAATCATCCTCATGCTTTGAGATAAGCATGACTAGTTACAACTCCTCGGGTTGCTCTAAACTAGCCAGATATCTTATCGGGAAAGTCCCGATCCTCATGGTTTTCCCATCTCTTTGAAGCTCATCCCCATGAATAGGGGCATCTTGAAGGTTTTACTTTCCATGAATAAATTTGTCTGCAACCTGATATGATCATTGTTCTGCTTCCACCAAAAAATTTGCAAAAGACATAACCTTCTTGTTGATAAGAGAAAACACTTAGTTGAAATTGCACTTAGATTCTGCGTGGAAGAATGGCACATGAGCAAAAGCGCGAAGTATCAGTAACACATCATGCACAGAGATGTAGGGTAAGACTCTCAAGGACTTGGCCGATTTTGGAGATTAGGTCTATTCGTAGAAGATTGGGTTGCAGAGTACACAAAGCGATGCCAAGATTTGCACGACACTCTTCGTGGGGATTTTGGAAGGGCATGTCAACTCACTCTTGCATGGACACAAGTTAAGCATAGATCCATCACTTCAGTTAACTATCATCAATCTATAGATAGCATACTTGCATGTATGGCTATAATTATAAAAAGGCGTGTGGCTGTTATTAGCATGCGACCTATTTTATGGTAGAGTTAAGTGGTGAAGGGTTAGTTCCCCACCCTATATATATGTGTAATGAACTAAATAGGGATATAGAAAAATATAGAGAGACATACATAGAGAATGGATGGAACCACATGTGACTGGATGATTGTAATAGATCCAAGCGCACATGTCTGGTATTGTATGAAGTTGTATTGTTGGTTCAATGAATAGATAAATGAAATTGACCAAACAAAGTGTGTTATGTGTTTTATTAATGCATGTTATTACTTTTATGATGATTTACCTTTAGCGTATATAGATTTGGTTGGAGTTAAATGGGTAATGGATGGATTAGTTCCTAAAATATATGTTTACTATTTTATCATACCACCATTCTGCTACTGCAACTATTAAGAGGGACCTGGTACCTTTGCGCACTTCGAGTGAGTGCTCAGCCTAGGCTGAGTGATGTACCAACGCGAATAGGTGTTATTTAACAATTCTAGGCTGCATCATTGGTTCTATTGCTGGGACCTCTTTTTCAGTTGTTTTAGAATGGTTCGCGATGAAGACATACCGGTTAACCTTGACAAGCGTTGAAGAATGGATTCAGGGTTTTGAGGAAGAATATGCACGTAGGTTTGACACTGGATCCAGATTTAGCGCATGTACTTGGATAGAGTAGAATATGTATGACAGTTTATACGAAAGCTTCTTTGCTATCTTTCCAGTAGAATTATACGAATGGTTGACTGCGTATGCATCTAAGCGGAATTGAAGGTATCGTACGCTTGTTTGGACACATGAGGAATTTCAAACACTATATGATGCTAACCTAAGTTGGACTCACGCGGTAGATACCTGGTTTCATGGTGTCCTAAACAGCTATATTTTGGAGTATTCAATTTTGACTTATTCATGCCCAGAGGTAGCAGAGTTCCATTTTCTACAGTATCCTAGAGGGACATATTTGCAAGGTATTCCGCTGGCAATCAAAATACTAATGGTAACATTGAACTTGGAATCTAAACCATGGAGAGTTAAAGAATCTCCACGCGCAGGGGTAGGAACAGGATTGGTGAAAGATGGCAAACCTAGTGGCAGTACGGTAGAGGGAAGAAAGGTGATTGAAGTATGATGAGGTGCATGAGAGGGAATTATGCAAGAGGCAAGAAATTGCAGAACAGTTCGTGTTGTGGAGAGAGATGGCTCGTGAAGGATTTGAGGCTCATGGGGAGGAAGAAGAGTAAGAGTATCAGGAACTCCCCCATCTAGGGAAGCATGACAAAGAACCCTCTTTGGCCTCACAAGGAAGTGCGCCAGTAGATATGACCTGCGCCGTGGGTGCACATCTAAGCCAACCTATTGACCTAGCCCTTGCGCTTGGTTTTTTGGTATCTGGTATAGCAGGTAAAAGTAGTTTTTCAGGAAGTAAAAGCATAGAAATAGGGCAAACAGTAAGTACATCAATGACATCACAAAAAGCTTCATTATTCTTTGGGGTTACATTATCAGGCTCATCATCTGCACAAAATGTGAGCGTGTTGAGTGTGGGAATCACCTCTGGAGCTGGGTACAATTCCCAGACTATAGGGGTCTAGTATAGTACCACTATTGGAGCACAGGGGAGTGCATCCATGGGCCCTATTCCAAATTCTAGAGGAGGATCAGGTGGTATAGGCAGTTCTAGTTCCAGTGGTTTGGGTGGTATTGGAGGAAGAGGAGACCAAGGAGGTTCTGGGTTGGGTGGTCAAGGCTCGCAGCAACCCCAGAACATTTATATGGAGATGACCCTTCATCTCCCAGAATACAGAGGTATCGAGGATGCTGCTGAACATGTTCACATGTGTGAAATATTATGGCGTGCAAAAGGTATTACGGCACTTGAACGCAAGGCAAGTCAATTTGCTACTACATTGTAAGCGCACACACACAGTTGGTATAGGAAGTTTGACCCCAATCAAACTTGTATTAACTATGCATCATTGAAATATGCTTTCTTAAAAGAGTTCCATATCCTCGAGTTTGAGCAAAAGAGTATAAGTACACTCAAGGATATAAAGCAAGGCACTACTGAAAGTGTACGAGAGTATGATGCGTGATTTAAAACACTTCTATCCAAACTCTCTTATGACATTCATGCAAGTCAGCATGCACAATGCTTTTTTGGGGGACTGATTACTCCATTTCGGAGAGCATTGTTGCATAAAACTTATACCAATCCACGCGAAGCATTGGAAGCTGCTTTACGCGCTGAAGTAGTTGGGAGTATTGACACTGGGGTTAGTCCATTTTCTGAAGCCCAAATAGCGGCTATGGTGAAACAATTAGAGAAATTATCGGCAAACTCAGCTCATGAAATGTGCTCAGGGATATGGTGTACAAATTGTGAAGTGGAAGGGCACACTAAGGATAGTTGCCCTCGTAGAACCGTACGGTCGTTGTTATTAGACTGTGAGATTTTCCATTTGACCCATGATGCTAGTCACTGCCCCCTCCTACAACACGTGATCAAGAAGAATGTATCCTCCTTCTGTAAAATTTGTAGGTCCACGACCTATGATACTGAGGACTGTAGATTGATTGGCTAGATCCATGATGCCATTGATATTGGGGTAAGACAGGTGAGTGTGGCTGATAATTCTAAAGGGAAGAATGAGCATCAGGATAAGGAGTATAATAAAACCCGCTATGACAGGAATGACAGACGGTTTGAAGGTGCTCACGAAAGGGGATGAGGATATAGAGGCGGATATGGAGGATGAGGCCAAGGTGGAGGAAGGAGTGAATTCCCTTGAGGAACTTGCTATACATGTGGCTCACCTGACCATTATAGGCGCGAATGCCCATAGAATATTTCCTGTTCATTTTTTGGAAAGGGGCATAATTATGAAGAGTGTCCGGACTTGTATGAACATCTCAGTAAGTAGCACAAGAAATAAAATAAGGGCACGGGGATGGTTAGAATCTAGTGCGTGATAGAGAATCAGTGGATGCCAAAGTTAGCACCAGAACCTGAGGTGGTAACAGTCAAGATAACCACATGAGATGAGGCGGCACACAGAAGAGAGATGTTGCAACAAAAGCCGACAATCACTAGGGAGGAAGTTTTTCATGCTAGATATCCAGATCAAGCTCATCAAAAAGAATTCTATCAGGACACAATGGAGGTCCTTAGGAGCCTTCAAGGTGAGATACAAGGTTTAAAAGAGTAGTCTCAGAAATTGGAGCACAAGGATACAAAGCAAGCCCCCTCGAATATTGATGACATCAAAGAGGTATGTAGAATGTTGCGCCAGGAGAATATTATTCCTTCATTAGGAAATTGGTTGAAAGGAAATACTTTGTGCACAAGCAATGAGACTAGAAGACAAATACTCCATGTGAATCTCCCTCCTAATAGCATTGATTACAACAAGGAGATCACTTTGAATCCTGTTATGGACGGGTGACTGCTAAGCAATATTTTGATTGACACAGGTATGGAAGTAAATGTACTTACATTGGATGTGTGGGAAAAAATGGGGAGACCCCCATTGCAGCCATCATCTAATGTATTGTTCATGGAAAATAGAACAAAAGCTAATCCCATAGGAGTTTTGAAGGATGCATCTATCACTATACAAGGGGCCAAGTTCACAGGAGACTTTGAATTACTAGCGCTTGCGGGCAGATAGTTTCCCAACTTTGCTTGGGCATCCTTGGTGTTATGCGAACAATGCTGATTTGAGGTTTAACAAAGGGTATATCAGCTTCGAGAATAAGGAGGAAAGGGTCATAATACCCTTGGCAGATGGGAAATCCGTGCGATATGTGGAACCTTTAAGTGAAGAGGACTTGAATAGAATCTATGTATGCGCTATTCGGGACCCAGAGGTCAATGATCCATCTAAGGAAGGAATCCTTCATTGCGAAGATTCGCAGTCAATCAGTGATACTACAAGTATTGTTTGCGATAATTGGGCTCATGGCACTTATGAACTAGTAGGGTGCGAAGTTAAGTGCGCGGTTACTGGAAAGATGAGCTCTCACTCTGTTCGATGTATAGGTCGTGCAATACCCCGCTATATCAGATCTGATGATTTGGCTGGGTTCTTACAGGCCATAGAAAAAAATTGGGCTGACGAACTTAAACGATGCACTATGCTGTCATATACTTTGGGCGGGACAGCCATGCACTGGTGGGTAGTCCACATAGCACTACACCTGTCTTTTTCTGTGAATTGTGCCCGTCTGTTCATTTCTTTTCAATTTTCCGTTCCTGTTATTATCTGGGCATTCCCTTTCCGCACCTTTACCCCCCTTTTCTACCATGTTAATCTACCATTTTAGTGTCTTCAACTGCTCCCACGTACCCGACCTCCCGAGGTCGTGCCGAGACAGCCGGTGGGGGTAGAATATGCAGACAAACTAGTTGGGGAGTCTAATGTCTTCGACACGCACTAATGGTATTTGCGAATCTAAGGCAAGAAGGCCCTTCTAACTTGGACTGGTGTGATAGATCGATCAACGAGGATGACTGCTCGAAGGCTCCAATCAATATCGAGCTCTGGCGTGATTCGATCTATGGGTTGTGGGATGCGTGGAAAATGACCCGGGATGGTTTCGTGTATTTCTCCTGATAGGGTCATATGGAAAATATAGTCAACTCTATGGACGATTCTCTGGCCTAGTCCAAAATTCTCTAGCTTCGTTAGCTGTTGTGTCTAGTAGGGATAACTGTTGAATGATGATAGGTGGAATCGGAGTAGACTGAAATACTAACTTACGTAGGCCAATGTCTATGTCTAATTCTCTTATGGATTCGTTAGGCTGTGGGATTTGTGGATCACAACCGTAGACTCTTGGTTGTTTGCGGTCCTGTTATGGTCATACGCTAGATCAAGTTCTAATCCCTAGTATCCAGTAATCGTATGCTTTCTCGGCCTCTACGTTTAGAACCAGCAATTGTGCGATTTTCTCAGAATACCTTACAGGTGTTCTAGCAACTTGAATTCTTAAGTTGGTATCTATATCTATGAGGGTATCTCCAGCGTCTGGCTGTGGAACTAAAGGATCGCACCTGAATATTTGTTCTCTTTCAAATCCTTCTACAGTCATGTGGGTATTTTCTAGGGTAATCTGTAGTTTGGCTGATTTGACCAAAACAGATATGCTTGGTCGTCTTCGATGTTTAACCCTCTCAGCTGTGTCCTGATCTGTTGGAAGTCTGTTGTTGTTGTTTGGAAGACTTGTATCCTAAGGTTTTGGTTGTCAGTTTATGCCACTAACGGTATTTGGCGGGGTACAATGGCTTCGAAAAATGTATTCCTTGTGCTCCCTAGGTCCCGTAATTGTCATGCAAAAGCAGTAATGAAACAAACTATAATAAAGTAAAATCTAAGTGCACTTCTAGCATAAATAATTTCTTTTTGTATTTTCTGGCAATTTATAAGAAAGCAGCTATTTAAAAATATTTAGAATTGACAATTAAACTAACAACGTAAAACAAACAAAATAGCCGAGTGTAGCTATTTGTCTGTGCGATTTCGTATATCTATTCTAAACAACGAAATAACTAATCTATCTGCAAGATTCTCGATCCTACCTCAGAAGTGTGGAATGAATCATAGTTTCTCAGAAACTATCAATCCCCACAACCTCCCTGGTAATATCGAGAATGGAAATAACTGAAATAAAGTGATTAACTACTTTATTTGATAAGTTCTAACTAAAACTTTGAAAGATGGAACCTGGATTTCGCAGAACAGTGGCGAATCCGACGGTGTGTGTGTGTGTTCTTGTTCCCTCAGTATGATCTCTTCGTTCTTTATGCTCACGTGAATCCAGAAAAGCGTGGAATGCTTGCATCAACAGGAATAGATATTTGGATCAATGGAAAACCTTCAGAATGCAGACAGAATAGAATGTGGATAGGAGAGGGATAGCGTAAGAGTACAGAGCTTGGCCTATGCAATTCCTAGCGGGGTCTACTGCAAATCATGCAACAAAAGCGTCCAGAACCTGAAACTATTCTGTATGAAGAGCAAAACCTGCAACTTTAATGGCTGCCTAGACTATTCTACTCTAAAACAATAATACTGTTTGCACAAGTTGGATCTGTGGCTTACCAACAACAACACAAAGCTAAAACAAACCTGCAACAAACTATGCTACCAATCCTAAGCAAACTTAAAGGACCACAGCACTGAAAACATGAAAGTTGGAGTGAAAATGGTGGCCCAAATAATGTTGCACTTGCCACAAGTTGGATATGTGGCTTACCAGCTGCCAACACATACGCAGCAAGCACTCAATGAGAAAACTAAGAATCCTAAGCAAAGGAAAACTAAAACTGCTTGTAACAAGAAATTCAAAGCCAAACTTGGAGCAAATTCAGAGCCATGTGCATGTGCACAAACCATGCATTTATAGGAATCCAAACATCCAAAAATCAAATCCAAACTGAACTCCTAACATTAAACAAAAGAAAAAACACTATTCCAGGGGACCAAAAACATTAATGCATGCTCAAGTCGGCAAGAAAAAGCTGGTGAGTCATGATATTTCACGCGGGTCGCATCAAAAGAGTGTTCTGGAAACGCGCAAGGGACCGCGCCCTGCTCAGGGCGGCGGTTACAGGATCGCCGCCCTGTTTAGGGCGGCGTCACAAGACCGCTGCCCTTCAGGGCGGTGGTTTCGTCACTGAAGACCAAAAAGCCAGAAAACGAGGGAAAAATAGGAAAACAAAGCACGCGGGGGCTAAGCGGGGCATGCGGGATGTTAACGCATATCTGTAAAGCTTCTCTGGATCCCGAACACCTTGCGAAGAGACCTGTATCATCATTGGGGCACTTATTACACCGTTCCGCAGTACAGTACCTTACAATTTTGGGTACGTACATATTGCCCCCTCGGAGAAGCGTTTTAGCCATGAAGAGGCATAAAACAGTGGGTCCGAGTATGGCAGTCCCGAAATGGGAAGTTAGAAGTTATACCTTACACGTCCGTGTGTCGAAATGACGCCATCCAAAAATTCCCGCCACCTGCAAAATGAAAAGAGAACTCAAGTGCAGATAGATACAATAATTTGGAAATAAACGCTAAAACAATAGGGGAAGAGGACGTACCATTAGTGCGAGGATAGAAACTTACCTCCATCAGCGCTCCGAACCTGTGAAAAATCCATTTTTAAAACGAAACAGAAGGATATATATATGAAAGTGGGCCCATTTTCCTATTCATTTGCGCGAGTCGATTTGATAGATTTTGAGCTCTGGGGCCCACGGTAACGGTTTCTCACACGAGTAGCGTCACAAACGTCCACAGCGAGATAGTGATATGCCTCCACGTGCGGAACGCACCCCGCGAGAATCACAGGTTGGTTTTTCTTCAATTTTGTGCTTTTCCCTCTTCAATTTTAAATGCTAAATTTGTTGTAATGGGGGGGTCATTTTTGAAAATGTTTAGGTTTAAAAGGTCTGTCTAGGGGGGGCGCCTACTGGGTAGGCTTGTTTTTAGCTAAAACGGTCGTTTTTTTGCGTTTTTTTGGACTTTTTAGGGTTAAAAACCCCGCGCGGGTTTTCAGACCGCGACCGCCGCCATGGCCAGGGCGGCGGTTACATGACCGCGCCCTGATCAGGGCGGCGGCGGTTACGAGGACCGCTGCCTTTAAGGCGGCGGTTACTAAACCACCCCCCCTGCTCAGGGCGGCGGTTTTGCATAGAATGCAATAGAGCTTGTTTTGGAGATTTATACTTATATTTTCTTGTATTTCTGTATGTTTTTGCGATTCCCCCGATATCGTTTAGATACTAACTTACTCTGTTTTGTGTGTTTTTGGGTGTACGCAGGCGAAGGAGGAGTATATTAGATGGAGCCGGGAGAGAGAGTGTGATTGGCTGCCCGGGGTATTGGATGCCCTTTCAGCAGATGAGGAGGACACATTGCAGAGGGCCGACATATTGCGGATATCACGTGTGCCTCACATTGCTCCGTCTAGTCACATACTCTGTGACTTATTCTCATACTGGGATGCAGATCGGAACACTTTCCGATTGCCAGGGGTCCGTGGTGAGTGGACCATTACATTAGAGGACGTCTACCGCATTCTGGGGGTCCCGATCATTGGGAGGAGACTCACACTAGAGACAACAAGCTCACGGGCACAGATTACACAGTGGGCGACATATATTGGAGATGCAGCTATTTCCACGGGGCCGAAGAAGGGAGTGAGAGTTAGATCCATTCCTTCTTTTCCCATCCCCGTATTTCGACAGGCCATCATGGGGATCCTTGCCTCGAGACTGATCGGGGACAAGGGAGGTGACATTTTGTTATACTGTTGGGCCCCCATCATTGCACAGATAGAGGGGCATGGCCGGATATACGCCTGGGGGGCAGACATCTTGGGGACCACCTATCACGACTTATACAGGGTGGTCCGTTTACAGGGACAGTCTTTGAGTCACCCTACTCTAGTTATGAGTTGGGTGTATGAGCGCTTCATTCCCTATGGCAGAGGCGTGGAGGTGGCAGATCTTGGGGCTGTGAGGGCAGCCAGGTGGTCAGATATGTCGGTGCTTAGAGCACCTCATCAGGCAGTAGCTTCCCTTACTATAGCAGACATGGAGGCCACACCGTACCAGCTTATGGCCGGCGTATGGGGAGAGGAGGCCATGACATTGGTCTCTTGCTCCATCACAGGGCAACTTATTGACCGTGTGGGATGGGTAGAGGTACATCCTTTCAGCAGAGTTCCTCAGCAGTTCGGGCTCCCATATGTGGGCATGCTTCCTCCAGTAGCACCAGTTTACAGATCAGTTCGGGAGGCTAGAGGGGGGCCTAGAGGCCGTGGTTGGATAGTGGTTACCCCTGGCATTCCTATTGCAGCCAGGGGGATAGTTCGGGCCAGAGGGAGAGCTGGTGCTCCTCGGGCACCTTTACTTCGGATTACCGCGGGTCTTGCTCATAGTAGTGATGACCCTATAGATATTGACTCCGATTCTGAGGAGTCCACAGAGGGAGGGTCGGAGGAGCAGACGGATGAGAGTGATCTTGAGTGGCATGACACTCAGGATATCATGCAGGTGGAGAGGGCGGAGCAGAGCGCAGAGAGAGAGACTCTGGTTTCCGAGGAGCCACTCTCCCGGGGCCATGGTGGAGATGATGAGTCCGTTGCGGGGCGTCATGTTGCCCCAACTACAGGAGCAGCTCCTCAGTCGGCAGCGACATCTGCAGCGGGTCCTGGCCCTAGTGACCCATCTTGGAGGCTCGGTGATCCGAGTAAGTTATCTTCTCCTCCTTTACAGTGTTAATTTGATTTAGGACTTGTTTTAACTGCTATCTCTCCTTATATTGGTATCCTGTATATTTTAGCCTCTTGCCTAGTTTTTAATTCGTCTTTCCTCTTTGTTTTGCAGAGACCGTTGACGAGTGGCGGGATCTAATCCGTAGGGTATGTACCGATTCTCTGATGATCCCTATGGATAAGACCCATGTGGAGCTATCCGTAGATGCCGGGGAGCCCTCAGCAGCCGGTAGGCATACCGACGTCTTCGCTCCCATTTGGCATGTGGCCAAGATGGGTCGACTCTCCGCACAGAGTTGGCAGGCTATAGGACAGCCGAGCGCCTTATGAGGAGCCGTTCTCATGGCGAGACCACGACCGCTCCTCGGGACCTTGAGCCCTCCGTCCATTCAGAGCGCCAGCGTAGCCGGAGTCCTAGGCGAGGCCGCGCACCTTCAGCGGGATCGCGTAGGGGTTGAGAGGCCACTTGGCCCCTATGCATCTTTTGTATTATAGATTCTTTTGTGTATTACGGGCTCTTTGAGCGTTTTGACCATGCCTAGTGCATGATGGCATTGTATACAAATATTGATTATTTATATATATGCGCCGATTTTGGATCAAACTTTGTCACTTGGGTCTTCCCTTTCTGTTTCCAGCTTTTTTGTGTATACTACGATGTATGTTTCATATGCTTTCTAGAATGTATGCAATGGAAAATAGATGATGCAATGTTTGCTTTCTTTTTGTGTTTCATGATGCTAATACATGATTTTGTAGATATATCGTGATCTTAAATCTTAGTTTCTGTGAGCAATTTGGATACCTCATGATTTGTTTTGGCAAGTGATGAAAATAATCAGTATGATGAATAGATTAACTTGCCCCACTCATAACTCCCACGCAACTAGTAAGATGCGAGGGCTCATCACCAAGAGCCAAGAAGGGCGCAAGTTATGAAATATGGTGAAGTGATAGTGATGGAAGACAGACGAAGCTTTGGTGGAACCAAATGAAAACTACAAGCTTATTCTACCTGAATGACTTCATAGTTTTGGATGCAACTTGCTTTGCGGTTTATCCAAACTTAGACCCGTAGGTGGCCACATAGTAGACAAAATCTGGGTTTTTAGGATTTTTAACTCTCTTGAAATTTTTAAACATCTGATTCATTCGTTATTGACTCAAAGTTTGAATTGATTGTTTATGACCTTTTAACATTTACTTTGTTTAGAGGACCCCCTACACTTTGCCCCATGCTACCTGTAAGAAGCATGGGTTTATCACCGTGGGCAAGACATAGGCGAGTAAGGGCATTTCCATCCTTTCCCAACCCTACGTCACTAGTAGGAGACGCAAGCTCATCACCGAAGGTTGGTGGGGCAAGGAAATGTGTAAAAGTAAAATTTTCTGTTTAATCACTTCTTGACTTGTCTATTTGAGTAAAATGTCAGTATATGCTTATTTTCCAAAGAGATGTGTATATGGGATAGATGTGACACCATGAAGCTTCTAGAACAGACCATAGGCAAGACACCTATCCTAAGAAGAAATCAAAGCGAGAACGAACTTGCAGATCTTGGTATGGTTACCGTTAGGACTTCGTCATGTCTGATTTATTTGATAAAAGATTCTGAGTTGATTGATGATATCGAAGACGGAGAAGTATGATTAAAGAGCTTTATGCCAAAAACATCACGAGTTTGTAATGAATTGCTTTGAGGATAGATTCCTTGATCACAATTATGTAAGAAACAAGTGGACAAAATGATCTAAATCTATATGAAGATGCAATGTAGATAGTTATATAGGTAGCGTTAGCTGCTTACGCGTAGAAACGCTTGAGGTGGAGAGAATTGACTGTTTTGCCAAACTCCTCACCTTCTAGCGTGCATAAGAGGTATGCACCATTTCCGTAGTCCTTTGTGACTCGGTACAGGCCCAACCATTTGGGCCGGAATTTCCTTCCTTCGCCGGTCTTCTTGTCGATCCGGCTGTCTAACCTTAGAACTAGGTCACCTTCGTATATGTCACGTTCATAGACCTTCTTGTTGTACTGCCGGCACATCCGGTCGGCATAGACTCTATGTCGTTGTTCAGCGTCTAACCTAGCTTCATCCAGACTTTCTAATTGAGAAAGACGTGCTTCTCTTTAAGCGTCCTCATCCAGAATCCCTTGTAGCGAAATGCGGAGACTGGGGATTTCAACTTCGAGTGGGAGAACTGCTTCTGACCCAAATACCAGCGAGAAAGGAGTTGCTCCTGTCGGAGTTCTTATTGAGGTTCGATGGGCCCACAAGGCCGGATATAACTTTAAATGCCAATCCCGCTTGTTTTCTTTCACTGTTTTAAGGAGAATGGCTTTCAGTGTTTTGTTTGTTGCTTCAGCCTGCCCATTGGCTTGGGGATAGTACAAGGAAGCCGTATGATGGCTGATTTTAAATTTGTTGCATAGCTCAAGAACTTCTTCATTCTTGGAAGAAGTTCCATTATCTGAGATAATGATTTGCGGGATACCATACCTGCAAATGATTTGGTTCAAAATGAACTTAGCGATTACAGAACTAGGTACAGTTGTAAGAGGCATGGCCTCTACCCATTTAGTGAAATATTCAGTGGCCGTGATTATAAAATTGTGGCCGTCTGTGGACGAGGGAGAGAACTTCCCTATCAAGTCCAGGCCCCATGTAGAAAAGGGCCACGGAGTAGCGATCGGTTGCAAAGCTTGTGCCGGCATATGGATCTCATGAGAGAACTCTTGACATTTATGACACCTGCGTACAAACTCTATTGTGTCATGTTCTAGAGTGGGCCAGAAATAGCCCATTCGATGTATTTTTCGAGCAGTGGCATGGCCACCGAAGTGGCCTCCACATATACCGCTATGGGATTCATGGAGAATCCTCTTGGACTCTTCTGTGTCAACACACCTTAAGAGCATTCCATCGAATGCTTTCCGATAGAGCACCTTCTCTATAATGACGTATTTAGCTACGATAATGCGTAACCGCCTTCTTTGTTGAGGTGTAGCTCCTTCTGGGTACCTATGGTCCATGATATAACTAATGATATCAGCGTACCAAGGGCACTCAGATATAGCAGGTCGGGTTTCGACGTAGTATACGCATTCATCTGGAAAGTCTAAGTCTACTAAGTCACCTCCGTCTAGTGGGTTATCAGCTAACCAATCTGCGATGATTTGCCCTTTAACTGACTTTTGGTTTACAAAAGTTAATTCGAACTCTCCCATTAAGGTTATAAAACGTCCAACTTTTTTGGACAAGGACCCTTGTGTGAGAAAAGTTCGTAAATGGTCCGTCTTTACTATGACCCTTGTCTCTTGATTTAGCATATAGTGTCTTAGGCGTTTAGTAGCAAAGACTATGGTAAGACATTCTCGCTCTGCTTGTGTATAGCGCGTTTCGTAGTCGAGTAATGTTCGGCTAATGAAATAAATCGCACGCTCTCTTTTGTCATCGTCTTCTTGGGCTAGCATGCAAGCTAACGAAACATCGGTAGCCCGTGAGTACAAAATTAAAGGGCGATCTAGCTTTGGTGGCATTAGCGTAGGCGGTGATAGTAGGAAACGCTTGACTGCATCAAAAGCTTCATTGCAATCTTCAGTCCAATCAATGCTATAGTCCTTCTTGAGTAAATTGTTGATTAGATGAACGGCGAAGCTTAGATCCGGGATAAATCTCCGGATTGCACCCAGCTTTCCGAGAAATGATCTGATTCCAGATTCATTCGAGGGTGGGACCATTTCGAGGACAGCCCAAATTTTGGCTGGATCAACATCGATCCCTCGTGACGATATGATGTAACCTAGGAGCTTTCCTCCTGTTACACCAAATACACATTTTTCTGGATTTAGCGTGACTCCGTATTCTATTAGACGTGAAAGAATGATGCGGAGTACTTCGGGATGGTCACAACGCTTCTTGGCCTTAGCCAACAAGTCATCTACGTAGGATTCCATGATTTTATGGATTAAATTGTGAAATATGTATGTCATGGCCCGTTGGTACGTAGCACCGGCGTTCTTGAGACCGAATGGCATAACAGCGTAGCAATAGGTTCCCCAAGGAGTTATAAACATGGTTTTAGCTTGATCTTGCTCGGATATTTTGATTTGATTGTATCCTGACAATCCATCCATGAGAGACAAGAGTTCAAAACCTGCTGTTGCATCAACAATAACGTCTATGGATGGTAATGGGAAGTCGTCCTTAGGGCAAGCTTTGTTGATATCTCGAAAATCTATGCAGATGCGTATCTTTCCATTCTTCTTGAGAATGGGAACGATGTTGGATACCCATTGGGAGTAGTCAACTGGCTTGATGAATCCTACCTGAAGGAGTTTTATTACCTCCTCTTTTACCATGAGGGCTACTTTGGGCTTCATGGGTCTTGATTTTTGTTTAATTGGCTTTGCATCTGATCTAGTGACGAGGTTGTGTACCGCAATGTGGGGTGCGACTCCTGTCATCTCTTTGTAATTAAATGCAAATGCCTTTTGATGTTCTTTGAGAACCTGAGTATGTATTTCCACTTCCTCTGGGGTTAACGAAGAACCTAGCTTTAAAATTCTTGGTTCATCTTCCGTTCCGATATTGACATCGATTGTTTCTTCAATTAAAGAGGCATTACGCTCTTCGAACTCAGGTGGTGCCGGACATTGCTGTCTTTCTGAGAATTGGTATGGCACCCGAAGGCATGAAAGCTTTAGAGAAGAGGTAACTTGCTATTCGTGCGGCACCATTCATATTAATTAGTGGTGATTTGTACAAGCTAGGCCGAGATGAGGTGTTATGCCATTATGTCTTGGAGCATAAATGCAAGGACATAATTGAAGAAGCACATGGTGGTATTATAGGTGGCCATTATACAGGTGATGCAACAGTGCGCAAGATCCTACTTGCCAGGTTATGGTGGAAATATTGTACAAGGATTGTAAAGAGTAATTTAAGACATGTGAGCATTGTCAACATCTCAGTCGCCAAGGAAAAAGGGATGAGATGCCCCTACGACCAATAACGAGTGCAAAAACCTTTGAGAAATGGGCAATTGACTTTTTCAGGCCTATCTCCCCAGCCGCGCGCAGGACTGGGTCACAGTATATCATCATTTGTACATATTATCTTACCCGATGGGCATAAGCAACACCTACAAAGGACTATACAGTGGCTACAGTAGCACGATTCTTATGGGAGAATGTCCTCACAAGGTATGGCTATCCTTTAAGTTTAATAAGTGATAGGGGCACACATTTTTTAAATGAGACAATACGAATTATTTTAGACGAGTTTATGGTTGCCCACCATAAAACTACACCCTATCACCCTCAGGCAAATGGAACTACTGAGGCATTTAACAAGATCTTGAGCCACACATTAACCAAGATTTGTGATGTTGGGAGGAAAGATTGGGATGATAAAGTATTAGTTGTTCTTTGGGCTTATAGAACAACGTACAAAAGATTGACCAAAGCCACACCTTTTCAATTGGTATTTGGCACGGAAGCTGTTCTACCTCTAGAATTTATGTTACCTTCTTTGCGCATTGCGCGTGCTAGAGGTCTAGCTAATGCACAGGTGTTAGAAGAACGGATTGCAAAGATGGTTTAGCTAGATGAGTGCCGCGCCATCACACGATGGAGTTAGAAATATGAGAAAGCGTGAAAAAAGGCATGACATGATCGGCACATCAGGGATAAGAAACTTGTGGTGGGAAAAATAGTACTTCTATATGACTCCAAGTTTTTGCGCCATCCAAGCAAGCTCAAGGTGCATTGGTTGGGGCCATATGTTATCACTCATATACTTGAGTCAGGTGTTTTCTAGTTGGAAACAATTGATGGCACATGGTTGCCTGGTTACTTTAATGGGAGTAGGCTGAAGCCCTACTATAAATAAGTCTTCTTGGTGTTTGTAATAAGGTAGTATTGCCATATACATTAGGTTTCCATTTATGCATTTCCTTAATGTATTTCTTTCATTGTCGCTATGCTTTGTCAATTTTAGCTTTTATTTTTGTAATAAGCGCACTTGCGTGCATGAAACTAACTACAATATGAAGCATGTTGATGCATAGAGGACTGCACATCCTTTTCATGTGGGGTGGATTGTTGGTAATTCTCAGGGATATACTGTGAAGATATCACGCTGTGGGTGTTGAAAGAAGGTTGCTAAGGGTAATTGATAAAAGATTGCTTCTCAGGATAAGAAAGAATGAATATGGATAAGGGAAAGTATAATGCGAGGTAAGTAGCGGCCATGGTAATTACCAGGAGATCATGCAGTGATGAGGTACTCAGGCGCGAAGGTGCGTGCTAAAGAGAAGTCCATGATAGAGGGTAAAAAGGCACACTAGAAGGTTATATTTTTGGCACGAAGATATACCTCGCGGAAATGATAAAAATGGGTCATAAATGAGGAGAATTTGGTAGGTGGAGGAGTAATTAATGCAGAAAAAAGTAGAAATCTATATAAGGATGGGATGCGATTTCATTTTTACCCTTGCGACTATGAGCGTTCGATAGAGAGCCTATATGTGAAGAGCATAAAGCTAACTGATTCAAGGTGCGAAGTAAGCGAACCAGGCACAGAGAAGAGAGTTGTGTATTAGAAGGGCTTGCTAGAAGAAGGGTTTGATAAAGCAGAGTAATACAACAAAGGTAGGGTGTGCAAGTTCGTAATTACAAATTAGGGCACGGAGGAATCTATTTAGGGTTTAAAACAAATCACTCAAAACACACAGTAGCTGACCTACAAAAAAAACCCTGTAAGAAAATGGCACCAAAGAAGAAAGCAACACCGATAAAAGAAAAGAAGAAGGTGGTGGTGGAAGAAGAAGAGGAGATGGTCCCAGAGAGCAATTTATCTGAAATGCAATACCCTGAAGACGTTATTGTGGGGCAGGAATGGAATACCCACATACAACAGACAAGATAAGTGAATACAATCACCGAACTAGTGAAAACCAAAAGAAGTTAGATGACCTACTCACCACTTGAACAAACAGGCGTACTGAAGACAACATGCCAATATATGATGATGCCAGAGAAAAACTACTCAAGGGAAATGGTGTTTACCAACTTTATGAGCTTCCATACTTTGGAAAGTATGCACCTTTGTACAGATGGCTGATGAGCCGAGTCCATGAGGACTTCTTCTACTTCACAGGATGGAGGGTAAGATTGACACCCATCCTCTTTGCCACAGTTATTAGATTACAGGCAATGGGAAAAGACATTAAGACCAACTTAGCAGATAAAAGTGCCATTTTGGAAACACAGAAGGTGCTGGGCTACCAGAAAGCAACGCGTGGGATGGACATTGACAGATTGAAAAATTATCCAGTAGTATAGGCAGCAACACATCTAACCACAAAGTTGAATGACCAATAGTGTTGGTCACAAGTCAATTCTATGTGGTTGCATGTGGTGAAGCGCATGTCTGAGGGAACCACTTATAACATCACCAGATTCATTGCAGAGCGGATAGTCAAGAAAGCGTGCGAAGGAAGTAAGATAAGTTTTGGTTGTATCTTACTGAGTTTAGTCTTCATGGAGATAGGGGTACCAGATGGCCCAAAAGAGAACATATGGGAATACCCCATGAATCATAAGTCTCTAGCTGAGTGATTCAACAAATATCTTTGCAAAGGGTCGATGATGGAGGAGGGTAAGGAGTGCGCTGAGAAGTGGTATGGTAGACTCTGTGCGGCATTTGGGGAAGAATGTCACATACCCAAGGATTTGCCCTCGGTCTTAGGAAAGTAGGTACAATTTGTAGTTTACCAACATTTATGTATTACGTGCTTCCCAATGGTAGATGGGTCGTGGAGCCCTTGGTGCAAACTACCATATGCATTCCCCACACAGTACTTCCAAGCTGCAGTTCATTAGTTCACCAACACATAGAGGTTGGTATTTAATGTAGACAAGGTAGACTGTGAGTATCACACCTTGAGAAAAACTTATGGATATCCAGGGAGGAATGCATACAATGAGAATAACATCTCAGAGATTTTAAGCATCAAGCCAGAGACAGTGGCCATCACGGATATCGGGGCTGCGCTAATATACCTCCAACTAAAGCCTAAAATGGAAAATAAAAAGTACGTGGAGAATGAATTCACGCTTCCAGGGCCGCCGAAGGGAAAGCATACTATGGAGAACATTCCGGTGGCTAGGCCCTTTGCGTCCAGGCAAGATGAGGAGGAAGAGGATGAAGAACTCAAAGATAGTGGTGGCCTGGTGTGAATAAGGAAGTAGCCATCTGGCCAGTGAGGGGCGTAGCGCGCGACATCTCCCCAGGGAGAAGGAGCTACGGGGGAGGAGTAGGGCGCACAGATATTTAAGAAGGTGTTTAAGTGCATAAGGGTTGCAAGCAGGGAACCCAGCAGGTGAAGGATCTAGAGGAGAAGAAACCAAGAAAACTCAGAATGAGTGAGGAAAAAGAGGAATTTGAGGAGAAGGTGCCTTCATCTCTGGCTGGGGAGGAGCCTAAACATGAGGAGGAGAAGATGGAAGGAGAAGAAGGGGGTCAATCAGAGGCTACACAGGACAAGGGTGGGGATGCATCTGGTATTCCTAACCTTGATGTAGCCATCCCAAGAGGACCTTGATCCCGTCAAATAGGGGAGGATGCCAAGGCACATGCCATGGGGTATGCAGAAGACCCAAAGCTGATCATTCGCACTCGGTTCCAGAGTACCATCAAGTAGAAGGATTTATTTGGATGGGCACTCATGGACGAGGACAAGGTGACTCCTGCGCACAAGGAAGTAACTCTCATGGTCTATGCACACACACATGGACAATCCTGACTTTGATGTCAGTGAAGAATCGTGTGCGTCATGGTGGTTGAAGAAGGCACCTGAAATGCACCACATGATAATCAAACCAACAATGATGTCAAATGAGCAGGTGAGCAATGCTCTAGTAAAAGTATCCTCTGAAGTAGCACGAAGAAACATAGATAAATCTACTACCATCAAGTCACTGACATAAAGATTAAAGGCTAAGGATGTGGAGATAGTGCGCCTAGTCCAGGAAAAAAGGACTTGATCAAGAGAAAGTATGACACTTTTGTTAGTATGTCAGAGGAAATTGGAGATGATGTTCTAAAGGTACGCCCAAATCTAGAATCCTGGGTACCAAAAGAATTTCCTTCTACAATACACTATGTGAAAACAATGATAACATTAGTGTTGGAAGATGAAAAGGTGCACGTCTCCCCACAGCCCAAGGACTCCAGGGAAAAGACAGAAAAGGTGCAGGCCGCAGTAGCTAGGAAAATTACTACTTAATGAAGGTATACTGCAAGCCACCCGCGATGAATTGAAGAAGGCCGATCATGCGCTAACCATATGCATAGCCCCAGAAGCGTTGATCGCGGTGAAAACCTTGGAGGAAGATCACAAAGTGATGAAGGATGCTTCCTTAGGCCGTGCTAAATGCCTAGCCCTGGTAAAATAGAAGCGTGAGGAACTAGTTGAGGTGTAGGCACCACATAAGGAGAGGTTGGAGGAGCTAGGAAAGCTCATTGCTTAGAGGATGGATGTACTAGAAGGGGTGCAAACCTCTGTGTCAAGTGTAATGCTTGTAATACAAAATGAGCAAGGATAACTCTCCATGGAAGAGCTGCAGTCCATCATTGCAGAAGTGCTAGAAATAGCAGGAGCAACGCTAACAACATGGGAGAACCTAGAAGTAGATACCAACGAAGAATATCCAAAGTTGATGCTTCAGGATGAGATGGAGGGGCTTGAGGCCTAAATAATTTTATTAGCTGTGTATATCTTCTTCAGAATTCTTATTCAAGATTCTTATTCAACATTCTTTATTCTTTATTTATCCATTTTATGTATAAGTTTTGAGCATCACCATTGTCGGGGTGACAATGAGATTAGTGTGGGGTAATGTTGATAAGAGAAAACACTTAGTTGAAATTGCACTCAGAGTCCGCACGGAAGAATGACACAAGAGAAAAATCATGAAGTATTAGGAAGGCGTCACGCGTGGAGATGTAGGGTAAGACTCTCAAGGACTTGGCCAATTTTGGAGATCAGGTCTATTCTTAGAAGATTGGCGTGCGGAGTACACAAAGCGATGCCGATATTTGCATGCCACTCTTCGTGGGGATTTTGGAAGGGCATGTCAACTCACTCTTGCATGGACACAAGTTAAGCATAGATCCATCACTTTAGTTAACTATCAACAATCTATAGATAACATACTTGCATGTATGGCTATAATTATAAAAAGGCGTGTGGCTGTTATTAGCATGTGACCTATTTTCTGGTAGAGTTAAGTGGTGAAGGGTTAGTTCCCCACCCTATATATATGTGTAATGAACTACATAGGGATATAGACATATATAGAGAGACATACATAGAGAACGGATGGAACCACATACGACTGGATGATTGTAACAGATCCATGCGCACATGCCTAGTATTGTATGAAGTTGTTGTATTGTTGGTTCTATGAATAGATAAAGGAAATTGACCAAACAAAGTGTGTGATTTGTTTTATTAATGCATGTTATTACTTTTATGATGATTTACCTTTAGCGTATATAGATCTGGTTGGAGTTAAATGGGTAATGGATGGATTAGTTCCTAAAATATATGTTTACTATTTTATCATACCACCATTCTGCTACTGCAACTATTAAGAGGGACCTAGTAACTTTGCACACTTCGGGTGAGCGCTTAGCCTATGTTGAGTGATGTGCCAACGTGACTAGGTGTTATTAACAATTCTAGGTTGCATCACTTCTCTATGATGACTTCTAATTTTGTAATTGATTCATCATGGTTCTCCTCCTCCTCAATCATGAAATATGAAAGATAAAAATCCTTTTCATTCTCCTCATGCAGATTGATTTTTGTAGTAGGCTCTTTGTATTGGAAGATAGTTGGTGAAAATGCATAAGTAGTGAGTTCAATGGGTTCTTTTTCACCAATGCAATCTTCCAATTCTGATAAGAAATCAACCTCTACATGATCAAACTCTGTGGGACACTCCCCTTAGATCTCAACTCCCTTATACTCCTCTATTGAAGTTGATTCCTACTCTTCTGATTTTACAAGATGGGATGCATCAACAACCTCTATGAATATGGTGCTAACATACACACTACACTCATAACATGGATATTGTTGACCATATTCTTCTTGTGCTTGTTCTTTTAAAAAATTAGCTTCTTGTTTATGCTCTTCAATCTCAACCTCTGTTGAAGGCCTAACCACTAGTGGCATCTGACTGATTTCAAATTTTGGTAAGTTTTTTGCTATTGGGTTCTTCAATTTGCTGCCCTCCTTGCCTGGTTTTCTAGTTTGTTTCTTCCCAAATTGTGTTTTGGAATGTAAGAGGAGGGGTGGACTAGGTTTCAATATGAGTTTTCAAATATTTTACTGAAGGGACAGGTGTGAATTTTTCTTGTAGAGGAGGTTGAGGAGGATGAATGGGAGGGTCGTAAGATGGTATTTTAGGATTGCCCCGTTGATAGGGTTTCCTAACACTAGATTCATGAGCCTCCATTAACTTAGCCCACTTTATAATTTGGGGGAACATCTCAACCATAAAGTCCAACTTTTGTTGAGAACTGAACCAACTTGGTATAGGTCCAACCCATGGACAATGAACCCTGAAACCAATTGTACGTGCCTTGATTGCACATGCAAACTTGATCTGCAACATGCATGTCTCCATTTCTAGAATCTTCCTCTAAAGATAAACATTTTCCATGAAGTAGTCTTCATCCCTTGCATGACTGTCGCAATCATCTTTTTCATATCTAAGATACCCAATGTTGAAGTCACTAGCTAACTCATCAACGTAACCAGGAGCTTCAAGGGAATCTGCATCTTTTGTGGGTTTGAATTTGTATTCAAACCATGTTCTCATAGTGGCCCATTTGATATTGCATGTAGACATGAAATGAAAAAACCATTATGCAGCGGGTGCCTTGGAGTGTCTCAATGAACAACCAAAAGGATACATCTTCATGAGCCACTCCCAGAACTCCATAAGCTATAAAAAATGCAGCTATGTGTTCTTTCGGGTGTTTCTTTTTGTCACCATTGAATTTTGGGAATTTCTTACGTGACCCATGTGGTAAATCATGTAGCGGTTAAACCAATGTGAGAGGACCAATAGGTGTACCCCAAGGAACTGTATATTTTGGTTATTGTGCAACCATCCTTCTAAAGGTGGTATGTGCAAGAATATGGACATTTCTCAAGAATAATACGTGGAAAGAAATAATAGGAAAAAGTAAATATGGAGTCACTAATAACATAACATGATCAATCTTTCTCATCCGTATCCCCAACACGGTCACCAAAAACTGTTGGTTGGATATTTTGTCAAAGACAAAATATGAGGTTGAACCACAACATGCGGGAAAAAGTCCCTCCTCAAATAAAGGGGAGGCACCTTGTTTATTATTAATCTAAAGCACGCTGAAGAATATTTACAATATCTACACTAATCTAACCATTTAGGGTTGGGATCTCATCCCAGTAGAAATTTTCTATTAGAAAGGAAGGCATGTAGAGGGAGAAGAAGAAGAAAAAAGACAGGAGAAGTTTTAACAAAAATAAGAAGAGAATTAGAAGGAATGTACTTTCACTTAAGCAAACACATATCAAAAGATAATCATAGGTGAATAGATAGTAATAACTAGTTGTAGATTCAATGAACTAGATCTTAAAACAAAGAACTATCTAATGCATTGAACTTTAGAACAATACCTCAAATAACAATGATTCATCCACAAATATGTAAAAGAAGTATTTTATATTATTCAATGGTGAAATAGAAAATAAAAAGTTTTTCTGTCTCCCAGCCCCAAGGTCTAATTCATTCAAAGAATATCCAAACCTTTGAAAGAAGCAACAATTTACAATATATATATATATATATATATATATATATATATATATATATATATAGAATGAGACAGAGAGAAGAGGAAACAAAGAGAGAAAGAAATCAGATTTGATCTTGTCATTAATGGAACTATTTGTCTTTCCCTAAAACATGAATCTTCAATCCCCAACCACTTTCTATCATCCATGAATCTTTGAAAAACATCATGGGTACGCTGCTGACTCGTTCCCCAAAGTACTTTTACTTCTAGGAGAAGATAAGAGTCTCATAATTCATCAATTCAGGTGGTTGAGCTATCTGTAACTATAAATCAATGACATTAATTATTGAATCTCATGATGCCAAACTTAAGAGATCGAGGAAACCTTTCCAATGAGACCGATTTTGTGTGATTTGGAGCTCTGGAGTGAAAGTTACGGCCATTTGAAAATTTGCATGTCGGGATGAACCAGAGAGTGACACATGATGGCCTTTGATTAGATCATGAATTTCCATTGTCTGCGCATGCCTTGATTTTCTTTTACCACATTCTAGTCTCTAATTGGCTCATGGTATTGGGATTTGATTCTTTTCTTTTCTTTTACGTTATGTGGCTTTGTAAATTTGGGCCAATAAAATAACGCCACGTTCCCTCACAGTGTCAGACTGTCCTTTTCTCTAGTTTTCCCCTTTAGATTTTTGAGCCAATAGAATATTACCACGCTCCTCATAATGTCATACTTATTTTTTCTTGAACTGACCACTGCAAAACATGAGCCAATGGGAAGGCTCTATGTTTCTTCACAATTCACTTTTTGATAGCCCTTTGAGTGACCATTACGAAGTGTGAGCCAATTAGAAAGCTCCATGCTCTTTGCAGTGTTAGTCCTTTTGAGAAACTCTTCACTCCCCTATGAAACATTGACTAATGAGGAAGCTCCATGCCCCTGGGGTTGTCAGTATTTTCTTTAGCTCTTGATTGACAACTGCGAAGCACGAGCCAATAGGAAAGCTCCACGTTCTTTACAGTGTCAGTGTTTCATACTAGACTTTAACGTTCGCAATGCCAAACTGTGAAAGGTTAGCTAATGAAAAGGTTCCATGTGGATTTGGGTTGTTATTTTTCAAGATCCTAATGGCTTCATGTCACAACCTTTAACTTCGGGTGGAATTAGAAACTTTTGGCTTTATAAAACTACCGCCACATAGCCTTGTTGACCTTGCTGACTTCTTAGACCCAAAACCTTGATTGAACCTAGTTGATTCCATAGACTTGAGGTCCACAAAAATGCAAATTCTTTGAAGTTCCCTAGAAAGGTGACATATGTCCCGTTGCGTGTTCTTTAATTTGCATTGACTTAGTATGCCCTACCGAGGACCTGAAATGCTAAGGGATGCGGCTTAGACCGTAGGTCTTATGTCTGCTAAAGCCAAAACCTTTGAGGAGATCCGAAATCCTGACACGTGGCCTTGTTGCTTGATCCTGATAGTTAAAATCAATGGCCAAATGAACGTCACATGGTATTTTAAATATAACCCTCAAGTTATTTAAGCTTAGTCTCCAGTAGGCTTCTAAATGTTTGGCAGATTCAAAAAGTGTAGTGCGGCCTTCTATAGTATTTTGTGGATTTATCAAAAACCCTCCTAAGTCCTTGACCGATGTTCATTTGTTCTGTGGGTTAGGAGAATCCATGTAACACCAATCTCTTGCACTCTACAGTAAACTAAGTTAGTGTCCCGTGGCTTTCTTAAAGAAAAATTACGAAGTCCATTTGATAATTTATAAAAATTGCAAGGGGTGTAGATTTGGGATAACAGTGACCCTGAAAGATGATCTAAAAAGCACGTAAGGCAATTTAAAAGCAATTCATGGATGAATAATGGATCATAAACAAGTACTTCATGAAAATTTTGATTGGTTATCCCATTTTATTGATAAACACAAAAATGGAATAACACATTCACACCATGACAAAGCATACCACAACTCCCCCTGGACTAGGACCATTAATCTCTTGTAGAAAGCACAAACACTTTGATCTATAACTTCAATGTATGACATGGATGATAGAAAAACACTTAGACACATACCTAAACTAGTCTTATAGTTTTTTGAATCAATATTCGAGTGAAGTAATGCAAATATGAAGCAAACATATCTTGTTCTTGGAGAAAATAATTTTTAATTTATCATTTTTTTGTCAAACACGTCCTAGTCGAAAGCCTTTAAAACTTAAATCATACCTCATATAGGTTGTGAACATTAATGTTACTTTGTAGAAGCACAAACTCATGCTCCCCTTATCAAAATTTGACCATATACCCAATGTCCACCTATAGCTACCTCTTCTTAAAACTGTAGAAATACGTCAGACCCCTAAAGGCTATGATTTATTATATTGGTCCAATAGAGTCAATTAGACCTAGTCAAGTCCATCTTAACAGTCATAATCATCTTCATGAACCTTTATTAGCAGACTACATATCCGATAACATTCAATGATGACTTTATCAACATCTACAGGCATGTAGGATGCACTTTGGATCAAGAATGACCATTCATAGTGATAACATAGTCCACTAGACATACACATGCATAAAAAACTTCCTAGGTCATGTAGATAAGTCTGGGAACAACTTAACATAACATGGATGAAATTGGTAGACATCTCTCACTTGTGGAAGCACCATACTCTACCTCTCATATATATCCTGCACTTGTAGCATTCATTTCTTCTTCATCTTAGTCATGAAGTATCTCATACCAACCACCAATGTGAACTCCACAATTGAGTAAGATAACCATGTAGACCATAATTCTTTTATCATGAACACAATATCAATCCCAATTACACTCATGCACACCAATTAGAAGACTCAGAATACAAAAAAAATAGTAATATAAAGACCTATGATAGCTCAAAGATCTCTGTCTCCTCATAGTCATCCATCACTGATTGAATACATTGGTTAAGTACTTGAAGGAATGGATCTAATAAAATACACTCCAAAAATATTATCTTAGATCATAAAGAGTCATATATACTCCCATAAGTTTATTGAAGTCATTGTGTAGCAAAAATACCACCTATAGGCCTACATTCATTCATTCAACTGCAAACACTATACAAGATGCTCTAGAGAAACAAATACCAAAAAATATCCCCAAAATCACTTTCAAGAATATATAACAACCTCTTCCATGCATTGAATAACTTGCTAAAGCATCATATTGATCCTTATCTCATTTTCCATCTTTCATACTGAGTGCAAATACTACTAGCCCTGGTTGGAGATGAAGTCACTCCAAAATTTCGATGAAGACTCTTTCACAAAGAAAAATTAGTTGCTACAAATACCCATTTGGGCCTGATATTACCTCCTTAAACCTTGAATCAAGATCATGAAAACAACTTACCTAGTTTGCACTTTCTTCCTTTAGCAACTAGGCCTTTAACATTCTCACTGTTAATTCATAGTACTGTCAAGAATTCCAGAAATTTTATGCATTTTCAGGGTCTAAAACCTCATGAATCATAAATTAACCCCTGTCAAGATGCTTTGTTCTAAAAATTGGCTTTGGAGTCCACCATTTTTACCTTTAATTTAATAATTTATTCCATACCACTAATTAAGAATACTCAGAACAACTTGAGACAAAGATGTATCAAAAATGCACAAAACCAGATTTTAAGAGCTCAAACTTGACCACAAAAACTGTATCAACATCTCCTAACACTCCAAGTAACTTGTGTCATGAATAAAATTTTCTTACCTGAATCCACTTTGGTTTGCCCTTGAACTTACGTGTTTTGACCACTTATCTTCCACATACCACTCTTGAAGCGATGGTTTGATCAAGTCGTCATTTTGATGACACAATCCATCTCCAAATCTTCATCTCAAAGCATGAGAATACCTATCAACATGATGAAAACTCCATACTAACAAATAACTATGTACATTTTGACTTAACACACCTCAAATAACAATGAGACACTAATGAGCAACCAAGAGTGTTGAGCGGACAAGAGTATGATACGAAGGAGAGGGCGCATAGAAGATTCATGTGCAGGAGTAAAGCATAGTCAAAGAAACAAAAGGATAGGGAAGGACATGCACACAAAAGACAAGGGAAGATTCGGGACTTAGCTGTTTTCACATGTATGGGCTATTTTTAGAGATAGCGTGAAGAGCACACAAACTGGATAAAGACTTGCGTGATAAACATGGGATATTATTGGAAGAGAGGATAAGAGGTTTGCATGGGTTCATGATAATAATAGAATTGCTACTACCAGTTAACCAAAAGATATCTATTGTTAGCACACTTGCATGTGTGGCTATTATTGTAAAGGCGCATGGTTATTTTTAGCATGCAACCTATTTTGGGAATTATGCAAGTGGTGAAGGGTAAGTCCCCACCCTTATAAATATGTAGTGATCTGTGTAGAATAAGAGGAATATGTGAGAACTAGATATGAATTACTGTGAGATTATGTTTCCAGATCTGATGCACGCATGAGCTTATGGTATTACTTATTGTAATAAGCTTCTGTGTATTTATTGTGTTTAATATAATGGAGTGTATTGGCTGAATCAAGGTATTAATCATGAGTATAACTGGTTCTTACATGATTGAATTCATTATGGTTATTATTTAAATATATTATCTTTAGATCTAGATCTGGACATGCTCTTTAGAATGTTATATTAATTATGGATCTTGAATGCATTAAGTCTTCAACATGTTAACATCCTGCACAAGAAACCCTAAAAAGGGGCCTGGTACCTTTGTGTACTTCGAGTGAGTGCTTAGTCTAGGCTGAGTGATGTGCCAGCATGCCTGGGTTATTACTGGTAAATTCTAGGTTGCATTATTGGTTCTCATTGTTGGGACCTCTTTTTCAGTTGTTTTTCAGGATGGTTCATGATGAAGACATACCGGTTGACCCTAGCAAGTGTTGAGGAGTGGATACATGATCTAGAAGAAGAATACACATTAGGTTCAACACCAGATTTGAGTTTAACGCATGTGTATGGGTGGAATAGAATATGTATGAAAGTTTGTATGAGAGCTTCTTCACTATTTTTCTAGTAGAACTGTACGAGTGGTTGGTTGCTTATGCGTCTAAAAGGGATTGGAGGTATCATACACTTGTTTGGATGCAGGAACAATTTCAGGCCCTCTATGATGCTGATCTGATTTGGACACATGCTGTGGATACTTGGTTTTGTGGTGTTCTACAAAATTATATTTTGGAGTACTCAATTTCCACTTATTCTTGCCCAGAGGTAGCGGAATTCCATTTTTTATGATATCCCAGGGGAACTTACCTGCAAGGCATTCCACTGGTAATAAAAATCTTGATGGTAACCCTGAACTTGGAAAGAAAACCGATGGCTAACTAAACTCCACCACGTGTGGGGTAGGAGTACGTTTGGTGAAAGATGGAAGACCTAGTGATAGAAAGGCAGAGAGAAGAAATGCGGTTTAAGTATAATGAGGCACGTGAGAGGGAGATAGAGAATCAACAGGATGTTGCAGAGTGAATGGCATTGAGGAGAGAAATGGCTCAAAGGATTTGGAGCTCATGCAGAAGGCATGGAGCCAGAGCATCAGGAACTCCCCCATTTGGGAAATCATGATAGGGAACCCCCCTCAGCCTCATGTGGAAGCATGTGTAGAGACGACCTGGGCACTACTTGGAAACCTAGCACTTGGTTTTCCAGTATCTAGTACAAAAATGAGTCAGCAAGATAATTTAGGTAGTGGGAGAGTAGGAGTAAGTCATATAGCAAGTACATCGATGGTAGGGAAAACATCTTCATTGTTGTTTGGAGGTACCTTTTTAGGTGCATCATCAACACAGAATTCAAGCGCATAGAATTTTGGCACTTATGGGAGTGGTAACACTTCATAGACTGTAGGGGTGCAGTTTAGTACTACTGTTGGGACATAGTGAAGTACATCTTCTGGTCTATCTTTGGCTAGGTGGAGGATCAAGAGGTATAGGTGGTTCTAGTTCTAGTGGATCTGGTGGTTTTGGAGGTAGAGGAAACAATGAAGGTTCTAGATCAAGTGGGCAAGGTCCGCACCAACCCCAGAATATTTATATGGAGATGTCTCTTCATCTACCAGAATATAGGGGCATAGAAGATGCTTCTAAACATGTGCACATGTGTGAAATATTGTGGAAAAAAGAAATCACGGCTTCTGAGTGCACCAATTTGTCACTACATTACAAGGGCGTGCATCACATCTGACAGAAATTTTGACCCTATTTAGACTTGCATAGCTTATGCTTTAAAATATGCTTTCCTTAAAGAGTTTCACATCCCTGAGTTTGAGAAAAAGAGCATAAGCACGCTCAAGGATATTAAGCAAGGCACTACTGAGAGTGTCAGAGAGTATGATGCCTATTTCAAAACTATTTTATCTAAGCTTTCTTATGATATTCATGCAAGCCAACATGCACAATGGTTCATTGGAGGTCTAATTACACCTTTTAGAAGGGCACTATCACATAAGACATACACTGATCCGCGTGAAGCACTTGAAGCAACTTTACATGCTGAGGTAGTTGAAGTATAGACACTGGGGTGAGCCCATTTTTGGAAGCACAGATCACAGCTATGGAAATAGTTTTGGAGAAGCTATCAGAAAATTCAGTACATGATACACACACGGGGATTTGGTGTAAAGATTGTGAAGTGGAAGGCCACACCAAGGATAGTTGTCCCCGTAAATCAGTACATTCATTGTTGCTAGACTGTGAGATATGCCATTTAAACCATGATGTTAGCCACTACCCATTATTACAACATGTAATAAGGAAGAACGTCTCTTGCTACTGTAAAATTTATAGGTCCACGACTCATGATACAGAAGACTATCGACTGATTGGTCAGATCCATGATGCTATAGATATTGGTGTGAGACAAACAGGAGTATCAGATAACTCTAAAGGAAAGATTGAGCATCAGGATCGAGATCACAATCAAGTGCACTATGATCAAAATGAAGGGTGTTTTGAAGGAGGACGTGGACAGAGGTCAAGGATACCATGGTGGATTTAAAGGCCATGGTGGGAGGGTGAGTTTCCTCATGGAACATGTTATACCTACAAATATCTTGACCACTACAGGCGCGAATGTCCTCAGAATCTTACATGTTCTTTCTATGGAAAGAATCATAGTTATGAGGAATGCCCGAGACTTATATGAGCATCTTAGTAAGAAACATAAACAAGAAAACAAAGGTACAGGGATGGCTAGGATACAATGCAAGCTGTGGAAAATCAGTGGATGCCCAAGTTGGAACTGGAATCTGAGGCATTTCCTGTAAAGATCACTACCCACGCTGAAGCAACGCGCACCAAAGAAGGATTACAGCACAGAAGCCTACCATCACTAAGGAGGAGGTTCTACATGCACGGTACCCGGATCCTATCCATTAGAAGGAGGTTTATCAGGAAACCATGGAGGTACTCATAAATCTTCAGGGTGAAATACAATGTTTAAAGGAGAAATCAAAGAAGATGGAGCAAAAGAAAGCAGTAAAGATGGTCCAATCTGATATGGATGACTTGAAAGAGGTGTGAAAGATGTTGCGTCAGGAGAATATCATTCCATTGTTAGGGAGTTGGCTAAAGGGAAACACTCTGCGCGTAAGTATTGAGACTGGACTATAAAATCCTACATGTAAATCTTCCCCCTCATAGCTTAGACTATGAAAAATAAATCACTCTGAATGTTGTTGTGGATGAATGGATTTTTAGTAATATATTGATTGATACAGGCATGAAAGTCAATGTTCTTACTTTAGATGCATGGGTACAGATGGGGAGACCCCCATTGCAGTCATCTTCAAATGTACTATTCATGGCTAACCGAACTAAAGCCACTCCCATCAAAAATATGCATCCATTACCATAAGAGCCAAGTTCACTGGGGATTTTGAGGTTTTAGCACTTGTAGAGGTAAGATAGCTTCCTAGCTCTACTTGGGTGCCCTTGGAGCTATGCAAATAATGTTGATCTTCGATTCAACAAGGGTTATATCAGTTTTGAAAATAAAGAGGAAAGAGTTATTATCCCTTTAACAAATGGTAAATATGTGCCCTATGTTGAGCCTTTGAGTGAGGAAGATCTGAATAGGATTTATGTATGTGTCATTCGGGACCCAAAGGTACTTGAGCCATCTAAATAAGGAATCCTTCAGTGGGAAGATGCTCAGTCTATTAGCGATACTATAAGTGTTGCTTGTGATAATTGAGCTCATAGTACTTATGAGTTGGTAGGGCACAAAGTAAATCTCACATTTACGTGGAATAATAGACCTCGTTGTATCAGGAGAATAAGTAACAACTCGGTACCTCGTTACACTGGAGAAGGAGATCTTACGTTATTTCTATGTGCCATGGAGGAACAGTGGATAGACTAGTTAGAGAGATGAAATATGCTAGCATATACCCTATGTGGGAAAACAACGCGTTGGTGGGTGGTTCACAAGGATAATCTTGTAGGATGGAATGAAATCAGGATTGCTCTTTCTACTCAGTTTTTCTAGGAGCAATGCACCTACTCAAATATGCACTTATCATGGTAATCAACCTATTCAGCACCACATTCAGCAGTGTGAGAGACTCTGGACAGAAGGGGCAGGAAGCTTTACCACCTTCACTCTAGGTGCACAAATTTTATTCCACTTTACAAGGATGCGTGCGTGCATGGTATATATGTGGAAATTCCATAGAGAGACTAGAAATTGGCACGATTTGATTGCAGGAATGATCTAGACGTTTGACTATTTCTCTACTAAACCTCCGATAGAAGAGGCATTAAAGCTTATAAAGTGCTTAACTATGGGAGATAGTGCCAAGGTGGAAGAACTCATTCAGGAGTTATTTAATGAAGAAGACTCGGGAGCATGTTTTTCTGAAGAAACAGAGATAGATGCCACACTACTTAAGCGTGCTTTCCTTGAGAAGGAAAAAGGAAAGATGGTCTACTTAGTGGATGATGAAGAAGTAGAAAATTTGGATGTAGACCATTCAACAGGTAGGCGTGAGGTTTTGGACAGTGCAGATAAGACCACGTACACCTATCATGAACCTATGAAAACAAAGAAAGTGAATATTGGATCAGATGTTGAGCCTAAGGAGGCCATAATTAGGGACTATTGGTCTGACTCTGAAGTGGCAAAAATCATTGAGTTACTACAAGATTATCAGGACTTATTTCCTAGGAGGATACCATGAACTCAAAGGCATTCATGAATCATTAGGAGAAATGAAGATAAATCTTAAGGAAGGTGTGTGCACGCTTGGTCAGGAAGAGACCCTACAGGATGAACCCCAACTTGTGTGAAAAGGTCAAAGAAGAAATTGACAAAATGTTGAAGTCTGGAATCATCAAGCCCCTAGATGAGTCAGACATTGGTTAGCCCAATGGTGATCAGTATCAAGAAGGATGGTCAGATTAGGATTTGTGTGGACTATAGGGAGCTGAATGCTACATGTGTGACTGATCCCTTTCCTATGCCATTCACTAAGGAAATACTAGAAGGTGTTGCAGGGTACGAAATCTATTCATTTACAGATGGATTCTCTGGGTATCATCAGGTTAGGATTGCACGGAGGATCAGGAAAAGACTACTTTTACTACTGAATGGGGCAGCTTTGCCTATACTGTGATGCCTTTTGGTCTAAAAAAATGTGCCTGTTGTATTTTCACATAGTTGTTCAAGCATTCAAATATTTTATTCACAACTTCTTACAGGTTTATTTAGATGACTGGATGGTGTATGGACTTGTTAAGGATCATTGTGACAATTTACAGCTTAATGTTTGAAAGATGTCGCTAGTTAAGCATCTCTTTGAACATCAAGAAATGCATCTTTGCTACACCATTTGGCACATTATTAGGGAACATCATCTGCAAGGAAGGTTTGTTGGTTGATCTAACTAAGGTTATAGTCATTATCATCCTGGAAGAGCCTACCAGTCAAAGTGAGGTGCATGTGATTCTTGGGTCACACTAGGTATTATAGAAAATTTATAAAGGGGTATGCTAAGGTTGCTATACCCTTGGAGGAGTTACTAAAAGGAAAAGGGATGTTCTACTGGGGAGAACTGCAACAACACGCATTCGAGACATTGAAGGAGAAACTTACTACAATGCCTATTTTATGCATTTCCTTTGTGGGACCAACTGTTTCATGTACATGTGGATGCCTCTGGCATGACCATTGGCGTGGTGTTGGCTCATGCTGGAGAAGGTATTATAGATCATCCTATTTGTTTTGCTAGTAGAAATTTGACTCCTGTAGAGCCTAATTATACAACTATAGAGTGCGAAGCTTTGTCAATGATCTATGTGCTACATAAATTCAGACAGTACCTGCTAGCAACACTATTTGTATTCTATAACTAATCACATGGCATTGAAGTATTTAGTAAATAAGCCCATTTTACAGGGGTGCATATGCTGATGGGTACTCTTATTCCAAGAATTTGATTTTACAGTTGTGGTCAAACTAGGGAAGAGTAATTTTGGACCGGATCATCTATCCAGAATACAGTCGAGAGAAGATGCACGTGAAATTAAAGATACCATGCCTGATGCATATTTATACAGGTTACAATGCGCACCATTAGAATTAGAGGACATTGTTGTATTTCTACATACAGGTATGACGCCAGAAAGAATGAAATCCTAAGAGAAGAAACAACTTTCCATTCATGCGGCACCATTTATGTTGATTAGTGGTGACTTGTATAAGTTAGGTTAGGATGAAGTATTATGCTGATGTGTACTGGAACATGAGCACACTAATATCATGGAGAAGGATGATGGTGTTATTGCAGATGGGCACTATGTAGGTGATGCCACAACGCGTAAGATTCTACTCACTGGATTATGGTGGGAGACCTTGTATAAATATTTTAAGGCATATTGCAAGGCTTGTGATCACTGTCAGTGCCTTGGAAAACTAGGTCAAAGAGATGAAATTCCATTAAGACCTATTACTAGTGCAAAACCATTTGAGAAATGGGCTATAGATTTTGTGGTTCCTATTTCACCAGCCGCGTGTAGGATTGGATCGCACTATATCATCACTTGCACAGATTATTTGACAAGGTGGGTAGAAGCTAGCACCTACAAAGGATTGTACAACAACTACAACAACCAGGTTTCTATGGGAAAATATTATTACAAGGTATGGATGCCCGTTGAGTTTGACCAGTGATAGGGGCACACATTTCCTGAATGATACAATCAAAATTCTATTGGATGAATTCATGATTGCACACCATAAGACTACACCATATCATCCTCAAGCAAATGGGACTGCTAAGGCTTTCAACAAGATCTTGAGCCAGACATTGACAAAAAATTGTGATGTTGAAAGAAAGGATTGGGATGATAAAGTTTTCTGTAGTGCTTTGGGCGTATAGAACAACATACAAGTGGTTAAACAAGGCCACACCCTTTTCAATTGGTGTTTGGCATAGAAGCAGTCTTTCCTATGGAATTCATGTTACCTTCTTTGCGTATTGCGTGCACTCGAGGTATAGCTGATGAACAAAGCATTAGAATAATGAATTGAACAAGTTGATTAAGTTAGATGAGAAATGAGCAATAACACGATGGAGTCAGAAGCAAGAAAAATCTAGGCAGAAAGCATGGCATGATAGGCACATCAGGGACAAAAAGCTTGAGATAGGGAAAGATGGTACTTCTTTATGATTCTAAGTTTCTACGCCATCGAGGCAAACTCAAAGTACATTGGTTAGGACCATAAGTTATCAATTACATACTTGAAACAAGAGCTTGTCAGTTAGAAACACTTGATGGAATATGATTACCCGGTTACTTCAACAGGAGTAGGCTGAAGCCCTACTATGAATAAGTCTTCTTGGTGTTTGTAATAAGGAACTGTTTCCATTTAGATTAGGTTTTCAATTATGTATTCCCTTAATGTATTTCCTTCTTCATCACTATGCTTTGTCAATTTAGTTGGTGTTTTGTGAAATAAGTGGGCATTTGCGCACCAGAAGCTAATTACCATTTGCAGTATTTTTATGTGCATAGGAGGACTGCACATACCATTTGTGTGGTGTGGTTATTGAAAAATGGGTACACATAAAGGAAAAAACTGCTACATGTGTTATTCAAGTTTGAAGAGTTGGTGGACAGAAGATTGCTTCCAAATAAGAACCATAGATATAGATAAATGAAGGAACAATATAACGTGAGGCAAACAACAAGTGGCCATGGAGACTACCAGGAGAAGGCGCAATGATGAGGTACTCAGGCACACAGAAGTGAGCTAAAGAGAAGTCTATAGCCAGAAGTTAGGAAGGCAGGATAAAATGGTTATAGCTGAGGCATGAAGATGTATCGAATGGAAAAATGTGAAAAGGGTCAATTATTGAGGATTATTGGTAGGTGAAGGAGTAATAAATGCACTAACTGTTTTCAAAATCTATATAAGGATGGGATACAAGTTCATTTTTACCATTGTAAATCGCAAAAATTTGAACGAGCTAAGTGTAAAACAAGTTGAGCGAATCGTGTTGAGGTGTGGAGAGTGTGAAACCAGACGTGGAGAGTCAGATTTGTGTGTAGGAGAAGCTTACATCCCCATTGGTGAAGGGTTTGAGTGAAGCAGAGTGCTGCAAAAGAGCTAGGGAATGCGATTTCAACTAGGGCATGTAGATTCAAGCTAGGGTTTGGAATTTCTCATTACAGAGGATAGAAGGCAAGCATTTGCACACTACAGAGGATAGAAAGTTGTGATTTATAGATGGCACCAAAGAAAGCACCTACCGTAGGAGCCAAGGGAAAGAAGAAAGTGGAAGTAGAGGTTGAAATTTCCCCTGAAAGTAATTTCTCAGAGATACAATACCTAGAAGACATGATAGTGGGACAAGAATGGGATTCTCATGTCCAAAAGTGCAAATATAAGTGATTACAACCACCACACATCAGATAATAAAAAGGAATTGGACGCGTTGTTGAGTACGAAGACAAACAAGCACACATCAGAGCACATATCAGTGTATGATGACACTGGAGAGAAGTTGCTAAAGAAGATTGGAGTCTACCAGTTGTACGAGCTCCCATATTTTGGCAAATATGAACCTTTGTACCAGTGGTTGATGAGTAGGTACATGAAGATTTTTTTCTATGCCGAACGCAGGGTAAGGATTACAACTGCACTTTGATTTCAACTATAATAGGATTAAAGGGCACAAGAGTGGATCTAAATAGTGACTTGATAGATAAAGCAGAAATCTTGGAGACACGGAAGGAGTTAGGGTATACCAAGGGTCCGCACGGAATGGATATCAACAAATTGAAGAAGTACCCAGTGGTACAGGTTGCTGCACATCTAGTGACCAAATTGAATGATCAAGAGAGATGGTCATAGGTGAATACAATGTGGCTACACATTACAAGGAGAATGTCACAGGGAATAATTTACAACATATCAGGCTACATTGTGGAACCTATCATCGAGGAAGCGTGCATAGGTGATAAAATAAGTTTCAGTGCTATCCTATTATGCCTTGTGTTTATGGAGACCAGAGTGCTCGATGGGCCTAAGAACAAGATATTGGGAGTACCCCATGCAAAATAAGTCCCTTGCAGAAAGATTTGACAAGTACTTGTGTGAAGGGTCAATGAGTGGGCCATTCAAGTAGAGGGCGGAGATGTGGTATGACAGGCTCCATGTGGCATTTGAAGAGGAGTGGCGCATCCCCAAGGAGTTACCTTTGGTGGTGGGAAAGGTAGTGTAGTTCACAATGTATCAGACACTTCTGCATTGCACGTAATTTATAATGAAGGATGGGACTTAGAGCCCCTAGTGCAAAATTCTGTATGCCTTCACAACGTGCTACTTTTAGGCATCAGTCCATCATTTTACTAATGCGTGATGCCTGAAGTTTTGTTGCAGACAAGGTCAACTATGAATACCACATGTTGTGAAAGAAGTATGTATATCCAAGTCAGACTACCTACATTGAGAGGCTAATTTCAGACATGATAAGCATAAAACCTATGAGTTTGGATATTGGAGACAGTGAATCCATTCTTATCTACCTTCAACTCAAGCCTAAGTTGGAGGGTAAAAAATATGTGGAGAATGAGTTCACGCTCCCAGGGCCACCTAAGGGTAAGCATACAATGAAGAATGTACCAGATCTGAAATCCAATTAACCTATAGAGGTAGATAATGAGGAGTAAGAGCATGAAGATAATGGCATCTTGGTACATAGAGGACAGATGTAACCCTCAGATAGGGTAGAAACTGAGTGTGCAAGTACTCCACCCCAGACACAAGAAGAAGGAGATGAAGAATTGGAAGTAGGAGCAGACCCTGAAGAACGCTTCTTTAAGAGGGTGTTCAGACGAACAAGAACTCAAGGCACTACTCCACAATCAGTGTGAAGATCACTATGAATCTCTCCACAGAAGGAGACAACTGAGAAGAGAAAGAGAAAATTTAAGTTGAATGAGGAGGTGGAAGATTTTGAAGAGAGTGCACCTAGATCACCTATACAACCAAAGGATGTGGAAGAGCCCAAGGATGAAGAAATGAAGGTTGAGGAAGAAGGGTTACAGAAGCCACGAGAAATAGAGCAAGATACTACTAAGGACATAGAGGATCCAACTCCAAACCTTGACGCTTAAGTTCCCAAGGGGCCAAGATCAAGGAGGGCAAGTGGAGATTACGTTGTACCAGTCATGGGTTATAAAGAGGACACAAGAAAAATTATCTGTGCATGATTTTAGAATATAGTGGGCCTTAAGGAATTATATGTATGGGAGTTGATGGACCCTGACATGAAAACCATGTGTGTGATGAAGGATGAGACCTTGGGATGCGCAGAAATATTGGCGCTACTTAAGCAAAAGTGCGAGGCTTTTGTAGCAACACAGGACCCCCATAAGGAAAATCTGGATGAGATTAGAAAACATATAGTGTAAAAGATGGATCTGTTGGAAGGAAGAATGTTTTCTTTGTCCAACATTGTTCTAGTGTTACAAAATGAGAAGGGAGAAATTTCCCAAGATGAGTTGGAGTCTATTGCAACGGACATTCTAGAGAAAATAGAAGCTGTGCTAACCAAATGATAGACCTTGGAAGTAGAGATAAAAGCAGAATATCCAGAATTAATTATTCTAGTTAAAACAAAGGATGTTGCATAGTGAGAGTTCATTGTTTATGCATAGATTATTTCATTTCTTTCCATTATTTATTCTTTATTATTCGAAGAGAAACCATTTTTGGGGCGGTAATGCAGTTTAGTGTGGGGTAATGTTGAGTAGACAAGAGTATGATATGAAGGAGAGGGCGTACAAAATATTCACGTGTAGGAATAAAGCATAGTCAAAGGTTGTGGAAGGATAGGGAAGGACACGTGTGCAAAAGACAAGGGTAGATTTGGGACTTAGCCATTTTCACATGTATGGGATATTTTTGGAGATAGCGTGCAAAGCACACAAACTGGATAAAGACTTGCATGACACACATGGGCTATTATTGGAAGAGTGGATACTAAGCGATTTGCATGGGCTCAGGAAAATAATAGAATTGCTACGCTAGTTAACCTAAAGAGATCCATTGTTAGCACACTTGCATGTGTGGCTATTATTGTAAAGGCGCATATCTATTTTCAACATGCGACCTATTTTGGGAACTATGCAAGTAGTGAAGGGAAAGTCCCCACCCTTATAAATATGTAGTGATCTATATAGCATAGGAGGACTATGTGAGAACTAGATATGAATTACTGTGAGGTTATGCTACTATATCTAATGCATGCATGAGCTTATGGTATTACTTATTGTAAGAAGCTTCTGTGTATTTACTGTGTTTAATATAATGGCTGGATCAAGGTGTTAATCATAAGTATAACTGGTTCTTGCATGGCTGAATTCATTATGGTTATTATTTAAATCCATTATCCTTAGATATAGATGTGTAATATGCTCTGTAGAATGTTATACTAGTTATGGATCTGAATGCATTAAGTATTCAACATGCTAACAACCTGCACAAGCAACCCTAAAGAGGGGCCTGGTACCTTTGCACACTTTGGGTGAGCACTCAGTCTAGGCTGAGTGATGTGCCAATGTGCCTGGGTTATTACTGTTAAATTCTAGGCTACATCAAAGATACTTTGAGAGAATACTCACACAATGACTTGCATTTTGATACCTCTCATGATTTCACACATATAATAGACTCTTGAACACATTTGACACTTGCATTTATAACTCATGAAAAATAATTTGACTCAAAATTTTACTCTTTGAGATGTCATAGACCATAGACTATAGACAATTGTACTAGTCACCAACTTAGGAAAAAAAGAAGACCCTTATGAATGATTGTCATGACATAATAAGTCCTTTATGAGACACCACAACATGACTCTTACAACTACTAGGTCATTTCAGTTATAAAACTTCACCATGACAATGTAAACTCAAACTTCAATAACTTAGACATACACATTGGAGAACCACAAGACAAAGCTTTAGATCTTTACTGCATGAACAACCATATTGAACAATAATAACATGCATAATTACTTTGAAGGACATACCTTGATATCTTGGAGGAGTCACACAAACACATATCTTGACAGTTCCCCCTCAGTCCAATGCTTTATTTGAACCAATACGCCTCTAAGAAGCATACTAGAGGCATATAAATACCATGAAGACCTAAAACAAGGTCGTAAAGAGATCCCAAGCCATCTTAGACACATTAAAGAAATTATTCTTCTCCCTTATAATCAAAAATTTTAATTATATATTTCCTCCCATCAACTCCTACTTTTTGTGAAACACCATGATCTCTTCTTAGCTCCCACATTATTAATTAAATATTGTAATTCATCCTAAGCCTTTCAAAGCCACTTCCTTGCACTCTAGGACCTTGAAAGTTCCTATTTTTCTGTGAATAGTCATGATAAGAATTTCTTGCAATATGAATAATTCCATTAGAGTTGTAACATACCATAGAAAGATTCTTCTTATAACCATCAACATGACCAAATGAATCATTCAAGTAGATACTAGAAACATGACCTACCTCATTGCACTTGTACCTTAAAATATTATTAGGTCGATCACTAGTATTATCTCTCCATGGATGATTATATTTGGTATACATTGTCCACTCTTTAGCTCTATGAACAAAACAATTACATGAGAAACAATAAACATTGAATGATCTTTCATACCTTGAAGCATTAGGTTGCCTAATGGATTTTAGCTTCATCTTGTCTTTAGTGCAGATCTCCTTCTTTTCATCCACCTTGTATGATTCTTCATCCTTTTCTCTTGGAGAAGTGTCATCTTACATCTTCTCCTTTCCATTGAGGTCATAATTGAACCCTACACCTTCTCTATCACCTACTCGTCTTTGTTTTCCAAGAAGATCATCAAGATATTTGGTGCTTTTCTCAAATTTCTAAAAATACCTTGTATTCTTACCAACATCCAAGAGTTCTTCCCTTAGAAACAAAAAATATTATTCCATTTTGGGCCACATGCTCTCTTTATATTGCACACTTGAAACTAAAAACCTTACCTTTTCTTATAGCAATCTGATTGACTCCTTTAGCTTGTTAGTTTCATAGTTATTATCCTTTTCCAGATCATTAACCTTATTTTCATAACCCTTGACATGAGAATTTAGATTTTTATTCATCTTTTCAACATGCTTTAACTCCTTTTGGATATTCTCTAGATCATCTTTACCATCCTATTCATCTTCATTAGAGTAACTATAATAAACTGATATGATCACCTAACAATGAAGATTCATCATTAGTAGATATCATGCAATATTTAGACATAAATAATGCCTCATTTCTAATATTTTTGTAATCACATTTAAACTTGTAATCTGAAACACCACTACTAGTATAAGACAAGTAATCATCTTCTTTTGATTAAATACTCATTTCCCCTTCTTCTTATAGTCAAACCTCTTAAATATTTTTGTTCTCTTATCATACTTGTTATACATATTGCCATGATCACTTTCAAACTCCTATTCATCATGATATTTCTTCTTGTTCTTATGAGTACAATCAACAACAAAATGTCCTACCTTTCCATAATTGAAACATTTTTAAGGAAGCTTACCTTTGTATTTTCTAGAGCCAACCTTAAATCTTTTATCCGTCATTACAAAAAGTTCTTCATCATGAATTTCAGAAGACACATCCTCTTTGTCCTTCTTGTATTTGTTCTTCATTTGAGATTTTATAGCGATATCTCTCTAGGATGGTGTAGAATCACCTATTCCCATATCATAAGCAATTAAAGTACCATGTAACTCATCCATCTAAAAGGTAGTTAGATCATGTGCCTCTTCAATAGTAAATACATTATAATCAAACTTAGGATTTAGTGATTTGAAAACCTTTTGAGCATCTAATTCTTCCTTCACATATACTCGTAACTCTTTCAATCTATTTACAACCTTCTCAACTCTAAGAAGATATGCAGAAATAAATTCATTTTAAGACTCAAAAGATCTTAAATTTTTCAAGTTTCTCATTTTTTACCTTTGAATCACCTTCATACAACACTTGATGTTTATCCCATGCTTATTTTGTTGACTTGTAATGCATTACTTTACCCATGTCAGATTATCCAAGACCACATATGATACCATTAAATGCCTTAGAATTGTATTCATATTCATCCTTGCCTTCCTTACTAGTAGGAGGAGTGGAAGTAGGAGTATAACCAACTTCCACAAATTTTCGAATACCAAACCCTAGAGACATAATATTAGTCTTCACCCTTAAAATCTATAAATCATAGTTTGTTCCATCAAATAATGGTAAATTTCTAGTAGAGGAACCACTCACCATTTTTGTGCAACAAGGATCTCCTTTCAAGTGATCAAAATTATCCAAATAGGCTTTCTCTGATATCAATTGTTGGAATCACAATGGAGTGAGAGGGTCGTGAATTAGTTGTTACAGTTTAATTACAATTTCAAATCACTAACATTAACTATTTATCAATTAGTCATCCACTAGTGTGTATACAAATACATAAAACATTCATTCAAATAACAATGATCAAGATAAGAAACACCATGACACAAGATATAAGTGGGAAACACTCAAAGGGAAGAAAAACCATTGAATTTTTTTTGTTATATTACACATAACAAAGATTGGAGTGAATATTACACATGAAAAGATATTTCTTTAGCAAGGCACCAACCCCAAAAGGAGCACCAACCCCTAAACTATTGTTTATATTAATCACAATAAGAGACTTGCATGAATATTACTTATCACAATTTTTTTTTAAGATAATATCACTGATAAAATTCTACAACAACTCCGCTAATGGTAATCACAAGATTCAGCTCCAAACACCTTCAAACCCTTGCTCAAAATCTAGGTCTTCAACCTTACATAAAATTGCACCGTGTTCACTTCTTAAAGATTAAAAATCTTGCACACACACTTCATTTCATTTTTCAACCTTTCACATACTTTATCAGCTCTCAAATCATGTCCACACACCTAAAAAACTCTCACACCTAGGTCATACTTTTTGCACTCACTCAACTAGTTCAACTTTGCACCGAAAACATCACTTGTATAGCTTCTTCTTCATCAAAATTTGAAAGAGTTAATTTTCCTCCTTTAGATTCACCTAATTAGCTTACAAACATCCCATAAAATTTATCATAACATTCACAAGTGACCCAAGTAGGTTGGCTTAGAAAAAAACCTCTTACCATGTACCAAAAATCCTCAAAACCTTACAATTGGAATGAGAAAAATCCTCTAACACAAAAAGTTATTTTTATTCAAGCTCCAAAATTAACCACACATGTGTAATATAAAATGGAAACATCATCTATGGTCGTAATTTACATGAACCAATCAAATTTATTTCATTTAATGGGCCAAGTGGCTCATTTCCTTTACAAAATAGTTGTTTCTAACAACATGAATCTACCTTAGGGACTCAAGACCCCTAAAGAACATATCAAATATGGCATGTGACAAATAAATGGAAATCCTAAATAATTTTTAACACTTATAAGAAATTTATTTCTCCTGAAACAATCATATGTGAAAACCAAATAATTGTTTTCCTTCACCAAAACAAGCTGCCTAAAAAGCAATTTTACAAATGCAAGTTGTTAACACCCTTCTTGAAACTTTCAAGACTACCAAATTAACCCATTTAAAAAAAAATTAATCCCTATTCACATTAAATTTTATATAAATCACAAATTAAATCCATTTCATTCACTAACCAACTCAATATTTCAAAAAAGAAATCATGTCATGAAAAATTATGAAATCATCTTTTTGAAAACCTAGGCTAGAAAACATTTCAAATTAACTAATCATGAGAAAAAAATTATACCATTGGAAATTTTTTTGAATCAAATTTCAATAACATATTGGAAATCCTTCCAACTCTAAGTGAAATGCCTTCAACAAAGCTGATCTCTGCAAACTACGTGAAATTACTGAAAAGATGCCCTTTGACCAGTTAACATAAATGAAGCATACTTGACCATTTAAATACATATCCATGACATAAAACCATAATTGAAATAAATTAAAACTCACATACATAAAATAATGGTCATTTTTCTTGCAACTCCTTTGTACAACCTTTTCCCAAACATAACTTCTTCAGAAACTGACCTATTTGAGTGGGGTCCACTCATCACCACGACCTATATCATACCTTTCTAGAAACTCCGAGGATTCCTCTAAATAATATAATCATCATCAAAGAAATATAAAAAAATTATATCCACTTAGGAAGGAAATCTCTCAAACCACTTTTGAGCTAGGGTTACAAACACATAAAGAGTTTACCTTCTTAACATTCATTCATAAAAATATGACGATAAGATGACCTAATTAATTTTTTTGAAACATTTTAGAATAAATTTAGAAACATCCCTAAAATCCAAAAGGTACCATGAAAATCACACAATTTAGGGTGAGCATCAGAAGATCCAATTCGAGTTGGAAATGACCTTGTTCTTTACCATGTTTCACCAAAACTGACATTTCTTGAAAAATAATTTTCAAAATGCCTCCAAATTTTTATCATACATTAAGGAAACCCCTTTACATAATATACAATCATCACCATATCACAAATATCTCTCCATCTCTCCATCTTATCTCATTTGCATAGCTAGCCCTTAGGGTTTTGCACTGTAAAGGAAAGGGTCAACTGAAACAACCTGATAACTCATCATGGAAACTCTCCAAAAGGTCATAACATACCTAGCACATCCTGAATAAACTACCTACGTGCATACATGAGCCCATATGGATCCATAAATCATCCACATGCATTCTAACAACAATACCTGGTCCAAATGAGTAACTGAAACTTGGTCACCAACCTGTATCTGCATCTTGAAACTCATGTGAGTGCAAAAACACTCCCAAAACATGTTCTCCATCATGTCAACATGCCTCTCAAGCCACCAAGAAGATTCAACCACCATTCACTATCACCTAGACTAGCTAGGTCACCTGATTAGGCTTGCAAGAAAAAACAATCCTCACTAAATCAATATATGCAAACAAGATTATACCTGAATCTCCATATCATCATCACTCTGAGCATCATCTAACTTCAATCCATCATCAAATTTTTCATTATTGAGATTTTTCATCAATGAAAACACCTAAAAAACAACACACCAATACCAACTCATCTTGTATTTGAAATCTAATCCCATTGATGTATCTGAATGCTGCATGCTCATCATCTTCCTACAAGTTAGTCTTGATTTCTAGCCTCAGAAATTTCTCAGTATAAGCCTATATTGACGACTCTTTATGCCTCATATTTTAAAACTCATGAATTTTTTTTTGTTTATAATTAGAGGGTGTAAACTTAGCTTTCAAATGTTTTAGCATCTTTGGACAGATTCTAATTTTCTCTTTCCCTTGTCTTCTCCTAACATCTTGGAGATTCTCCCACCATAGAGAAAATACAAGACATCATTTTTTATGCTACAACTTTGACCCTTCATGGATCAATTTCTTCAATGCTTTCCATCTCATAATATTTCTCCAATTATTGAATCCAATCGAAGAAAACTTCTCGACATAGTTCAAATTTAAAATACAAGGTTTTATCCTTAACCCTCGCTCCTTGTTTGGCTACAAATTAATTGAGCTTTTCCATATATATCTAATTTGAGCCATTTGGACTTCTGGTTATTCTTCAGATTCCTCATGCATAAACCTAGCCTCAAGGGCCTCTAGCCTTTTGAGTAATTCATCTTCATCATTTCTCCTCTGCCTTGAATTTCTGCTATGTCCTTTATCCTAGTTCATATAAATTCCCCGTTGGGATTTGGTGCCATGATACCAATTGATGCAACAAACACCCACTTGTAATTATGAATACTAGAAAATAATTTAACACTTAATCAAAAAGTATCATACGAAATGTAGACACAACAATAACATGCATAACCCAAAATCAATCAACACCATAATCTTCATTAACGTAAGTACCTACAGTAAACATCATAGTGATTATAAACAAAAAGAAAATTGATGTTCAAGTAGTGAGGCTAAATTTTCATTGCCCAACTTTTTGCTAACCTTTTTCCCATTCAATAATCTCCTAAAAATTAATAATCAAAACAATAACTCTCCGCTAAAGTACCAACATTATACAAAAATTAATTGCCCTTAACGTTTAGGAGTTTATTTACTGAAATTAGACTACCTCTACCAACTACGTTTAAATATTGAACTCAAACAAATGAATGCGATTACCCATGACTATTTTTTAGTTTTAACAGTTCTAGAAATATCTTAGCGGGTATATATAATTAAGAATCAAAACAAATTTTTGTGATCTACAAAACTATTGATTTAATACTTTTCCCCGAGAAAACATAGTTTTTTGTTTGATTGTTTACAAGTCTACATTTAGGGGCAAGTATACTACTTGATTGCATTATCCATATGGTTTATGTATTCATGGTATAAAATGCAAAGTAAAACTAATAGTTGATATATTGTCATGTCGCGTGCTTTTGTAAGAAAGGCTAACACTATAGTGCTGGTGAAAAGTTATTGAAATATTGAGTTGTACGTGCCTAATAGAAAAATACATTTATATGTGAGGAAATTTCTCTAGTGGCTTCTACCATTGTTGAATCAAGGTACTTATATATCAAAAAATAATGGCAATAGTGTAAATATTAGGGATTTTTCTTAAATTGTTTGTTTTTTAATTTATTTTTACAATTATTTTATTTACAAAAATTGATTCAAATGCAATAACCATTGCTATTTGTTTTCAATAATGCTAATCTTTTTACTTTAACCATATACTTAAAAAAATATTTTGATGTGAGTTGTTTACATTATGTGTAAATCTTTTTTACTGTGTTGTTTACATTATCTCCAATATAGTTATATTGTTTGTGTTTGTAATTCATTATTAGCTCGAGTGAGCCCAAAGTGACCAAACATAAGCCCCTACATCATTGATCTAAATGCACCAAACATAATTTATATGGTATGTTATTTGTTTTTAATAACTATAAGTTGACTCAATTATATTATATGTTATTCATTTTCAATAAGTGACCTAATTTTTGCTTACATTGACATATTGTCCAAATTAAATCCCCTTATTATTTTGACAACTTATATCTTCACTCTAACTCTGAAGTTCAATTATTGCAGGTTGTGAGCACTCTGGTTGATCCCTTGGTACATTTTGACTGGTTACAGTTCTTTTGCACGCACTCACACACCCTTCTTGCTGTCTCCTCATGCTTTATTCTTCCTTCGAATCCCCTCATTTGGATTTCGTGTGCTCTTTCTTCCCTTTGTATTCTTGTATCTCCTTATAATTTGCTTCACGCCTTCCTTTTGTACACCTGATTTCATTCCCAGTCTATCACACACTCCCCGCATGCACATCTGTAAACTTTTGTTCCAATTTGGCTAAGTCACTTAGCATGCCTCCTGCACACACACCCTTCCTCTTGAATTCCGCATTATTTCCTTGTGCATTAATCCTTTGCACTTACACGGTGAACATTTCCTTCCTTCCTAGCTTGGTCCACGTGCTTTTTCCTTTATGTCGCCACACATTCCTCAGTATATGCTTGCACCCCGCCTGCATACTTGCCTCCTGCGGTTATGCATCTTTTTATGCTGCGCACGCTACCTTTGTGCACCTATCTTTTGCTTTCTTCTTCCACGCCAATCACTTTGCTACATAGAAACTTGTCAAATTTGAGTGCATTACACACAACCTATCAAAGCACACCAACTGGGCACCGAATCCTTGTGACAAACTAGTGCGCAAAACGTGGCTGAAATGACAAAATAAATCAATAGTTGGTCAAATATTCAGCCAATCAGTGTGCGCCACGTGTCTGACATGTCCAGTTTGTAGTGTAAACCTTCAAATCACAATAACGTTTGCTACATGGCTCTGACACCCGTGCCCTTAGGCTTGTTTCAAAGCTTCTAACATGGGCTACACGTTGGAATTTTCAAAATCAGATTTTGGCAGGATTTGGTAGGTAGAAAAATGGGAAACATATTTCTTATCATTAATGCAGACATCTAATTCACTCAACCACTAGATATATTTATAGTTGGCCTTTTTCCTTCTTCTACATGTGAAATAGGTATGGGGAGGCGCATCTGACAACATTATAGGTGATTTTACATGAAGTTATTTTTTGATCAGTCAGACTCTAGCACTTAGCAAAGAAAATATAGAAAGTTCATGTGGGAAATAAGAGCACATTCAAAGGCACGGAAGTAATGGAAAGGATCACACGCGAAGAAGAGAGATAGATTCAGGACTTAGCCATTTTTACGATGAGGATCTATTTTTGGATATAGCGTGTGAAGCACACAAAGCAGTCAAAGACTTGCACGACATGCATTGGATATTTTTAGAGGATCAACTACGAAGTGCTTTACATGGACATAGGCTGGGAATAGATCTACTAGTATCAGTTAACTAAAAGTAGTTTATTATTAGCGCACTTGTACGTGTGGTTGTTTTTGTAGCAATGCATGGCTAATAATAACATGTGACCTATTGTGGGATTAGATAAGCGGTAAAGGGAAAGTCCCCACCCATATAAATATGTATTCAAATATGTAAGCAAAAAGGGGGTGAGAACTATGGTATAGTGAGATTATGTTGCCAAAACTGATACGCACATGAGCGTATACTACTGTTATTGTAAGGAAGCTTATGTGTATTAATGAATTTAATATAATGAAGATTATGGACTGAATCAAAGTGTTATCATGGTTATTGTTCAGTATTGCATGCTTGATTTAATCATGGTTATCTTTTAAGTCTGTTATTCTCTAGATCTATATCTGAACATGCACTGTAGAAGGATATATTAGTCATAGATCTGAATGCCTTAAGTATTCATCGTACTAAAATCCTGCAATAAAAATCCTAAAGATGATCTTGGTACCTTTACGCCCTTTGGGTGAGCACTCAGTCTAGGCTGAGTGATGTGCTAGCATGCCTAGGATTGTAATGGTGAATTCTAGGCTGCATCATTGGTTCCGTTTCCGAGACCTCTTTTTCAGTTGTTTTTATGATGGTTCATAGTGAAGACATACCGAATGACCTTAGCAAGTGTTGAGGAGTGGATACATGATCTGGAAGAAGAATACACATGACGTTTCAACACTGGATCTGAGTTTAACGCACGTGTGTGGGTGGAACAAAATCTGTATGACAGTTTATTTGAGAGCTTCTTTGCTATCTTTCTAGTAGAATTGTACGAGTGGCTAATTGATTATGTATCTAAGTCGAATTGGAGGCATCACACACTTGTCTAGATGTAGGAAGAATTTCAAGCCCTTTATGATGCTAATATGATTTGGAATCGCATCGTGGATACGTGGTTTTGTGGTGTTTTGAACACTTATATCTTGGAGTACTCAATTTCCACTTATTTGTGCCCAGAGGTAGCTGAATTCCAGTTTTTTACGATATCCAAGGGGAACTTACCTGTAAGGCATTCCACTAGCGATCAATATCTTGATGGTAACTTTGAGTTTGGAGAGTAAACTGATGGCTAACTAAACCTCACCATGCATGGGGGCAGGAGCAGGTTTGGTGAAAGATGGCAGACCTAGCAGCAGAAAGGTAGAGAGAGAAAAGAAAACTTAAGTATAACGAGGCACATGAGAGGGAGGTAGATAAGAAGTGGGAGATTGCAGAGCAAATAGTGTTGTGGAGAAAGATAGTTCAGGAAGGAGTGAAAGTTCATGCAGAAGATGTTGAACCTAAGCCTCAAGGAACTCCCCCATTTGGGAAAACATGATAGGGAACCCTCCTCGGCCTCACGTAGAAGTGCGCCAGTAGAGATAACCTAGGTCATGGGCGCGCATTTGAATCCACCTGGCAACCTTGCTCTTGCACTTGGTTTTCTAGCATCCAGTACAACAAATAATCAACAAGATAATTCAAGTAGTGGGAGAGTAGGATCGAGTCTTATGAAAGGCACAACGATGGCAACACAAATGACTTCGTTATTATATGGGAGTATCTTTTCGGGTGTATCATCAATGCATAATACAGGCACACCAATTTTTGGACTAACTTCTGGGAGTGGTAACACTTCGCAGACTGTCAGGGTACAATTCAGTTCTACTATTGGGATGCAGGGAAGTACATCTTTTGGTATGACCCCAACTATAGGTTCAAGATCATGAGGCATAGGTAGCTTTAGTTTTGACGGATCTGGTGGTTCTTGAGGCCGAGGAAACATAGGAGGTCTTGGATAAGGTGGGCAAGGTCCGCACCAACCCCAAAATATTTACATGGAGATGTCTCTTCATCTTCAAAAGTATAGGGGCATAAAAGACACTACTAAACATGTGCATATGTGTGAAATATTATGACACACAAAAGGAATCATGGCTTCTGAGTTCAGGGAAAGCCAATTTTCTACTACATTATAAGGGCACACACATAGCTGGTACAGAAAGTTTGACCCTAATCAGACTTGCGTAGACTATACAACTTTAAAAGATGCATTCCTTACAGAGTTTCACATCCTTGAGTTTGAGAAGAAGAGTATAAGTGCACTCAAGGATATTAAGCAAGGCCCTGCTAAAAGTGTCAGAGAGTATGATACCCATTTTAAAACACTATTATCTAAGCTTTCTTATGATATACACGTAAGCCAACATGCACAATGGTTCATTGGGGGCCTGATTACCCCTTTTTGGAGGGAATTATCACATAAGACATACACTGATCCGCGCGAAGAACTTGAAGAAACTTTACGCGCTGAGGAAGTTGAGAGCATAGACACAGGGGTGAACCCATTTTAAGAAGCACAGATCACAGATATGGTAAAGTAGTTGGAGAGAAAATTCAGCACATGAGACACACACAGGGATTTGGTGCACAGATTTTGAAGTAAAATGTCACATCAAGGATAATCTTCCTTGCATATTGGTGTGCTCATTGATATTGGATTGTGAGATATGTCATTTAAACCATGATGGTAGCCGCTGCCCCTTACTATAACGCGTGATAAGGAAGAACATTTCAAGCTACTGTAAAATTTGCAAGTCCACGACTCATGACATGGAAGAATTCTGACTGATTGGTACGATCCATGATGTTATAGATATTGGTGTATGAAAGACAGGAATCTCAGATCACTCTAAAGGAAAGAACGAGCATTAGATCAGGATCACAATCAGGTGCGCTATGATAATAATGAAGGGAATTTTGAAGGCAGTCGTGGCATAGGTCGTCGATATCATGGCGGATTCGGAGGACGAGGCCGTGGTGGTGGAAGAAGTGAGTTCCCTCACAGAACATGTTATAATTACAGATCCCCTGACCACTATAGGCGTGAATGTCCCCATAATATTACATGTTACTTTTGTGGAAAGAACCATAGCTATGAGGAGTGCCTGGACTTGTATGAACATCTTAGCAAGCAACATAAACAAGAAAAAAAGGCACAGGGATGGTTAGGATACAACTTGTTGTGGAATATCAATGGATGCCTAAGTTGGATGCAAAGTCTGAGGCATTACAAGTAAAGATCACGACCCACGTTGAGGCAACATGCACCAGAGAAGCATTGTAGTAGAAGCCTATCATCACTAAGGAGGAGGTTCTTTATGCATGGTACCCATATCCTGCCCATCAGAAGGAGGTTTATCAAGAAAATAAGGAGGTACTCAAGAATATTTAGGGTGAAATACAATATTTAAAGGAGAAATCATGGAAGATGGATCAAAAGAAAGCATTAGAGATGGTCCAAACTGATGTAGATGACTTGAGAGAAGTGTGTAAATTGTTGCGCCAGGAGAATATCATTTCATTGTTAGGGAAATGGTTAAAAGGATGCACTCCACGTGCAAGTGTTAAGACTGAATGACAGATCTTGCATGCAAATCTTCCCCCTCATAGCCTAGATTATGAAAAGGTAATCAATTTAAATGCTGTTGTGGATGGTTGGTTATGGAGTAATGTATTGATTGATATAGGAACATAGGTTAATGTTCTTACTTTGGATGCATGGGTACATATGAGAATAGCCCCATTCCAACCATCCTCTAATGTATTGTTCATGGCTAATCAAACTAAGGCCACTCCCATCATAGTTTTGAAGGATGCATCCATTACCATACAAGGAGCCAAGTTCACTGGGATTTTGAGGTTTTAGTATTGGCAGAGTCAGATAGCTTCCCAACTCTATTGGGGCATCCTTGGTGCTATGCAAATAATGCTGATCTTCAGTTCAACAAGGGTTATATCAGTTTTGAAAACAAGGAGGAAAGAGTTATTATCCCTTTAATAGATGGAAAATCTGTACTCTATGTTGAGCCTTTGAGTGAAGAAGACCTTAATAGGATTTATGTACGCGCCATATGGGATCTAGAAGTACTTGAGCCATCTAAAGAAGGAATAATTTAGTGGGAGGATGCACAATATATTAGCGATACTACAAGTGTTTCTTGTGATGAGTGGGCTCATAACACTTATGAGTTAGTAGGGCATGAAGTCAAGAGCATATTTCCTAAAGGAAGAAAAACACATTTTTTCATGAGGATAGGTAACAACTCGATACCTTATTACACCAGAGAAGGAGATCCTATGGTATTCTTGCGCTCCATGGAGGAACAATGGATAGACCCATTGGAAAGAAGAAATATGCTAGCATATACATTATGTGGGACAACAACACATTGGTGGGTGACCAAAAAATATAATCTTGTAGGAAGGAATGAAATTAAGATTGCTCTTGCTACTAGGTTCTTCAGGAGAAATGCACCTACTCAAATATGTACTTATCATGGTAATGAACCTATTTAGCACCATGTTTAGAATTGTGAGAGAATCTGGACAGAAGGGTGGGAAGATTTACCACCCTCGCTATGTGTGCACAAGTTTTATTCCACTTTACAAGGATGTGTGCGTGCTTGGTATGTATATGCACAAATCTATAGAGAGACTGGAAATTGGTAGGATTTAATTGTAGGAATGGCCCAGACATTTGACTTCTTCTCTACAAAGCCTCTGGTGGATGAAGCATTAAAATTATATAGCACTTAACTATGGCTGATAGTGCCAATGCTGAAGAACTCATTCAAGAGTTATTGGATGAAGGAAATTCATGAATGTTTCTCGTTGAAGAGACAGAGACCGATGCCACACTGTTTCAAATTGCTTGCCTTGAGAAAGAAAAAGGAAAAATGGTCTACTTAGTGGATGACAAAGAAGTAGAAAATATAGAAGTAAACCATTCAACAAGTAGGTGTAAGGTGTTGGACAGTGCAGATAAGACCATGCGTGCCTATCATGAACCTATGAAGACAAATAAGGTGGATATTGGATCAAACGTTGAGCCTAAAGAAGCCATAATTGGAGACTATTGGTCAGACTCTAAAGTAGAAAAAATCATAGAGTTACTAAGGGATTATCAAGACTTATTCCTTAGGGGGGTACCATGAACTTAAAGGTGTGCATGAATCATTAGGGGAGATGAGGATAAAGCTTAAAGAGGGTGCAAACCTAGTTAGAAAGAGACCTTACAGGATGAACCCCATCTTGCGCAAAAAGGTCAAAGATGAGATTGAAAAAATGTTGAAGTCTGGGATTATCAAGCCCCTTGACGAGTCAGAATGGGTTATTCTAATGGTGATCAATATCAAGAAGGATGGATGGATTTGGATCTATGTGGACTACAAGGAGCTGAATGCTACATGCATGACTGATCCCTTTCCTACACCATTCATTGAGGAAATACTAGAAGGTGTTGTAGGATGTGAAATCTATTCGTTTACGGATGGGTTCTTTGGGTATCATCAATTTAGGATTTCCTAGGAGGATCAGGAAAAGACTATGTTTACTATTGCATGGGGTAGCTTCACCTATACTGTAATACCTTTTGGTCTAAAAAATGCACTTGCTATATTTTTCGTGCATAGTTGTCTAAGCATTCAAGGAATTTATTTGCTACTTCTTATAGGTCAATTTAGATGATTGGATGGTGTATGGATTAGTTAAGGATCATTGTGATAATCTGTGCTTAATGTTTGAAAGATGTAGACAATTGAGTATCTCTTTGAACATCAAGAAGTGCATATTTGCCATGCCGTTTGGAATACTGTTACGACACATAATCTGTAAGGAAGGTTTGTTGGTTGATCCAGCCAAGGTTGCATTCATTATAGGCTTAAGAGAGCCTACCAGTCAGAGTGAGGTGCACAATTTTTTTGGTCATATAGGATATTACAGAAATTTTATCACAGGATATGCCAAAGTTACCGCACCGTTGGAGGAGTTACTGAAAGGGAAAGGTATGTTCTACTGGGGAGAACCGCAACAACACACATTTAATACATTGAAGGATAACCTTACTACTACACCTATTCTACATTTTCGTTCATGGGACCAACCATTTCATGTACATGTGGACACCTCTGGGACGGCCACTGACGTAGTTTTGGCTCAACCTGGAGAAGGTATTATAGATCATCCTATCTATTTTGCTAGTAGAAAGCTGAATCATGCAGAACAAAATTACAAAACTACAGAGCGTGAAGCTTTGTTAATGATCTATGCACTACATAAATTCTGACAGTACCTACTAGCTACACCATTCATCTTTTATACAGATCACATGGTATTGAAGTATTTGGTAAATAAGCCCATTCTACAAGGGAACATATGTCGATGGGTGCTCTTATTTCAAGAATTTGATTTCACAGTTGTGGTAAAACCAAGGGAAAAGTAATTCTGGAACATACCATTTATCCAGAATACAGTCAGGAGAAGAAGCATAGGCAATTGAAGATACCATGCCAGATGCATAGTTATATAGGTTACAATGAGCACCATCAGAACTAGAGGACATTGCTGTCTTTCTACGAATAGGTATGGCACCAGAAGGAATGGAATCCTTTGAGAAGAAATAACTTTCTATATGCGTAGCCCCCTACATGTTGATTAGTGGTGACCTGTACAAGTTAGGTCAGGATGAAGTATTGCGTCGTTGTGTACTGGAACATGAGCGCACATATATTATGGAAGAAGGTCATGGTGGTATTGTAGGTGGCCACTATGCAGGTGATGCCACTACGTGCAAGATTCTACTCACTGGATTATGGTGGGAGACCCTGTATAAAGATTGCAAGGAATTTTGTAAGGCTTGTGATCATTGTCAACATCTTGGTAAACCAGGCCAATGAGATGAAATGCCTCTCAGACCTATTACTAGTGTAGAACCGTTTGAGAAATGGGATATATATTTTGTGGGTCCTATTTCACCAGACACGTAGAACTAGATCATGCTACATCATAACTTAAACATATTATCTGACAAGGTGGGTAGAAGCAACACCTACAAAGGATTGCACATCGGCTACAACAGTCTAGGTTTATATGGGAAAATATTATTACAAGGCATGGATGTCCTTTAAGTTTGACGAGTGATAGGGGCACACATTTTATTAATGAGACAATCAGAATTTTATTGGATGAATTCATGATTGCACACCATAAGACTACACCCTATCATCCTCAGGAAAATGGAACTGTTAAGGCTTTGAACAATATTTTGAGCTAGACATTGACAAAAATCTGTGATGTCGAAAGAAAGGATTGGGATGATAAGTATCTACAGTACTTTGGGCATATCGAACAACATATAAAAGGTTGAACAAATCCACACCATTTCAGTTAGTGTTTTGTGCAGAAGCAGTTCTTCTTATGGAATTTATGTTACCTTCTTTGCGTATTGCGCACACTAAAGGTCTATCTGATGAGAAAGCATTAAAAGTACAAATTGAAAAGTTAATTAAGCTGTATGAGTGACAAGCCATAGCACGTTGGAGTTAAAAACAAGAGAAGGTCAGGTAGAAAGCATGGCATGATAGGCACATCATGGATAAAAAGCTTGAGATAGGACAACTAGTGCTCCTTTACGATTCTAAGTTTTTGTGCCATCCAGGAAAAATCAAGGTACATTGGTTGGGGCCGTATGTTATCAATCACATACTTGAATCAGGTGCTTATCAATTAGAGGCACTTGATGGAATATAATTGTCAAGTTACTTCAACGAGAGTAGACTGAAGCCCTACTATAAATAAGTCTTCTTGGTGTTTGTAATAAGGCAGTGTTGTCATTTATATTAGGTTTTAAATTTTGCATTTCCTTAATGTGTTTCCTTCTTTATCACTATGCTTTGTCAATTTAGTTGGTGTATTTATGTAATAAGCGCGTTTACATGCCAATAAGCTAATTACTATTTGAAAAATTTTTATGCATAGAGGGCTTAACATACCCTTAGTGTGGGGTAGGTTATTGAGATCCAGGTACATGACTATTGAAAATAGGTCCACATGAAAGAAACTATCTACGGGTGTTATTCAAGTCTGGAGGATTGAAAAACAAAAGAGATTGCTTCTGGACATAAGGACCATAGGTAGAGAGGAATGAAGAAACAAGTATAACGGGAGGTAAGCAGAGGCCGGGAAGACTACCAGTGGAAGGCACAGTGATGAGGTACTCAGGCACATGGAAGCATGTCTGAAGAGAATCTATGTAGCCAAAAGATCAGAGGGCACACTAGAAGGTTATAGCTTGGGTGTGAAGATGTACCATGTGGAAAGATTGAAAATGGTCAATTAATGAGAGGATTGTTGGTAGGTGGAGGAGCAATAAATGCACTAACTTTTTGAAATTATATATAAGGATGAGGATGCGAGTTTATTTTTACCGTTGTAAGTGAGATAAATTTGAAAAGGGATAAGTGCACATAATCGAGCAGTCATGTAGAGGTGTGAAGAGTGTGAAACCAGACATGGAGAGAAGGGTTGTGCACAGGAGAAGCTTGCGTTCCCATAGGTGAAGGGTTTGAGTGAAGCAGAAACGTTACAAATGAGATAGGGCACACCATTTCCAATAGGGCATAAATATTTAACCTAGGGTTTCAATTTTCTCAGTTATAGAGGGAAGAAAAGAGATATTTTTCAAATGGCACCAAAGAAAGCACCCACAACAGGAGAAAAAGGGAAGAAGAAGGTTGAAGTGGAAGAAGAAATTTCTCCCAAGAGTAATTTCTCAGAAATGCAGTATCCAGAGGGCATGATTATGGGACAAGAATGGGATTCCCATGTCCAGTAAATGCAAAGTCAATGATTACAACCATCGAACATTAGATAATAAGAAGGAGCTCGATGTGTTGGTGAGCAATAAAATGAACAAGTGCACAATAGAAGATATGCCAGTGTACGATGACTCTGGTGAGAAGTTACTGAAGCAAAATGAAGTGTACTGGTTATATGAGCTGCCATACTTTGGAAATTATGAACTATTGTATTGGTCGTTGATGAGAAGAGTCCATGAGGACTTCTTTTACTTCACAGGATGGAGGGTTAGAATCCCAGTTGCTTTGATTTCAACAATGATAGTACTAAGGGCCTCATGAGTGGATCTGGATAGTGATTTAACTGATAAGGCTGCAAGCTTGGAGACAAGAAAAGCGCTAAGGTATACCAAGGGTCCACGTGGCATGGAAATTGACAAGTTGAAAAAGTACCCAGTAGTGCAGGTAGTTGCACATCTTGTAACAAAGTTGAATGACCAAGGAAGATGGTCGCAGGTAAACACAATGTGGCTACACCTCGCAAAGAAGATGTCTCAAGGAGTGGTCTACAATATTACAAATCACATAGCAAAGACAATCATTGAAGAAGCGCGAACATGTGACATAATAAGTTTTGGTGTTGTACTACTTTATTTAGTATTTATGGAGATTGGGGTACCTGATGGGCCAAAGGAGAAGATTTGGGAATACCCCACAGAACAAAAGTCACCTGCGGAAAGATTTGGCAAATAATTTTGTGATGGATCAATGAGTGAACCATTCAAGCAGAGGGTGGAGATGTGGTATGATAGAATCCACGTGGAGTTTGAAGAAGAGTGGTGCTTACCCAAGGATTTGCCTTTGGTGGTGGGTAAGGAAGTTCAGTTTGCGGTCTACCAACATTTTTACATCACACAATTTGCGATGAAGGATGGAGCTTGGAGCCCATGGTGCAAAATGCCATATGCCTTCCCAATAAGATATTTTCCAGGCATTAGTTCATTGGTTTTCAGATGTGCGCCACCTAACCTTCAATGCAGACAAGGTAGATTGCAACTACCACACTCTGAGAAATAAATATGTATATCCAGGGTGGAATGTGTACATTGAAAGGCTTATTTCCCATATTATAAGCATGAATCCTATAAGCTTGGAAGTTGGGGACACTGGAGCAGTGCTTGTGTACCTATAACTCAAACCCAAGCTAGAGAACACCAACTATGTGGAGAATGAGTTCGTGCTCCCAGGGCCACCAAAAGGTAAGCATACAATGGAAACTATTCTAGCGCCCAAGCCCACAGAAACAATTCAAGTAGATGATGAAGAAGAAGAGCATGAGGATAGTTGTGGTTTTGAGCACATGGGTAGAAGATAGCCTCCAAATAAGGAAGAAGCTGAGTGTGCGACTACACCATCTCAGCCACAAGAAGGAGATGATGAGGAATTGGAAGTAGTTCAAGGAGAGCACCATTTTTAAAGGGTATTTACGAGAACAAGGACCCTAGGTGCTACTCCGCAATCAATGCGCAGACTCGAATCTCTCCACAAAAGGAGACAATTGAGAAAAGAAGAAGGAAATTGAAGTTGAATGAGGAAGTGGAATAGTCCAAGGAAAGCATGCCCAATTCTCCTACACCTCCAAATAACGTGGAAGAACAAAAGGATGAAAGAAATGAAGGATGGAGAAGAGGAAGAAAAAGGGGCAGATGAGACAATAACCAAGGCTGCTCAGGACACAACAACACTCATTCCAAATGTTGAAGCCCAAGTTCCTAAACAACGTAGATCAAGAAGAACAAGTGGGGAATATATTCCACCAGCCATGGGTTATGTTCAGGACACATGTAAAAGTGCCTGCCTCCATTTCCAGAGCATAATAATGCAAAAGGAGTTGTATGGTTGGGAGTTAATGGATGAAGGTATGACAACCATGCACATAAGGAAGCAATTGTCATGGTTGATGCACACACACATGGATGGACCAGAATTTGATGTGTGTGAGGATTCATGTGTATCAAGGAGGTTGAAAAATACACCTCAGGCTAGGCACATAACAATAAAGCCTACTGTTATGTCAAATGAGAAAGTAAGCAATGCTTTGGTGAAAGTATTGACAGAGGTGGCCCAACAGAATATGGATAAAGCTGCAATAATTAGGGTGCTAAGGGAGGAGATCAAGACTAAAGATGAGGAAATAACACGTCTAAAGTAGGAAAGAGACTTGGCATAAAAGAACACTATTTTTATTAGCATGACAGGGGAGATTGGAGACAATTTCATGAAGGCTAGGCCACACTTAGAGCTAAAGGTACCCAAAATGTTTCCTTTGGAAATAAATCATGTAAGTACATTGGTGGACTTAGTGCTTGAAGATGAACCTCTTCACATGCTAGTGCCAAAGGATCCAGTACATGAAGCAAAGTGGGAAAAGGATTTCAGTGATGTGGAAGATTGCATCATATAAGGGGTTGCCTTAGAGCTTACAGGAGGAACTAAAGAAGGTAGATCAAGCATTGAATATTTGTATAGCACTAAAAGCCGTTATAAGGACCAGGACCATTTTGGAAGATAATGAGGTCCTGAAGACCATGAAAGATGAGACATTGGGCCATGCTAGAATGATTAAAACTTGTTAAAAAGAAGCACAAGGCCCTTACAACAGCTCAAGAACCACACAAGGAAAGGATGGATGAGCTTGGAAATCTCATTGTGCAAAATATGGACCTGTTAGAAGGGAGAATGACCGCCATGTCCAACATTGTGTTGATCTTACAGAATGAGAAGGGAGAGCTTGCAAGGGATGAATTAGAATCAATTGCAGTGGATATTCTAGAGAAGGTAGAGGCCGCACTCAATGATTGGTAGACCTTAGAGGTAGAGATAAAAGAAGAATATCTAAAATTTATTATTCAGGTTGAAGCAGAAGATAATGCAGGGTAAATACATTCTTTTATTCATCATAATTCTTTCTGTTTTTCTATTTCATATTCTTTGATTCATTTTGGAGACAACCATTGCCAAGGCGGCAATGAAACTAGTGTGGGGTAATTTTGATCAGTCAGATTCTGGCACTTAGCAAAGAAAATATAGAAGGTTCACGTAAAAAAGTAGAGCGCATTCAAAGGCATGAAAGTAATGAAAAGGATCATGCGTGAAGAAGAGAGATAGATTTGGGACTTAGCCATTTTTATGATGAGGATCTATTTTTGGATATAGTGTGTGGAGCACACAAAACGGTCAAAGACTTGCGTGACACGCATTGGCTATTTTTGGAGGATCAGCTACGAAGCACTTTGCATGGACACATACCAGGAATAGATCTACTACTATCAGTTAAATAAAGTAGTCTATTATTAGCGCACTTGCATGTGTGGCGATTTTTGTAGCGGCACATGGCTAATAATAGCATTCGATCTATTATGGGATTAGATAACCGGTAAAGGGGAAGTCCCCACCCATATAAATATGTATTGAACTATGTAAGAAAAAATGGGGTGAGAACTATGGTATAGTGAGATTATGCTGCCAAAACTGATACACGCATGAGCGTATACTATTGTTATTGTAAGGAAGCTTTGATGTATTACTAAATTTAATATAATGAAGATTATGGACTGAATCAAAGTGTTATCATGGTTATAGTTCAGTATTGCATGCTTGATTTCATCATGGTTATCTTTTAAGTCTGTTATTCTCTAGATCTAGATTTGAACATTCACTTTAGAAGGATACATTAGTCATAGATCTAAATACCTTAAGTCTTCATCATACTAACATCCTGCAACAACCCTAAAGAGGGTCATGGTACCTTTGCGTGCTTCAGGTGAGTGCTCAGTCTAGGATGAGTGATGTGTTAGTGTGTCTGGGCTTGTAATGGTGAATTATAGGTTACATCATTATTGATGGTTAAAGATTTGAATATGATTTTTCCTCCTTTTTATCCTCTCCTCTCTTTCTTCTTCTATAAACTATAGAGCTATGCTCATTAAAACAAATCCTCTTTGTTGTAATGACAACATGCCAAAATGGCGGCCGACTTCCCATGAATTTCAGACCTTGGAATTGGCCACTACAATGTATTCCAACCTCCTTCCATGAATGTAAATGGCTGTGCATCCTTCAAGAGAAAATCAGGTTTTTATGGCTATTCTTTACCCTACTCTTGTGTTTTATAGTTATTTCCTCTCTATTCACATTTTTTGGCATGTTGTGTGCATTTCCCGCTTGTAAGTTCCACTTTCACTGTGTTGTCAATACGCTGAAAGCCGAGTTTGAGTGGTTGTTTGTGGCGTGCACCTGTCTTTCCTCTCTCTCATGTTTTCTCATTTTCCTCCCCCCTTTTGGAGATTGATCAACCCTCTTCTAACACTATCGCATTCCTTTAGCTTAGTATTTCCCTTATACATCTCCTTCTCACCTTAGTCCTTTGGAATCAAATATTAGTGATAGATAGCTTCATTTCTAGCATTAGGAGTAGTGTTAGTGTTAGAAATAGGTAGAGGAACCGACCTTATTCGGAGGTCCATCTCAAGCACTTACGGTCCCAAAACTTTGAGATGGTCCCATTGTTGCCTTAATGACCCAGTTCAACTTGATTTGACACATGTGCATGTTTGAGCTCCAACAGTTTCTAGCACTCCCAATGGGACCAGTTTGAAGAGCTATACATCTTCATCTCCATCTGCTAATCATTTTCCCAATCTTGATGAAGACCATGTCCAGTGTAAAATATGTTACATGGTCATAATTTATGTGGAAAGGTAGCTACTTCCCCCTGCATGTTGCAAGTTTTACTTGAGTGCCTTTTCCTTTGGTTAGTATAGGTTAGTTTAGTTTTTTTTTAGCAAAACAGGTTCTCATGCACACTCTGCATGTTTCCTCTTGGAACATGTATAATTTTCACCTTTTGTAAATAGTATTTGGGCTTGGCATGCTCCCTCTAGTGCTATTTATTTTCATGTTGCACACCCCTTTTGTTGCTTATGTGATGGAAGTTCAATTTTCAAAAGCAGAAATTCTAACAGTCCGCACAATTTTCCACTCTAAGAATCTAAGTCAGAACATATTCACATGAGAGTAGTAACAATTGACTTCAGATATTAGACAATGCTCTAAGTGAATTTAGAATATTTCTTCAAGTTGCAAATCATATCTTCAAGTTTAGTACCAGACTCCATGCCTAATGGATGCTTCTAAGGATACTAATCTCTTTATCTAGCAGGAAGATGGTCCTGAAATTCACCAAACTGCTGTCCAAAATAAATCCGCTTGTTATTTTGACAACTTATATCGTCACTATAACTCTGAAGTTCAATTATTACAGGTTGCACACACTCTGGTTACCCCCTTGGTACATTTTGACTGGTTGCAGTTCTTCAGCATGCCCTCATGTGCCCTTCTTGCTGCCTCCTCATGCTTTATTCGTCCTTCACATCCCCTCGTGTGTATTTAACACACTCATGTTTCCCATTATATTATTTTATCTCCTTTCAACTTACTTCATGCCTTCCTTTTGTGCACCACTTTCATTCCTAGTCTATTATGCACTCCCCATGCTCACATCTAAAAACTTGCCTTCTAATTCAGCTAAGTCACCTGACATGCCTCATGCAAGTATGCCCTTCCTCTTGAGTTCTAAATTATTCCCTTTCACATTAAGCCTTTGTACTTATGCGTTGTGCATTTCCTTCCTTCTTGGCTTGGTCCACACACTTTTTCCTCTCTGTGGCTGCACATTCCTCAATAGATGCCCGCACCCCGCCTACATACTTTCCTTTGTTTCACTGTTTTCTTTAAGTTTTCATACGAAATAGATAAGGGTATGGGTCAAGGAGGAATACTTGTTGTGATGTTTGGTTGGAGGTTATTACGCGTTATGACTTCTTGATCCAATGGTGACTGTGAGAGATTCCTTTTGGCTAGGAGGAACTACGTGAAATACACAACAAAACCACAAGAAAGCGTTAAACAATATATGTAAGTGGGATGCCTAGCATGTGCTAGATCCAGGAAGTGTGATACGTCCTTGGTGGCAGTTAACTCATTGTTTAATACAATTTAATGTAAGAAATGACATAAATCAATAAGGATCTACTATATTTGATATGATTTAGGTATCTCATCCAAATACAATAAGAAAATCTAACATAACAGGATAGGTTATGATCAAATTTGGAAATAAGGTAAATAATAAAGGTGTTGGAATAGGTTAGGGTTAGATTCTGGGTCACTTGAGTCACTTGGAAAAGGTTATTGGGATTTGGTATTAGCAAGACTGCCAAATATAGAGACTAACGTTGGTCTGGTATGACCAACGACAGTTTAGTAAGAACCGACGATGGTTACTACGGGTTGGTAATAAATCAATAGTTCATGGTTTTAAGGAGTCGTCTGAGACTGAATCAGAGATGGTAAGGAGTTGGTTTAGGTCTAGGGAGGTGTTGGGAATATTCAGAGGTACTCAGGAGTAGACAAAGGTGATTAAAAGGCTTATGAGTGATGGGAATGGTTGGGTTCACAAGAAGGAAATAGTGGTGTTGTAAAAATATAAATGGTGGTTGATAAACAAAGGCGAAGAACTCTTATAAATTGAATAGAAATTAAATGGTGTAGGTTAGAGACACACTTACTACTGTGCAGGTTCAATGGTTGGGTGGTGGTGATGGTTGATTAGTGAAAAGGAAATCATTTCGATGGCAGTGCTTCTCAGAATGCTCATGTGAATGCAAATACCTTTTGATCAATGGTTGTGCTGGCTATGGCTGCTTGGATGTGCAAAAGAGCTCTAGTTATTTCTTGCATGCAGATCTCCTTTGCTCCAAAACTTGAGAATGTTTCTAACCTCTCAAACAAGGTTACCAAAATGGTTATATGGTAACCGAAGATAGTTTAGGGTTACCAGCGTCGGTTAAGGCGAGATATCCTAGGTTGCCTAAAATAACAGATCTTGGCTATCTTTTTCCAGCTTTTGCTTGTTTGTGCTGGGTCTAAATAGAATGTTGCACTTAAATACGTGAGAATGTGGTTAGAGGAAGAATAAGCATGTGATTTTAGGGTTATACAAAGTCTTATTTCATTAAGATAAGTAGGGCTAAGTCTTAGTTAGTTATGGAAACATGATATGAATAGGTCTATGGTGAGGTGTCTAGGTGAGGTGGAAATTGATTTTAATTAAGGTAATTAAATAATGATTGAAATGAGGATATGTCTTAATTTAATTATAAATAATTAAATTAATATTAATGTGTGGTATAAGGTCATGTTTAGGTGAATGTGTTTAAGTTGGCTATTCAAAAGGGGACCAAGGGGAGTGTGACTCAATTTTGGAGTCTACATTTTGCCCCTTTTTGCTACATAGGTTGTATTGGTAAGTGACCCTGGAAAAAACAAGAAGTGATTTACCCATGTGTGGGTGAAGGTGATCCCCCTCAAACCGGGCACTGATAAGGTGTAAGACTAAATTGGTGAGTGGTTTGATAAAGGTGTAGGTGGGAAAATGTTTGAGTATTAATGGAAAGGGTGACAGTCAACTCAGGTAATGGGTAGTAGGTTGTCGTCAAAATCAGGTCATGGGTAATGATAATCAAACACACACACAAGTATAAATTGCAACACGGTACCAGGTTGAAAAGCTTGCAAACTATGCAATGTCCAAGGTCGATAGGTTTATCCAAACAAGGGTGAAGTGATTCAGGTATCCAAGGTATATGATATGGTTGAGAAACACAATTTAGGTCAGGTGCAGGAATGTTTAGAACTGCTTCGGTACATTCCAAAGGTTTGGTTGGGATAAACGACACGATAATAGAAAAGGTATGGTTGTTAGGCTAAAACAACATAGGTAACAACATCACAAGGTATATCGAGTACATAAGGTCAATGGTCACACCATGTAGGTCAAGTTCAGACAAATAGGTCATGGCACGGGTAAGGCCAACGTATAGGTAAAATAACAACTCCTAAGACACAACAAAGGAAATGTAGGGGTAGGTTGGACTTGTAGGTATGGTTCAATGGGTGGGCAGAATGATAAAAGGTGCATTGGCACTAATGGTTACAGGAAAAAGAAAGCTTAGCAAGGCCAAATATATATAGGTATGAGGTTGTAGTTATGTGTGTAATTTCCAGTGTTATTGTTTATGTGATGGAAGCTAGGTGGATTAGGCATGATGGGGTCATGTCGTAGGCATGGTTGAGTCAGGTCATAGGCATGATGAAGTCAAGTTATAGGCGTGATGGAGTCAGGTTTTAAGCATGATGAAGTCAGGTTTATAGGCATGATGGAGTCAGGTTCATAGGCATGATGGAGTTAGGTTATAATTTTGATTTAATGTCCAAGTCATTGGTAACATGGGAAATAAATGATGATGTATATGCATGTTATGGTTTAAGTTTCCAAATATTTTCTATAGTGGAAATGTGGAAAATGATAAAAGAAAGATGTGGTAAAAATGTTTATTAATTGTTGCTCGCTTGTTTTAATTTCCAATTGTTGATATAAATGGAAACGAACTAAGGTAGGATGTGAATAGGAAAATAAAGGGAAAAATAGGTTAGGGTGAAGAGTGGTCAAGCTAATCTTCAATGGCCCCATGCCCTTGAAGTGCTAGCAACCTACATAGCCTTGGTGAAAAGGGGCCTCAAGCCAATGTAGTTCTCTCATAAGATAGGGAAGAATATGAGGAATGGATTGGTAGATCTTAGGCATGATTGAATGTGGGTCATAGGCATGGTTGAGTTTAGGTCATAGGTATGTTTGAGTCATTTTAAATATAGATGTTGATGATTTTGTCTTGTATAGGATAATCAATAAGTAATGAGGAAGGTGAATGGTAAGAGGTGGTAAAAGAGCCACTTAATTGATAAGAACCCTAATGAGTCTACCATACCCAAGATGGGCTTATGAACATAAGACCCTAAAGGCGTTGCATAATGGACTATTCTAAACATGAAGAAAGTCACATGATCACGAAATTTCACATTTGCAGCAAGTCCCCTTGAGCAGAGAGAAAACTAGGGCACAAAAGGCAATGAGGTGAAAGTGGATGGTTTAGCGTAACCTAGTGTATGACTGCATGTTTACTTAGCAAGAAACCCAGGATCTAAAAATAAGCAAGTTCATGACAAAAATTTCATCATTATTTTTTTTAAAATAGTCTAATCGATGCAGGAAGTCTATATGGGATGAGTATATTATCTCCTTGAGGTCTTCACGAAGCTGATTGATGCAAGAAGTTTCTAGATTTTTTTTTGCAATGACTTTATATAGTTGTCCTTCAAGGGAGAATTCTACTTATAACATTGAAGTAGAAATAAGAGATGTCCCTTGTTGAGGGAGTCATCTGTTGCTGGAATTTTGACCCAAGGAGTTGAATCCCATTTTTTGTTTTGAATGTTTAAGTCATGGACAAGAATATAGAGGAAGATTAGGTTCTATTTTAAAAGAAAAAACCATAGTACATGGGGGTTAATTATAAAAGAGGTGGTTTTAAGTGATGAACGACAATTTAGTTCCATCTTTAAAAAGATCAAAATTATCTATGAGAATCATACTGTGATTAGAGATGTGGTAATCATATTGAAGATAAGGTTGAAAGGTGATAGATAATCACATGATTCTTATTTAGTCGTTGATCCTCAAAAACGGGTAATATGGAATGTGAACAACGCTCAAGGGACGAGTGATCAATTATCAGAAAGTGATATAGGACTTGATGTTAACAATAAAATGGTCAAAGATGAAAGGTGTTGAGAGGCTCAGGTTCAGGTTTACCTTTGAATGAAGTCAAACGATAAGCACCTGATCCATAGGCATGGGTAACGATATAGGGTGCAAGCCAATTAGGAGCAAATTTTACACGTTTAATTTTCTCTTCTTTGGTTACATGTTGATTTTCCTTTAGGATGAGATTGCTGACCTAAAAGGTTCATTTGTGGACACATTTGTTGTAGGCACATTTGATATGTTTTTGGTATATTTAGAGATGGTCAAGATCATTGAGATGACGATCATCTAATAACTCAAGTTGCGCCAAACGCTCTTGGTGAAAGTCATCGTTGTTGAGCATGTCTTGTAGTGAGATGCAGAGAGATGGAATTTGGACTTCGAGAGGTAGACATCCTTGGTACAATAGACCAAAGAAAAAGGTGTGGCAATAGTTGAAGTGCGAATACTAGTGTGATAAGCCCACAAAGTGAAAGGAATGTGTGAATGCCAATCCTTTCCAATATTGTTAACTACTTTCATAAGAATTTTGTTCAACGTTTTATTGGTTGATTCTTGTTGGCCATTAGTTTATGGGTAATAAGGTGACGAGAAATTGATTTGGATTCCAAAATTATCACTCAAATTACGTAGGGTTTTGTTTTTGAATTTCTTTCCATTATCAGTGATGAGATGGTGAGGAACACCAAAGTGACAACTGATGTGATGGTTGATGAATTCATACATTTTCTTGGACTTTGTAGAAATGAGGGGAATGGATTCTACCCATTTAGTATAATATTTAGTAGCAGTTATAATCCATTGATGGCATTATGAATAATGGGGATTGATCTCGCCAACAAGATCTAAGCCCCATTTAGAAAAGTGCCAAAGGTCTCGTGCGACCTGTAAGACATGACTAGGTGCATGATGAAGATTAGCATGTTACTGGAATTTTACAAAACATTTGACATAATCAAAACAACTGTGGTTTAGGGTTGGCGAATAATAGCCAAGGCGAAGAATGTGTTTAGCAACAGCTAAACCACTAAAGTGGCCTCCACAAATTCCATCGTGAAATTCCTTGATTGTGTAGGGAATTTTAGAACTTGTAAGGCATCGTAAGAGAATACTGTTGAAGCCACACTTATAAAGGAGACCACCCATGATGACATATCAAGAGACACTTTTAAGAAAGTCACATTTTCCTTTAGGAGTGAGATCAATAGGTATAATGGAAAGGGAAAGATAGTCTGCAAACTAGTTATACCAAAGGTCACGTGGGTCAGGTGCAATGGTTCTGATGGAGTAGAATTCACAAGATAGATAAGAGGGTGATTGTAACCTTTGTATTGTGACAAATATTTTAGAGTTGGAAGGTGAAGTGGGTATCTGAAAAGCCAAGTAGGCCATGGTATCCGTAAATTTATTGGTAGAACATGGGGTGGTTTGAAGTTTGTAACGGTCAAAGGTAGTCAAAAGTATGTTGACATGATGTTTATACTTTTGAAGTATTTCATTATGACACTAGTATATACCATTGACTTGGCTCATGACCAGCTGAGAATCACCAAAGATATTTATCGACTTAACATCTAAGGCATAAGCATCCTGGAGACCCAATACGAGTGCTTCGTATTCAGAAATATTGTTTGTATAATAAAAGTATAGTTTGAAAGATAAAGGCATAGGTTCACCATCAAGAGGAATGAGGATAACACCAACCCCACCTCTATGTTGACACTTGGAGCTATCGAAGAAGAGTGTCATTTTGTAAGCGGTTTCACCTAAGGAGAGGGCAGCTATGGATTCATCTGGGAAATCAAAGTTAGAGGGTTGATTCCCAAAAATAGGTGCATTTGCTAGTTAGTCAGTGATGGTTTGGCCCTTGATGGATTTTTGATGAGTGAATTCGATGTCAAGGTAAAAAAAAAGCATAAGCCAAGGTGCGAGATGCTGATGTTGATAGGGTTTGGCATACATGTAGTGTAGGGGGTTAGTATTGGTAATAATGAAGGTTTTGTGATTGAGTAGGTAATGGCGGAGTTTGGTGGTGAAAAAATCTAAGGCTAAGCACAATTTTTTGGCATGGGTGTATCTAGTTTCGTAGTCCAAAAGGGTACGAACTTATGCAATAAACCACTTTCTCTTTGTGTTGCGCGTCACGATGAGTGAGTATGGCACCTAAAGAATGGTCAGTGGTGGAAATATATAGGTAAAATGGTTGGTCATCCTTAAGAGGAATGGGCACTGGTGGTTGAAGAAGGTATTGTTTTAAGGCATCAAAGGTTGTATGGCATTCATCATCCCATTTGAATGAAACGTCCTTCTTGAGAAGATGATGAAATGGTTGACATCAGTTAGAGAGCTGTGAGATAAAATGATGAATGGATTGTAAATTACCTTGCAGGCTTCGAAGTTGATGGAGATTAGTAGGCAAAGGAATTTCTAGAATAGCCTTTACTTTAGTAGGATCGACTTCTATGCCACACAAAGAAATGATGAACCAAGGATATGTCCTGAAAGTATCGCAAAGACACACTTCTTTGGTTCAAGATGAACAAAATACTTGATGAGGTGATCAAAGATGAGATTAAGGATGGTCAGGTGTTTAGCTTAATGTTTGGATTTGGCAAGAAGATCATATATGCAATCTTCCAATATGTGATGCATGATGTCATGGAAGATGTAAGTCATGGCTTGCTGATATGTATCACTAGTATTTTTAAGGCCAAAAGGCATTAATCGATAGAAGAAGGTACCCCAAGGAGTGATGAAGGAAGTTTTATGTTGATCTTTTGGAGAAAATAATATTTGATTATAGCTCGAGAAACCGTCCATGAGTGATATCATTTCATGGCCGACAGTAAGATCAAATAGTTGGTCAATTCCTAGTAGGGGAAAATCATCTTTGGGACAATCTAGGTTGAGGTCATAGAATTCCATGTAAATGCGGGGCCCCCTTGTTGCCTTTGTGACAGGAATGATGTTATAAATCCATTGGGGATAGTTAATGGGTAGGATGAAGGAAACTGAGAGAAGGTGCTGAAGTTCTTATTTGACTAGAAGAGCAATGCGGGGATGTGTTTTCCGCAGCTTTATTTTGATGGGTTTCGCATTAGGAATGGTTACGATATTGTAGACAGTGATTTTTGGGTCAATACCGGGCATATCGGCATAAGAATAGGAAAAAGCATTGCTATGGTGCTGAAGGAAAGATGTAAAAGCTTCATGTTTAGAAACATCTAAAGACTGACCTATCTTTAGGGTGTGCAGGTCATCATGAGTATTAATGTTGATTTAGATAGTTGATTCGTTCAACATGGTTTGTGTCTCAGAGGGTAACAACCAGTTAATATAAGAGTCTTCCACACCAAGGTTGGTGAGGATGGACTCATCGTCCTGACATTGAATGATGTCAATAGAAGGCGTATTGTCATTGATCATGTCAAGATATAGGAAGGAGAGAGAAGAGGGAGCCTTGCCATCGTGTTGATAGGTCAGAGGTCTTAGGGAAATTGTGTTTACAAAAAAAAAAGTTAGGAGGAATAGATTCGAGATCTATGGACTCTGTGGGTGAAGATGGTGACATGGGCGAATGAGGTGGAGAAGGTTTGTCTTCCTTAATGAGGTTGCAGACCTTCTTGGGATGTGGTGCGGCAAAGTCAATGCCAACTATGATCATTGTGTTTATCGGTGGTATAGGAAATGATAGTATGATGACCTTATTCATAAAAAATGAAGCTAAAGCCTTTCCATGCACAATGGTGGAGGAAAGTGTGGGTGAAGCGATGATTAGTAAGGGATTGTAGGTTAGATAAAAATAGTCATGTTTGGGATGGAGGTTTGGGTAAAATAAGTGGCAATATCAAGTCCCCCATGCACTAGATTAGTGTGAAGGTGGGGAGGACCATAAGGAAAAACCTCACTTACATGGTAGTCATAACTAGGGTGTTGGTGCAGGTTCCCATACTCTTACGGAGTGAGGAATGTGTCGATATTATATAGGCAATACTCCCCTAGAGTGAGGCATTAAAAAACACCTTCTAAGGGATCAATAGTCGATATGTGGGTAGTGAGGATAGATGAATCACTAAATGATTTGGAATTAGATGAGTTAGGTGTAGAGGCTATGGCGACAGTAAGAATGACAGGGTTAGATGTGGGAGAGGTGGTGAAAACATTGGTGGATGGGCTTGTGGGTGAAGGTGAAGTGGGGGTAGTGGTAGATGCCTTGACTAGTACAAGCACATTGTTGGGATGGTATATACATGTTACAAGTCTTGAATGGTGACGGGTCGACAAGGATGGTTTACTTATGTCCCTCATGCTTGAATTTTACACAATGGTGTAAAGTTGAAGGGACATAACCCATGCTACAAATCCAGGGTCAGCCGGGCAATAGGTTATACTGGAATTCCCCCTCTAAGACATAGAATAGTTCCGGGATAGTGTGAGGGCCTATGCAAACATGAAGGATAATAGTGCCAACGGGTGGAGGTGATGGTGTTGTTGAAGGACTACAACATAACTGGGTTATTATGCATACATTTAGAAGGAATAAAAATTTTATTGTATGTGTGGGAGGAGATGATGTTAATGCTAGCACCACCATCAATCATGACATTTCGTATGCATATGTTATTGATATAAACAAAAATGAATAGGACAGGACCAAGGTCATCTGACTGGAGAGGTACAATCTCCTATTTAGAGAAGTTGAGGGAAACGAATTGAGGAGTGGGCATGGGGGTAGAAGGAGGAGCTTATTTGGTAAGCAAGGCCACATAGTGAGGGGTGATAATCAAGGTCATTGGTGTGGGGTCATTGGGTAGAACTTCAATGGATTGTAAAACCTCGATAAGGGCTTATCTGTGGGATTTAGAAGTCTAGATGAGATCATACAAAGACATCTTTAGAGGAGACTGATGTAATTATTTTATCATTGCGTGATGGGTGACCTCGTTAGAGATAGGGTATGTAGGTCTGTGGATGGTGATTTTGGGAGTGGGTACAGATGGTATATTGGGTACAGGGTTGGTTGATGGTCTAGTTACTTTTTCTTTACCTTTGTCTTTCTGAGCATGGGTAACAACGTGAACCATGTTAATCTGAGGGGAGGTGGATGGAGAGGGGGTGTCATGAAAGGTATAATGACATGAGGGGAAAAATCCTACTGGTGGATAAGATCCTTGTGAAATGATTAGGGCACACTGACATTTGGGTGGTGGTTTGGCAAACTCTCTAATACGGATCATGTTGATCTCAAATTTTGGCGGTGAAAAAAATGGCTGTGGGGGTGGAGATATTGGTCGCTGAATCGTTAAAGGATGATGATTTGTGGTGACTCATGAAGGTGAAGCATGGTCCTCATCAAGAAGGTCATCCTCATTGAAATTTTATTTAGGAGGACAAAGTTGGAGAAGAACGGTGTTCGACATCATGTCCTAGTACACGATGATAGGCACAAATCTTTGTTTCATCAAACCCTTTCGGTTTGGGTTTAAAAGGATTATAAGGTCGAAGCGATGGTAATGTGATGACATAATTCTTTACGAGGTTAGTTAAAATGTTGGCCTAGGACCCCCGCTAATGGATCACAATGGGAAGTGAGTGTGGGTTTGGGTACATGTGTGGATGATTATGAGGGAAGAGGCTTTATAGAAGGGGGAATGGGTTGGTCTACTAGTTTGGTATGTGGAGTGGTCTTAGGTCTTGTTGGCATCTAATTGGGTAAAGGTGGGGTAGAATAGCTGGTGATGGAAGGTTTGGTTGGTTTGACTACCTTATTAGAGGGTATTAGATTCTTAGCTTTGGGTTGCACCTTCTTGGGTAAAGGTGACACGTGAGTATGAGATGTAGAAGGAAAAATAGATGGTTGAAGAGGATAGGTTACCAACAGGGAGAACTAAGTTGTGGTGGAAGTGGTTGGTAGAGGTTGGGTAGGTGACATTGGTTGAATTCGTATAGGAAAGGTTGGGGTTATAGTAACTGGTGGAGGTATAGGTGGCGAGAAGTGTACTGGTGAGGGGTGAGGAAGTTTGGTTATTGGGTGAATGAGGTGTAACAAAGGCTCATGAGGTAGGAGTAGGTTGTTTAGCTTTTGACTAGCCTTGGGTATGAGATTGTTTGGTCAAGGTTGATGGATGAGGCCCTATGATGGATGAAAGGGGGGAAGGTGATAAAGGTGTGGTAGGTGAGACCGGTGTACGCGGCCTAAATGTTTGGGTTTTCCTTTTAGGCAGGAGGATAATATGGGTGCAGACTCGAGAAGATGTGGATAAATCTAATTTGACAAGTGGGTGAATAAGGGATTAATGTCAGCATAACACCCAAAGTAGTTATGGGTCTAGATATGGATGGGGGGGATAAGTGTGGGTAGTTTTTTTAGTTTGGGAATAGTTTTGGTAATGGGTAGAAGTTTGGATGGAGGTAGAGATGATGAAAAGGAAGCCGTTTCAATCAGCATGGTTAGTGTATTTTTGGTGGCCGAAAATACCTTTAGGTAGATCATGGAAGTATCTTCAGGAAACATTTGCATTTGGGTCAAAATGAGGATCCGAAGACATCCCCAGAGCATGGAATGATCAACGAAATCCAAACGATCGACCAACCATGAAAATGGGACTACTGAAGAAGAGGATGGAATGGGTTGGGTGGAAATCCCTGTAAAATATGTTTATGAGACAGGGAATTGGCTATCCTCATATTCTATAGGTAAAAGAATCCCAGAGGCAAAACTTGCTAAAAATAGCAGGTCTACTACATAGGAACTGCTATTTTGGGAAAGTCATCGATAGAAGAACCTACAAAGAAGACGAAGACATTGGAGGTGCACTACAGCTGAGAATCCACTAGAATGGACATTTTTGGCACTTACTAAAAATATTAAGTGTGCCCTCGAGCACCTACTAAAAATAGAAAGTTGATCCAGAAGGAATGAGGAATGCAGGGATAAAGAGGAAAACTGGGCCGTAACATCCAATTAAAGATTGGGGACCTAATTTCTCATACTTACTAAAAATAGTAAGTTGATTTTTATAAAGGAGATATGAAGCCAAAGTGGATGGGTCAGAAGCCTTCTCAGGATTACGAAGTGGAGAACAGTCAGAGAATGGAGCCAAGTCCACTGTAACAACTCATCCTTCGACATAATTCTTCTTCTTCTTCTTCTTCCTCTTCTATCTCTCTCTCTTCACTCCTCATACGACACACTCTCTATCTCTTCAATGTTATATTTTTGTGTTGAGGGTTGCACTTTTTAATATGACTTAAATGACTTTAGAAATATAATGTAAATTAATTCGCCTTGCTATTATAAAAGGGACATAAATATTTAAAGTGGAATATGAAAAATCTTAAGTCATATTAAGGCATATGGAGGGTCATGAGGAAGACGATAAGTCACTTCTCATTCTATAAATTGTAACATTGTTCCCATTGCAAAGGGTTGGTGATTGATCTTGTAAACTCAAGAGTATATTGCGCCTTGAGAGAACAAAGGAGATAGCCATTTTCTTCTATTCCCCTCCCCCCCCCCCACCACCACTTCTCAATTTCTTCCATTTCTCCACTATGTAAAACTTTTGTCTAAGCAAATCAATACAAGAAGAAGGAGTTTCTAGCTTTCTTTGACTAAGGGGTTTCATGATACTTTGTGTCCATCAAATTCTATTTGGTCTTGTTGCTATTTGCAGGGTTGTTTCTTCTCATGAATGCATGTGTTGAAGTTTCTAACTAGTGCGTGAAGGAATATGATTTTCTACCTGCAACATTAGTTTTCCTACCTCTTTTCTCACTCCTCTTTACCACTCTACAGATGAAGACTTCCCTAGCAAGAGATTGCTAGCTTAGTCACAGGGTTAGTGGAGTGCCCATGTTGGATCCCCGGTCGAAAGGCCACCACATAAATCCAAATTTTCTCTGTGCATGCATAAACGACAGTTGCACTAGTTAAGTAGAGGGACGTAGATTCCCAGATCGTTGGAAAGAAATCCAAAATTTTTGTCCACCCGACAAATTTTCTCACCGACATATGTCAAAAGAGTGTATAAGAAAGTAATAAAAAGTGCCTAAGTACGAAATGAAACAATGGCACTTGGAAGAGACGAATGTGTGGATGCCCCTAGCGACCAATGTAGGAAGGGTAGAAGGTAAGCATCTATGCCATGTGTAAGAGGTCTTTATATGATATCATAACTAGAAAAATATGTGAATGCACATGTGTGGATGATATAGATAAATGACACACAAGTAATCAAACTAGCATGTGTAATAAAGTGATCATGAATAAGAAAACCCTAAGTAGGAATAAAACCAACCATATATGCAGTATGTTGTGGATGGATGGAATGGAATGCAAAATGGAATGATAAGAGCTACATACCCCTCGAGTAGATGGAAATTTATGTAGTGAGATTCATTTTTTCCCCCTTCAACAGTCAAGAATGAACCACAAATGAGAGTGCATCATTAGGAAATGGTTGAGTAGTGTGTATCATGTCTAGCACGCTATGATAAATATGTATGTCTAATGGTGATGATGTGAGACATGTGAGAGATATGTGCATGGAACTTATAGCCTAAGCATATACCCACTAGGAGATGAAACGTGGAATAATAATTTATCCTAAGCGTATATCAGTATACGATGAATGGTGAAGAGTGGTGATGTAACCTAAGGTGTATACCACTACGAGGTGATAGAATGGGGGTGGTGATCTAGCCTAAAGTGTATACCACTAACTAGATAGAAAGGGTGAGTGATGATTTAGCCTAAAGCATATGTCACTAGCCTAGGAATGTCATAGGATGAAATGTCGCATGGTGAATGTAAGGTCCATTGATTTGTAAACCCTTGGTAGTCGAGTATGGACCGAGGAACTAAATTTTATCATCGGGTAGTGAGTGCAACACTTAGAAGACAATGAAATGATTAAAATAAATGACCATGTGATGAGTAGAGTATGTAAATACACGGCTTGTGGAATGCAATGCAAGGTGTGTAGAATTGTGTAAAACGTTGTGTATAATGTGCATAGCAGAATGCATGTAGATGAGTAATGTAATATGTAGGGATGAATATAATTATAGAATCATATGCGATGAACACTAATATCGTATGTAGAAAATAAAATAAAGTACACAATGTATGATGTATGGTATACGACTATGTATAGGATGTGAGGAAATATGCATAAATATGCTAATAATATATGTAATACGTAGAATGAATAGTAGATGATAGTAAGTACGTGGATGATATAAGTATGGTATATCAAAGAAAAGGACTAGTATGATGTGTGATGTATGAATGTGAACATTTTTGTAGATTAAGTGTTGAATGTATAGTGTATGATGCGTGATGTGTGATGAAACACAATGTAGAATGACTATAGTGCAGTATGTGGGGTTCAGTGTAATAAGCCCTTAATAGTCAAGTGTGAGCCAAAGCACAAGAGTGCGTGATTGGGTAATGATGCTAAAGTGTGTAATGAGTATGTGTATGCCATGAGATTGATGTATGAGAATGCAAAAGTGAGATGTGCGTTGGTGGAATTTGCAATGTGTCATGACCACTAGTAAGAGGATTAGTTGCTTTGACGAATGTGATTCGTTAGAGCTTAGATTTTAGAGGAGGTTCTGTTACATTGAGTCTCAAGGGAGACTTCTTAGGTTGAATTGGTAATGCAGTTGATGACTTAGTAGGAGTGGTTTGTGAACTAATTTTGATAGGTAGTTGACTTTGTTGACTTGGGGATACCATAGGTGATTTATTAGGTGGATCATGACTAATCAAAGAAGGAGTAGCCTTAGGAGCCCATGTGGGTGTAAAATTTGTAATAATATGTTGTGCATTAAATAAAATAAGATCTTGATGTTGAAGACTTTGGATTATGCGATGCAAAGTATGGAAATCATTGTCATTATGTCCATTAATTCGATGATAACTGTAGTGTGGACAACCTTTATATTTTACTAACTGATAGGGAGAATAGTAATTAGTAAGTAGTAGGGTAATCAATTGATGACTAAGGAGCTGAATAATATTGTCATGTTGTGTAGTATTATGCTCAAATATGAGAGGCTTAGGCAATGACATGTCTTGATGTTCAACTAGATGACATGTAGTTGACATAGATTGCATAGACAATGTAGAAGGAGCAAAAACATGTTGTTTAGAAACATCCTTAAGATATTGAATTTCAGATCTAAAGGATGTAATGGTTGATTCCATAGCCTTAAATTTGTCTTGAAATAAATCATGTCGATCTTGAATTGAATATAATAGGAGTTGAGTAGATGGAGGATCACTAGGATCAAATTCATTAGATAAACAATTGAATACAGAACTGATTTGGTGTGGCAGCGTATTTTCATCTAGATACATGCAGTCTAGCTATTTTTGTGAAATATCTTGGAAATGAGGATATGTATTAAGTAAAGTAGATAAAGAGACTTGAAAAAATTGGGGAGACATGATAGAAAAGATAAGAAAATCCATAGAATTAAGGTGGATTCAAAGGTCGGGTTCACCAAAATGATTAACTAAAATTGAACTAGACTAAGGTAGTGTAAGATATTTAATCTAATCTAGGAGCACATAAACATTGTAAATAACTAAGTAAATGTAGGAAAAAAATATGTAAATGATATAAAACAATATATGAAAGGGAATACTAGAACCTAATGTGCAAAAGAGAAATCTAAATGACTTAGTTGGTAATAGATGACTGTCACAAAGTGTCACAGGTTTGGATGGAAAATCTAGGAGCAAGAATGAATACACAAAGGTCCTAAAAAGGTTGGATCTAAAAGATATGAGTGGATTGGGTCCCTCATTATGGTCTCATTACTTTATATTTATAGGGTTGTCTTGGCCCAATTTTGTAATTAACCTTGAAAAGTCTAACCACATAAAGGATAAGAATGAAAAATGGCTAGAAAAGACCCAAAAAATGGCAAAAGTGGAAAATAGACCAAGGTGCCCCCAAGTGGGACTAGGACACCCCATAAGTATAAAGCACTCCAGTTAGGGTTAAGATGATGCAGGATCTTTGGAAATTACTGGGTAAATAGGTGCAATAGGTCACCAAATATGAAATAGAATAAATAAAATGGCCAAAAAGACGGGGGTTAATTAATACTTTCTTCCCTTGAGAACTTTCTAAATAGTAGTATGAGACCAAGATTAATAAATGCCTAAAGTGCATGATTTTGTGACTACATTAATATTGATTTATATGATTTTTTAGGTTTTATTTCATATTATTATGACCTACCTTAATGGTCATGTCTAGCCTATGATGTTTGTAACAATGATTAATGTATTTAAGTGAGTGTATTGGTTCATTTTGAACTAGTGGAGTGAGAAGGAAAAAGTGTGAGCTAGGTGTGAGTGTGAAATAGGTTTGAGGGAATCATGACAAATATAGGAGAAGGCATGAAGTATTGAAGAGTGTTGAGAAGCTATTGTGTAAGGGAAGTTGTCCTAATCAACCCATGAAAGATCAATATTGAGCGAAGTAGGAGAGAGTGTGTTTGAAGAGGGTTTTGAGGTGTGTGAGATGAAATTATGATCACTTAGCAATTGTAGCAGAAAAATATCTTCATTGGTCTTTGAATTGAGGTTGTTGAGAAGGTTTCTTATTCACCTTGGGTGTAGTAACCTCCTTATAGAGTGGGTGTTATACTAAATAGGGGTGGGTGCTCTCTGTGAAGTGGGTGCTTCACTAAGGAAAATGTTATGTGATGTGTCCATATTCATGAATTGATTTGGTTTGTGTAATATAATCAAAATTTTCATGGATTTTATTACCCTAGAGGGTTTCCCACTTACATCTTGTGTTCTTGTTTACTCTCTCATGGCTATGCTCATGTGAATGATTGTTATTAGTTTTTAAGCTCACATTAATGCATAGTTGAATTGTAAATGGTTTATGAAAGTTAAGTTTAATTAGTTAAATGTTTTGAAGGATTTATTCACCCCCTTCTCATTCCATTTTGATTCCAACAATCAATTTGTTTGATGGATATTGTGTCAAACACATATAATCAAATATTCAAATTCAATCCTTCAAAACATTTGATGAGGCCTTTACTAAGGATTGGAACCTAGAACTCTGCACCCTTGAGGACTGTAAGGTTAAACTCTAATATAAGAAACCAAAACCTAAGTCCTCTTTTAAACCTTCCTCCAATAATGAAAAATATAAATTGTTAGTAAACATAGTTATTTTGAAAACTACATCTAAAGGTCGTTGAGACTCTGATTGATCCAAACCTCAACATAAATACACACCTTTATCGGAGTCTTATAGCATGATCTTCAACAAAATATTATTTTTTTGTATGATTAAGCTCCCTCCTATCCAAATCATTAATGTATCCACTTCCAAACCATCATGGTATAAGGAAAATTGTTATTGTAAGTATCATCAAGTCTAGGGACATGCCATCGAGAAATGTTGTTCATTCAGAAATTTTACTCCAAGACCTTATCGACCATAGTGAGTTACAAATTGAAAATTTGATTGTGCCTCTGAATCAAAATTTTGTTGTGTTTAAAAAATCCTTCCCAAATCATCCCCCAACCAGAAATCAACCTCATTCCAATGTCATATGGTATCATCATACCATCAATATTGTCAATAATTCCTCACCCACATATGCAACACCATTTGTTTCCACAGTGGGAACATCAACCACACAACATCACTGTTATCACCAAATCACAGCACCCTTCTATGGTTTATACAAGCACATATATTTGAACTCATGGTGTGATTGGATAACATGGGTACTATCTCCAAGTTGTGGGACTTGCTACTTGAGATAGACCTCCAGAGAAAGCTGGTTCTTGCTCCTAAACTACCTGCCACAATCTACTCTAATGCAGGAGAAACTAACTATTCTAAACTAAATTTCCAAGAGACCAGGGAGAGAGAATGCATGAAATGAAATCCTACACTAAAGTGGTGATACACTAGAAAAGGAGGGTGTGAGAGTAGTCTCCAAATGCATGAAAATACAGAAGCAAAGTGCACACTAGAAGAGGTGATGACAGTTCTCCATAATCTAGAAAAATGCATTCACAACAATATTCCAAGCATACACAATGATAATGGATCCTTGCAAGAACATAATAATAGACACAATAGTCTTTTAGAAAGATCAAATGGGCAAGAAGAATGCAAGAAAACACAGCAGGGGAAGATACATCCACAAACTTATATTTTATTGCTTCATGATATGCACAGTTCAATCTATTGCAAGATAAGGGCTTAGATCGCCATGCAAGGAGTCCACTATAAGGACCTGCAGCACATTGGCTTCATAAAGAAATTTTGACAGAGTTTTTCTATCTGAAAACTACCTCCCTTTACAATGAGCCCAACACTCCTAATTTATAGAAAACATGAGATGAGAGAGAGAGGGGAAAATGAAATTCCCAAAATCTATCCTTCCACCACTTGTAAGAGGAATTAAATGGAGTGAAATGATTATATATTACTTGCAAAAGGCTCCCCATATTATCCCAGGTGCTGCAGCAAAGAAAGAATGATGACCATGCCTCTTAATTGTACTCCCAACCACCAAATAAAACACTGTTATGAACCTGAGCCACATTTTCTAATAAAGTCTCGATCAATATCTCATCAAATCATAGAATTTCTTGATTTTTGTGCATCAGGCTCGGAGCCACGATTCCAACAGTAGTAATTTTGTGTGATTTCGTTGAGAAATACAAAAGTTATGGCCTTCTGAGTGCGGGAAGCTGTTTTGGGTCTGAAAGACGCCTTCTGTCATTTGATGGGAATGAGCATTAACTGACTAGAGCCAAATATGTTTCTCTTAATTAAATATATCTACCCTCATTAAAAATAATAAATCTAGTTTTTTTTGGCATAGAGGACGTTGTGCTCGTTCCAGAAAGTCTAATTTTAAGAAAATCGGAGCTCGGAGTCAAAAGTTATGGCCGTTTGAAGTTCATGGGTCAAACGTTGACTTTTCTTCTTTGTCTTCGGCCGTATTTCGGCTTTTCGCATCCCACGCACGTCCCTTACGTACCTTTATCCCAGCTGTCCCGGTCGCATATTCTCCCGCATCGGCCGATTCGGGCTTCCTTGTCCCTCTTTTGCTGGCCTTTTCACCTTTTAACGTCCCAGTTCGCATCCCACGTGTACCTTTGTACCGGCTGTCCCAGACGAATATCTCCGAACTGCCCGAAATGGGTCGTCTTTCGGCTTTCTCGGCCGGTTTGCATCCCACGCATACCTTTGTCCCGGATGTCCCAAACTACATAAAAATAAAACTTGGTGATTTTTTTTCCAGTCTTCAGCTGGTTCAGCTTTTTGCATGTCCCTCGCGCCCCGACGTCCCAACTATCCCGACTGCTGCACGGACCGCCTGGTGGCTTTTCGACCGATTCACGCCCCGACGTCCCAACTATCCCGCGGACCGCCTGGCGGCTTTAATGTCTGACTTAGCCGATTTTCTCTGTATTTCAGCCTCAAGCTTGGTTTTTTGCAATTTTTCCACTTTTTCTAACTCATTGGGTTTTCTTCTTGGATGGGAGAGTTAGAAAGAAGCCGAGGGGGCCCCTAAAAAACACGATTTCAGGCCTTAAATTAATCTATTTGCTTGGGACTAAAGAATTTGATGCATGTTATCAAAATTACTTTGAGGGGGTGAATTTTAGATAACATTTTTGGCGACTCAACGAGTGTTATCTGCCTGTCTAGATGAAGAATGGCCAGCTTCTCATTGCAATTCATTGGGCATGGAGTCTGTTTGATAATCTCTCTAGCTGATTTTGAAATTTTAAAACCTGTATCCTTTGAACCATTGAAACCTTTGTTGAGCTGGTTTTCCTGCGGCTGCAAATTCTTTTCCGAAGGCTCGACGAACTGCAAATATGCACATACTAGAAGCAATAGGACATGTGTACGAGCACTTAGGGAAATAAAAAACTACTCTAATCAGTAGTACAATGTGCATAAGCACTTAGAGGAATGGAAATTCTAAACTAATATGTATAGGGTGAAGCATTTCCTTCAGTAGCAATGCTTTAGATGGATTCCATTGACTGGAATCTACAGTTCTTCGCCTTCCAATGAAGACAACTGGAAAGCATTGCTGTCCTTACACCTTGTGACCATGTATGGGCCACTCTAAATGACATCAAATTTTGAATGCCTTCCCAGTTTTGCTCTATCCGCATCCCATTTTAACACTAGATCTCCAACTTGGAAGGATCTGTTCTTGGCCTTTCTATCAAAGGTCATCTTTATCAAAGCCTAATCCTTCTCCATTGACTTAGGATGCCTGATTTCTGATTTCTTGGAGCTCCATCAATTCTACATATCTGACTTCCATGGGCTCAAACTCCAGCTAGTTCCAGCTGTTTCGTGAGTTCCAATGTTGGCAACTCAAGCGATATGGGCAAAATTGCCTCTCTTCCATAAACAAGCTTGAATGGAGAGTTACCTGTAGATCTTTTAGGAGTTATCCTGTCAACCTATAAGGCTGATTTCAATTTGGTATGCCAAGACCTCTGATTCTCATCAAGAGTCCTCCTAATGATCCTCAACAAGTTCTTGTTTGTAGATTTAGCCTGGCCATTACCCTGAGGGTAATAGTTTGATGAAGTACTTAGGTAGATCCTATTCTTGATAGCCCATTCAGTCACCTTGGATCCAATGAATGCCAATGCATTATCTGATATTATTGTAGCTGGTATGCCAAATCTAGTTACTATTCCCTCATAGAAGTCTAGGATGCTAGATTCATTTGCTTCCTTGAGTGCTACTGCTTCATTCCATTTGGTGAAGTAATCTATGGCTGTTAAAATCCACTTGTGCCCTTGGCTCAAATTGGGATTAATAACTCCAATGAAGTCTAAACCCCATTACATGAATGGCTGGTCAACTGAAATTGGATGCAATGGGAGGGCAGCTAGCCTCTCTTTACCTGTGAAAAATACACAATTCTTGCACCTCTTGATCCATGCGTAACAATCATTGAAAATCTTGGGCCAATAATAACCAGCCCTCATGATCTTTAGAGCTATCACTCTTGGTGCAAAATGACCACCAGCCGGTCCACCATGGAACTCTTCCAGCACATTATGAATCTAATTTATACCAATGCATCTCAGTAGTACTCCATTCACATCTCTTTTGAACAAAACACCATCAACCAAGGCATATGGGACAGCTTGCAATCTGAAGTGTCTTCTTTAGGTCTTGTTCATCTCTAGAGGGCATAGGCCTGTGCTTAGGAAGTGCATTATACCTTGGGTCCAGCAAGGAGTGGGGACACCATCATTCTCCTCTCGAGTGCTTCCTTGCTCGTACGGCGGTCTTGCAACGCCAAAACAGCCTCCTTCTCGTTGTATGATTCTTCTTGTTTGCTCAAGATCAACTGCTCACACAATCCTTTTCCTCTTACCAACTTGGTGACTTTGATCTCAATGTCATACTCCATGACACGAGTAATCCAACCTGCCCTTTTTTCATTCAAGTCTTTGTTGAGGAGGAAGTCTTTAACCCCCCGCATGAGAAACCAACAGTTGAATCTTATTGTTTGAGACTAGATGCTTGAATTTCTTCAAGCTCTTGATTACTGCAAGAACATGCTTTTTGATGAAAGAATATCTCACCTCATAGTCCTCCAGGCTTTGGCTGAAGAAAGCAATTGGATGTTCATCATTGTCTTTATTCTTCTGTACCAAAATTGCAGAAATAGTATCATCACCTCCAAACGCATAGAGGATGAAATCCTTGGAGAAATCCGGGTTGATGAGAGTTGGAGCCTGTGATATTGCATGCTTGATGTTCTCAAAACTCTCTTTACCTTCTACTATCCATTTGAATGTAAGACTCTTCTTCAACATCATTGTTAAAGGCTTCACAAGAGTGGTGAAATCAGGCACAAATATGCGGACAAATTTTATCCTTCCCAAGAAACTTTGAAGAGATTTCTTATGGTGTGGCAATGGAAGTGTTCAGATGGCTTCAACCCTTTTAGTATCAATTGTTAGCCCTTCCCTAGAGACAATGTGGCCCAAAAATTTGCCCTCGTGTGCCAAGAATATACATTTCTTTGGATTCAATGACACTCCGAACCTTCTGCACCTCTGAAACACTTGTCTGAGGTGAAAAAAATGGTCTGCTGTATTCTTTGAGAAGACAGTGATATCATCAAGATATATCAGTACAATGTTGTTAATCAAACCTTTGAACACCATGTCCATTTCTCTTTGGAAGGTAGCTCCAGTGTTGGATAACCCAAATGGCATTTTCCTGTATGTATAAGTTCCCCATTTAGTTGTAAAGGATTTCTTGAACTGATCTTCTTCCTTCACCATAATCTAATTATACCCTGAATAGCCATCAAGTAGTGAAAACCTCTCAGAGACAGCAACAACTTGTAAAATCTGCTCCATGGAAGGAAGTGGATAATGATCCTTGAGATATGCTCTATTCAAATCTCTGAAGTCAACACACAATCTGATTTCCCCACTCTTCTTTCTGACTGGAACCAAGTTGGAAACCCAACTAGAATGCTTGATAGGGAATATGATTCTTGATTCTATCAACTTATTCAATTCTTTTCTCATGAGAGGCTCCATGTGAGGGTTGACTGCCCTTTGTTTCTGCCTGATGGGCTTAGTATTTAGATCCAATTCAATGGTGTGTTGAGCTAACTTAGGATTGAAACCTTTCAAATCTTCATAGCTCCAAGCAAACACATCAGGGAATTCTCGACAAAGTTGTATGAACTCATACCTTTCTTGCTCAGTTGTCATCTTACCAATTTGGAGTGATTTGCCTCTTTCTACTGAGATGGACACTGAATCTTCTCCCTTCACTTGGATGATTGCTTTCTCCTTCCTAAACTGATCATTAGGATTGAAAATGGACTCCAAAGTAATAAGTCCCTTTGGTAGTTTGTTTGTTGTCAGTTGCACCACTTGGTCACCATACTGCTGCTCTAACTTTTCCTGATTTTTGGCTAAGAATTCAGCCTCTTCTTGCAAGAAATGGATGATTTGCTGATCATTTTCAAACACTTGCCAACTTACATTGTTATTCGGCACTGAAGGCCTCATAATCACATGGATATTTGGCTATACCTTGTCTACTTGAATGCTCTCCACAACGTCAAAGGCTGCCCCAACTGCTGCAAGCCTGTCAGCGGCTTGGTTCTCTTTCCTAGGAATGGATTTGATGCTAAAAGCTTCAAAATCTTCAATAAGATCCCATACCTGATTTTTGTAGTTCTTCAACAGATCATTTTTGGCAGCATTTTTTTCTTTGCCTTGGTTTACGATCAGCTCACTATCACCAAATACTTGCAAATTCTTTATTCCTCTCTTGATTGCCCAATGCAGGCCTTGTACCAATCCTTCATATTCAGTAACATTATTAGAGCATGCAAACTAAAATCTAAAAGCTGAATAATACTTAACTCCTTGAGGTGAAACCAGCATGGATCCCCCTCCTGCACCTTGTCTACTCCTTGATCCATCAAAAAACAACTTCCATACCTCATTGTCATCTTTGTGGTTTGGCTTGGTGATGCTAGGAATAGGATGATTTTCTTCATGTATGCAATAGACTCCCAGCTCAGATTCTTCTATTTCTTGATAAGGATCAAAAGCATGCACCTTTCTTGCCCATTCATCAAGAGTTAAATTTGTGATGCTTCCAACCTTGGTGTCAGTTTCATCAGTGCTTGGATGATCTTCTTGATCAAACGCTGAACAATTGGCATTAATCTGACTTGGAGTGTAAGGCTCAATGTGAAAGTTTGCAATAGGTTCAGACCTGATTGTGGCTTTAGTTCCATATCTTGTTCTGAACAACATGTGTGACCAATCAGCAGATAAGTAACCTCCAATCTTAGATGTGAAATCCCTTGATAAGCATAGGGCAAAGAGTGGTGGAAGATCTATCACTGACACATCTTGCAAAACAACCACATTGGGACAAGCATGTAAAGTAAGAATCAAGTTTTTAATCATTCCCACTATTGTTACTGTTGTCCCATCCAATTGTACTACCCCTTTGGATATGACTTCATATTGAAGCCCTAATTGATCGGCTATTTTCTTAGGCATTACTGAACTACTTGCTCCGGAATCAATCATGCAATTATGTACCAACTTGTCTCCTATGATCAATGAAACATAAAATGGAGGGGGCTTCAACATTTTACCTTGCTATCCTCCATGATTTCCCTCCGGCTAGGTAGCATTTGTGAGCACCTTCTCTTGCATTTGGACTTGTTGATTTCGAAGTTGACCAGTCCTTCATGGCAGCTTGTAGCAAATCTCTTTGGCCTGGGATAGATAGTGACTCCCACATTGATATGTTTACATTTGTCTTCTTCATCTGATCAATGATATTGAATGGAGATGAAGTATCCCTCTGTTGTCCCTTGGCCTACACATTCATTCCTTGCACATGGGTAGTCAACAGCTGACATCTGAGTTGGTTTAGGAGCTGGTTTGGGTGCTCCTTGCATGTTTGGAACTGACATTTTGTTTGCCAACAGCTTGTGGAGTGGTAGAAGGTTGTGGATTACTTGGAGGCCAATGGCTGTCCTTCACCCAAATTTCTCCTTTTTGACCTTGTGTTGGCTGTAACACTTTGAGAGGGTATTTGATTCATACCACAGAAATCTTCTAGCCTGCCAGTTTACAAGTGTGGTATCATTTGGACCTGATTGCTTGTTGAGAATGTTTCTTGTTGCTGATTATCTTCCTGGCTGGATTACCTTGCGACCCCCCACACCAGTTGCTGTCACCATCAGATGCTTGATTCAAGGCACCGTTGAAGCACATGGACTAGTTATGAGGTTCATTGCATGGAAAACACCAATCATACTCTTGAGCTATATTGTTTTGTACTGGCACTAATGCTTTAGATGCAGATGTAGCATTGGGATTATAGGGCTGAAATGGTCTGTTGGTAGGAGGCCCTTGCTTGATTCTGATTTGCAACTGGATTGTGTGGTCTTTGAGGATGATATGGCTACCTATTAGGCTGAGCTTGAGGCTAGATAAGAAGGTCTAAAACTTTGGGCTTGCTGCCTCTTAAGTGTAACCAGCTCATTACCTAAATTTTGCAATTGCTTCATGACTTCTTGAAGTTCATTTGAGGCACTAGAAGATGAAGTAGAAGCTTCACTTGAATTCTAATTTCTAGGAGTGGGAATAGGAGCCAAAATAGGTGCTTGATTAGTACTTGGGCTTTCTAAACTTGGATATAATGGCATTGGAGGCCTAAGAGCTAGCTTGCCAGCTTGAATCAAACAATTTTCAAGCTCTAATGGCAATGCTATAAGCAACCGGGATAGTTGTGCCTCCCATGGATTGAATCAACATAGAAATATCAAAATTTAAAGCTTTAAGGTAATATAGGAAAACACCTTCTGCTGCCGGCCTTACTGCCACTGGAATCCTCTCCCAAGTGCTCTAAAATCTGAAGTTGAATTCAATCAGCTGCTCATTGGGAGCTCTCTTGATAGTTGTTAGTTATTCCAAAAGGGACAAATTATCTCCCTTCTCTCCAAACTGCTCATGGAGGGCTATACATAGCTGGTTCCAATTTTGGATGGAACCTGAGGCAAGGACTCCTAAACCATTGCAAAGCCTTTCCTTTGAATGAAGATGCCAGTAGTTTGACAGTAACTTGCATCTCATTAATCTCATGGATTGCACAAATATTAGCAATGTCCTTGACATGATCACCAGGAGTGGTCTGATTTTCTCCAGTAAAGTATGGGATGTTCTTCAATGCTGCAACTGGTATTGGACTTTGTGCATTGAGAGCAAGTGGACTGCTGCTAGTGAAATTGACATATGGATTTGGTTGCGCACATCCTAATTGGGCGAAGAACTCTTGTTGATTGGATGAAAGGCCTACCAGGTGGAGGTGTTGACAAGGTTCTATTAGGTGGAGAAGGAGATCTTTGATCTCTTCTTCCCCTTCTTTCTCTTCCTGGAGATAGGTGTAGATGAACAAACAATCCTTCCTCCCTAGTTCTTGACCTGGTCTGTATTCTTCTCATAAATTTTCCAGGCTTGGACTACTTGAAACCAACGGATTATGCCTCTTTTGGAGTCTGCCAGATGTGCGATTTTAAAGATTCTTCAAAGCTGGAACTTACAACAAGTGCACATCAATTTTGTTGAAATGAAAGTGAAGACCTCTAAGGTCCCACCGAGCGTGCCAGAACTATTATCACCGAATCACAATACCCTTACTATGGTTTATACAAGCGCATATACTTGAACTCACGATGTGATTGGATAACATGGGTACTATCTCCAAGTTGTGGGACTTGCTACTTGAGATAGACCTCCAGAGAAAGCTAGTTCTTGCTCCTAAACTACCTGCCACAATCTACTCTAATGTAGGGGAAACTAACTACTCTAATCTAAATTTCCAAGAGAACCAAGGAGAGAGAGTTCATAAAATGAAATCCTACACTAAAGTGGTGATACACCAGAAAAGGAGGGTGTGTAAGAGTAGTCTTTCCAAATGTGTGAGATAAAGAAGTAAAATGCACACTAGAGGAGAGTGATGACAGTTCTCCATAATCTAGCAAAATGCATTCACAACAATATTTCAAACATACACAATGATAATGGATCCCTGCAAGAACATAATAATAGACATAATATTCTTGTAGAAAGATCAAAGGGGTAAGAAGAATGCAAGAAAACACAACAGGGGAAGATACATTCACAAACTTGATATTTTATTGCTGCATGATATGCACAGTTCAATCTATTACAAGATAAGGGCCTGGATCGCCATGCAAGGAGTCCACTACAAGGGCCTACAGCACATTGGCTTCACAAAGCAATTTTGACAGAGCTTCGCTATATGAAAACTACCTCCCTTTACAATGAGCCCAACACCCCAATTTATAGAAAAAATGAGAAGAGAGAGAAAGGGAAAAATGAAAATACCTAAAATCTGTCCTTCCACCACTTGTAAGAGGCATTAAATGGAGTGAAATGATTATATATTACTTGCAAAAGGCTCCCCATACTATCCCAGGTGCTGTAGCTAGAGAAAGAATGATGACCATGCCTCTTAATTGTACTCCCAACCACCAAATAAAAAACTGTTATGAACCCAGCCACGTTTTCTAAAAAATCTCGATCAATCTCTCATCAAATACAAGAATTTCTTGATTTCTGTGCATCGGGCTCAGAGCCACAATTCCAACGGTACCAATTTTGTGCAATTTCGTTGAGAAATGCAAAAGTTATGGCCTTCTGAGTGCAGGCAGCTGTTTTGGGTTTGCAGACGTTTTCTGTCATTTGACGGGAATGAGCATTAACTGATTGGAGCCGAATATGTTTCTCTTAATTAAATATATCTACCCTCATTAAAAATAAGAAATCCAGTTTTTGTGGCATAGAGGACGTCGTGCTCGTTCCAGAAAGTCCAATTTTATGAAAATCAGAGCTTGGAGTCAAAAGTTATGGCCGTTTGAAGTTCACAGGTCAAATGTTGACTTTTCTTCCTTGCCGTCAGCCGTTTCGGATTTTCGCGTCCCTCACGTCCCTCGTGTACTTTTGTCCTAGCTGACCTAGCCGTATTCTCCCGCATCGGCCGATTCGGGCTTCCTTGTCTCATCTTTTGCGGCCTTTTCACCTTTTCGGCTGGTTCGCATCCCGCGCATACCTTTGTCTTGGCTGTCCCAGACGAATATCTCCCGAACTGCCCAAAATGGGCCATCTTTCGGCTTTTTGGCCTGGTTCGCGTCCCGCACGTACCTTTGTCCCGGATGTCCCAAACTACGCGTGAAAATAAAACTTGACGATTTTTTTCCACTCTCGGCCGGTTCGGCTTTTCGTGTCCCGACGCACCCTAACTGTCCCAACTGCTCCCACGGACCACCTAGCAGCTTTTTAGCTGATTCACGCCCCGACATGCCAACTGTCCCGTGGACCGCCTAGTGGACTTTAATGTCCGACTTAGCCAATTTTCTCTATATTTCGGCCTCATGCTTGGTTTTTTGCAATTTTTCCCACATTTTCTAACTCGTTGGGTTTTCTTCTTGGATGGGAGAGTTAGAAAGAAGCCGAGGGGGGCCCCTAAAAACACCATTTCAGGCCTTAAATCAATCTATTTGCTTGGGACTAAAGAATTTGATGCATGTTATCAAAATTACCTTGAAGGGTGAATTTTGGATAATAATCACTCCTCAGATCCCCTCAGCAATGATATCCTAAGACCATCCACATTACAACATCCAAACCCTACCACACCTACTCACATAGAAACTTCCCATATTATTCCTTTAGAATCACTAAAAAAGGATCTTGTTGTCGAAATCCTAAATAAATATTTCTAAGACCATGTCACCCAAAACCAAGCCCAAAGTCTCAGTAATCCAACAAAAAAACTTACAAATCACCAACCTAGGAAAATTTAGAAATATTAAGACTAACCATACAAATACATCATAAGATATCATAAATTCTAAACCCATCCCAAGACAAACACCTACATGTGCCTCATAAAACACTAATCAAGCATATCGTGCTCTTAAATCGTTAAATGATATCCCCCATCCGTCATCCTCACCATCAGGATATTATAATAAAATCCTTGAGAATCTTATCCAATCATCCATCATAACACTCCTATTATGCCCTCGGATTCTCAAGGGTGGAATCCATCTTGGTATAAATATTAGGCATTATGTGCTTGAGGATTGTGAATCCCTCCATGCCATAGTTTGAATTATCATTACAAAAGGAATTCTTCATGTAGATAAAAACCATCCACCCTCTGACCTTGATATAATCAAATCCATACTTTAACCAAACCTACCCATTAAGTCCCTGAACACATCATTTATAAACCATCACTTGACACCACATCTAGAAGTAAGTATTCCTCTAGTAAAGCCCCACACGATAAGATATATGCCATCTATATAAACATAAGAGAACATGTACAAGAATTTCAAGCCCCAAATCAAAATGGTCCTAAAGTCTCTATCATAGTTTCTCCCATAGGATAACCTAGCACATAGTTTTCTAAAGCTAAGGGTTCCATCCTTATGGAAACTCAAATGTAATCTGTAAAATCCATACAAAATGATGTTATCAAATAGCTACATTGGGATCTTGTTAAGATTTCCCTTTATGATCTCATCCAAAATTGTCCATAACATTGGAAATCCATGATTGAATCTCTTCAATCGATTTCAGTACCATTAGACAACCCCTAACCATTTTCCAACCTTGTTGGCACTCTTAAAATGTCTAAAACTATCAAATTTGAGGACTCCAATTTTTTTTCCTTATAACCCAAAGACCACGATCTTCTTCTCTTCGTCACTTACCAAATAAATGACATCATCATCAATAGATTAATGATCAATAATGGTGACAAAACCAATATAATAACATCTCACACCTTTAAACAACTTCAGATACTAGACACCATAGTTGCCCAATCACCTGTCATACTACGTGATTTTAATGACATTGTCACCCTCACATTAGACACATTCATTTCACCTATCAAAATAGGTGTTAAAATTATTCACGAGATCTTATATATTGTAGAAGGAGAGTTCCAATATATCATGCTACTAGGTCATCCTTGGATACACACTATGAGTTGTATACCATCAACACTGCATAGATGTATAAAATATGAATGTGAGGGTAAAACATTCATGGTCCCTACCAACCCTATTCCCTTCAAGCCATGTCACATGACCTAGTGACCCAATGACATACTACTTATACTACAAGAATCTACCTCTTTAGATCAAGCTTCAAAGAGTTCTTCCACCCCCTCATCCAAAATACACAATGATTGATCCTTCAAAGACGTAATGCAAAATCTATCACTAGGTGAGTATTACATTCTAGCTCTTAACGCAATACCTATGCCTAAAAAATATGTGAGACTTGAAAAATAACCACTCTATAAGCCCAATGTAGGAAATGTAATTTCCTTAGGCTCCCTTTTCCTCCAAACAAAATTAGTGTATAGAGGCATCAACCACCCATCATCTCATCTCAACAATTAATCATATATAAAACCATTTTCTTTAGACTTTTCATTCTTTGATAAACCTCAATTTTCCTAGAATTACCTCTATAACTATATGTGGAAAGGCTTTGGTCTGGGTCAATATGAGTAGGGCCCACATGTATTACCATTTAAAGACATGAGGAAACCTCACAAGAAACATGGCCTCAAATTTAAAGTAACTTAATCTAATATACCACCATCAATATCAAAATCACAACCTTACCCATCATCATTATCAAACCCATCCTCTAATGTTGATGCCACTATATATCACATATGAATTATTTTTAATCAATTCCATTACAATTGGAATGCTAACTTATTAAGATAATGATAAGACTAAAACTATCCCTCTCACATGACTACATATGATAGAGGAAGATTCCCCTACCATCGAAATTATTCATTTCCATGATGATTACATTATCTTAACTTATATGGGTGCCAAGGATCACCATATGTAGATGAAATTTCCTTCCGATACATATATGCTTATTAATTAATCAACCATCGATATTAATATCAATATATCGCAAGAACCACACATTATCAAAAGAGGCCAAGCCTTAGAATCATGTGAACTCCAAAAATTCACTGCTTTCTTATCCAAACACAGTCAATCCTTCCTATGGTACTATAATGACATGCCGGCTATAGAATCTAACATCGTTATCCACAACATCGTTACCATCCAAAATGTTAAACCTGCAAAGGAATTTTTTTTAAGATGCATCCTTTCGTGGCACTACTAGTCAAGGAAGAACTTCAACATCTTCTATCAGCCAACTTCATATTACCTATTGATTATCCAAAATGGGTTTCTAGCATTTTACCTATCACTAAAATAGATTGAAAATTAAACATCTTCATGGAATTCTAATACTTCTACCTTTCTTTCCCCAAAGACGATTTTCCTCTACCCAAGTTCGACCAACTCATCAATTTAACAGTAGGTCACAAGATGTTATCCCTTATGGATGGATTTTATGGTTAAAATAAAATCCTTATCACACAATAAGATCAACACAAGACATACTTTATCACCCCACAGGGAACCTTATGATATATCGTAATGCCCTTTGTCCTTAAAAATATGGGAGATACTTATCAACACGCCATGACCTAAATATTTTAGGATCTAATCCGCAAAACTATAGAATACTATGTCGATGATATCTTAGGTAAATATAAACACTGAAGAGGCTACCTAGCTATGATTGAAATGATCTTTATGAATATTTTACAATTATTTATATATCTTAATCCTGCTAAGTACATTTTTAGAGTTCTCATAGGAAAAATCCTAGGATTTATAGTGTCTATCAGAGAAATTGAAGTTGACAATGAAAAATTCAAATCCAACATCAAAATTCATCTGCCAACTAATCTCAAACAACTTTGTAGCCTTTAAGGAAAGCTTCAATCTATCTATCATTTCATCTCTCAATTATCAGACTGCTTTCAGCCTTTCCATCACCTTCTTAGAAAGGAAATCCACTTAAATTGGGATGATAATTATCAACATGCCTTTAACACCTTAAAACATCACCACTAGTTGTTATGGCTCCATGTGAGGGGGATCTGTTCTATATTTATATCTCCATGACTGACCATGCCTTAGAAGACCACGTTGACACATCGAGATGAACAAGGAAAGGATAAATCCATCTATTGCATTAGCTGCACCCTTCATGAATATGAAACACTTTATCCTGAATTCAAAAATGTTGTGTTGTGCCTTATACTTCTCAAATTACAAACTCCTGTCACTATCTCCTCAATCAATAAACCTACGTGTCATCACCAAATTTAACCCACTCAAATCCATGAATTCCAATCCATATCATAATTATCATATCACTAGATGGATCATGCTAATGAATGAATTTGACCTCAAATTTATCTAACAAAAATACATTAAGGGACATGTCATCACTGACCAAATTGTAGAATCTACCCTTCATACCAATCAACTACATTGTGTACACTTTCTAAATGAATCTATCAACACTCTAGATCATGAAGAAATCCTATTTTCAAACATGACCTTGTTCTTTGATGGGTCTAAATTTATATAGGGGAGGTGTATAAATAGTCATAATACCCATTGGGACACTCCTATTCCATTAAATCTTTCAAATTAATTTTTAAATGCACTAATAACATGACAGAATACAAGGCCCTCATCATGGGACTTCCAGACTGCACTACCTTCCTTGGTGTATAAATCCTCTGATATCTATGAAGACTCATAACTAGGACCATTAATCAAATGAAAGGGATCTACTAATGTAAAAATGAGGTCCTAAAAAAATAGAAAAACATCGTCGAAGACTTATTATAACTCTTTGACCATTATGAAATTCAAACCACCCATCATTCATCTAAAAAAATTCATATAAAACATGGATTCAATTGGCTCCCTCATCCCTTTATCACCAAATTATTCTAAACTCTTTGTTTTCATACTCATGTTTTTGATAAACCTTCCTATACCAGAACTGATCTCCCCATAATTAATCACATAGAAGACAACTCATTTGAAACCTGGTATACGTAAACATATGATTATATTTCCACTAGAAAACTACCCACAGATCTATCCAGATAATGAAAAAGATATTTTTAACATTATGCACATCTTCCTACATTATATTACAGTATATGATTTTCAAAAGGGAATTTTATGGCCTCATTCTCTGGTGTCTTTAAACTCTGGAGGCTTGTCTAGCTATCTAAGAAGTCCATGACGACATATGTGGTGGAAACTTTAATAGTCTGGTTGTTGCTAAATAGATTATACACATGGGATACTATTTTTCCATGCTTAAGCAAGATTGTTATGACTACATCATGAAATACATTAAATGTCAACAACATTTCAATATCACATATATCCCTAGCCACACATCTTCAACCAATCACAAGACCTGTGGCCATTTTTCACAATGGGGGATTGACCTTATTAGCCTTATCAACCCTTGCTCATCACAACGACATAAATCCAACATCAAAACTATTGAATATTTTACTAAATGGGTGGACGTAATCCCCCTTATCTTCACTAAAGAAGATGAAATCATCAACTTCATCCATCATCACATTATCTATTATTTTTGTATACCATTTAAAATTATCATAGATAATGGAAAATCCTTCATAAAGAACAAAGTGCATAAACTTTGTGAAACTTACAACATCAATCTTAGATTTTCCTCACCTTACTATCCATAAGCAATGGCCAAGATGAAGCATCAAATAAAACACTAAAAAAAAATCCTCATAAAAACTATCGACCAAGCTGGTATAAATTGGCATCTCCAAATATTGTTTGTATTATAGGAATATCAGACCAGCTTTCAAACCCCTATGGGTACTCCCTTATTCTTAGTATACAACACCAAAGATGTTCTTCCTCTCAAATTTCAAATCCCATCCCTATACATTTCTCTCAAATACTTCATCTTTGATTAAGAATATAATTAAGAACACCTATTACAAATTGAACTGTTAGATGAACATTGTCTAACCACCCTTTAAGATATCAATTTCTATCAAGAACGAATCAAATGAGCCTATAAAAAACATATCAAATAATGTGACTTTAACATTGGTGATCTTGTTCTAAGAAAATCAACATGTCACTAATATGGAAAAGAGAAAATGTGTAAAGTTTTCTCCGAAATGGCTTGGACCATATATTATCACTCATAATAATGGATTTAGGACTTATCATTTAGCCTCCCTTAATGGTACACTTGATAAGGAGCCTCTTTACACCCTGAAATTACGAGAATTTTTCTATTAAAATATCAACTCATGAAACCTTAGTTAAATTACAATATCCATCCATTAGCCCACCCATCCTATCACTCTCTTAATGATTTGGAATCCTGTGGTCTTCAATTAACATATGATGTCATGACCTTGACTACGAGCATCATGACTATGCTCATAGTATATTCCTCATGGAAAATATCCCTACTCATAATTAGGGAACACCACAATCATTACTCTCACCATCCCCCTATTGTATCATATTTTACAACATGAAAAGGACATAAATGTAGCTTGCACACTTATTTATCCCCTTCTAAAATGGATAAGTAGGCTTTCCCTCATCTCAAAAATCAAAATATAGATCGATCCCTTAAAGGATGGCTATGAAAAGGAAAATTATGTCAAATAAAGTTGTAGAACACTCCCTCAAAGGATGGCTACCACAAAAATATAAAATTCAATAAAATCATAGACCACCCCCTCGAAGGATGGGCTACCCAATCAAATAAACAAAAAATAATTCCCTCCCTAATCATTCCTCACGTCAAAAAGGGATTCCCACATCGATAAGACATCATGTAAAAAAATCAGCCAGACCAAGAAAAATTCCCACATTGATAAAATTTCTCATTAAATGCAAGCTTCCTCCATTGATCAGCTTATGCGATATAATAAAGTTGGGGAAAAAACTAGGGAACTATTAAGAAGAACCCATTTCCTCATGCTTGCTACACACAAATATTTCTCATATCAGAAAATGGATAGATATGACTATCCCACACCCATTAATGCTCCTATTATAAATAACCATTATGATCCATATGTTAACATTATTTACAAATTTGCATGTGTAATATCATACATTTAAATCATCTTACTATCAAACACTATATGTGTCCAAAATAGTAAAGAAGAACAAATTTCACATTTTGTTCTTATCCATCATATAATGCATCAATCAAACAAAAATATCATAATTTTGTCACAAACATATTCAAAATCATCAAAATCATATCGAACATCTCTAATCCAAAAATATACATTTCACATACCTCCACAACTCTACATATCAAAATCATTAAAACATCATCATCAACTACATCTATATCCATCACATTGAAATCATTATAGAACTCAAAACATAACTCAAATATCAAAATCATCTATATATATCAACAATGTATATACTGTGTTAATAAGGGCCTCAAATGAGCCTCATACATCAAAAGTCTATACATCAAAATTTATCTACAAAACTACCTAGTGAACTGAATGTCCATCAATCAGACACTCCCTCGGGCACTACTCCCCTGGTCATCATCTTGACCTCTAATTGGTCCCTCACCTAGACATTTAGTTGGTCTAAAAATCTTATCAAACCATCCTTTTAATCATCCCTTTCCAAAATTTCACATTTCTAAGTGTGCTTCCTTTTTTGGGCCCGAAGACCCTCTAAAAATCAAAATCAATCAATGTATATGAAGCATGCCTTTATCAAATCCATTTCAGATTTCACAAATAACAGGGAAACATTTTCCCTTCCTACCATTAATTCATGTCTATAGGCTGATAACTCATTCGTCTCTTATCAATTGAATTCCTTCCTGTGTAATTCCACCTTTATGGCAACATCCTATTTATCAAGCCTATGTCTCTCGATACACTGTGTATACTATACATATTTTGGGAAGCTTTTCTCACAATCACTTCCTTATAATTCATACGTCTATAAGTCGAGAACCCATTAGTTCCCCTATCACTTGAATCTCTAGTCGCACAAGTCCACCTTTGTGGTAATTTGTTTTCATGCCCAGTCTTGGGGCATATTCAATTGAAACACAACATCACACAAGTTTATCTCATCCAACCACATATTCAAATAGGTGATCATTGCACTTCATTGTAATAACCCCTAGTTTGAGGGGGGACCACCTATCCAATACAAATATGACCATTTCACTTGTTTTTATCCAATGGTTTGTTTGTCATAAAGCACTTGAAAAAATGGAAAATGTAGACACATGTTTCTTAGCCATACCCCTCACATTCTCATTCAAAAATCCTAAAACCTATCTTACTAACATAAAACATGACTTCAACCCCATAAAATCACATTCTACCTCCCCGTAAATGCCATTTACATATCCTAAACCTCCCCAACCACCTATAACCCATCTTAACCTATTTTAATCCTAACCATATAACCCACTAACTCCCTTAACATCCTCATAAGCATTTTAAATTTTCCCCATACCCAAATTTACCCATTTGGAAGTGGATAAAACAAATTCCAAGTGGGCTTCCCCACTTTTCCCAAATCTCTAGCGATTCTTATGGATCCCCAGACATTTTCAGTGAAGCTCTGACTCTTTAGAGAATGAGACAACATCACCATGATCATCTTGATACCTTTAGTATCCACATTACGTCTGTAGAAGATTTGTAAACACTGTAAGGCTCCCAAAACATCATTTCTCAATATTTCACATCCAAGGTAAGTTATTTTCACTTTTATTCATATTTATCTTATCAGTGAGTCATATGTAAGATCATATTAGTCCTTAGATCATACATTTTGTATATAATTTTAGTTTCATGAAAGAAGAATTATTTTTCATAGTAATCTCCAGGGATTCGTCTAAATCAGTGGTGACTATGTAGAATCACTAGCGATCCCTGTCAGTTTAGCATTTTAATCAATTTAATTATATTTTCCCTCAAATATCAATTTGTTTTCTATTTAATCTACCTATTTCTAAGTTTTTTCTCTTTGTAGATGATTGTATCAATTTAGGAACATCTGATCACAAGCATATACGACCTTCATATCATCCAATAACCCTTCATCTGGGATAAATTCAACATTACACATGATTTCGGCATTTGTGCCATCGCCTTGACACTAGATGTTGAAGACATAGAAGATTAACTAAAAATTATACAAGAACAACGTGACACTACTGAGCAGGCTTGGTTCAATTACTTTGAGGAGTTCGAGCTTATTGTAGCCCTCACCTGGCCGACCTATCACATTGAAAAATATCTTTCTACTCATTTGGAGTTCTAATATCCATTTCATTGTCAATTATATTGCTATCATTATCACTTGATTGTAAAACAAGTTGACACCCTTTAAGGAATCCCACCGGTTCTTGGGATCATAATTTTCTGAGAAACTCGTCATATATTTGTCTAATATCTATCTTGTTTAACCATCTTTACATGCAAGTTATCTCACTTTCTAGAAGAAGGATCCCTACATCTGTATTTTATCTATTCATCTTGATATTGCATTATTGGCATGAGTTTCATTAAACCCTACTTTATTCTAGGTTTTTGGTGTTTATCATGTAATTGACAAATGAAAAATAATCACAAATAGCAGGCTAGATTTGGATAGCAGATCCAAGAATTCTTATTTTGTGTGTTTTCCTGAGAGAGGGTTTTACACATAAATCTGTTGTTGCTTTGTGTTATGTTTTATTAGTGGTTTTACATATTTTAATTAAGGATATACGTTTTAATAAATAAAATTTTATATTATAATGATTCTCCCACCTCTCAGTATAATCATGTGTTTAACTCCTTTTAAAAACTGTAAAATTATAAAGGGGAAATATAAACAAACAAATTATTTCCCATTGCGGATAAATTTTTTCCACCTCGTATCATACCATTTTCTAAAACCACACATATTGATCCTTATACACTTTCAAAACTTCTTCCAAAAAATGGCTTGGATAGTATTGATAGTGACTACCTTCTACATCCACTAAACCACCTTCTTTATTATCTAATAAATTTGCTAATTCATTTGAGCACATATCGACGTTCAAAATCATTGATAAAGGATGCAGTGAATACCAATTTCAAACTATTAAAAATTCCTTTTGTATGCATGAAAAGATTAGCTATGAAAATATTATGAAACTAACACCTAATAGTTCCACAATATAACTAAACCTATGATAAACATCAAGATGAGAGCTTAGCGAGATAATCTTTTACAATAATGCATGAATCAAACTAAATATTATTATGCTACCTCTACTTCTCTAGATTGCTTAATATAAATGAACCTAGTTATATCTCAAGCAATCAATTGGTTTGTTGTTTGCTCCAGATGGTGAAAAATCTCAATTAAATGTCTACAAGGCCATGATCATATCTTTTCTTACTAACCAAGCTTGGATGAATGGATGTAAGATGGAGAGGTTACCACAATGAGAAATGGCTCAAGATCAACTGATTCTAGCTTTAGCTAATGAAAATGAGATGTTTTCCAAAGTCTTAAACTATGTAAGATGTTTGATATGATAATCCATGTATGAAGGTTTGAAAATATGTAAGTTGAAAGGGAGGCCTTATCCTTGTACTTATAGGCTTTCACTTAGGAAGATTTGGGATTCTAGCGCATGTGGTACAAAAGGCAAGTCCAAAAAGAAATTTTTGATTATAAGTGAATAAACATGATTTAGAAGAGGTAAGCTTGGTTTAGGATAGTTAAACTTGATTAACAAGTGATTAGTAACCTATGAGAGTTTGGGAGGAGTCTAATTAATCATATGTAATTGATTAATAGCATAGGAAGCTTGTACAAGTGGTCAAGAGGGAAATGGGGAGATTCTAAATGGTTAAAAGGAGGATATTTAGCTAATAAGAGGGTATATTAGCCAAATTAGATGATTATAGAGGAATTACAACCAAAATAATTTCGTGAATGGGAATATGAGAATGGAGCAAAGAATATTTATTGATGAAGTGTCATCAATTTACTGGAGGAGAAGATGATAAGGTAATTAGTGAAATTTAATTAGTAAAACTACGTAAGAAAATTTTAGGTTCTATTCCTTCCACATCAGAAACCTACCTTTAGCACCACACAGCTATGGAAAATCCAATGTTTCCCATATACAAATATCTTCCATCTACAAACTTGGAAAAATCATCTTTCAAAGATTTAGATACTTAGAAGATGAGAGAATCCCAAGTTCTAAGAGCTCTTGATTATATGATGATCAGTTCACCACTTGTTACAAATATCCTAAGTATGGTAAAGAAAAGAAAATGATGAAAAATGCATTGGAAAGGTAAAGGAATTATTAAAAATGAACAAGGTTGCTTGTATACTATCTCGTATATAGAAAATTTTAATTTTCATGGTCTAGGTTTCAACACATTTGAACATATGCCAGTATTGATCAACATCTCGACTAGTGGTGAGGATATGGACTCTAACATTGAGACAAGTTCCACACATAAACTCTTCGATGAGATAATTGATACAAACCTATTCATTGAATATATTTCCATCCACGCCATTGAATTTGACGTCATCCATCCTAGTCTCATAACTCAGGAACAATCAAATCACATAGCCATGGACCTCTTCCAAAATGATGATTCCATTAAAGACCCTAGTCCACTAAAATAGAAAATAAAAAAGTGAAAAAAGGTTAAAAAGATCTCCCATAGCCAACACCTCACCAATAAGCTATTCAAAAATTGAAAATGCAAAATTAAGCACCACCTATCTGCAGGTAGTCTCTCATCCCAATCATATCATCTTCACAATGTTTTACACTTTTCACCTATTTATTTCATATTATCATGAGACAAGAGTTAATATTGATCCTATTAGGGATTTTTCATCACATCCCTCTTATTTTCTAGAAACTTCCTAATGGAAAATCCTCCTTCTAAAGAAGTTATCTCCTTCACAAGAACTGAAAAATATTTACCTAGATCTTTTGACTACCCATCTTAATCTTTTCTAATGAGCTCTCATGTCCTACTAGTCACATGGGGCTGAGATTTGGGGGAAAAAATTAATTTGTAACAAGCACAATGCAAAATCAAGGATTTTTTTTAAAAAAAAATAAAAAACTATAATTACACATTTTGTACTTCACATTCTTTGGTTATGAGCCCATGCTACTTACTAGTAGTGTGAGACTGGGAAATGAGGAAGGTACCCTTACTCACCTAAATTTTTTCTTTGGTGACGATCCCATGCCTCTTACTTATGGCATGGGGAAAAACGTAGGGGGTCATTTCAAAAAAACAATAGAAAGCATGCCTTGATACTATGCATCAAAATTATTTGATTTTAAAAACTTCCAATGAAATTTTTTAGATGCCCATGGTAAGGGAGACAACCATTCCCTAAACTATATCTTTCTAATTAGTAGGCCACCTATGGGTATAAGTCTAGACAAGACCTATAAAGTGAAAATAATCTTGGAAGCAATCAAGTAATCCTAATTGTTGATGAGTCACAATTTCCCAACTGGACCATTGTTACACATCATGTATTTATGTCCATCATCTTCATTTTCAAATCACTATCTCATGTGTATCATGTCCTTCTTGGCTCTTGGTGTTAAGCCCTCACATCTTACTAGTTGTGTGGAGTCAAGGGTGGAGTAAGACATCATATCACTATATCATCTACAATACATTTTTCCAATGGAATGAAATGTCTAACATTTTTTGAAAATGAGTTTTGAAGGTATAATTTTTACATGTGTATGTTACCATATCTCCTTTTTTCTACCATCTCCTATCGCCCCTCATATTCAATAACTACCAAAAACATTATAAAAGCGATAAAAAATATACAAAAAAATCCTAAACATTTGCGAAAACCAAAGATCCCAAAAAAATTCAAATATTTCAAAAATTACTAAAAACATATAAACTTAGTAAAAAATCTACAAAAAAATAAAAAAAATAATCCAAAAAATCATAAACATTTACCAAAACACAGAATCCCCAAAAAATCAAATATTCCAAAACTACCAAAACCATATAACACAAGTTAAAAATATCCAAAAAATCAAAAAACCATCTGTTGGTTGGAAATTTAGTCTTTAGACTCAAACAACACTTCAGGGGACATCAATACCTCATCTTTACGGGAGAGGATCCCTTATTCACCAAAAATGGAGAAAACTACTTATTTATAAATATAAAATCTAACAGTATCTAGATGAGAATTTTGGTGTGAAGAATGCTTCCATAACTAATTATTCTCAAGACAGAATATGGAAAAGGTATGAGAATTTTAGAAGAGGAAACAATAGTTTAAACAAGCAAGACTGGTAAAAAGAGACACAAAGTTCAACTTTCCACCTATCAATAATACAAGTATTCTCCTTGGTCATACAAGATCACTCACTATTGTCAAGAAAAATGAGTGAAGAAGGAAACACTTTTTGGTATAGAGATTACATAATAATATCATACTAATGCATGGATGAAAGTTTAAGAACACATGAACTTATATATTTGAAACATCCACAAGATATAATTAGAGAAGACATGAAGTTCTTTGCATTATAACACATGAATTAAACACACCGTTTCACATTCAAATATACTAAACTCACCTTTATAATATTAAGATAGAAATAGAAAGAACACAAGGAATAAGAGAGAAAACATTATTTTGTATTGATTCCAATTGTTCTATATCTTTTACATTCAACTAGAATCCAACAACAACCCTTTTACAATGAGAGAAAAGCATTATATAGGAAAAGGGTGGTTGTAAGCTCTTCTTTTAACTTTACTAATTGTTATTTGATTAAGTGATAACACTTAACTTCATGAAATACACGAGCTAGCTTTATTTATAATTTTTTCTCTTCAAATACGATAAAGCTAGCTTGAAAATATAACAATTAGAAAAGGAGATTTAAGAACTAGAAGCTAGAGAAATTGAAGAAAATATAGCTGGAGCCTTCATTTTGAGTACATGATTCCTAAACTTGACTAAGGCACGAGAAATTTCCATGCCCTTTCAGATGGTTGTGTTTTCCATAGCATTTAACTAGCTGCCCAAAGAGTCCTTCATTTCCCTTCCAATGCCTGCATTCTGCAACAATCCTTTAGTGGCCTTTATAATGACATTATGCAATTAAGTGATTTCCTCCATATTCTCTTTGTTAATAGTCTTAGACTTGAGCAAATCTTCTTACATGAGTGCTCTGAATTTTTCTTTGATTTCAACTAAATGGTACCTCTCTAAAAAATTTTCTTTGTAGAACTGACATCAGAGAGCTTGAAATTCAGCAAGTATCTCACATTTAATTGCCTCTCCTTATCATACCATGTACTTCAATTAAGTGATTTCCTCCTTAACCACATTGATCTTCCATTTAACACTGAATATCCATTTTCCTAGAAAGATTATTCTTTAGCTCATTAAAAACCTTGTGTGCGAGGAGGATATTATCATAAGTATCCTTCATGATTCTAAGATCTTGAATACATTCCAACCAAATTTTAAGCTCCTTTTCAGATCCAATGATTAGCATGTAAAATTTACTTTGAGCCAAGGAGATGTTTTCATATACTTTATATGCTTCATCTATAAAATTTAGACCAGATACCAAAGTTCCTTTAAACATTGCTTCAGTTTCCTTCCCATACACAACATGTTTATGAATATCCTTGATTTCTTGAACATCTTATTCAGATAGAATAGTGGGAGGAAAAGATGATGAGAGAGGAGTTGGGTCAAGAATATTCTCACTTGAAATGAAAAACTTGATAAAGTGAGAGAGCACTTAAACATGTTCTTCTAACTATTCCCGAGTTTGTTTTCCCTTTTCAACCCTCTCAATTATATTAGCAAGAGTTTCTTTCAGATTATGAGCATATCCTTCAGGATTAGATTTACCCAATGAGATTCTTGTCAATTCTAGGTCATCCATGGGAAAGTATTTTTCATCATTTTCTCCCCTTGCCTTTGCAATATCTAAGAACTGACGACCCTTTGAATCAGAGACCAATCTAGAAGTAGTTTTGGCTTTCTTAGCAGGAGGAGTGGGAGTTGTACACAAAAGGGAAGATACAACATCAAAACTGGGAGTAACAATTAGAGTAGATGACTTCCTCTTCCTATTACCAATCATGGGCTAGACCCACGAGAAGGAGTGGATGGAAGGTGGTGTATAAAGTGGGCCCAATGCAAGTGTGTTGAGAGATCCAAGAGTTTGGGAAACATATACTTCAATAGTGGGTATCTCAATACTAAAGGAGGATACTTCCTTGACTGGTGATTTAGGATTGGGAATGCCCATATTTCAATAGTCTAGTTTGATAATATTTTCCTCATCTTCATCCTCTTCTTCTTTCTCAGTGATTCCTCCATCATAATCATTTTCTTCTTGTTGTTCCTCTGTTTATTTTTCTTCTTATTTCGGAGGGGGGATTATTTATTCAATTTCCTAAGCTCCCTCTATTATTTTATGAATTTTAGCCTAATCAGCTTCCTTTCCAGCTATCTCTTCAATCCCTTCAATCTTCTTAGCCTTTTCCTTTTTGGTGTACACCTTAGTTTTAGATTCAATTTGTAGAGGAGGAGTTTATTGAACATGTACTTCTAAGAGTGAAGCAGAAACCTTCTTATGCAATTATGAAGCATCACGAGGAGAAGATTGAGTCACACCTGACCTATATGATTTCATCTTATTATCAAACCAAAATTTTGTCCTTACCAAGACTAGGTTAATTAATTCCCCAAGATCATCCTTCCCCTTTTGAAACCAATTAATGGTAAGAAGAGGAGTGTATTGAATAGTTTTTATATAGTTAAGAGAATACAAATATTCCTTATCATCTATAAAATACTCTGAAACTTTATATATATTGAAATATTTGATCTATTGTAGATAAATTCGGCCAAAATACCTTCTTCTCACTTTCTACTCATCTGAACAATCTTCCCGATAGTCTTCTAGAGTAGGAAAATGATAATATTTTGTTTTGAGGTGATTGGAGATAAAACATTTGATATCAAAGAAAGATATCTTGTGGAATGTGTAAAAATTGAATGCAACAATTGTTCTTTCCACATTTTGAGCATCCAAAGCTTTCCTGCAAGTATAATTCCCTATAGTGATTGAGAATTAGATGCCTTTGATCTTCTTATCCCTACATGTCTTGTGCAACATGTATAAATTTTTGCAAACCTCTACAAGAACTATCTTGTCATTGTATTACATAGGTAGGTTGTTTGATGTAACTTCAAATCAATCTAATATGTTATAGGAAAATATCCTAAGTTGAATGAACAAATCACCATATCTTGTAATTAGCTATTTGGCCTCAGCAGACATGCTCTCAAATGTATTTCCTTCTAAGAGTCTAACAATATACATTGTGAAAACATCATCGACTCTTCCAAAATGGTGTTTGTTGCTTTCAAAGGTTAGATGTGAGTAATAATCATTTATGGGCTCTCTCTTCTTATCATCCTTTTCAGACGGACCCAACCATTGCGGGTAGGCTGCAATTGAATATATGAGATAGGATATCATATAAAATGCCTTGCTTTTTTGTACTTTAATCAACTGTGTACTAAGAGTTTCAAATATTATCTCTCCCTAACTTAAATTCTTCTTTCCTTCATGGATGATATTGATGAAGACAATCATCAAAAATTGAAACTCATTTGTAGAGGGAAGGCCCATTAGTCTAGACAACAGAGTGATCATATCTGACAATTCCTCTTTGAAATCTGATCTATACATTACTTTTGGTAAATTTGAGGCTCCTTTTTTTTGAGTTTTTAAGCCATGATTTGGCTATCATTTCTTTGTATATTTCCTTATCCTACTCAAAGAGACTTTTGGCATGGGATTTAGATAGGAAGATTGAATTTTCCATGATTGGGATTCTAAGGGATGCAATAATAACATTGACATCCAACTTAGTAATGAATTGACCATAAGATTCTGTTATTTCTTCGGTGTTGGGATTGAAACAAGAAGCATAGGCCACCACAGTATCTGAACATTAAACAGAAAGGGGAAAAGTAGTAGCATATGCAATTCCACTTTCCTTTATACAGTGGGCTATCGGGGTAGGAGAATCTCCATAAACACAGTTCCATAATTCCTCTAAATCCACGTGTCTGACCTCATTGTCCCCAATATTGGGCACAAAAGTCTTGAGTGATGAGATATGCTTATATCTTCCAAACTGAAACTTCATGATGATAGAATGCTCAAAAGGTTGAAATTTCATAATGGTTTTTAAGGAGGCTTGAACAGGGGATTGTAAAACACAAGATAGCTTCAAACTGAACCAATTAATCCTGAAATGATTCACCTAAGTGATGAGAGGAACAACACTTTGACAATGAATCCACTGCACTTTAAATTTTTGAAAATGGAATTAAAACAACCCTAGTATGGATAGAAAATGCTTTCAAGGGCATGGGAAAATGGGGGCATAATGCTTAGTTTGAATTCTCAACTGAAACAATGAATAATGAATTACTCAATCTCTTTTTATAACTTTCTATTCAAAAATAATCCAACAAATGGTTAATTTTATGATTTCTAATGTAATGTGGAGAATAAAAAAACATGTGGAATGGTTTACCCTTTTTCCTTTATACTACAAATATGGAAAAGATGCAGAGAAATGAAGGCTTGCGAGAACAAGGGGGATGAGGGACTTAGTCTTTTGGAATACCCACAACACAAATAAAGACTCAAAATGTGGTGATAATGGGTTTTTGGGGAACAGAGGGTCAAGGGGAGCACAAGTCACAAGTTCCTTCATCGTTTGAAATCTCCATAATATAAATCAATATAAAGTAGTGCGAGTCAATCGGGGTTGTGAAGAACTGGAGGCCCAAAAGAACAAGGGTCACGAGGTCTAAAATTTTTCACAACTTCCACAATGTAAAGGGTGCGCATGCAAATCTTGAAGGTGGAAAGCAAATGTGGGGAAAAAAAATGTGGGGAATGCTGACTCGAGTGGAACAGTTCCTCGATGAACTCCAAGACCCGCGATATAAAGAAACTCAATAAAGCGCAGAAAAAATGGAGGTGCGGAGAACCTCAAACCTGAGGGAACAAGTTCCATCTGTTCCTCCAAGACTTGAAGTTGACACAAAATAAAGGGAAAAAGACCCAAACACTCAAAGAACTTAAAAATGGTTAACCGTTGAGACCATTTTCACCTCACTAGACTTCATAAAGGAAAACAAATTGACAATAAGGGATTGGACTAACTTGACACATAATGAAAAAAAGAAAAAGAAAAGGACCTCATAATATTTTGTTATAAGACAAGTGCCTTATCCAATGGGTAGATTATACAGAACAAGAAAATACATAAGAACACATAAAACACAAAGACACCACACAAACCAAAAACATAGACTATACAAGACTATTTACATTACTATATACAAAAGAACTACTATGTACTTTCAAGATTGGGACAACTTCAAGTATTGGCCACTATATGGAAATGGAAGTGAGGTTCCATCCATATGTTTCAGATATTAGGAATTTTTACCAGCAAAATGACGAATTTTGAAAGGACCAAGCCAGAGTGAATCAAGCTTACCATGGATTCCTCATGGTTCCTGCCTTTTTTCCCAAAGTAGAATAATGTATGTAACCTGAAAGTACTTGGGTCTAGCTTTCTTATCAAATAGTTGTTTGACCTTTTGTCAGTGTGCTGATATTTTGTCAACAACCTGCAATATTTCTTTATTCAACTTCTGCAGGTACATCACTCTTTTCTCCATAGCACTTGAAAACTCTCCATCTTCTATGGATTTTGCAAGATGAAGTGCAGGAAACTCCAATGTTACTTGTAATTGATCCTATGTTCCATACACCAACTAGAATGGATACATTCCAATATCTATCTTTGGTGTGATCCTATCTACCCAAAGAGCATCATAAAGCTTTTTATGCCAATTTATTTGTGATTCATCTACAAGCTGTCTTATGATTTTTATCAAATTTTTGTTGGTCGATTCAAATTTCTCATTCCCTTTTGGATGGAAATCAGATGAAAGTGTAAGGGAAATATCATATCCATAAAAAAATCAATCAACTCATGGGAAGAAAAATCTGGGGCATTATCTGTAACAATCTTATTTAGAATTCCAAATATGATCAATATATTCTCTTTGATGAAATCACATAATACTTCAGAATTAGTTCTCTTTACTAGAATTTCCTCCCCACTTCATGAAGTGGTCGTTTACTGTTAAAACATGAGTGTGTATTGCACTCAAATTTAGATTGATATTTGTAATGAAATCTAGCCCCCACTGCTGGAAGGGATATTCAATCACTACTGGTTTCAGAGGAAATGTGGCAAAAGTGGATCTTCCCACAAAGGTTTGGCATGCTTCACTCTTTTATACCCACTTTTTTGGATCTTTGAAAAGCGTTTTCCAGTAATACCTTGTATGGAGAATTTAATGAGTTGAACTGCTGAAGAAAAGTGACCTCCACAGGCTTGATTGTGAAAATCTCTCAACAACCTCTTTTTTTGTTCCTTATCAACACATCTAAGGAACCGACCAACAATTTCTCTCTTGAAAAATGAATTATCCTAGAGAATATATTATGTTGACTGAAGCTTAACAACTCTCATCTCTTTGGTACTCAAGTGTGCCAGACATTCTCCATAAGTTAGGAAATGAACGATGTATGTATACCACTCATTAGTCAGACTAAGAAAGAGTACAGTTGGAACACTAATAGTTTCATTTTCAATTGATTCACTCTTCAGACCATTAGAAAGAAATTAAGATAAACCCTTACCTCGAAAAACTTTGGATGGCTTGATATTGAGGTCATTCTCCTGGACCTTGGCTACCTAGTTGCCTCGTTTTGATCCAAATTCTTTTTGTGTGAGAATTAAATTGATTTTCGTGTTTGACACAAACACAGTGGAATGAGAATTCAAGATGTAGAAATGGAATTGCTTCACTTATTTTACCACAAAAAAAGATTACTTATCCATTTTTGAATACTTCAAATCATGGACCTTTAAGACATAACTAAAGAATGTTATTAACACCTCACATCCCTGAAAATTCTTCTATACTAGAATTGTTGCTAGGGTGTGTTTAGGGAAAAAACAATAGATTGAAAAATATTTTTCATAATCAGGGTAGGAAAGAATAGGTGTGTTAGCAATGGATTTCTTGATATTCTTAAAGGCATCCTTTCCTTCAACAGTCCAATGAAAATATTGATTCCCTTTCATCATGTGAGCTATGTTTCTTGTCAACTCTATAAATCTAAGGATAAATCGAAGAAATAATGCACACCTTTCTTACTTGTTGGAAGTGGAATCTTCTAAATTTCTTGAACATGTTTTGGATCAATCTTGATTCCATATTTTGAGATAATGTGCCCAATCAACTTGGATTATGTCACACCGAAGATAGAATTCTTTGGATTCAAATAAATTCCACGGTCCCTACATCTTTGCAGTACTGATTTTAGGTGTTAGAAGTGATATTCTCTTTTCTTTGAGAAAATAGTTAGGTCATCAAGGTAGATCACTATACATTTTCCTTTCAAATCACCAAATGCCAAATCGTTTTCCCTCTGGAAAGTTACATCTCCAAATGACATTCTTCTATAAGAAAAGGTGCCCCATGGATTTGTGAATGAAATTTTTTTCTGGTCTTGAACATCCACCTTGATTTGATTGTAGCCTAAAAATCCATCAAGAATGGAAAAAATTTCTGAACCAGTGACAACATGTAAGATTTGGTCCATCATAGGGAGTGGGAAGTTATCCTTGAGAGAAGCCTAGTTTAGATTTATGAAATCTACACAGAGTTGAATCTTCCCATTCTTCTTCCTCATAGGAACAATATTAGCGACCTAGGCTGAATGATGAATGGGAAATATTATCATGACATTCAACATCTTTTGAATCTCATGCTAAATTGTGCCTACGATCTTTGGATTATGCTGCCTCTGTTTCTGGTGAAATGGTTGTATTCCTAGTTTCAAAGGAATATAGTGCTGTGTTTCCCTTGGTTTAAAGGTTTTAAAATAATCTTATGAATAATCCAGAACATCTACATACTTATTTAATAATTCAATTATTTTCTTTGTTTCTTCTTTAGAGCAACACTTGCCAATATTGACAAATTTGGGCTCTTTCTTGCTTCATATGTTGACCTTTTCATATTCAGATGACTGATGGAATTCTTGTGATACCTTTCCTTTAATGTACTTGTCATGCTTTTCAAAGAAGTATTCTACACTCACCAGGCCCTTAGGTGTCTTATTTCTTTTTAACTGAATATAGCCATCTTTATCATATTCCTCCTGAACCGCTTCTTTAGAAACAAAAGATGAAATGGAATCATGATAACCAACTTCACTTCCTTCAAAATATAATTGGATATAATTATCTTTGAGTTCAAGGAAGGAAATCAAGCATTGATCATCATTAAGCACTTGCCAATTATTTGCATTTTCTGGGACACTGGGTCTATAGATCATCTCAACTATGACTTTATCTTGGGAAAGATCCAAATGAGGAATAAGTAAGGACCCAAAAAATGCTAGGGAATTTTATTTAGTGTTACTTTATCTTGGTACAATATTGATTGAAAATGCATCTAATAACTTGACATAATCCCATACTAGGTTTCTTTAATGCTTTATCCTTTGATTCTTCACTTGAAAAGCTCCACAAACTTGTTTAACACCAAGATATGCTTCCCCTTGAGCATAGAGGTTATTAATTCCCATTTCTCTTGCTACCTCTAGGATAAGAAGAAGGGCCTCATAGTTAGTGATATTGTTTTTGTTATCAAACTAAAGCTTATAAGAAAACATGTGGAGCTTATCCTCAGATGAGACCAAAACAACTACGACTCTAAAACTAGATGTGGAACAACTTCCATCAAACTCAAGAATCAAAACACCCTTGGGAGTCTTAGCCTTAGTTTTTGACATCACCATATAGTTTCCATGACCGATATATTCGTAGAGGATTCGATCCTTGGGACATCTGTCTTTTGGACAATGTATTCAACATGTCTCTCCAGAAATAACTTCTTCATCTACCCATTGACTAGAAAGAGAGCATGAGACCAATCCATTTGAATCTATCCTCTCACTTCTCTACAAAAATTCATACTCAACAACATACCATAAGATGGTGGAATATCTACGACCAAGATTGTGGCCTTCACTCTTTTATATGTAAAAGCAACAAAAGCTACATGAGCATCTTATTTATCCCAACGAGGGGCACCTCTTTAATCTCCATTGAGTAACATGAACCAAATGTTTGGTTCAAGGTGAGGCAAAGGGCATAGGAAACTTTGGTAGGCATTAGATTATCTGATACCCTTGAGTCAATAACATAATTATTGAGTTTATGGCCAGCTATGAGAAGTGTGACATAAAAGGGCTCAATTTTCTCATTCGTGGAAGGTTTAAAGGACATTAAATTATATAGGGAAGGGGATCTTGGAGTAGGCAGAAGGAATTTAGAAGTTATGGATTAATGGATATGATTAGGATTGAAAAACTTGATCACTTGAGCAAATGTTTCAAGATAGGTTTGGTAAAATTCAGCCTTAGAAATATGAATCTTGTTCTTTTTGATACGATCAATGATATAAAAATACCCTGAGGTGGATGGGGATTTTTGATTTGACATGGTAGAAGTCTTGGGTTTATCAAATTTTAAATTTGAGGATGATTTAGAAACTGGAGTGGAAGGAGTATTTTCTTTTGGCATAAAAGAGGAAGTAGAAGGAACATTATATGGAGTACTTAATTTCTTTGCAGCAATGGTAGGAATGGGATCTCCTCTTCTTGCAACCACTGGGACGGTGACTAGAAATTATTTGGATTTATTTTTCTTCAAAGGATGACACCACCTCTTTATTCTTATTAAATTATTCTCTTGTCATGACAACATAAGAATCACTATTTATGTTTGCCACTAATTCATGATAATCATCATCGTCATCATCAAATCCTTTAGTGGTAAGAAATTTGACTTGGGAGTCATCTACATCCTCTTGAAACTCTTCTAGTTCCTCTTCATGTGCTTCCATATCTTATTCTTCCACTTCATCATCAAGCTCTTGAACTTCACATGTCACATTCAATGGGACTTTGACAGGTGGAGATTCTATTTCTAGCTTGGATTGAGTGGGAGGAAGATGGTTTCGGGGCTGAAAATTCCTCCTTGGGATGTCCTTGTAAGGTGCATTATGAGCTAACTACTTTTTGATGGTAATCAAATCATTGGCCATATTTTTAACTATCTATTAAATTTTTTTTGTTCTAGAAGTACATGCTATAGCTTTTAGTGGCTCTGTTAACCAAAATAAGCTCCCTCTTATTTTGGGTTAGCTAGCTTCCTTTTTGTGCCTCAGTAAAATTTTTACACATTTCAAGCACTCAAAATTTTTTGGATATTACTTCATTAGATAGAGAATTCTTTCCCCTTTCCAGAAAGGTAAGTAAGTCTTCCCAACTCCTTATATTTTGCAAGTTATGGCTCGGTGGTGTTTGGAGGGGAAATTTTCCCTAGGTGGACCCATGGGAAATTTTTTGGCACTTAGCCCTTTTGGGTAAAAAACTCAAAGGAAAATTTTGGCCCACAGGCCCATAAAGGATAAAGGAAAATAAATTGATTAAGGCCACATCTCATGAAATGATGCCACATGTTAAGGAAGAGCGGCGGGGGTGAAAGGACTTAAAGTTTTTCTTGGGGCGTTTGGTCAAATGTGACAAAGGCAAAAAATAGAAGCGCATCCCCGTCAAGCAATGAGATGATGCCACCTGTCTAGTTAGTAATGGGAGTCAAGGCATTAGGAAAATTTGGAAAATTTTCCAAAGTGGTTAAAAGTGCAAAGGTAAAAAGTTGAACCGCATCTCTGCACAGAATCAAAAGGTGCCACGTGTCCACATTAGCAGCGGAGGATTTTGGGAAATTTTCCCAGTTTCAAAAAAGGGGTAAAATATTGTTTTGAAGCCGCGGATCAACTAGAGGGTGCCATGTGTCATCAAAGGAGTGGGGTGCAAAGATATTTTGGGAAATTTTCCCAATTTGAAAGAAGAGGGAAAAGTTAAAATTTCAGCCTGTGAACCCGATTTTTGCCCTAATTTGGCCATTTTTTCCCTAAATCTTCAGAGGGGCATATCTTTCACACCAGAGCTTGGATTTTCACAATTTTGGTATCATTGGAAATCTGGTGAAATTATCCACATGATGGACCATTCAATTTCAAAATTTGATGGATTTTGGTGGGAAAAATTGAGAAAACGTTTCTGGCATGGAAAAGTTGTAGAAAACGACCCCAACAACCAAAATTAATGAAGTATGGGCCTCTTTCTCACTTTGTGAAGCAATGTACTTCAAAGTATGGGATTTTTTATGGAAACTCATCATTTTACAGGCCAATTAAATGGATCTTGTCGGTGGTTGAAGTTTTAAATCAAATTTACCCGTGTTTTCTCATTTCTTTTATTCTGTTTGAGTGATAAAAGCCAGTTTTGGCTCATTTGTAAAAGGTTGTTCATCCTTATTCTCTGCCTCTCCCTTCTTTTCTTCCCCAGAGTTAAAAATGTATTTTTAACCTCCTCCCCTACTTTGTAATGGCATTTTTTCCTCTTACCTGTGAAATGATATTTTGTTTAAACTTCTGGAGCAATAAAAAACGTGTTTTGTGATGCATTTGTTCATCCTTGCTCATTTTTTGATTGTTTTCTTCTTGTCTCTCTTCATTGCAAGTATTTGTGCATGTTTGGATGTTCATTTTAGGTTTTGGAGCTATGTTCATGGAGTTTTGGAACATTTTTTGTGTGAAATTCATCTTTGGTCTATGATGCACTTGTCCATCCTTCCATTGCTCACCTCTCTTTGTTTCATGGTAGTTTTGATAGATGATCAACATTTTCCTTCTCTGGTGTATCACTGTTTTAGTGTAGGCTCTATTTTTTCTAGTTTTCTTTCTCTCCCTATCTCCTTGGAAGTTATATTAGGATTATATAATCTTTCCTGCACTGGAATAGCTTGTGGCAGGTAGTTTAGGAAGAGGAACAACCTTCTCTGGAGAGCTTTCCCCATTTGCAAAGGTCCCACACTTTGGGAAAGATCAATGTTGTGCAATCACACCAAATGAATTTGCCTTAGAAAATCATATCCATAGGTCATTTTGGGGGTGTTGTGATTTTGCACTAACAAGATCTTTCCTTAACTTTCCTGACATTATTAGCTCATCCTCTACACTTATGGGCAAGCACCAATCAACATCAAGATTAACTCTCCGATAGTGCATAGCTTACTTTAGAAAACTAAGCAATTAGGAAGAAACACTTATGAATTTTGTCAACATGATGAGTAGCCATTGTAATTTAATTTACAAAATTGTTGAACCTTTTAAGAAACTCATCATAACATCATACGGTTCCTTCTTTATTTGGGAGAGTTATGCTAGAAGAGAATGCATGTCTTCAACAAGCTTGAACCGATTATCAAAATGAGTTTTCATGGTATCCCAGTTGGTAAAAAGACTAGTTAGGAGATGGAAAAACCAATCTAAAACATTCTCTTGTAAAGTATTAACAAATAATCTGATTGAAACATATTCATGCACAACTCCAAACACTCCACAGGTGAAAATAAAAGCTGCAATATGCTCATCCGAATGTACTTTTCCATCACCTTTGAATTTTGGAAAATATTTCTATTTTGTTTTGGAAAATCATGAAAAGGTTATGGGAGAGCTAAGGGCCCAACCCATTGGCCCCAAGGCAAAGGTACACCTACCATTCTAATAAAAATAGTTTATAACAGAATTGTAAATCCTACTAAAACCAAAGCTTGAGCATAAGGGCTCACTTGTGGCCAGGTGTCAATATCCACTTAAGAAGATGGAACAACTCTATATTTTGTAGGAGGAGTGCTTGTAGACCTTTTACCTCTACCTCTTCTTTCTAGAGTTACTTGAAAACCTTGTTGTTCCAGCAACTAAAATAAGGATCCTCTAAACCCTGGGCTCTTTGTCCTCGTATGTACCTTCTTTCCGCCAGTGTTTTGTAACTACGGGTTAAATTTGAAGATTATTTCAGTGGGAAACACAACACATTCCCCACAGTGGGTGTTAAAAAGCTATTGGTTAGAAATTTAGTCTTTAGACTCAAGCAATAGTTCAGGGGACAACAGTCCCTTCTCTTTGTGGGAGAGGCTCCCTTATCCACCAAAAATGGATAAAACTACTTATTTACAAATATACAATCTAACAATATCTAGATGAGGATTTTGGTGTGAAGAATGCTTCCATAACTAATTATTCTCAAGATAGAAGATGTAAAAGGTATGAGAATTTTAGAAGAGGAAACAATAGTTTAAATGAGCAAGACTGGTAAGAAGTTACACAAAGTTATAATTTCCACCTGTCAAGAGTATGAGTATTCTCCTTGGTCGTACAAGATCACTCACTATTGTCAAGAAAAAGGAGTGAAGAAGGAAACACTTTAAGGTATAGAGATTGCAGAATAATATCATACTAATGCATGCATGAAACTTTAATAACACATGAACTTATATATATGAAAAATCCACAAGATATAATTGCAGAAGACACAAAGTTCTTTACACTATAACATATGAATTGAACACACTGTTTCACATTCAAATATACTAAACTCACATTTACAATATTGAGATAGAAATAGAAAGAACACAGGGAACAGGAGAGAAAATATTCTTCTGTATTGATTTCAACAGTTATGTATCTATTACATTTAAAACACCAAAATCCAACAACAACCCTTTTATAATGAGATAAAAGCCTTATATAGGCAAAGGGTGGTTATAACCACTTATTTTAGCTTGAGTAATTGTTATTTGATTAAGAGATAACACTTAACTACATGAAATACATTAATTATCTTTATTTATAATTTTGTATATTCAAATATGATAAAGCTAACTAGAAAATATAACAATTAGAAAAGGAGATTTAAGAACTAGAAGTTGTAGCACTTGAAGACGATAGAATTGGATCCTTCATTTTGAGTACATGATTCCTGAACTTGACTAAGGCACCAAAAATTTTCATTCCCTTTGGGATGGTTGTGTTTTCTATAACATTCAACCAGCTACCCAAGGAGTCTTCCATTTCCCTTCCAATACCTTCATTCTACAACAAGCCTTTGGTAGCCTTTATAAAGACATTGTGCAATTCTATGATTTCCTCCATATTCTCTTTGTTAACAGTCTCATACTTGAACATATATTCTTTAACGAGTTCTATGAATTTTTCTTTGATTTCATATAAAGGGTACCTCTTTGCAGAATTGTCTTTGTAGAAGTGACATCGGAGAGATTGAAATTCAGCAAGTATCTCGGATTTAAATGCCTCTCCCTTTTCTACCATGCACTTCAATTTAGTGATTTTCTCCTCAAGCACCTTGATCTTCCATTCAACATTGAATACCCATTTCTTGGAAATATTATTCTTTGAATCATCAAAAACCTTTTGTGATAGGAGGATATTCTCATTTGTATTGTTGATCAGTGAACACTTAACATAACTCAGACAAGAATTCCACGTGGGAAAATAGGCAAGGTTTAAGAGTGCAAATGGACAGTAAGAACCTATGTGCGGAGGGAAAGTTCAACATTCAGGACTTAGCTGATTTTGAGTATAAAGACCTATTTTTAGAAGATGGCATATGGAACACACCAATGATGTAGAGACGTGCGCACCACGCATTGTCTATCTTTAGAGGATAGGATTGAATCATTTTGCATGGAGACGAGCTAAGAATAGGATTGTCACTTTAGTTAACTGTAAGAGGTTTATACGTAGCACACTTGCATGTGTGGCTATGCCTGTAAATGGTGCGCGGATATTAATAGCATGTGGCCTATTTTTTGAATAGATAAGTGGTGAAGGGAAATTCCCCACCATATATATATGATGTGAATCACATAGTAATATATATAGATATACAAAGATAGAGAAGAGAGATATATAGGTATATGTAGAGCATAAGAGGTAAGCATAGAGATATATGTGCATATGAATGGGTTACTGTATCAGATCCATGTGTGCATCGGTATAGAATTCCATTATTGTAAGGAGCTTCTATGGTTATTAATAGATAAAATTTATTGTGGCTGAATCTAAGTGTCATTCCTTGTGTGTAATTGAGTAGTGCATGTTCTTGATTCAATCATGATTATCGTTTAAGCTTGTTCTTTCTTAGATCTGAATATGACATACCTTGTAGAATGAGGGATTGGTTATGGATCTATATGTTTCTTCCTTCATCACGCTAACATCCTACTACAACAACCCTAAAGAGGGACATTGTTACCTTTGCATGCTTTGGGTGAGTGCTCAATCTAGGATGAGTGATGTGCCAACGCGTCTAGGGTGTTATTTGGTAAATTCTAGGCTACATCATTGGTTCCATTGCCAAGACCTCTTTCTTAGTTGTTTTTTAGGATGGTTCATCGATGAAGACATACTAGATTAACTCTAGCAAGTATTGAGGAGTGGATACAAGATCTGGAGGAAGAATATGCATCGATGGTTCAACATTAGATCTAAGTTTAATGCATGCAGTTGGGTAAACATAGAATCTGTATGACAACTTATATGAGAGAATATTTCACCATCTTTCTAGTAGAATTATACTATTGGTTTATTGTGTATGCATCTAAGCGGGATTGGAGATATCATGCACTTGTCTAGACACAGGAAGAATTTCAGGCCCTTTATGATGTTGATCTGATTTGGACTCACGCTGTGGATATGTGGTTTTGTGGTGTTCTAAATAGTTATATTTTGGAATATTCAATTTCGACTGTATTCTTTCCTGGAGGTAGTTGAATTCTAGTTTTTTTGATATCCTAGGGGAGCATATTTGACAAGGTATTCTGCTTACTGACAATCAAGATCTTGATGGTAACTTTGAACATGGAGAGTAAATCGATGGCTAACTAAAACTTCCCCATGCATGAGGGTAGAACAGGTTTAGTAAAAGATCGACAGACCTAGCGGTAGAAAGGTTCCCAGAGAGGAAAGGTGGCTTAAGTATAATGAGGCACATGAGAGGGAGATAGAGAAGTAGCATTTGTGTTGCAGAAAGTATGGCTATTAGAGGAAAGAGATGGCTCATGAAGGATTTCCAAGCTCACGTAGAAGACGTGGAGCCAGAGCATTAGGAACTCCCCCATCTTGGAAATCATGACAGAGATACCCCCCTTGGCTTCACATAGAAGTGCATGCCATTATTAAAGACTACCTGGGCTGTGGGCGATGCATCTTAATCTACACTGGTAACCTAGCCCTTGCGCTTGGTTTTCCCAGTATCTATTATGACAAGTAACTAGCAAGCTAACTTAGGAAGTAGGAGAGTAGGAGTAAGTTTAGGGAATGCAAGTACATCAATGGCAGAATAAAGGACTTCAATGTTATTTGGAGGAACATTCTTAGGCACATCATCCGCATAGAACGTGAGCAGTGTAAAATTTGGATTCACCTTTGAGAAGTGGAACTACCTCACAAACTGTAGGGGGTTCAGTATGGTACTATTGTCAGAGCACATAGGGAGTACATCTACAGGTTCTATTCCAGCTACAAGTGGAGGATCATCGAGGTATATGTTGTTCTAGTTCTGGGGGATCTAGTCGTTTTCTAGACAGAGGGAACACATGGAGGTTATGGATCAGGTGGTCTCAGGTCCCAACAACCACAAAATATCTATATGGAGATGTCTCTTCATCGTTCTTGAATATAAGGCATAGAGGATGCTTCCAAACATGTGCATATGTGTGATAATATTCATGGCGTGCCCTGAGGGATCACAGCTTCGATGAGTGTATCCAAGGCAAGTCAATTTGCTACTACGATTACAAGGGACGTGCACACAACTGGTATAGGAAGTTTGACCCTAATCAAACTTGCGTGGATTATGCAACACTTGGAGGATGCTTGTTCCTTGAAAGATTCCATATCCTTGAATTTGAGCAGAAGAGTATCATTGCACAGCTCAAGGATATTAAGAATCAGGAACTACTTATTTTGGAGTGTATGTGAATATGATGCCTGCATTTTAAGACACTTATATGTAAGCTATCTTATGATATTCACGTTACCAGCATGCACAATGGTTTGTTAGAGGATTGATTAAAACCATATCAGAAGAGCATTGCTCAGGGTGATTATGAGATAAACTAATGCATGTCAAGAACTAGAATCAACTTTGCTATGCATGAGGTAGTCATGGGATGCATGTTTAACTGGAATCTGCAGCCCATTCATAGATTTCTCATAAATGCAGGATTTCAAATAAACAACTGGAACAAATTATCGAATAATTCATGTGATGAACTATGCACTCAGGGATTACATGTAACCTTTATTAGATCCTAGTGCAAGGTCACCCCAAGGATAGTTGTCCTCGTAGAATCAGTATCAGTTCTATTAGTAGCTTCGACCCTGTAAATAATCAAGAAAGCTCAAGGTTGAATCAATACAAGGAAGGGATAATGACATGTGGGTTGAAAACGCGCGATAAGCGATAATGGAAAACATTATTACTGCCAAATATTTTCCCATTATTCGAGTTTTCCTTCGTGTTGGTGTAATTTCTGATTTTTCACACTTTGCCCTATTTTTCGTATATCCCATTTTTGCCCATTTGTGTCAAGAAACATCCATTTGCTCGATCTGGTGTGATCTACAACTCATGTTTTCTAGTCGAATGCCTTCAAAATGCCCTCAATGTTGTTATTTTGCCCCATTTTCAAGACAAAATCCAAGTTTCCCCTTTAATGTGCCCTAATTTTTTTCATTTTACACGGGATGTGTTATTTTTCCCTTGGCCAAAGCATAAAAGAAACCTATGTAATTGGATCGACTTCTGATTAATTGTGAAGGTGAAAAACTCTACTCCCCAGGTCTAAAGTCAATATAAAATCATGCTTCACTTGATTTCAAGAATTGAAAAATCCACCTTCCTTGTGAAAAGATTTCGATTTCAAAGGGCATCCCCTACGTTATTACACTTTTGAAGGGTACATACGGGCATGTCACTAGCCCATCAAATTTATCATTGCAATGTTTACTGCTGACGTGGTAGGCTCCTCATTAGGTCAAGGATGCACGGTCAGAAAAATTTTTATAATTTGTTATTTTTGAGTTTTTTGTAAGGGGGAAATTTTTTGACCATGGTCCCGCAGTGCTACAGTGATGTGCCTACGTGGCACAATCTGATTGGTTGGATGGATCGGCGAGTGGTGGGCCGCACTTAGGACTATTTTCCTTCCATTATGGAAAATTTCTCAAAAATCAATTTTTTTCCCCGAAGGCCCACAGTGAATGGCAAAGATGACACGTGGCACAGGAGGGCTAGGCGAATGGCGAAGGACTTTGGAAAATTTTGGTGTTGTTTTTTAGCTCAGGGTGTCCAGGAGAAAAATTTGGCCCATGAGGCCGTCACCCAGTGGGACATGGAAACATGTGTTCAGGGATGGTCAGATGGGTGGCAGGGTGTCAGTTTTGAAGAATTTGAAGTCTTCTATTTTTGAAAAATTCTCAATGTCAAATTTTCGCCCGCAAGGCCCGCCTCCAATAGGAAATGAGACACGTTTCCAGGAGAGTCAACATGAAGATGGCGAATAGTTGCTGAATTTTTTTGAATTTTTTTGAATTCAAATTGCCAAAGAAATATTTTGATTTGGAGGCCTGCATTGAATAGGAAAGTTTGCAGGGTGAAAATTGAAAAATGAACCCACTTGAAAGGGTCCAATAGGAAGAGGACACGTGTCCCGGATTTGGCAGGAGATTTGGAGCGCAAAGGAAATGTTGAAAATTTTTACAAATTTTGGGTAAAGAATTTCAAAGTGAAAAAATTGATCCATGGAAAATTTGGAGGTGTGCCCCCGCATCCAATCAGGGGGCAACATGTGGCACATTTCAAATGGGAAAAGGGAGAGTGCGGGCCCATAAAGGTTTTTGTGCTTGTGGATGGTTGAAGGCAAATTTGGAGGGTCGGATCCGCTATGAATGGGAGACTGCTACGTGGCAGAAGATGGAGCGGGTTTTCGGGCCCGTGGAGGTGTTGGAGAAAATTTTCCTTTTTTCAAAAAAGGAAAAAAATTCATAGAATTGGCCCGTGGTTCTTTGTGGGGACCACAGGTGGATACGTGGCGGGTCCAGGGGGCATGCGGGGAAAATTTTCAAAATTTTCCCAAGGTCAAAAAGGTTCAAAATGCATTTTTTAAGGTTGGAGGCTCGGTCCAATGGTATTTGGACACGTGTCCATATTATCTGAAGTCAAAGAAGATATTTTTGAGCTTGTGTGTCGAATCTCATCAAGACACGTGGAGGGCAGAAATTTAAAGTTGATTTTTAATCAACGGTTGCTAAGTGTTGTCATTTTTTGGGTGCCATGGAAGCTCCAGGATGCTTGCAATCATCATTTTTGCACCAAATTGCATGAAATTTTATATGAAATCTACATCCCCTCGACCCTCTGGATCCAATGGCATCATTCATTTGAGCTATTTCGGTGCCCTATAATGATTTTCATGAAATATTTTTCTCAGCCTGTGTAAAAACGTGAAAAGTAAAAAAAATAAAGTTGTAGAGTTAAAAATGATAAGGAAAAAAGGTGGAAAATGATTGCAAATGCATGCTGGCATGGTGGAATGACAAAAACATGACCTTGGGATGGATAAGGATCTGAATCCATGTAATATTTTAAAATATTTGTGCATCTTTGGCATTTGGCGAGTTGTTTTACAATTTTATATCATTTTTTCATCAAATGGATAGGATTTTGTAACAAATTGGATCCTTTGAGCATATTCTTTGCTTGGGATGCAAGGATCCAAGTTGGCATAGGGTATATTATGTAATTTGGAGGCATTTTTTAGAAGAAGTTGTTGAGAATTTTGGAGAAAGAGAGAAGAATTTTCATAAGGAAAATTGGAAGAAGTCCATTTTCTTTTGGAGGAAACTTCCTGAGAGCCTTTTTGATTCCTGTTTGAATCAAATGTTCATCATGTTGAGTTGGTTTCAGCTGTAAAGCCATCAAAAAGCTTTAATATTGTCTAAATAACATTCCCTTGTTGATATATTTGATCAAATTCTTGGATTAACTGGTTTTATCTCTTGGAAAAGCTTGCATACACTTGTATTTCAGTATGTTTTCAATTTGTGTTTCATGCTCATGTTGCAATCTTGTGTTTGGGATCTTTATGGGTCATACATGGTCTCATTTTTGGTAGAGGGTTTGAAGGCATATGTAATCTTCCATTCAGAAGAGCATTCATTTGAGTGAAGATAAACAGATTTAAATTCATCTTACCTTCCTTGTAAATTGAGGGTGTTTGTAAACCTTTGGGTGTACCTTAGGTCATGATCTAACAAGGGTTTCTAAATGCTTCATTGATATTTTGCTTCAAGCCTTTGTGGTAGGTTATCAAAGTTTTGTATGGAATAGTATAGATTTGGGCATCCATGTGTGCACACATCCTGGTTGAAAGAGCACTTCAAATTCATTGAAACATCTCTATTGTTTAGGTGTTGTAATTTATTTGCAAGGCTTCCCAAAGAAGGTGATGATTTCTATCTACTTTTTGTCCCAACATCTCTCATTAGAATTTCATTTTAAACTAACTCATACTACCTACAATACCCCTACATCTGCATTGTGTGTCCAAAAAAGAATTCAATCCTTTCACTAAAATGCACAAGGTTGATCATGGTTTTATTATGTCTTTAGCAGCTCTAGCTTTATTTTGAGAACATTTCCATAATTTAGTAGTGAAAACTCCTTTGAGTTCGGATAATGGATACTTGATCATGTTTTAACAAAGCCTTTTCCATGTCATATGAAAAACACAAGGACATCCCCATCTCCTTACCACATAAGGGCTGCAATATAGGTTCTCTTGCCTTGGTTTATAGGCACAACCTAAAATAGTGAGGGTTAGATCAAAACCCTCTTGAAGGTGCTATCCACTCCCTCAATTCTTGAATGCAAACAATTAGATAGGTGTGCTTCCCTGGCTACAAATGACATACAAAACATCTATCTATCTTTGAGTGTCTTGTGCAAAATCTATGATGATGTTCAAGTTGTGAAGGAGAGTAAAATTGGATACCAACACCATGATCCATGATACCTAAGATTTTCGACTGATTGATTAGATCCAGGATGCTATGGACATTGGAATATGATAGAAAAGTGTAATGGGTAATTCTGATAAGAAGAATGAGAACCAGGAACATGATCATAATCAAATGTGCTATGATAGGAATGAGGGGTGTATTGAAGGAGGTCGTGGAAGAGGATGTGGATATTGTGGTGGATATGGAGGATGAGGCCATGTTGGAGGAAGGGGTGAGTTCCCTCGTGGAACATGTTAGACACACGGATTATCCTAACCATTATAGGTGCAAATTTCCTCAGAATATTGCATGATCTTTCTGCAGAAAGAACCATAACTATGAAGAGTGCCCGGACTTATATGAGCATTTGAGTAGGTAGCATAATCAAGTAAAAAAGGCATAGTGATGGTTAGAATCCAGTGCACGGTAGAAGATTAGTGGATTCCCAAGATAGTAGAAGGACATGAGGCATTAATAGTGAAGATCACTACACGAGCTGAAGCGACATGCGCAGGAGAGGCATTGCACCAGAAGCCTACGATCACCAAGGAGAGGTTTTGCATGCAAGGTACCCAGATCCTACTCATCGGAAGGAAGTTTACTGGGATACCATGGAAGTGCTAAGGAATCTTCAGGGTGAGATACAATACTTAAAGGAGTAGAAGAAAGCATCAGAGATAGTCCAAACTAATATCAATGAGCTGAGAGAAGTGTGCAAAATGTTACGCCAGGAGAATATCATTCCACTATTAGGAATTTGGTTAAAAGGGAACACTATAAGCACAAGTATTGAGATCAGACAAAAAATATTACATGTGAATCTTCCCCCTGATTTCATTGACTATGATAAATAGATCACTCTGAATGCTATTGTAGATGGATAGCTGTTGAGCAATATTTTGATTGACACAAGTGCAAAAGTGAATGTGATTACATTAGATGCATGGATACAAATGGGGGGGCCTCTATTGCAGCCATCATCTAATGTGTTGTTTATGGAAAACTGAACTAAGGCCACTACCATAAGAGTTTTTTAACGATGCATCTATAACCATACAAGGGGCCAAATTCACTGGGGATTTTGAGGTATTAGCACTTGCAGAAGCATATAGTTTTCCATCCCTGCTTGGACGCCCTTGGTGTTATGCGAATAATGCTGATTTGAGATTCAATAAGGGGGTATATCAGCTTTGAGAACAAAGAGGAAAGGGTTGTGATACCTTTGATGGATGGGAAGTCTACACCATATGTTGAGCCTCTAAGTGAGGAGGACTTAAACAAAATCTATGTACGTGCTATTCAGGACCCAAAGGTCAATGAGCCATCAAAGGAAGGCATCCTACAATGGGAGGATTCTCACTCTATTAGTGATACTACGAGTATTGCTTGTGACAATTGGGCTTATGGTAGATATGAACTAGTAGGACGTGAGGTAAAATGCACAGTTTCTCGCAAGAATGGACTTTGTTCTGTTCAACGAATAGGTAGCACAATACCTTGGTATACAGGAGGAGAAGATATTACTATATTGTTACAAGCCATGGAGGCACAGTGGATAGACCAGGCTAGGAGAAGAGACATGTTAGCATATGTCTTGCTCAGGACAACAATACACTGGTGGGTAGTTCATGAAGATAATCTTACAGAGTGGAATGAGATCAAAGTCACCCTATCTACTAGGTTTGTAAGGAGTAATGAACATATGTAGATCTACACTTATATTGGTGATCAACTTGTTCAACATCACATTCAACAGTGTAATAGACTCTAGACAACAGGATAGGAAGCATTACGTCCTTCACTATGGGTGTATAGATTATACTCTACTCTACAAGGATGCACATGCTTCGGGTATGTATACGCCGAACTACATCGAGAGACTAGGAATTGGAAAAAATTGACTGTAAGAATGATCCAGAACTTTGACTACTTTTCTTCCCAACCTCCAATAGAAGAGGCATTAAATTTGTTAAGTGGTTAATAGTCGGATATAGTCCGAAGGTGGAGGAACTCATACAGGAATTATTTGGCAAGACAGAATCATGTGTGCATTTTGAAGAAGAAGGAGAAGACTTCATATTGCTTGAATGAGTCTATCTTGAGAAATAAAAAGGAAATATGGTTTACATCATGGATGATGAGGAAGTTAAGAACCTGGATATTGAACATTCACAAGGGGTACACGAGGTCTTGGATAATGTAGATAAGGATACGCGCACCTATCACAAACCCATGAAGACAAAGAAGGTCAATATAATATCAATGTTTTAATGGTGCAGAAAATTGAGTATATCTTTTAACATCAAGAAATGCATATTTGCTACACCTTTTGGAATACTGTTAGGACACATAATCTGCAAGGAGGGATTGCTTGTTGATCCAACTAAGGTTGCAGTCATTTTAGGGTTTGAAGCACCTACTAGTCAGAATGAGGTGCACATATTTTTAGGTTACATAGGATTTTATAGAAAATTCATCAAGGGATATGCCAAAATTGCCGCACCTCTGGAGGAGTAACTGAAAGGAAGAGGTACATTCTATTGGGGAGAATCACAGCAACGCACGTTCGAAACATTAAAAGAGAAACTTACTTCCACACCTATCCTACATTTTCCTTCATGGGACAAACCATTTCATGTACATGTGGATGATTCTAGCATGGCCATTCGTGCTATGTTAGCTCAACCTGGAGAAGGTATTGTCGATCATCCTGTCTACTTTGCTAGTAGGAAGCTGACTCATACTAAACAGAATTATACAAGTACATAGCGTGAAGCTTTTTCTATGATTTATGCATTACATAAGTTTCGACAGTATTTGCTAGCTACACCATTTGTATTCTATACAGATCACATGGCATTAAAGTATTTAGTGAAAAAACCCATCTTACAAGGGCACATCTATAGATGGGTACTCCTATTTCAAGAGTTTGATTTCACAGTTGTGGTGAAGCTAGGGAAATGTAACTCTATACCAAACCACTTGTCTAGAATTAACTCAGGAGAGGAAGCACAGACAATTGAAGAAACCATGCCAGATGCACAATTATATAGGTTATAATGCATGCCATCAGAATTAGAAGACATTGTTGTCTTTCTATGGAATGGTGTGGAACCAGAAGGAATGAATGCATTAGAAAAGAAATAGCTTGCTATATGCATGACACCATTTATGTTAATCAGTGGTGACCTCTACAAGTTAAGCATAGATGAAATATTGCGTCATTGTGTATTAGAGCATGAGTACAAGGATATTATGGAATAAGCCCATAGAGGTATTGCAGGAGGCCACTATGCAGGTTATGTAACTACCCGGAAGATCCTACTTGCTGGATTATGGTGGGAGACATTGTAAGGCATGTGACCATCGTCAGTGCCTAGGAAAACTAGGGCAAAGAGATGAAATGCCAATGAGACCTATTATCAGGGTAGAACCGTTTGAAAAATGGGCTATCGACTTTGTAGGACCTATTTTTCTAGCCGCTCGCATGATTGGATCACACTATATGATTACTTGCATAGATTATCTCACACGGTGGGAAGAAGAAACACCTACAAAGGACTATACAAAAACTACAATAGTTATGTTTCTATGGGAGAATGTTCTTACAAGATATGTATGTACTTTAAGTTTAAAAAGTGATATGGGTACACACTTTTTAAACAAAACCATCAGGATCCTATTAGATGAGTTTATGGTTGCCTACCATAAGACTACACCTTACCACCCTCATGAAAATGGAACTGCCGAGGCTTTCAACAAGATTTTGAGCCAGACATTGAAAAAAAATTGTGATGTTGGAAGAAAGGATTGGAATGATAAAGTGTCAGCTATTCTTTGGGCATATAGAATAACTTATAAGAGATTGAATAAATCCACACCATTTCAGTAGGTGTTTGGTGCAAAATCCGTTCTTCCTATAGAATTTATGCTACCTTATTTGCGCATTGTGTGCGCTGGAGGTCTAGATGACGAGCAGGATTTAGAAGAGCGTATTGAGAAGATGATTCAACTAGATGAGCGATGAGCCATAACACGATGGAGTTAGAAGCAAGAAAAGGCCAGGAAGAAAGCATGGCATGAAGGAAACATAAGGGATAAGAAGTTTGAGATTGGACAAATGGTACTTCTCTATGACTCTAAGTTCTTGTGCCATCCAGGAAAACTTAAAGTACATTGGTTGGGGCTGTATGTCATCACTTACATACTTGAATCAGGTGCTTTCCAGTTAGAATCACTTGATGGAACATGACTACCCGGTTACTTTAACGGGAGTCGGCTAAAGCCCTACTATAAATAAGTCTTCTTGGTGTTTGTAATGAGGTAACATTTCCATTTAGATTAGGTTTCCATTATGTATTTCCTTCATTGTCACTATGCTTTGTTAATTTAATTGTTGTTATTGTGTAATAAGTGTGTTTGCGCACATGAAGCTAATTACTATGTGAAGAATGTTTATGCACAGAGGAATGCACGTACTTTTAGTGTGGGGTGGCTGTAGTTATCCAACAACAAGACTGTGGGAATTGAAAGGTGAAAGGAATAAGCTACTACGGGTGTGATTTAAGTCAAAAGAAGATTACTTCTCAAAAGTGACCAGGGATGGAGATGAATGAGAGGACAATATAACGCGAGGTAAGAAGAGGCCATGATAACTACCAGGAGAAGGTACGATGATGAGGTCCGTGGGTGCAAGGGCACACACTGAAGAGAATTTGGTGACCATAGGGTAGGAAGGCACACTACAAGGTTATAGCTATGGCGCGAAGATGTACCACATGGAACAAATGAATTTGGTCAATGAATGCGAGGATATTTTGTAGGTAAAGGAGCAATAAATGCATCAAAATTTAAAAATTATATAAGGATGGGATGTGAATTAATTTTTACCATTGCAACTAATAGTATTTGAGGAAAGGGCTAAGTGCGAAGAGTCGAGTGATCAGGTTAAAGTATAAAGGGTGTGAAACCAAGCATGACAAACAGATCTGTGCAAAAATAAGCTTGCGTCCCCAGTGGTGAAGGGTTTGAGTGAAGCAAGGCAAAAAAGAAGAGTTAGGGCATGAAGTTTCCACCTAGGGCATGATTGAATCGAGCTAGGGTTTGATTCATAAATTGCAGAGTTAAAGAGGAGACAATTACAAGGTAAAAATTTCACCCAAGAAGGTAGCTACAATAGGAGCAAGAAGAATTGAAGAAGGCAGATCATGCCTTAAATATATGCATAGCTCCAGAGGCGCTGATAAAGGTAAAGAATCTGGAAGAAGATGATGCAGTCTAGAAGGCTATGAAGGATGATACCTTAGGCCACACATAATGGTTAACACTCATAAAGCAAAAGTGTGAGGCCCTAGTAGTAGTACAAGAGCCACACAAGGAACGATTATATGAGCTTGGGAAACTCATCGCACAAAAGATGGATGCACTGGAAGGAAAACATACTGCAATGTCCAACATTATGTTGGTATTTTAGAATGAAAAAGGTGAAGTTACCCAAGATGAATTGGAGTCTATTATTGTGGACATACTAGAGCAGGTAGAGAAATAATTCACCGAGTGGTAGACTTTAGAGGCTGCAATAAAAAAATAGTATCCAGATTTGATCCTTCAAACTGATCTAATGGAGGCTACCTAATAAAACATTCTTTATTCATATACATTATTTCATTCTTATTCTTTACTTCAATTTTTGAAGATACCCATTATCAGGGTGAAAATCAGATTAGTGTGGGGTAATGTTGATAAGAGAAAACTTGACAGAACTCACATAAGAAGTCCACATGGGAAAACAGGCCAGATTTAAGAGCGTGAATGGACAGGATGAACCCGCATGTGGATGGAAAGTTCATCATTAAGGACTTAGTTTATTTTGAGCATAAAGACCTAATTTTAGAAGATGGCGTGTAGAACACACCAATGATGCAAAGACATGCACGCCATGCATTGTCTATCTTTAGAGGATTGGATTGAAGTGTTTTGCATGGAGACGAGATAAGAATAGGATTGTCACTTCAGTTAACTATAAGAGGTCTATAGATAACACACTTTCATGTGTGGTTATGCCTGTAAACGATGCGTGGCTATTAATATCATGCGGCCTATTTTTGGAATAGATAAGTGGTGAAGGGAAAGTCCCCATCCTATATATATGTTGTGAATCACATAGTAAGATATATAGATATACAGAGATAGAGAAGAGGGATATATAGGTATATGTAGAGCATAAGAGGTAAGCATAGAAATATATGTGCATATGACTGGATTACTGTATCAAATCCATGTGCACATCAGTATAAAATGCCATTATTGCAAGGAGATTCTGTGGTTATTAATAGATAAAAGTTATTGAATGAATCTAAGTGTCATTCCTGTGTGTAATTGAGTAGTGCGTGTTCTTGATTCAATCATGATTATTGTTTAAGCTTGTTCTTTCTTAGATCTGAATATGGCATGCCTTGTAGAATGAGGGATTAGTTATGGATCTATATGTTTCTTCCTTCATCATGCTAAAATCTTGCTATAACAACCTTAAAGAGGGACTTGGTACCTTTGCGCGCTTCAGGTGAGCACTCAGTCTAGGCTGAGTGATGTGCCAGTGCATCTAGGGTGTTATTTGGTAAATTCTAGGCTGCATCATGTATCCTTCATGATTCTAAGATCTTGAATACATTCCCACTAGAGTTTAAGCTCCTTCTCGGATCCAATGATTACCATGTATAATTTACTTTGAGCCAAGGAGATGTTTTCATATATGCTTCATCTATAAAATTCAGACCAGATACCAACATTCCTTCAACCATTGATTCTATTTCCTTCCCATACACAACATGTTTATGAATATCCTTGATTGCTTGAACATCTTATTTAGATAGAACAATGGGAGGAGGAGATGATGAGAGATTATTTGGGTTAAGAATCTTATCACTTGAAATGAAAGACTTGATAAAGTTAGAGAGAACTTGAACCTACTCTTCTAACTGTTCTTGAGTTTGTATTCCCTTTGTAACACTCTCAATTACCTTAGCAATAGTTTATTTCATATTATGAAGCTCTCCTTCAGGAGTAGATTCACCCAATGTGATTCGTGTCAATTCTATGTTAGCCATGGTTAAATATTTTTATCCTTTTCTCCTCTTTCCTTTGCAATATCTAAGAAATGATGACCTTTTAAATTAGAGACCAATCTAGAAGTAGTTTTGGCTTTCTTCGCAGGAGGAGTAGGAGTTGTACACAAAAGGGAAGATACAACATTAAAAATGTGAGCAACAATTAGAGAAAATGAATTCCTCTTCTTGTTACCAATCATTGGTTGGACCCACATGAAGGAGTCATTGGAAGGTGGTGCAAAAAGTTGGCCCAATGCAAGTGTGTTGAGAGATCCAAGAGTTTTGGCAATGAATACTTCAATAGTGGGTATCTCAACACTAAAGGAGGATACTTCCTTGACTAGTGATTTAGGATTGGGAATTCCCATCTTTCCAAAGTCTAGTTCAATAATCTTTACCTCATATTCATCCTCTTCTTCTTTCTTATTGCTTCCTACCTCATAATCATTTTATTCTTTTTGTTCCTCTATTTTTTTTTATTCTTTTCGAGGGGGATTATTTGTTTAATTTCCTGATCTTGCTTTGTTATTTTATGAATTTTAGCCATCTCGGTTTCGTTTCTAGCTATCTCTTAAATCCTTTCAATATTCTTATTCTTTTCCTTTTTCAAGTACACCTAAATTACATATTTAACTTGCAGAGGAGGAGGATTTGACTGAAAATGTACTTCTAAGATTGAATAAGAAACCTCCTTATGCGATGATGAAGCCTCATGAAGGGAAGATTGTGTCACACCTTCCCTATATGATTTCATCTTCTTGTCAAACCAAAATTTTGTCCTTATTAAGACTGGGTTAATTATTTCCCCAAGATCACCCTTCTCCTTTTAAAACCCATTAATGGTAAGAAGAGGAGTGTATTGAATAGTTTTTCTACTTTCAATAGAATACAAATCTTCTTTATCATCTAGAAAATACTTTGGAAATTTATATATCTTGAAATATTTGATCTATTGTAGAGAAAGTCAGCCAAAATACCTTCTTCTCACTTTATACTCATCTGAACAATCCTACCAATAGTCTTCCAGAGAAGGAAAATCATAATAACTAATTATGAGGTGATTGGAGATAAAACCTTTGATATCAAAGTAAGATCTCTTGTGGAATGTGTAAAAATGGAATGTAGCAACTGTTCTTTCCACATTTTGAGGATCCAAAGATGTCATGTAAGTATAAATCCCAAAAGAGATTGGGAATTGGATGCCTTTGATCCTCTTATCCCTACATGTCATGTGCAATATGTCTAATTTTATGCAAACCTCTACAATAACTATCTTGTCATTGCAGTACATAGGTATCTTCTTTGGTGTACCTTCAAATCCAACTAATATGATATAGCAAAATCTCCTAAATTGAAGGAACAAATTGCCATATGTTGAATTAGTTGTTTGGCCTCAACAAACACCCTCTCATTTGTATTTCCCTCTAAGAGTCTAACAATATACATTGTGAAAGCATCATTGACTCTTCTAAAATGGTGTTTGTTGATTTCAAAGCTTAGCTATGGGTAATACTCATATATGGGATCATTCTTCTTATCATCCTTTTGAGACATACTCAACCATTCCTTGTAGGCTATAATTCAATATATGAGATAGTATGTCATATAAAATTCCTTTCTTTGTTGTACTTTAACCAATTTTACACTTATATTTTCATAGATTATCTCTCCCTAGATTAAATTTGGTTTTCCTTCATAAATTATATTGATGAAAACACTCATTCAAAATTAAAACTCATTTGTAGTGGGAAGGCCCATTAGTTTAGACAACAGATTGATCATATCAGATAATTCCTCTTTGAAATCTGATTTGTACATTACATTTGGAAATTTTGAGGCTCCTTTATTTAGTATTTTAAGCCATGATTTGGATATTATTTCTTTGTATCTTTCCTTATCCTACTCAAAGAGACTTTGGGATTGGGATTTGGATAGGAAGATTGAATTTTCCATAACTGGGATTTTTAGGGCTGCAATAATAACATTCACATCCAGCTTGGTAATGAATTGACAATGAAGGTATGATATTTCTTTGATGTCGGGATTGAAACAAGAAGCACATGCTAGTACATTATCTGAACATTGAACAAAGAGGGGCAAAGCAATAGCATAGGAAAGTCCACTATCCTTTATACACTGGGCTATGGGGGTAGGAGCATCTCCATAAATATGATTCCAACATTCATCTAAATCCATGTGTCTAACATCATTTTCCCCAATATTAGGCACAAAAGTCTCGAGTGATGAGATATTCTCATATCCTCTATACTAAAATTTCATGATGACAGAGAATGCCCACAAGGTTGAACTTTCACACTGGTTTTTAAGAAGGCTTGAACATGGGATTGTAAAACACAAGATAGCTTTAAACTGAACCAATTAAGCCTGGAATGACTCACCTTAGTAATGAGAGGAATGATTCTTTGAAGGTGAATCCACTGCACTTTGAATTTTTTAAATTGGACTGAAAATGACCCAGGTATTGCTAAAAAATTCTTTCGAGGGAAGGGGAAAACAAGGGCACATTGCAAATTCTTAACTGGAACAATGAATAATTAATTACCTTGATATATTTTTATAACTTTCCGTTAAAAAATAACCCAACAAATGGTTGATTTTAGGGTTTCTAATGTAATGCAAAGAATGAACAAGCATGTGGAACGATTTACCCATTTTCCTTTATAATGTGGATATGGAGGAGATGTGGAGAAATGAAGGCCTACAAGAACAAGTTTCATGAGGGGATCAGTCTTCTAGAATACCCACAACACAAATAAAGTCTCACAATGTGGTGATAGTGGTTTTGTGAGGAACAGAGGGTCAGGGGGAACACGGATTGCAAGTTATTTCATCGTCTAAAATATTTGCGATACAAATAAATTGAAGGTAGTGTGGGTCAATTGGGGTTGCAGAGAGTTGGAGGCCCAAAAGAATGAGGGTCACAAGGTCCACAAAAGTCTGCAACTTCCATGATATGAAGGGTGCATGTGCAGATCTTGACGATGGAAAGAAACTGCGAGGAAGAAGCAAATGTGGGTAACAATGACTCGGGTGAATAGTTCCCTGTTGAATTCTAAGTCCCGCAATATAAAGAAAATCAACAAAGCATAGAAAAAATGGAGGTGTGGAGTACCTAAGGCATGAGGGAACAAGTTCCCTCTATTCCTCTGGGACCCAAAGTTGTCATAAAACAAAGGGAAAAATACCCAAGCACTCAAATCACTTTAAAATGGTTAACTGTTGATACCATTTTCACCTCATTAGACTTCAAAAAGGCAAAGACATTGACAATAGGGGTCCCTTAAGCAAAAAAAATTCAAAATTTTGAAAAATTGCACTTTTTCTTGGTAAGTGACAACACCATCCTAAAAACCTAAATATTTTCAACCAGATATCCCACAAATCAACACATTGAATCGTATCTAGGTTTCTGAAGATCTCGGCTCTCATTTTCTCCCTTGCATGTATCCTTGTTTGGGGGAAATGACCCAATAAATCACAAACCATACTACCCATTGTATGCATCCTTACTTAGGGGAAAAACAAATCAATCAATCATCGCTATGAAACACATCAGGGAAAAATTTAAATGTATTTTTGTAAATTTGTGTTGCGTTGTTACTTTTTAAAATTGATTATTGACCAATTAAAAGTTTATTGTTTGTCATATCGATTCATTTGTAGCCATGGTACATACATTTACTGTGTATGTTGGGTTTATTTTCTAATTTTTGTTTGTTTCTTTGTTGTTGTTGTGTGTGTGTGTGTGTTTTTACACACATAATGGATTACTCATCATAGTTCTTTTATAATCATGGTGCAAACTATATTGTGCAAAAGAAAAGTAGGTTTCTCTAAATTAAAAATTTTGAATGGAAGCTCAAGCTACAAGAAAATTCAGTCCCATCATTATCAAAATTAATATCAAATCATAACACAACATCATCATCATCTTTCCATCTTATATCATTTACAATATTACACCCTTAATCATATATCTTACATTGGATGTATATAGTCGAATTGTGGCTATCATAACTTCTTATAATGATGTATCTCTTTCATATATGTTATATTATCATTAGTGGGCCAGTTTTAATGATGTCCATAGCATAGGAATAGTATATATAGGATTTATTAACTAGTAGTTGATCATCTTATCGAACATTTGAGTCTTATTGTATGGTATGGAGATTGCGCTCTCGAAGTGGCTAAGATATTCTACTTGAGTATTGAGATCATTTATATGAAATCTTATGTTATTTTGTATTCTATTATTGGTGATAATCATATTCATACAAGTAATTTCATTACAAGCGGTATCAGAGCTTGATCTCGGTCAACGCTATGTCAAACCCTAATTGTGAAGGTTCAGATATATCACAAAATTGCTAGCGAATTTTACGTAATTTTTTTCGTAGTGTAGTGAAATCAGTCAAGTAAGATCCTCTCCAAATTTCAAGCATTTTGACTTGTTTTGCAAAAGTTATAGAAGATTTATGTTTTTTCATATATCGGCTCCATAGGGTGCAATTTTTCAAAATTTTCCCAGTTTCTTATATTTCCGGAAACCTTTTGAAAAAATAGTTAGGGTGCCTTTTTTATTATTTCATATATTCGGCCACTGAATTTGTGAAACCCCAAACCCTAATTTTTTTACTATTTTGTCTACCTTGAGTCCCAAACCCTACATCATGACTGGTAGATCTACCCAAGGCCATGGGAAAGGTCAAACAACTCTAGGAATGACCCCAAATAAGGAAGATATGGATTTAGAGTCTTCCGGTTTGGGTTTATTTGAGGTGGTTATTAAGCAGATGGAATATATCTCAAGGATGAAAGTGTGTAAGGTTTAGGTGCGTAAGAACATGACGCGTAGGAAAGCACATAATCAAAGTAGGACATGAGCACACTTAAACATAGTTGGAATCAAGACTTAGCCATTTTTTGTATAAGGCTATTTTTGGACATGGAGTATGGAGCACACAAAGATATGAAGACTTGCAGTTCACATAAGGCTATTTTTAGATGTGCAACAGTTTGAGAACCATGCAAAGTTTTGGCTTAATAATAGGATTTATACTTAGAGTTAACTATAGGAAATCTATTATTAGAGCACTTGTATGCTTTTGTATTCTCTTGTAAAGGTTCATGGATATTTTCAACATGTAGTCTATTTTTAGAAGGTGCATGGGTGGTGAAGGGAAATTCCACACCCCTATATATATGTATTGATTTACACATCTTAGAGAGACCGATTGTTGCAGAGTTATGTTGTGGATTTGTTAGTGTGTATGACTATGGAAGACTGACATTACTATGATATATTAAGCTTCTGTGTTTTGCATTATTTAATATAATAGATCATATTGGTTTTATACTTGTGCATTACATGTGACTGAATATAGTTTCTTACATGGTAAATCTTAGTATAATCCTTTTTTAGTCAAAATTTCATATGGTTTAAATCTAGATCTTAGTTCATGACATTGTGGATTATTTACTATCTGTTATGAGATATGGATATATACATGTACATTCATGCTAACATTCTATACAAACAACTCTAAAGAGGGACCCGGGACCCTTTCATGCTTTGGGTGAGTGCTCCAGTTCAGGCTGAGTGATGTGCCAGTGTGCCTTGGGTTATTTACAGTGAATTCTAGGCTACATCATTGGTTCCATTACTTGGACATCTTTCTCAGTCTATTTTTTAGGATGTTGCGTGATAAAGGACATACTAATTGAACTTGGCCAATATTGAGGAGTGGTTAGTAGATATGGAAGAGGAGAACACTCATTGTAGATTCAACACTGAACATAATTTTAATGCATGCGTCATGGGCTCATCAGAATCTATATGATGTATTGTATGAGATGTTCTTTGCTATATTTTTAATAGAGTTGTACGAGTGTCCGATTGCTTATGCATTCAAAGAGGAATTGGAGGTTTCACACACCTTGCTTAGACACATAGAAGAATTACAGGCCTTGTATGATGTAGATTTTATTTGGGACGTGCAAACTATGGATGTTTGGTTCCATGGTGTTTTAAACAACTATGTTATTGAGTATGCACTTCCAACTTACTCTTTCCTAGAGGTTACTGATTTTTAGTTTTTGCACGTGAGCCCAGAGGATCATATTTGTGTGGTATCCCACTGGCGATCAAGATCTTGATTGTAACCCTAGATTTGAAAGAGAATTTGATGGCTAACTAAACCCCACCATGCGCAAGGGAGTTAGGAGCAAGGATTGGTGAGGATGACAGACCTCAGTGGATAGAGAGGAAAAGGGGAAGAAAGGTGGCTTAAGTTCAATGAGGTATGCGAGAGGGATTTAGAGAAGCAGTGGGAAGTTAACAATAATGGATGAGTGTTGTTGAGAGAGATGGCTCATGAAGGATTTGGAGCTCACGTAGAAGACGTGGAGCCAGAGCATCTAGATCTCCCCCATTTGGAAAATCATGGTAGGGAACCCTCTTCAGCCTCAGATGAGAGTGTGCACATTGATAGAGACGACATGGTCCAGTGGGCACACATGTGAATCTACCTAGTGACCTAGCCCTTGTACTTGGTTTTCCAGTTTTTACGACAGTCAATAAACAACAAGCTAGTGTAAGCAGTAGAGTTGCAGTAGATAGAGTTAATTTGTAATCAAGTTTAGGAGTTAATCAGGGAGCTTATACATCTATGGCACAATCATGTCATCTACTTTATTTGGAAGACCTAGTTGGAGGTATCTTTTCTGGTGCATCATTTGACATAAAACATAGGCACAGTCGAACCTTGGTGTCACATCTGGAAGTAGTGCAAATTTACATATCTGTGGGCTGTTCAGTTTAGCACAACCATCGGAACACAAGGTAGTGCATCTTCTGGTACATTCCATACTAGAGGGGGTGGATTAGGAGGATTAGTTGGCTCGAGACTATTAGATCTAGTGGATCTGGAGGTGGTGGAAATACAATAGGAAACATAGGAGGTTCTGGATCTGGTGGGAAAGGGTCGCACCAACCTTAGAAAATTTATATGGAGATGTATCTTCATCTTCTAGAGTATAGGGGCATTGAAGATGCAGCTGAGCATGTGCATATGTGTGAGATACTATGTGTGCGCGTGAAGGGGATTATAGCTCTAGAATGTAAGGCAAGTCATTTTACAACTATGTTGTAGGGGCACACTGCACAGTCTGGTACATGAAGTTTGATCCTGATCAAACTTGTGTGGATTATATAGCACTATGAGATGCTTTCTTAAAGGAATTTTATATCCCTGAGTTTGAGAATAAAATCATAAGTGCACTCAAGGATATTAAGCGAGGCACTACTGAAAGTGTTTGGGAATATGATGCATGGTTCAAGACTCTCATGTCTAAGTTATCTTATGACATCCATGCAAGACAACATGCACAATGGTTCATTGGAGGATTGATCACACCTTTTAGGAGGGAACTTTCACACAAGACTTATAATAGATCCGTACGTGAGGCACTTGAATTATCTCTGTATGCTGAGGCAGTAGGAAGTGTGGACACAGGATGTGAGCCCATTCTTAGAAGCTCAAATTACAGCAATGGAAAAATAGTTGGAGAAATTATTTGCTAATTCAGCTGCATGAGACGTGCGTAGTGGAATTTGGTGTACTTATTGTGAAGTAGAGGGGCATACTAATGATAGTTTCCCTCAAAAATTAGTGTGCTCCTTTTTTTTAGATTATGAGATATGTCACTTGGACCACAGTTCAATTCGGTGCCCATTATTACAGTCATGCGATAAGAAAGAAATGTGTCCATTTATTGTAATATTTGTAGGTCCTCGACTCATGATACTGAAGATTTCAGATTGATCAATCACATCCATGATGCCATTGATATTGGCATACGAATAGACTGGTGTTGTAAATAATTCCAAGGAAAAGGGTGAGAATCATGACTATGATCACATTGAGGGGTCGTTTTTATGGTGGTCTATGGTAGAGGTTGAGGTTACAGAGGTGGATTCAAAGGTTCGAGGTCGTTGGGGTGGAAGGAGTGATTTCCCTCATGGGACTTGTTATACATGTGGATCTCCTGATCACTACAGGTGCATGAATGTCCATAGAATATTGTGTGTTATTTTTGTGGAAAGAATCATAGTTATGAAGAATTCATCGGACTTGTATGAACACTTAAGAAAGAAACATAAATAGGAAAATAATGGCACAAGAATGGTTAGAGTACAATGCATTGTGGAATACCAATGGATGCCAAAGTTAGTCATCAAATACTGAGTTGGTACCTGTAAAGATTACTACATGTGGTGATGTTTGCACGTACCATGGAAGCTCTACAACAGAATCCTACCATTACTAAGGAGGGAAGTCCTGCATGCCAAGTATCCAGACCCTATGCATCATAGAAGGAGGTTTATCAAGAAACCATGGAGGTAATTCAGAATTTACAGGGTGAGATACAATGTTTGAAGGAACAGTCACGGAAGTTAGAACGAAAAGAAAGCAGTTGATCTCCATCAGATAGATGTTGATGATTTGAAAGAGGTTTGTAAGATGTTGTGCCAAGAGAACATTATTCCATTGTTAGGGAGTTGGTTGAAGGGAAACACTCCACGCACTAGGACTGAGCATGAGAGACAGATTTTGCATGTTAATATTCCTCCTGGAGTAGTTTGGATTATGACAAGGAGATTACTCTAAATGCTATTGTTGATGGTTGGATTTTGAGTAACATTTTGATTGACACAAGAACGCAGAAGTGAATATAACTTACTTTGGATGTGTGGGTTCAGATGGGAAGACCTCCATTACATCCATCTTCTAATGTGTTGTTCATGTAAAATCGGACTAAGGAAACACCCATTGGAGTTTTAAAAGATGCATCCATTACTATACTAGGGTGCCAAGTTCACTGGGGACTTTGAGGTCTTAGCACTTGCAGAAGCAAAACAATTTTCCCGCATTACTTAGGTGCCCTTAGTGCTATGTGAACAACAATGTTGACCTACATTTTAATAAGGGGTATATCAGATTTGAGAATACAAAGAAGAGCATATCATCATACCTCTGACAAATGGGAAATCTATGCCTTATGTAGAGCCCTTAAGCAAAGAATACTTGAACATAATTTATGTGCACACCATTCAAGATCCAGAAGTGCTTGAGCCATCAAAAGAAGGAGTTCTCTAGTGGGATGATGCACAATCCATGAGTGATACTACAAGTGTTTCATGTGATAATTGGGTGCACGTCACTTATGAAATGGTTGGGCATGAAATTACGAAGTGCAGCTATGCACATTAGTAAGCCACATAGTATCAGGTGTTTAGGCAGCAGCCAGGTACCAAAGTACACACTGTGAGGAGAATCCAGAATTATTCATGCTTGCTATGGAAGTTCAATGGGAATGTCAGGTGGAAAGAAGGAACATGTTAGTATATACTCTGTGTGGATGACAACACGCTGGTGGATTGTTCACAGGGATAATCTTTTGGAGTGGATAGAAGTAAGGATTTCTTTATCTTCTCGATTTCTAAGAAGCAATGCACCTACTCAGATTTATGCCTTTCATGGTAATGATATTATTCAGCACCACTTTTAGTAGTGTGAGAGACTCTGGGAAGTGGGGAGTAATAAGCTTTACCACCTTCTTTGTGGGTGCACAAGTTTTATTTCACCTTGTGAGGTTATACGTGTATGGTATATCTACGCAAAGTTGAATAGGGTGACTAAAAATTGGTAGGAACTTACTACAGGTATGACTCAAACCTTTGATTAATTTTCTTCTAAATCTATGGATAATGAGGCATTGCATGTTATGAAGTTATTAACTATGGGAGATAATGTAAAATCTAAAGAGTTACTTCAGGAGTTGTTAGGAGAACCATAACTTGTGGCACACTTTGAAGAGGAAGAAACAGATGCAGATCAACTTATACATGCTTACCTAGAAAGAGAAAAGAGTAAGCATGATCTATATGATTGATGATGAAGAGGTAGAGAACCTAGATATTGAGCACATAAAGGGTACACGTGAAGTCTTGGAAAGTACAGATGAGAAGGCGCGCACCTACCATGAGCCAATGAAGACCAAGAAAGTGAACATTGGAACATGGATGTTGAACCCAAGGAATCCATTATCAAAGATTACTGGTCTGACTCTGAAGTTGCTAAGATCATTGAGCTTCTGCGTAACTTTTAGAACTTGGTCCCTAGAGGCTATCATGAGCTGAAAGGCATACATGAATCATTGGGATAGATGAAGATAAAGTTGAAGGAAGGAGTGTGCCAAGTCTAGAAGAGGCCTTATAGGATGAATCCAAACTTGTGAGTCAAGGTAAAGGAATAAATTGATAAAATGTTAATTTTTGGAATTATTGTGCCAATTGAGGAGTCAGAATGGGTGAGTCCTATGGTTATCAACATCAAGAAAGATGGTAGAATAAGGATTTGTGTGGATTACAGGGAGTTAAATGTTGCATGTATGATTGATCCCTTTCCCACACCATTTACTAAGGAAATCTTGGAAGGCATTATAGGGCACGAAATATACTTCTTCATTGATGGATTCTTTAGATATCATCAAGGATAACTGAAGAAGATTAAGAGAAGACAACTTTCACCACCGATTGGGGAAGTTTTGCATACACGATTATGCCCTTCGGATTAAATAATATGCCTACAGTATTTTCACGTATAGTGGTACAAGCATTTCATGATTTTATTCACAAGTTCTTATAGGTGTATCTAGATGATTGAACAATTTATGGGCTCATGAAAAATCATTGTGATAATCTGAGGATGATGTTTGAGAGGTGTAGTCAGTTGAGCATATCTTTGAACATTAAGAATTGTATATTTTCCACACACTTTGGAATTTTTCTGGGACACATCATCTATAAAGAAGGCTTGCTAGTGGATCCTACTAAGGTAGTTGTTATTTTGGGATTATAAGAGCCTACTAGCCATAGTGAGGTGCATAGATTCTTGGGGAACATGGGTTATTATAGAAAATTTATTAAGGGATATGTCATGATCATTGTGCCCTTAGAAGAATTATTCACAGAAAAAGGAAATTTCTATTGAGGTGAGGCACAACAACGCGTGTTTGACACACTGAAGGAAAGGATTACGAAACCACCTATTTTTTTATTTCCTTCATGGTCTAAGCCTTTTCATGTTCATGTAAACACCTATGACATGACCATTAGTGTTGTATTAGATAAGCCTAGAGAAGGGATTGTTGATCACCTGATTTTCTTTACTAGCAGAAAGTTTAATCCAGTAGAAAAAAATTATACAACTACAGAGAGCGAAGGCATTTTCTATGATGTATGTGCTCCATAAGTTTCGATAGTATTTACTGGCTACACTTTTCATTTTTTATACAGACCACATGGCATTTAAGTACTTGGTGAACACGATCATTTTGTAGGGGAAAATAAGCCGTTGGGTACTATTGTTTCAGGAGTTCAAATTTACGGTGATGGTTAAGCCTGATAAATGTAATTTTGGTCTAGACCATTTATCAAGGATTCAATCAGGAAAGGATGCATAGAGCATTGATGACATAATTCCATATGCACAGTTGTTCAAGTTGAACCATGTGCCCTTAGAATTGAAGGGTATTGCTGTCTTTTTATGCATAGGTGTGGTGCCCGAGGGAATGAAGGCCTTGAAAAATAAACAACTTGGTATTCACGTTGTGCCTTACATGTTAATTGGTGGAGACTTATACAAGTTAGGTCGTGATGGAGTTTTGCACCTGTGTTTTCTTGAGCATGAGCACAAAGCAATTATGACAGAGGCTCATGGAGATATTGTAGGTGGACATTATACAAGGGATACCACCACACGTAATATTCTATTTGATGGTCTATGGTGGGAAACATTGTAAAAGGATTGCAAAGCATATTGTAAGGCCTATGGCCATTGTTAATGCCTTGGAAATCCTAGGCAACGAGATGAAATGGCTTTAAGGCCTATTACTAGTGAAAAACCTTTTGAGAAGTGGACAATATTGTGCTATATTATAACTTGTACAGACTATCTTATAAGGTGGGAAGAAGTGGCACCTGTAAAGGATTGCACTACATCTACAACATCAAAGGTTTCTGTGGGAAAATATTATTAGCAAGTATGGCTTCCCTTTAATTTTAACAAGTGATAGGGGTACTCATTTCCTTAATGAGACTATCATGATATTATTGGATGAATTTATGGTTACACACCATAGGAAAAACCCTTATCACCCTCAGGAAAATGGAACTGTTGATGCCTTCAACTAAATACTGAGCCATACTTTGACAAAAATATTTGATGTTGGAAGAAGAGATTGGGATGACAAGGTTTCTGCTATACTTTGGGCATACATTTCAACCTATAATAGGTTAAATAAGGCAAAACCCTTTCAGTTGGTGTTTGGCACAGAGGCAGTTCTCCCCATGGAGTTCATGTTACCTTCTTTGCGTATTGTTCTCACAGTTTGTTTAGCTAATGAGTAGGCATTGGAAGAACATACTGACAAACTAATGTACAACAGCAAGTTATTGCATGATAGGCACATCGGGGAAAATAAGCTTGAGGTTGGGAAAATGGTACTTATTTATGATTCAAAGTTTTTGTGCTACCTTGGAAAGCTTAAGGTGCATTTTTTGGGACCATATGTTATCATTTATATACTTGATTGAGGTGCTTTCTAGTTAGAGGCGCTGGATGGAACATAGTTACCTGGTTACTTCAACGGGAGTAGGATGAAGCCCTAATATAAATAAGCCTTCTTGGTGTTTGTAATAAGCTAGTATTACCACTTAGATTAGGTTTCCCTTAATGCATTTCCTTCATCGTTGTTATGATTTTTCAATTTAGTTTAGTGTTATGTGTAATAAGCATGCTTGCAAACCAGAATTTGATTACAATTTAAGTTTTTTCATGCGTAAAGGACCGTACATACTTTTAGTGTGGGGTGGTTTACATACAAGGTTCATTACCAAGTTGAATATAGTTGATTGTCATTTGAAGATGGGTATGCATAAGGAAACATTTGTACAGGTAATTTTTGGAAGGGTGCAGATAGAAAAAAAATTACTCCTAAATGAAGACCACAGATGGAAAAATAGACACACAATATAATGCAAGGTAGGTTGCAAAAGTGGAAACTACTTAGAAGGAGGTGCAGTGGTGAAGTACTTAGGCACATATTGGCATGTGGAAGGAGGTATGTGGCCAAGAAGTAGAAGATGTGCTAGAAGGTTATGAATGTGACGTGGAAATAAATAGTGTGGAGACATTGAAAAATGATGCATTAATGCTAGGATCGGTGGTAGGTGAAGGAAAATAAATGTGATAAATTTTAAAAATATATATAAGGAAGGGTTGTGAGGCCATTTTTACCTTTGTGATTACAAATTATCGAGTGAGTTATTTATGAGTGAGCTAGCTAAAATGGTTGTGAAGAGTGGAGAGCTGTGAACTAGATGGGTTAGTCAGATTTGTGCATGAGGAACTACTATGATCCATTTTTTTAAGTGTTTGAGAAAGAGAAAGATGTGCGTGAAAGGAGATTGATGGATAGGGTTTGAGTTCGAGTTAGGGCACACAAAATTGAGTTACAAATATCGAGGGAGGTAAGAGAACAAATCTTTTTGATTGAAATGGCACCAAAAAGAGAACTAGGTGTAGGTATAAGGGGAAAGAAATAAAAATAATTTGAGATTGAGATCAAGGATGCCCCCAAAAGTAGGTTTTTTGAAATGAAATACCTAGAGGAAGTGATTATGGTCCGTGATTGGGATTCCCATGTCCGTCGAAGCAAAGTCAATGATTACCACCATAAGACAAATGATAATAAGGAGGAGTTGGATGCATTATTGAATAAAAAGACAAACAAATGAATAACGGATGACATTCCCATATACGATGATGTTAGGGGGAAGCTCCTAAGAAAGGTAGGAGTTTTACAGTTGTACGGACTTCCTTATTTTGGAAATCTAGAGAAGTTATAATAGTGGCTAATGAGTAGAGTCCATGAGGAATTTTTCTATTTTTTTGGGTGATGAATGAGGATATCTGTGCCCTTGATTGACACTTTGATGGGTTTGAAAAGCACATACATAGATTTAAGTAGCGAGCTAATTGATAAATCATAAATTATAAAAACCAACAAGGAGTTGGGTTATACAAAAGGTGGGTGCAACATGAATATTTACAAGCTGATGAAGTATCCTGTCATACAAGAAACCTCACTCTTATTGAAAAAATTGAATGCTGAGGAGAGATGGTCACAGGTGAACACTTTGTGGCTGCATGTTGTAAAGAAAATGTCACAAGGGAAGACCTACAACTTGGATAGATACATTTCTGAAATGATCATTGAAGAGGTGTGTACATGTGAGAAAATTTTCTTTGGCACTATTCTACTTTCCCTTGTGTTTGTGGATATTAGAGTGCCTGATGGGCCAAAGAACATAATCTGGGAGTACCCTATAGAAAAGAAATCTCTCATAGAGAGATTCAAAAAGTATCTTTGTGAGGGAACTATGAGTGGCCCATTCAAACCAAGGGTAGAGATGTGGTATGCACTACTCCACACCGCATTCAAGGAAGAGTGGAGGATACCTAAGGAGTTTTCCACGGGTACTAGGTAATTTGGCACAATTTATAGTCTATCAACATTTTTACATCCACATGTTTTACGATTAAGGATGGGACATGGAGTCCTTGGTGTAAAATACCATATGATTTCACTGAGCATTTCTTTCAGACATTTATTCATAGACTCTCATATGCACATGTGTTAATCTACAATGTTGATAAGGTAGATTGTGACTACCACACTCTGTGGAAGACTTACGTCTATCCAGGCATGTTTACTTATATCAAAAGATACATTTCAGATGATATAACTATGAAGCCTATGAGTTTGGAAATAGGTGAAAGTGGGGCAGTATTGGTATACCTTCAAATTAATCCTAGGCTAGAGAATAGAAAGTATGTAGAGAATGAGTTCAAACTGCCAAGCCTGCCTAAAGGGAAGCACACAGTTGGCATGTTCGCAACTAAAAAATCTACTTCACCCATTCATGAAGAAGAATAAGAATAAATTCATGAATATAGTGGTGGGTTGGACTGTAGGGGAAGAAGACAACCTATGGATAGAGAAAGGAAAGAGCACAAGATGATGCCCCCATCACAAGAGCAAGAGGATAAAGTGTTTGAGACAAACACAATTGAAATCAATGTGGAGAAGATAGTCAAAGAGCCACAGTTCAAGAAATTGTTCAAGAGGAAAAGTGTTGAGGGAGTAGGGTAATCACAACCCTTAAAGAGGTTACCAAGGATTTCTCCTTAAAAGGAAGATCATGAGAAAAAGAGAAGGCAAAATCTAAAGCTTAAGGATAAAGAGGAGGATGAGTCTGGAGAAAGATGGCTAGGTACTCTAGTGCAGCTTGAGGGTACAAAGGATTCCTGTGATGAAGAAATGAAGGATGATAAGGAAGGGTTGAAGGGCACAAAAATAAAAGCAAAAAAGGGTGAAGGCCCAATTCTGGATTTAGGCACCCGGGTTCTTAAGGGAAAAAGAATAAGGGAGGAGAAAGAAGGAGAAGAATATGTGACTCCTGTGGTTGGATATGTGGATGGTACCTGAAAGATCATATGAACGTGATTCCAGAGTACTGTGGAAACTAAGGACTTATATGGTTAGGAGTTGATGAATGTTGAGATGGTGAATAACACATGGAAACAGTTGTCATGGTTAATGCAGAATCATATTGATGAGGCTAATTTTGATGTGTGCGAAGAATCATCCATCTTGTGCAGAATGAGGAAAGCACCCAAAATCCAGCACATAAATTTTAAGCCAATTGTTATTTTAGAAAAACAAGTGAGAAATACGTTAGTAAAGGTAACTACAAAGGTTGCGTGCAAGAACATAGAACAAATCGAAAACCATTAGGGCACAAATTGATGAAAACAAGGATAAGGGTACAAAAATAAAGTGCCTCACAATAGAGAAGGAAAAGGCCAAGGAAAAGATAGGAGCATTGATCGGTATGGCCAAGGAGATTGGTGATTATATTCTTAAGGTAAGGCCACATTTGGAATCTCAAGTTTCAGAAAAATTTCCTTCTATAATGTACTATATATGCACACTTGTAAAACTGGTCATAGAAGAAGGCCCCATGTGTATGCTTGTGCCAAAAGACCCTGAAGAGGAAGTAGCGAGGGTAAAAGAAACCATTGCCATAAAATTTCAAGCTATGAGTCATTGATACAATCCTTGAGAGATGAATTGAAGAAGGTAGATCAGGCCTTGAACATGTGCATGACACCACATGCAATTGTTAGGATGAGGATGATTGTAGAAGATAATGAAGTCCTAAAAGCCATGAAGGATGAGACACTTGAGCATGTGGAGAAACTTTATTTGGTGGAAGAGAAGTGAAAAGTGCTTATAAGTTCCCAAGAACCACATGAAAACATGATGAAGGAGATAGGAAAATAGATTGTTGGGAAGATGGACTATATGGAAGGTATGATTTCTAGTATGGAAAATATTTGTAGAATCTTGTAGAATGAACATGAGAATATGACTCAAGATGAGGTAGATGCCATAGTCACAGATGTCCCATATAAAATATGTGAGGCATTAAGTGATTGCTAGACATTGGAGGAAGAAGTTAAGAATGAGTATATGTAATTAATACTTCCTATTGAGAAAAAGAGTGCTGAATAATATCTCATTCTTTTGTTTGAATAAATCTTCCTTATTTCATTCATTGTTCTTTAATTTGGAGAGATAAGCTAAGCTTTCCCATTTCCGGGGGTAGAAATTAATTTATTGTGGGTAATGTTGAGAAGATGGAATATAGCTCAAGGATGAAAGCGCGGAAGGTTTGGGCATGCAGGAACATGGCTCACGAGAAAGCATGAAATCATAGTAGAACATGAGCACACCCAAACACATTCAGAATCAGGACTTATCCATTTTTGGTATGAGGCTATTTTTAGACATGGAGTGTAGAGAACACAAATATATGAAGACTTGCAGTTCACACAAGGCTATTTTTGGATGTGCATAAGTTTGAGAGCCATGCAAAGTTTTGGCTTAGTAATAGGATTTCTACTTAATGTGAGCTATAGGAAATCTATTATTAGATAACTGACATGCTTTTTTATTTTCTTGTAAAGGTGCATGGCTATTCTTATAATGTAGTCTATTTTTGGAAGGTGCATGCGTGATGAAGGGAAAGTCCCCCCTATAAATATGTATTGATTACACAACTTAGAGAGACCAATTATTGTAGAGTTATGCTAAGGAGTTTTTAGAGTGCATGACTATGGAAACTGGATCTTGATGTATGAAGCTTCTATGTTTTAAAATATTTAATATAATGGATCATATTGGTTAGATATTGGTGTTAGATGTGACTAAATATGGTTCTTGCATGGTAAATCTCATTATAATCATTTTTAATCAATATTTCATATGGTTTAGATCTATATCTGGTTTATGCACTGTGGATTGGTTACTATTTGTTATGGATCTGAATATATACATGCCCAATCATGCTAACATTCTAGATAATCAACTCTAAAGAGGGACCTGGTACCCTTGTCCACTTCAGGTGAGTGCTTAGTCAAGGTTGAGTGATGTGTCAGTGCACCTTGAGTTATTTGTGGTGAATTCTAGGCTACATCAGTGGTCATCTAATTTCAGGAAAGGGTAAATAATATGATGAGTAAGGATGACCTTACTAATGAGCTTCCTCATCTAAAAGGTAGCCTTAGGGGTGGACTTTAGTCATATTTTCACATAAGGAATCAGGATTTGTTGCTTTCTATTTTCAAACACAACTCCTAATTCTATTCATATGGGTTCTTCTAGTAATGCTCACACAGGTCCAAATCACTCCAATCAAGGAGGCTCCTTTACTCATTTAAGTGGATCTCCTCACCAATGGTAGGGAATTATTCTAAAAGTGGAAATGTGTAAATTTTATTGAAAGGATCTTCTCAATTGGATTATGAAAGGAACGATAACCAGATCATACCAAGCCAAGAACACATATGCTAATCAAACACCACGATCAATAAGATGAAAGCAATTCGCCATAATAGATTTACATAAAACCTTTGCAAACAAATGAGCAACAATATAATATATTATTATGGAACTCAATGCAATATATTGAGAATGATCCTTGCTTAAATAGGCAAGGAGTAACAATTTAAGAACCAGTCAAGGTTGTAGATCAAGCCATAAATCAAGGAAATAACTAGTTATCAAAGAACTAGTCAAGACCATAGATTTAGGAGAGAACTAGACATCAAGGATCTAGTCAATACTATAGATCAAGGGAAGAACTAGTCAATACCATAGATCAAGGAAAGAACTATACCTAATAACTAGATAATATCTCCTAATATCTAAATAAGATAAAAAAAATATCCACACACATAAGTGGGTGAGAATACATGTAATAAAGGTAAATAAAGTACCTAAGTGAACATGAGCTAACGTAAATACCTACTCTAACAGATTACCCAAATGGAGAATTTCTTTGATCTCCATCAAATCCCAGTAGGACAAAAAGTAACCATGACATCCTCATACCTAGAACCTGACCAATTTATTTGGTATCACTGGTTATGTCCTCAAAGGAAGGATAATGGTTTAAATGTCACATGGAATTTTTTCACTGAATATTTCAATTACACTATAGTTCCAGGGTTTCAGAGAATTACTTTAGCCAATTAGCAAAGTTACGAAAAATAGGTTTAGTTAAGGAGTATGTTCATCAATTCCAAAATCTTTCCTTGCGTGTGGAGGATATTATAGAAGAGTATTTGAATGAAATATTTATTAGGGGTCTTAAGGACCACATTGAGCATGAGGTTTGCATTTTTAACTCACTCAAGGTTTCTGATTCTATTATCATGACAGGTAGGGCAGAGGAAAAATTTCTTTCCATCAGAAGGCAGTCCTTCTCTAACCTAAAATATCGTAGCACCTTGGCTTCATCATACCCTCGGTCAGTTCAGCTGACACCTTAACAAATTGAGGAAAAAATATCCAAAGGGTTATGTTTTAACTGTGATAGAAAATATAGACCAAATCATAAATATTCTGAGAAAAAAATGTTCTACATTGAAGGGACTGGTGATGAGGAAGAATATGAGGAAACATCAAGCAAGGAAGTGGAAAAATTACAGGAATAATTTGAAGATCCCCAACCCACTATTTCATGTCATGCTTTATTAGGTATTATTAATCCACAAACCCTTTAGGTTTTGGGTTATCTTAAGAAGCATAAGGTGACAATATTGATTGATTCAGGGAGCACACATAATTTCATCAGTCATAAGGTGGCAGCTAGACCAAATTGTTTCATCTACCCAACACCTGAATTTAAAGTAATGATTATAGATGGTGGCATAGTCCAATGTTCAAGTAAATGCCATAAAATTAGACTTATGATCGGTGACTACACATTGGAATCTACGATGTCTTCTATCCCCATAGGTGGAGGTGATATTGTCTTAGGTGTTCAGTGGCTCACAACTTTGGGCACCATAAAGATAAATTTCCAGGAATTGTTCATGCACTTTCATTCTGAGGGTAAACAATTTGAACTTCGAGGACTACAGGAAAAATGTCCTCAGGTGGTGAGTTCTCACCAAATGCATAATATTCTTAAAAAAGGGTCTAAAGGTTTTTATAGCTCGATTAATATCCATGGAAGTTCAACCGCAAACGATGGTAGTACATCCTAATATTTAGAAGGTTATTGATTAACATGCATTTGTCTTCAAGGATCCTAGAGGATTACCTCCTGGAAGAGATCATGATCATGCCATTCATTTGATGCCAGGAAGTCAACCCCCTGATATTAGGCCTTATAGACACCCATATGTGCAAAAGAGTGAGATCGAGAAGATGGTGGGGGAAATTTTTGAAATGGGTATTATTCGTCACAGTCGAAGTGTTTATTTTTATCTAGTGGTGATGGGGCACTACAAGGATGGAAGATTTCACATGTGTCTAGACTAATAAGAACTCAAAAAGTAAACTATCAAAGATAAGTTTCCTATTCCTATAATTCATTATTTATTAGATGAGTTACATGGTGCAATTTATTTTACAAAACTAGATCTACGTTTTAGGTATCACCAAATTAGAGTAAAGAAAAATATATTCATAAGAAAACCTTAAGAACTCATCAAGGGCATTATGAATTCCTAGTGATGCCTTTTGGTCTTACTAATGCACCCTCCACATTTCAGAGTTTGATGAATTCAATATTTAGACCATTCCTAAGGAATTTGGTCTTATTATTTTTTGATGATATCCTCATCTACAAAAAATCATGTCAATAAAGTCTTAGTTGTCTTAGGTTAACATCAACTATATACCAATCCTTCAAAGTGTTCTGTTGGGGTAGAGGAATTGGAATACTTGGGCCATATTGTTTCTCATGAAGGTGTTAAGGTAGACCATCAAAATATCTAAGGCATAGTGGAATGGGAATTCCCAAGAACCCTCAAGAAATTATGAGGTTTCTTAGGTATCATGAGGTATTATCACATATTTGTAAAAACCTATGGTAGTATAACAACACCGCTTACAAAATTATTGAAGAAAGAATCCATTGATTGGAATGAGGAAGCTTCTAAGGCATTTGAAAAATTAAAGGTGGTAATGTGCACCACTCTAGTATTGGCAACTCCAGATTTCTCCAATACCTTCATAGTTGAATGTGATGCTTTAGGAAATGGGATTGGAGTAATACTTATGCAAGAATAACATCCCATAACATTTGAGAACCGAAAGCTAAAAGGAAAGAATTTGTTGATACCTATGAGAAGGAAATGATGAAAATATTACATGCATTCAAATAATGGAGACCATACTTGATGGGTAGACACTTTAAGGTAAAAATCGATCATGATAGTTTGAAATAATTCTTGGAGCATTGAATATCTTTAGAAGAATGACAAAAATGGGTCACTAAGATGTTGGGGTATGACTGTGAGATTGTTTATAAGAAATGGAAGGAAAATGTGGTCACACAAGTGCTCTATCTAGGATGGATGAGTCCACATAAGCATTTTATGTGACATATCTATAATAAAGGTAGATTGGGTAGATCAAGAAATGGAATAATGGTAGAAAGATACATCAACACATACTCTTATTTAGAATCTCTAGGCATATCCATCCATATCAAAAAAATTTATATGGAAGGGGGATACATTTTGGTACAAAGATAGGCTATATATATGTAAGAACTCTACACTTCAACACTAGGTTCTTTTAGAGATCCATTCTTCTCCACTAGGTGGCAATTTCGGGTTCTTAAAAACTTATCATAGAGTTAAGAAGGATTTATTTTGGGAGGAGTTGAAAGGAGATGTTCAAAAATTGTGGCAAAATATTTAGTGTGTCAAAAAAATAAGGGTGAGACCATTAAGACACCAAGTATCCTCAAACCTTTGTCTATTTATAGCTAGAGATGGGAAGAAGTATCGATGGGTTTCATCACAAGATTACCTAAATCAGAAGGGAAAAACATCATCATGATCGTGGTGGATAAAATTATGAAGTATGCTCATTTTTGGTCCCTAGCTCATCCTTTCATAGCTAGTATAGTTGCCATCTCATTTATGGACATAATTCAAAATCTCCATGGCACACCCAAAATTATAGTAAGTGATTGTGATCCAATATTTAAAAGAATTTTTTGGACTGATTTGTTCTCTTAGTTGGGTACCCAACTGGCCAAGATTTCATCTTATCATCCTCAATCAGATGGGAAAACTCAGGTGGTAAATAAATGTTTAGAGGGATATCTTTGATGTTTTACTTTAGATAAACAAAAATGTTGGGTGCAATAGTTTACACTTACAAAATGGTGGTACAATAATTCATTTCATACCTCCTCCAAAATGTCTCCATTTCTAGCACTTTACGAGTACCATTCTGCATCACTCATATCTAACTTGAAGGTCAAACCAAAGGTGAGAGAAGTCAAAGATCACATTCAACACCAACACGCGGTACTCTTTAGTCTTAGAGAGAATTTGGCAAGGGCACAAAATTGCATGAAGCAACATGTTGATCAACATCGTAGTGACTGACACTTTGAAAAGGGTGATTTTTTTTTTGGTGAGGTTGCATCCATATAAGAAGTTATCATTAAAACAATAGAAGAAGGATAATAATCTTGCTCCTAAATACTATGGTCCTTACCAAGTGTTACACAAAATTGGTAGTGTGGCATATAAGTAGGAGTTCCCTCTAGGAAGAAAAATTCATCCATTCTTCCATATTTCTTGCTTGAAGAATGCTATTGTGAAACACATTTCCAACCACTTAGTGCTTCCAGAATTGGATGAGGAAGGAAGGATCATTTTGGAACCTGAAGGTATTTTTCATACACACACCAAAATATTGAGGACTAGAGTCATTACCAAATACCTGATCAAGTGGAAGAATATGAATATTGAGGATGCATCATGGGAGCATGAAGAATTTATGTAGTAGCATCCAAGGCTTCCCAACATTGGGGACAATGTTTCTTGTAAGGGGAGGGGCATGTTACGACCTTAATAGTATATCTTACATTAGATGTATATATCTGACTTGTGGCTATCATAACTTATTATCATGATGTATCTATTTCATATATGTTATATTATAATTAGTGGGTCAGCCTTCGTGATAGCCATAACATATGAATAGTATATATATGGGTTAGAAGCTAGTAGTTGATAATCTTATCTAGCATTTGAGTCTTATTGTGTGTTTTGGAGGTTTCCTTTCGAAGTAGCTAAGATATTATACTTGCATATTGAGTTCATTTATCTGTAATCTTGTGTTCTATTGTTGGTGATAATCAAATTCATAAAATTAATTTCATTACAAATAAAATATACAAGAAGACAAATATAATAGCAAAAATGACCAATGATTAATGATATCAACCCTCCTCTTATTTAATGATTCTTCCCACCTTACTTCCCATCCCAAAACCCTAATTTTGACCTCCCTTCGTTTCTCATTTTCTGAGCTCATTTTTCCCATCTCTCATGTGGAATTATCTTATTCTTCTTATCAAGTGGTTGTCCACCAATTTATCATGTCACCCATCTGCTCGAGGGGATCCCCCTTGACACAATCTAGATCCATTAGGGCATCCAAATGCTTTGTTGGGGAAAATCAAGTAATCCAAAACACTTATTTGTCACCAGTTCGTTGATCTAAAAGCATCTACTATCTTTAAAACGATATTAGTTATAGTAAAAATTTTAAAAGGGTAAAATGTAGACACCCTAAAAATACCCATTATACATTATACCATCCAAAAATATTATTAAAACAATTATTCACCCATATCCCACTTTTATAATTAATTTAATTAATTCTATTACACTCACTATACACTATACACCACTTTGGCTAATTTAATTAGCTATTTAAATAAATAAGAATAAATTATCTACTCACCTTCCACTCAACTCCACTTAACTAGCCAACTCACTAAAATTGACTAGTCACTCCACTCAAGTTCTAGAATCCTATAAACATGGAAGATAATATACATGTACAATTTGGAATAATTCAAGAGCCAACTAATTTTAAATAAAACCTCTTTATATATCATTCAAAGAGGTAACTACACAGAATAAATAAACATTCTAAATAAGGAAAATGAAATCAATAGCCTACAACTCAATCAATTCCACCTTCCTTAATCCATGGCTTCTTCTGCATCTATAAATAATAATCTCCATTCCTCTCAAATCATCATTGGAAGCATGAGGAATTTATGTGTTACTCTTCCAAATTACCATTGAAAATTAATATTGTTTGTCATTATGTTGTCCAATTGATCACTAAATAAATCATAAATCAACCATCATTAATTGTATCTTGGATTCACTCCCAGTTAGAATATCTTGGAGCATCCACAAATAAAAAATACTCAATCTCTCATCCATATCCAATAAGAGTGTCACTTGACCCCACTTTTAAGCTAGTTCAATATGAGGTTGCAAGGAATTTGTTTGAGATATTTTTTCTTTAATTTATTATTTATTTATTTCTCTTGTTTTCATTTTCTCTTTTATAGAATGGGATATACATGTTAGTATGGAGCTACCAATTTAGGGAGTCTACATGTTTTTTGATGTCCCATTAGATACTACATAGAGGAGGGCACTAGAATGATGGGCCACATGTAATGATGATTATCATCCATGTACATTGATGGTTTGATTGAGTGTCATATTTTCTGCACATATTCTAGATATCCAGAAGGCTATTATCGAGATGAATGTGGCACGGATCTTATTCTACAAGGAATATGGAACAATATCATTTTTGGTGCTAGTGGCATAGATGGATTTGTTAGAGGTTGGGATACAATTTAGTTGGGGTATAACCACATGATTACAACTAGTGCATGATTTTTACATGATGAGGTAGTAGAGGGAGGTAAGGCCATCATATTATTTTCAACCTATAGTAATGAACGGTCCCTGATGTATGGTCTTATAGGGGCATTGCTACATGTAACAGGAGATGCCTTGAGGATGTTATAGTGGGAGAGAGGCCCAACAGTTAGGTCAACCATTGGTTATAGATATTTGTCATAGGTTAGACATAAGTAGGTGGTTTGGGATCCCTATAGAGGTACAGTGTATTAGTTTCATACTTGGCCAACTAGAGTGATTCTTGAGGGTATATTGGAGATTACAAGGCATTATGTGTGGTGGGTAGAAACACACCCAATAGATATATTTTCATTATAGTTCAGGTGCCCATCTCATGTGGTAGCACTACTTATCCCTGATTATTATCCATGAAATATTAGAGACAAGAGGAAGTGTGGTACCAGTGGTAGTAGTGCCACCCGTGTAACCATGCTGAGTTAAGAAATCACCATAGCTAGGTAGTAGGTGACAACAACAAAGGGGAGTAGGAGTTGCAGAGGGATATCAGGTAGTAGAGGTTGAATATAGCTATGAGAGACAAGTTACCAAAGAGGATGAGGGATTGTAGAGGCCTTGGGAATGGCACTCTAAGTGGCGATTATAGATGTCAGGAGTATGATATTTATTAAATACAATTACCTAGATAGTAGCATAAATGTGTTGCACCATGTTGCATTGGTGGTTGTTTCCATTGATGTAAATGGAATTGATGGAAAATGGATAGGGTAAGAACATGCATATGATATGGAATTCTGTGGTGCTTAGTGGTTGAGGCTCATATCAAGTAGCTTTAGGCATGTTACAGTGTCATAAGGTGGATTCAAGGTGCTTCTACAAGAATAGAATGGTTTGGCAAGGTATGACATGGTTAAAGAAGCATGGGAGAAACTTTGATAAGGTTTTTATAGTGTGATTGAGTAAGTTCAAGGCTCAATTCATCTTATGGAGTCAAAACTCATATTACACAGAGAAGTGGTCTTGAGAACTGATTGTGCTCTGTAAGGTAAGTGAGATTGGGAAGAGATTCACATGTAAACTTGAGGAAAACCACCATATGTAAGGTATAAACGGGCGTATTTTAATGCTCCATGTAAAATTTCATCAAATTATGTAATGGGATTTTTGAGTTATTCAAGATTTATTGAAAACATCTTTTTGAGAAGTTCATCTGGAGTTTACTAGCTTCTTAAGGGTCAAAAAAAATTATGGAGAATCCTTCGGATAAATCATAGAAGGAAGTTTTGGATAATTTTTTTCTAGAAATCATGTGCAAAAAGTGGTTTTTCACAAGGAGGTGTATTAAAAAATTTATGAGCATTTTTCATAGGTGTTTTTCCTTCATATTGGCACGTGTTTTGCACTTCAAGGTATGTTTGAGTGATTTTTTGGTCTTTGATCATTTATTAAATGATCACATTATTTATTTAGTTCTTTCTCAAGGTGAATGAGAAACTAAGGTATCTTTCAAGGGAATTCCATATGGTGGTTGAAGGTAAACTTTCTTGGAGTGGTAGATGGAATTTCAAGTTCTTGATCTTGCTGAGATAATGCTCCTAGCATAGACTTGGAAAATATATAAGAGTAGTGAAATTGTTACCTAAAAGGGATTAAATCCTCCTCTCATGTCATGTATAAGATTGTCTAAGTATAGTGAACTTTCTCTAATTGAAGGATTAGGTACAATATTTTTTCCTCCATATTGTCCTGGTATTATTCTAATCTCAAAGTACTTGAGAAATATTGTGATGAAACATTCTATCCAACAGGTTTAAAGGATCAATGTTCAAGGTAGTATATTGATTCTAAGTATCACTCTTTGTGTTGGTATTATGCTTATTGTATGGAGATGGAAAGTATTTCTTTTTTGGTCAAGATTACTACATTGCAAAGGGTTGTTCTTAGTAGTAAGAACTCATGCACATCACTCATCTCTGTCAAAGTGCAAATTTGACCTAAAATGTGAAGTGCTCCTCTAAAACTAAGACTCTCAAAAGCTCAATCACATTAATTTTCAAAGCATCTAGTTAGTTGGAGAACATTCCTGGGTCTTCATCAAGTTCTCTTGTCCAACTTGTTATCTATACAATTATAGTTCAATTCTTGTAATGCAAGAAGTGATTTAATTCAAGAAAGAACATGAATTTTCTTAACTCGAATAAGTTGGATAAGGTCAAGGATAGTCTCTCAAGGCTAAAAAAACTCAAAGTTTCAAATATCATGGAAGATTGAAGGAGAAATATTTTTTTCTCTCTTCTCAGTCAATGAATAGTCTTCTTAACCTGAACTAGGGTTTTGAAGAAGATATTTGATCGAATAAATTGTTTCAACCAAAAAATCTTCTTCAAATTTTGTGTGAATAATTTTGGATCATTTATGCTATCAATTAAAAATGAATTTTTTAATTTCATCCACCATGCGAAGAGTATTTTGTTGCAGAGTTCTCCATACCCATGCACAGGTTCTAAAAATGGTTCCACAAATTTTTTTTTATCATCTCTTGAAAATCGAAGGATGTGAATAGTTGGATGATCCTATTGAAGTGTTGAAAAGTTCTTGGTGACCATGATTTAAGTTTGAGAAAACTATTGCTTCATGACTTATCATATTTAAATTGACAGAACTTTTTATGCATGTACAAAGACTTCTTTGAATACTGTGAACAATTAATCAAATTTGAATGTGAGTAAGCTATCAATAAGAAATCACACACATTATTAGATGGCAAAGAAATTTAAATAAATTCAAAAATTAATCTCTAAAAATCACCACAGTTGGAAGGTAAGTGTACAAAACTTGTTGCAGACTGGGTCATAATCCTTGTGTAGTTGTTTTGTCTATTCTTTTCTCAACAAGCCTTGTAGAAGATATGGATTCACTCTCACCTTGTGGAAGAAGTGCAAGAGTCACCTCTCAGTCTTGTTGGTAAGAAATGTTAATGGTTAAGGGTATGTGATCAATTTTTTTTGGAGTCCAAATTGAATGAAGATATGTGCTTGTTGGAAGATAAAAAGATAGAGGTTACTTATTGGCTTGAATAGTAGTTGTAAGAAAAGTAAGTACAAGATTCATGAACTTGAATGTGATATAATGCAAGTAATTAAATCTGGTTTGTATGTTGTTTAGAAGTAAAAAAAATGGTGAGGGAAAAATATGATAGAGTTTTGAATAGTGATAGAATTTTTTAAAGTATGAACACTAAGTACTAAGGATAGTGAGAAAAGAAAAGGTGCAGTGATTATGTGAGTGGAAAATTATAAGAATATGTGAAAAAACCAGAGAGTAGATAAAAAATAAATGAATTAGTGTGATTTTATGTGCATAAGAAATTTTTGAAAGTTTCAGAGATATTAAAGAATGAATATTCAGTACTTAGGATAGTGATACAAGTAGAGGAAGTGAATATGAGTGAACAATTTTGAAACATGAGACTATGACAAGCTGGATCTTGATGAATGACATAAAGGTAATTTTGAAACAATGACTGTTATGAACTAGAATTTTATGTAATCTAAGACCAGTGAATGGATATGTGGGTAAGAAGATAGAGAGTGACAAGGTGTGTGCTATCAGTGATAAACTAGAACCAGAAAGAGATCAAAACCTGAGAGAGAGATATTTGGTGAATGAAAAGACAATTTTTGTAAGTGTGAATAAGATGAAAACGATGAACTACATAAAGAGATCATGGTGACTGAGATACAGACATAGAGGGAGTGTGATTCAAGGTCAGATATACAGTTTGGTAGTGAATGGCAGTGAGTATTGTTTTGAAGGACAAGGCAGAGTGAGTGAAGTGAGGTGGATAGTATAGAATACTATATATTAATAGGAGACAACAAAATATAGACTCAAGTGCTAGAAATCGGTAATCAAGAAGGTTGATACATAGGGAATTGATCATTAAGAGGGAAACAAAGATAGATAGAAAATTTAGGGTCATCATATGATGTTCAATGTATCAAAATGAAGAGTGACCATATCTTTATTATTCAAGCTGAGTTGTAGCTCATTTGTACTAGGTATTTATTTCTTCCTTATAGGTGGTAGCTTGCAGAATGTCAGTGGAAGCTGGATAAATCATTCAGAAAGTTGTTGCTACCTACACAAGGTTGTAGCTTGAGTGGATACTGAGTTTGTAGCCTCAAAATTTGAGTTGTAGCTCAACAAATCTTTGTAACAGTTTTCATATATTGCACTGGTTCAATAAATTTTCTCCCAATTTCGGTTTCCCACTTAAAAATACTTGTCTCTAGTGTATGTGTGGATAGATGCTTGTATTTGAATTTCTTGTCAGTTTAAGTAATTAATTTTATTGGTTTGAACATTTGAATTGAGCATTGATTCACCCCCCATGTTAGTGTTCTAGTTTCTAACAATTGGTATCAGAAAAGGCCCTAGTGAAGTGAGTCTAACAACTCAAGGGAGATATAGTGAATTCAACTACGACAAGAAACCAAGGAAATGGTTTCTCTATCTCCAAATCACCATTATTCAATGGGTAAAACTACGCCTTCTGTAGTTTCAGGATGAAGAACTATCTAATGTATCTTGGATTTGATATTTGGAAGTCATTGGAAAGTGGATATACTGCTCCAGCAACACCTCCTACTGACTAAGTAGGAAAGAGAGCAGATGAAAACAATTCTAAGGCCATGAATGAAATTCTTTGTGGGTTAGCTGAGGATGAGTTTATAAAATTTATACAGTGTACTACAACCCAAGAGATGTGGGAAAAATTGGAGACAATCTATGAAGGAGATAACAAAGTGAAGATATCTAAGTTACAAATATACAGAGCATAGTTTGAGAGCATTAAGATGAAAGAATGTGAGAGTATTTCTTCATATTTGTAAAGAGTTGATGAAATTGTAAATATGATTAGAGGCTTAGGAGAGGAGATAAAAGAGATTATGATTATACAAAAATTTCTCAGATATTTGACCTAAAAAATGTATGCCAAAGTATCAGCTGTATAAGAAGCTAAAGACCTAACTACTCTAACAATGGATGATCTTCATGGTAAATTGAACGCATGTGAGATGAGAATTAGTGATTCAAAACCAAGGAAAAAAGAGAGAACCTTCAAATCAAACAAAGAGTCATAAGAAAAAAACAAGTTTTTTGATTCTGACATGGAAATAGACGATGAAAAAGTAGAAGCCATGTTTATAAGAAATCTTAAGAGAGGTTTAGGAAAATAAAAATCCAAGCTTCCATTCAAGTGTTTCAGTTGTGGAAAATTTGGTCACTTTTATTCTAAACATCATAATAAACACAAATAATATGAGGAATCCTATGATAGAAAAAAATATAAATTCAAGATATATAATGTCAATAAGAAGTACTTCAAGAATAAGCAAAAATTCTGCTTGAAAGAAAATTCAATCTCCTTACAGTCAAGTGACTCTATCAGCTCCAAAAGTGATGACAAAGGTATGTTAGTTGAGACCTTGTTTATGGCTATTGAAATATCTGATGCAAGTAATTCTAAAGGAAAATTTTAGACTTAGTATGAAAGTTCAGATGAAGAAGAAGCATAATTTAATCTTGATGCTGAATTAATAAGTGCTCTAGATGAAATAAATCATCAAAAGAAGAGAAACCAAAAACTGAAAAATTATGATTCAAGAATATGAAAGTAAAATCATATTTCTCAAAGAAAATAAGAAAAAGGATGATCAAGAACATGAAGAAATAATCAAGGAATTTGAAGTATAAGTAAAAAAAATTGAAGATTCTTTCAAGGTCAAATAAAAGATCATTTGAAGCTCAAAAGTGAGATGGGGCAGTTGCAAATTCAATTAGATAAGACTTAAGCAAAACTAAAAATGTATCATAAGTTTGAGAAGAGTACTACTAATTTGAGTGATATTTTGAGCAAGAAAAAAGATGAAAATGAAAAATCTGGTTTGGGATATGAAGAGAAGAAGGTAGATGACAAATTAGAAAGAAAAATAATGACCACACTATGCAATAAGGTATGCATACTCATTTTATGGATACTATTATACATGTAATGCAATTTGGTCATAAGGCTAAAAAATGTAGGATGTATTCCAAGATTCATGGTAGGTATACAATTTTTTTAGGAAAGAAAAAAGGATAAATTAATTTGTTATAATTTTCAAAAGTATGGGCATATTGCCAAGTTTTGTTATCAAAGACCTCCACAATAACAAGAATGTCTATAGAGTTAAATCAGATCCTACATGCACTAATGAGTAAGGATTAATAGTTCAAAAAGAACATTTCATTCACTGAGCGAAGATATGGAGTGGTAAATTAATAGTGGGTTTTCTAGCCACATGACAAGGAACAAGAAAAAATTCATCTCCTTAGAGGAAAAGGCATCTGACATAGTGAATTTTGGGGACAACACATCAAAAAATATTGTTGGAAAAGGTATGTTAAGTCTTGATAATGGCAAAACTACAAATGAAAATGTGTTGTGTGTTGAAGGCTTAAAACACAATCTTCTGAGTGTCAGTCAAATTTGCAAACACGGATATATAGTTCTCTTTCCATGATAAAGATTGTAAGATATAAGGAAAGGAGAAATAAAAAAGGTGGTAGGAAAAGTAAAAAAATAACCAAAAACCATTTGTATGTGCCTAGAGGAAGTAAACAAAGAAAAATGCTTCTCAAGAAGAGGTGGCTGATATAATGAAATAAACCATTTACTAGAGCTAGTTGTAAGCAATTGAGACATACATTAGGGGGTAACTTCAGCCCCTAAAATTCACTAAATGTCATCAAAAGGAAATGGGGAAGCAACTGATGTGCCAAGGTTACTCAAATAGGGCTCAATTTGAGTTTCGGACATGGGGAGTTGGTTTTCCAATTCCAAGCACAACACATTAGTCAGGTAAAGACAGATAAATGAATGGTTATTTTGTACAGTTTATATCTCAGAGGGAGTGTTTTAGGTGTGGACATGAAATAAGAATATTTGTAGCAAATATGATTAGTCTCTTCAGACAAGAGAACAACATTCTCCCCAGGGGGAGTACCTACAAGGTATGAGCATACTCTGTATTTGTTGAATTTTTTCCAATCTAATCAGTTTGTTTTGTACTTGTGCATCTTTTTCATATATGTCAAAGGGGGAGAGAGAGTGATTGAAACTTTGTTACATGGTATGAGAATGTCAGCATAATGATTTTGCCATCAAGTTTTAGTGTGTTGCCATCAATGATAAAGGGGGAGATTGTTGCACCCTGTTGCATTGATGATTTTTTTCATTAATGTCAATGGAATTGATAGCATAGGGATAGTGCAAAGAACATGTATATTAACTAGAATTCAATGGTGTTAAGAGGTTTCAGGTGGTTTCAAGAAGCTTCGGGAAGGTTCCAAGGTTGGTTACAAGGTGCTTATACAATCATAGAATTTTAGAAGGTGGTTGGTATTTTAAGAAAAAGTACAGGGTGATAGGAACATGGGAGAATATTTTGAAAATTTTCTACAAACATGTGTGAGTATAGAAAATGCATAGATTAGCCCCAGAAGTTAGATTTCTATGTTGCTCAGAAGTTGGTATTGAGAACTAACAATGTTATTGCTTGCAAATGAGGATGATCAGAGCTCTATAGGGTAAAATTATTGGTGACCAAAACTTGGGACATGTAGAGGGATGTCTTGCAATGCTCCATGTCAAATTTCACCAAATTCTGAAACAGGGATTTTGAGTTATTCAAGAATTTCTAAAACAACCTTCTTGAAAAATATGAAGAATCCTTCAGATAAATCATAGACTAAATTTTTTAATATAACTCTAAGCATGAAGTGTTACAAAAAGTTTTAGGGAAAATGGATAAGTTTCAAGAAAGTTATAAGCATTTTTCCATCCTTTTTTATTTTCTCTCCCCAAGCCATTCCTGAATCGATGGAGGTAAAAGTGGTCTATTTTATCTTAAATCTTATTATGAAATCAATATTTCATTTTTGTTGAGCTATTCAATGTTAACATTATGCTTCTGAGTCCACCAAATCAATTCAAGAATGTCTTCTCATTTTTCAAGCTCCTTCAAAAAGGCATGGGTTGGTAGTCTTCAGGCCGAGTGAGACAATTCAGCCATACATGTATTGGTAGCATTATTGTTTGATGTTTGTTTTATTGAGGTGATAAGGTGAGATGTAAAAATCAAAGTTTGTTTCCAAAAAAACTTTCTAAGCATCAAAATAGTGCAAACTGAGTCATGTTAGAAGAAAGGGACTGTGACCTTTCATTGTCACAAGAAGATGAGATTGTAGCATTCAATATTATCTCCTTCCTGCAAATAAGGAAACTGGAATCATTTGTGATCTCGTTTAGTTAGATTGGCTATATAAGTATGGTGTTTGCAAATAATAAGACACCCTCATTTAGAATCAAGCTAGAATTTGGACCTGGGAATCATCACAGTAACCAATTTTTGCAAATGACCATTAACACATCTACACTTCTGGAAGGAATGGTTGAATTAGTATAGCTAGAGGTATAAAGTAAGGAAATATTCTTAGAATACTGGTTTTGAAGATGAGATAGAGTCTGATCAAGCAAAATTATTTCTTCTCCATGAATGAGTCTATCTTGACATCTAGCGACAATCTCCTCAAACTATGTGTGTAAATCCAACTTCATGAGGTTCTTTCCTCACTAAATGCATGTAATAGGTTGAAGGATGGTGTGTGTTTTATTAGAGTGATAACTGTGATGGAGAAGATTTTAAGAATGTTGAAGTTTAAATCTTGACTAGGGTTTACTTCTCAAAACCCCAAATGGTACACTCATTGAAAATTTTCACATCTTGATGCTATGAGATATTGACCTATGAATCTATAAATGCTTTAGTAAGATAAATACTACCTTGGTGTGCATGAATTGTGAACATTGAAGACTACTCTATGCCCATCTTGTTTACCAACTAGCAAATTCAGGAGAAATTAATGAAGACTGATCTTCTCAGTCTATGTTGCTTTAGGATGAATTATCTACAATGAAGTCTATGAGTCAATTAAAAATATTTTCAAGTAAGGAAAATGATTAGAGTTGGAAGTAATAATCATTATGTGCTCACAACCTTTTGAATTTTCATTTTTCACGCATCATGGAGGGAGAATTATAATTTTTGTTTTCTCTCGTGTCCCTCCACTACCAGTAAAACCCTGGTTTGGGCACGAAGGAGATTTTTTGCTCATATCTAATGGTATATACCAACCATTTTTTCTAAAATTTGAGAGTAATCTTTGTATTGAAGATATATAAATGTGGTACAAAATAATTTTTTTTGAGATCATGCCCCGAGGGATTGATAATTTCACAACAAATTTTTTGAAAAAAATGTGCATAGGTTACTGAGAATAGAGAAAATTGCTATTTGTCAAATTCTATGAATGCCAAATTCTATGAATGCCTTTGCAAATTCAAAGGTGGAATCAATTGAATCTTAATGTCTTGAAAATTTGATAAGCCATTTCTTTTAATTCAAAGTTGTTCAAAAGTCTTCTTTGCTCGTTGAAGAACATGAAGAGTCTCTTCCTTGTCTTGTTGTGAAGGCATGTGGAACCTGAAGAGTCAGATGAATTCAAAATTTTGGAATCTAATTTTTTTGTTAGAAGATAAAGGGATAAGCTCTAGAATGTATGAAAATCAAAGAATCTTGAAAGTATATATGCTTGAAGTTATAATAAAAACACAATCTTGGTAAAAAAAAAATTTGTTATTGAAGAATGAAAAAAAGTAGTCATTTGGATGAAAAAATTTGAGATATAGAAGTATGAAAAAAATAACAAGATGTGTATGAGTATATGAAAGTCAAGTCTTGATGAATGATAGGAATATAATGAAGGCACTTAGCTATGAAACTATGATATATGCAACTTAAATATAGTGATACAAGTAGTTGAAAGCTAAGAGCTAGAGGAAGTCAAGATAGTGAAAATTTGAATAGTGAATGCAAAGGACATCAATATATCAGTATATTACAGTAACTTCTTGAAGTTATCTAGTTGTTTTTGTTTATCTAGTCTCTAGGATAGTAACTCATAGAAGACAAGTGAATGAACCAATTGACAAGATGGCAGATGAAAAGATAAGTTGAATAGATAGAGAAAGGTAGTATGTTTTGAATGACTAGAAAACAAAGAGGGCGGAGTTACAAAAAAAGGTGTGTGTGGAAATTGAATAGACAAGTAGGTGTTTGAACTTTCCAACTATGAAATAGTAATGTATAAAACTAAGATACAGATAAAGGTTTGTGTGAGTTAATATGATGAAAACAAAGGGAATACAAGAAGAACAATGAATAGAAGAATGCATGAAAACCAGAAGTAAAACTGTGAATAAAGAACTCAGAAGATAGAACAAGTGTGAAGTAGGAGAAAAAATCATGAACATACAATGTTAAGTGGAGGATGACATAATTTGAAAAATCCTGAAGCTTTGTAACATAAAAATACAGTGCATAATTGATTGATTCATGATGTATGTGAAAAGCATTGGTTGATGTATGAAATAAGAGAATTAAAGACAAATTGATTTGTTATAAAGCACAAACATTTGGAGGTCTCAAGGAGAGGATATTTTAAGACATTTGAAGGCAGGGCACATTAAAAATTAGCGAATGAAGTGTAGACAGTGAAAGGAGCTGACAATGAAGGGGAGTATTCTCAGTTCTAAGTTTGAAAATTAAACCAAAGTAGAAGAATTCAGAGATTGACATAGCAAAAAAATAGAGAGAAAATATAGGGTCACCATCTGATGTTCAGTGAATCAAACTGAAGAGTGATCATCATTTAATTGTTCAAGTTGAGTTTTAACTCAATTGTACCAGTGAGTTGTTGTTTCCTTGTAGGGTGGTAGCTTGTAGAAGGTCAGTGGGAGCTGACTAGTTGTTTAGGGAGTTGTTGCTTCCTAAACCAAGTTGTAGCTTGAGCGGATATTGAGGTCATAGCCTCAAAAGTTGAGTTTTAGCTAAAAAAATATTTGTACCTTTTTCCATATTAGTGCATTGGTTCAGTGGGTTTTCTCCCAATTTGTGTTTCCCACTTAAAAATACTTGTTTCCTGTGTATGTGTGATGATGGATACTCGTTATGATTTTTTTTTCATTTTGAGAAAATTGATTGTAATTGGTTTGAAAAGTTGAATTGAACAATAATACACCCCCTCCTTAGTGTTCCAGTTTCTAACAATTGGTATCAGAGTAGGACGTAGTGAAGTGAGTCTAATAGCTCAAGCGAGATCTAGTGAATTCAACTATGGCAAGAAAATAAGCAAATGGTTTCTCTACCTCCAAAACACCACTATTTTAATGGGTCAAATTATTCCTTCCAGAGTGTCAGGATGAAGACCTATCTAATGTATCTTAGATTTTATATCTCGCAGTAAATTGAAAGTGGATATACTACTCCAACAAAACCTCCCACTAACTAAGCAGGAAATAGAGCAATTGAAAACAATTCTAAGGCCATGAATGTAATTCTTTGTGGGTTAGCTGAGGCTGAGTTTATAAAAGTTATACAATTTAATAGATCCCAAGAGATGTGGGAAAAACTGAAGATAATCTATGAAGGAGATAAAAAAGTGAAGAAATCCAAGTTACAAACATACATAGCATAGTTTGAGAGCATCAAGATGAAAGAAGGTGAGATTATTTCTTCATATTTGCAAAGAGTTGTGTTTCACACGGAATGGTTTCAACTCTGCAGAATAGAATTGCTTGTATCCTATCATTCCTTTGAGAAACAGAAAAGGGTTAGGGCTTGGAGGAATACCTGTTGAATGTTGAGATGGTGTGCGCGTACCATAGAGAAAGATCATTTCGACTGCGAAGAACTCCTTTTTGTCTTGGAAGGACTACCTGTAAGTAAGAATACAAGACCACCAGATTTTAATTAGACAATAAATGAGGGAGCTGCCTTAGGCCCAGGAAATATAAAACTTCCTTTCGAAGGTGGTCAGTTCCCCTTTTAATACGATTTAACACAAATGATAATAAAGAGAGCTATTGCAAAATCTCGATTTAGGTATCTCGTTACAAAGCAATAGGAGCTAAACTATCAATAATAAAGTGTCACGTTGTTGGTTCGGTTACTTGTCGTTGATACATCCAGGTTGAGTTAGAGGGAAACCAGACTGGATCTGAGGTTGTTAGGTGGCAAATAGGCGGGAATAAGGTTTTGGGGTATAAGTCATAGTGACCGACACCGGTCACTGGATAACCGACCATGGTTAGAGAACCGCCACTGGTAGAGGATAAACGATACCGCTAGGGTTAGCAATCTAAGTGCTTCTGAATAGAGGTTGGTTACAAGGTGATTGTGGGGTTATTAAGATTGGGGGATGGCTGAGGGGAATGATGAGAGGATAGGGAAGACTCAGAGTGTGATAAAATGGCCTTCTGGGCAATATCAGGATGTATGGGTGAAGGTTAAGTGCAGTATGTTGCTGGTAGTAGATCTAGGAATAAACTTATGATTACTATTAATCAACAGTTCAAGAAAATGGTGCTTAGAAACATATATAAAACACTACTCACTAGTCCCTGATACAGATGCAGGTTTCAGGACTGTGATGATGAAGACAGGACCCAAGTTGGATGATCTGATAATCCAAGATGAGTTATCTCCTCTTCTAATGCTCGGATGAGTGTTACTGGGCTCTGGTTATTCAGTTGCAGTCTTGGGCTTGATGTCCTTCTCTACAAACTCTTCCTGTTTCTTCACTTGTCTCTGCTCGGCCAAGCAAATCTAGATCCTTTTGATGATTTCTCTTTTTTCCCGATCAAATCAAAAATCCCATCCTTGTTTTGGTTGGAAGTGGTCATTTACGGGGAACCGATGGCGGTTACACAAATGACAGCGGTCGAGTAGGAACTGGTATCGGTTAGGTCAAAGCGGGCTATTTTTGGTAAAATAGCCAGCTTTCCCTCCTTTTCTTCTGAGGGATTGGTTTGCGGGCTTGGTCAAATCATTATGAAGTTGGTTTTAGGTGCGGATGAGGAAGTAATTAGTTATAGGTGTGGAATTGGACCAAGTTATAGGTCTTAATTAGGTTAGTTTAGGGTTAAGACTAGGTCATGATGAGGTGGCGACATGAGGTGGCAAGTATGGCGATGTGGATTTATTAATTATAAGGTAATTAATAAATAATCATGTAAGGTTTAGGTGATGAGGTTAGGTTGTGAAATGGGATGCGGGGTACAGGGTGTCGTAATGACATAAATTTGGTGTCTACATTAGCCCCTTATTGTCGTGTAGTTTGTTTTGTAAAGCTGCATGGACAATAATAAGAAGTGGTTACCCCTGTTAAGGGTATATGTAATCCCCCTCAAATCTATCACAGATTGAGGTAGCGTAAAAGCAGGGATAGGGTTGAAAAAGGGGAAATGGTGTTGAGAGAACGGTAAGATGGTGGGGTAGGTCCAAGGAAGTAGACACACGTTGAAATGTAGTAGTGTGACCAAGGTATATGATTTGAAGAGCAAACAAGCAATTCATAGGCAAAGGTCGATAGTTTATCCAAACAAGGGTGACATAATCCTGGTATCCAAGGCATAGGAAGTAGCTCCAGGGTATATAACGGGTAAGGTACAGGAACATTTGGGCATGTTCAGTAGTACCAAATTGTTGGTTTGGTTGAGATAAACGTCACGGTCTAAGTCTAGGCAAAGTTGGTCGACTGATCAAGTCAAGGACCCTGATCATGCTAAAAACACGAACAGGTGAGCTTGATTGAACAAAAAGGTACATGATGGATGGATAAAATAAAATGTTGATTGTGGGCAAGGTATTTAATTGGTGCGGCCTTAGGTTGGACCAAATGGTTAGGTGTGGCCTTGGGTCGGGCCAAATGGGTTGGTTGCGGCCGTGGGTCAGGCCAAATGGTAGGTTACGGCCATGGGTTGGGCCAAATGGTAGGTTGCGGCCTTGGGTCGGGCCAAATTGGTAGGTTATGGCCTTGGGTCGGGCCAAATGGTAGGTTACGGCCTTGGGTCGGGCCAAATGGGTTGGTTGCGGCCTTGGGTCGGGCCAAATGGTAGGGTACGGCCTTGGGTCGGGCCAAATGGGTTGGTTGCGGCTGTGGGTTTGGCCAAATGGTAGGTTACAGCCGTGGGTTGGGCCAAATGGTAGGTTGTGGCCTTGGGTCGGGCCAAATTGGTAGGTTACGGCCTTGGGTCGGGCCAAATGGTAGGTTACGGCCTTGGGTCGGGCCAAATGGGTTGGTTACAGCTTTGGGTCGGGCCAAATGGTAGGGTACGACCTTGGGTCGGGCCAAATGGTAGGTTACGGCCTTGGGTCGGGCCAAATAGGTTGGTTACGGCCTTGGGTTAGGCCAAATGGGTTGGTTGTGGCCTGGGGTCGGGCCAAAGAAGTTAACAAAGGGTTGTCAACGAAGGTGGATATAGGCGATGTTGGTATAAAGGGCTATTAGTAAATAAAGGGCAAAATTGGGGTAAAAGTTGGAATAAAACCGATGTCGATTATCTATGACCGATATCGGTTAGTGGACCGATACCGGTTCCTTAAGGCATAATAAAACTGATATCGATTATAGGTCAAAAACCTATAAAAAGAAAAAATACGGCCTGTCATTGTCACATTTGCAATTTGAAAACCGATTTGGGTTGTCTGAGGTGGATTATTGAGATTGGAGCATTTGTTGGTTGAGGTGGTGCTATTTGAGTGGAGAATTGAGTGTTTAGTGGACCCTAGTGAGTAGGAGGCAGTAGTTGATTGGTAGAGGACCCAACAGAGGAGAGTTTATAGCCATGGTACAGCCAGGAGGAGCAGGAGGTGCTGGACCAGCTGGACCACCACCACCCATCCCACCACGACGACGTGTCATCGTACCGGTAGGTTCGAAACCCTTCATTATGTGAGTTTGATGTTGTTAGGCTATTTTTGGGGGTTTGGGTAGGAATCCATGTTTTGGTAAAATAATGAATAAATTGAAGTTATTTAAAAAACGAAGAGGATAGATGGGTAAAATAGGGCAAGGCGGCAGGGTGGGTAGATTTTTAGGGTGTTTGGGTGGGTAAATAGGTATAAATAGGAAAAAAAGGAGTTTGGGGGGCCGCGCGGGTTCGGCTCCATGATGTTTCAGTGACCGATGTCGGTCGCGAATTTTTTGGGTTGGTCGGGTTTGTTGGTCACCGGTGTCGGTCAGGAGTGGACCTGCGTCGGTGGAAAGGGGACCGGGGTCGGTTAAGGGTGACCGGTACCGGTCCCTAGGCAGGATTTTCTATTTTGTGGCATCGTTTTGTGGTGGTTTTGGATGTTAAGTTCTTGTTGGGGATGGCGTGTTGGGTTGTGTGGTGTTGTTTATGATTGGGGTTGGTGTGTTGGGTGTGAAGATGTTGGGGGATATTGTAGAATATAGGTGGGAAGAGGGGTTTGTTAGAGAGTTGGGGTGTGGTCGGGGGGAATGGGGTATAGAGGGGATAAGTAGATGTTGTGATAGAGAGTAGGGCTAATGCAGTGGGTGATTTTGTGCAGGCATGTCAGCAGCTGACTATGTGGGACAGGATGCCCCCGCAGTTGAGACGGATGCAGCCACACGTGTTCGCAGCACAGTGGGGTATTATGCGCGAGGTGGGACTCGGTGGAGTCCAACGGTATAGAGCGATCGACAGGGATCATAGGTTGATGGTTGCCCTCATCGAGAGATGGGATCCAGCAACCAATGTGTTCCATCTCCCGATTGGAGAGATGACCATCACATTGGAGGATGTGTATCGCATCCTTCGATTACTGATTGATGGAGAGGCAGTATTTCAGTTTGACGCTAAGACAGCCATGGACAACATCCTACACGTATTCAGGGATACAGCTGTGCTACTGACATATCACAGCGCGAGTATCACATATGGGGATATGTACCGAGCCCACTGCCATGAGACATGGCTTGCCGTGCTGATGATGATTGGGATCACCTGCTTCGCCCTCCCAGACTCAGAGGGAGGCCACTTTCCATGGGCGCTTATGGGGGTGCTACATGAGATGGTGGAGGAGCACACATGTTATGCTTGGGCACCAGTATACCCTGGTGCAGTTATACCAAGAGCTGTGGGGCTATCGCCGGATGAGGCGATTCGGGATTTGCTCGACGTTTTTACTACACTGTTGGGCATATGAGCATATCATATGCATTAGACCAGTAGGGCTGCCCCAGCAGCCAGGGCCATAGGGCATCTATAGATACGGCTTTCAGAGGTGGTTGGGGGTCGTGGGCCAGCCACGAGCAATGCTTGCAGGGTGGGATGTCACTTATTATAGACATATGTTAGAGGGTTTGACAGCGTTAGATATTGTATGGAGACCTTATAGAGGTCATCACCCGCACGGAGGAGCCCGAGCACAGTTGCAGCGGATCCAGTATACATTCTGGATAGCGGGACGGAGGCCGGGAGAGTATGAGAGGATACCCCTGGAGAGGGTACGCAGGCAGATGGGGCTACGACAAGATGAGCCACCGCGCTTCCCTCAGTACTAGAGGGATGATGTAGAGGCTCCACTGCCTACACCACAGCTCGTGGACCCAGATTGGGTTACTAAGAGGCCGGCAGATGATACCGTAGATGATGCCGGCTGCACAGGAGCATTTTTGGTTTGGTGGGCCGGAGAGCGAGTTGCGAGGATAGCACAACTCACACAGCCAGACTTAGCAGCTGTTAGAGAAGAGAGGGACCAGCTCAGAGGGTAGGTACAGTTATTACAGGGGCAGCTTACTGCCGCACAGGCACAGATAGGTGTCTTACAGGGGCAACTAGCCCAGGCTCAGGTACAGGTACAGGTACAGGTACAGGCACCAGCAGCAGCACCACCAGCGGCACCGGCACAGCTGCAGGTACAGGTACCACCACAACCACAAGCACCACCAGCGGCACCAACACAGGCACAGGGGGCACTGGTAGTAGGAGTCAGGGGACCAGCCCCAGCACCTACGGTGGCTCGTGATCGTTATATGGAGGCTAGAGCGGAGGCCCTGTACTATCAGGATATTCTTGATGGTACCAGGGGCTGATTATCAGCCATATGCGGCACATAGAGCAGAGACCTCTCGAAGCCAGAGATCTCAGGGAGGTGCAGCCACAACCGGTGGGTCTGTGATAGGTAGGAGGTGAGAGGCAGCACAGGGACCAGCAGGCAGACAGGCAGAGGGCGGTGGAGAGAGATGAGGGGTCCCTACATAGTTTTGTATTGGTTCATTGGATAAGGGCACTGGTCTGCGAACCGGCTATGTTTATAGAGGCCTGCATGCCTAGATATTATGTATTCATTTATTCATTCATTCATTTATTGTATATACCGGCCTGCGAGCCGAGTATGGGTTGTACAGTGGATACCGGCCTGTGAGCCGAGTATGTTTTTGATATGAGAGACCGGCCTGCAAGTCAAGTCGAGATTATTGACAGTTATGGCGGCCTGCATGCCGGCTTTATTTTATTATGAGATCACAGAGGCCCCGATGCAGGGCACATTGTATATTTGAAACTTTGTATATATATAGATATGATGATTTGATCCATATATTGTGCGTAAAAATGTGTTTAAGTGTTTTGAAAATGGTTTGTGATATTTAATGTATGATGAGTTTGATTTACATGGTGTTATATATTAATGATGTTGATGTCTTTTGTTGATGGGATGTATGTATGTATATATAAATGATGAGTTTAGTTGACGTGTTGTATTATGAAACGTTGTATGTTTTGTCGCTGGTTTTGTGAAATTGAATATATGTAGCTGTTGATTTGGATTCAAATGGTGTTAGATTGATGGTTTTTGATATCGTTTGTTGATGGCTGTGGCTGTTTTTGTAAGATAGATAGATGATGTTTGATGAAATTGTTGATGAGATATGGATTTAGTGAAAAAATATGGATAATGGTGTTGCCCATGCAGCAAAAAAGGGACGGGCGCTACAAAAATTTACGAAAATGAACAGACGACTTAAGGTTTAAGCAACAAGGGGACAGCTGACACGAGATCGGTTATGTAACACGATGTCGGTAGGTTTATCATTGGTATCGGTTATGGTAACCGATATCGGTTATGCAACAATTATTTTCCTGAGGAATACAACTGCTGGGTTGGCCACTTAAGTTCTTATTAATAGCATAGCTTGTTTTTAGAGTCATGCAATAAGTTAAATATGTCGAATGCGACGCTATTTGACAGGTGTTACAGATAATTCCATGAAAGCATTGATGAGTGTTATTTGAGGAAAGAGATAGGTGAAGTGAGCGTGGGTTGACATTCAGCATGCAGAAAGCACCCGTTATATCTGGCAGAGGGTGGTGAATAGGGGTTTATGAGGCATGCAAGCAAAAACACAAGACAGGGACGACTGGGAAGACATGTTCCGCCCCAAGCTGCTGCATCCGGAGAGGTAAATTGTTGGGCCTATGTAGCATATTGATCCTTGTATGTGTTTGTCCAATAGGATGAGACCCATTGTAAGTCGGGTAGAGGTGAGGAAAAAAAGTGCATAGGCAAGGGTTGGGGATGGTCATGAGTGATAAGGGTCTAGACAGAACAAGGTGGCGAGATCCCAGGCCGTGATAGGTATGACATCGGAGTATTATAGACAAAATAATGGGCGTATGGTGTATGATTTAAGCAGGGTAGGTATATTGTTGAGAGTGAATGGTATCGTTTGGAACTAACCGGTATTGGTGAGCAGAGCGGTATCGGTTATGCATGAGGACCGTTGAGGGGTCACTGTAGAGCGATTCCAGAGTTTGAGATTGCAGGGCATAGAAATTTGTTCGGGTGAGTAATCGATGTGTCGATTCCTCTATGTATGCACGCAGAAGCAAGGTTGACAATGAATTGGGTTCTGTTCCAGCGATATTGTCACTAATCCGAGCGGATATAACACCAGCTGACATGAGGCATCGACAAATCGGTTGGGGTTAAGTGCAATCCGCTATTCTTCAAGAATCCCGTGGCCTACACCATCCAATGTTGCAGGCGTTGATTGAGAGATGGAATATAGCAGCCGATACCTTCTATCTACCAACAGGGTAGATGACAGTGACTATGGAACGACAGAGTTCCGTATTTTGAGACTCCCAATGGTGGGTAGCAGAGCTGTATCAGAGCGTTTCACATGAGCGGGGCTGACATAGCTGTGATTACAGCGGAGAGTATTTGGGTCATCTGCATGAGATTTGGCTTAGCCAGCTTCATCATTTACGTATGGTACAATGTATGTAACACACCCTGAGGAAACGAGATTGTTAGAGGCTTCACAATTACGAGTGGAGAGACTAGAGGCAAGGTATCCTCCACGCGAGAGGACGTATTCATATGTTACAAGAGATGTTGGCGGATCAATGGGAGGAACCAATGGCAGTGGTAACTTTGAGGATGGAGAGGCCAGCTGAGGGGCATCGACGATCACGATCACCACCTGATTCGAGAGGAGGTGCAAGGATCTAAGTGAATTTCATAGGAATATAAGAATAAATAAAGATGCCGACCTGCGAGTTCGATGATAGAGAAGATGTATTTGTTTAACATCTAAAAAGAAAACTAAAGATGTATGTGGTTCCGAGTGAAGATAATAATAAGAATGGTTGTGTTTGAATGTTATTTTTGTTTTTTTTGAAAAAGGATAAAGATGAATGTTTGGCAAATAAAAAACACACACAAAAAATATTTATATTTACAACACATGATAGGGTAAGGATAGGGGATGGTCGAGCTAACCTTGGGAGACCCCATGTCTCCTAAGTGTTGCCTACATAGCCCATTGCAAAAAGCAAGGAAGGGCCTCCGACCGATGTAGTTCTCCCTTAGGATCAGGGAGAGGTGAATTCAGGCAATTGGGTTGTGGTTAGGCAATTTTGTTAGTTGGTAAAAATTTGATGTTGGTAGGGTAATGTTGTTGGTGTTGGTCGGGTAAAGCAAAAATTAGCATTCCCAAGGAGTAGGGAATCGTGTCCTGATTAAGGTCAACACACAATATTAGAGCCAAGAAAAAGAAGCAAGAGTGTCCTGTAATTGAGAAGAGCTAAACAAACCACATATTAATGTAGGATGAGCTTGAATCCCTAGGTACCTTGCATAGGCGAGAAGTCGATAGGTGAAAAGAGTGGTATAATCACAATATATCAGATATACGTCACGTCCCTTGAGTTTTGTTGCTTTAACAAATGGTGAGGTGAAGTGGTTGATGTGGGCGAGGGTGCGAGAGAACTTATTATAAGATGATTATTCTAACAAAAGAGAATCAAACCTAAATAGACAAGTCCATGACTCAAAAGTGTTTTGAAATAATGCTTTTATTTTTTATTTTATTTTGCTGGATATAGATTGATCGATGCGGGAAGGTCTACATGGGATAAGTATTTTGTTGTTCTTGAGGTCTTCACGAAGCTGATCAATGCGAGAAGCTTCTGATAAAGGCTGACTGTGTATAGCTATCCTTCAAGGGAGCAGTCTATTTATAGTAGCAGATGTGGTGTTTATGTATAGCTATCCTTCGGGGGAGCAGTCTATATATAATAGTAGCAATAGTTTGGCATATAGCTGTCCTTCAAGGGAGCAGTCTATTGTATAATTTAGAGGTCTAGATGTCCGTTGGGCATAAAGCATCTAGTTTTTGTAGGAAGTTTGACTCAAGAAAATCCCATAAGTGTTTTAATTAAGAATGTGTTATTTTGATACTTTGAAGTCATGGTCTAGACTAAAAAGGGGAAGACATATTTTAAGGGGAGGTGATAATCAAACCATGTGAGCTTGATTTGATTTTGAGATGGAAGAAACAAAGTGTATGCGGTGGTAAAGGAGGCTCAAGGACGAGCATAAGGGTAGATAGACGTGATATTAAATACTAATTTCAACAGTATAGAATGGAATCGAAGATGCAAGACAATATAAAGGGGCTCAGGCTTAGGTTTACCATAAGCGAAGCTAAACGATAAGTGCATGATCCATAAGTGTGAGTGATAATGTAAGACCCAATTCCAATTAGAGCAAATTTTCCACGTTGCTCTTTTCTTAGTTTTTACATGTTGATTCTCTTGGAGGACAAGATCACAACCTTAAAGTTACGTCAATGAAGTCGCTTATTCATAAAGCACGCTTGATGCGTTTTTGATAGCTTTGAAGGTGCATTCAAGAAGCCATAAGATGATCTCGTCAAGAAGCTCTAATGGGCTTAACCGCTCTTGGCCGGAAATTCATCGTTAGGTATGAGATATCCTGACGGAGAGATATTTCTTTGAGGGAGGGTATTTGTATTTCGAGAGGCCAAGATAGCCTCGCCGGTACCAATCTATCCAAAGAAATGGCTGTGCATTTAGTGGAGCGTAACGAATGCTAGTACGATAAGCCCAAAGGGCAAAGGGAAGTGATCACTGCCAGTTTCTTCCAGACTCATTGAAACTTTCTGAGGATTTTAGGTTGAGTTTATAGAAGATTCAGCTGACCATTGGCCCTGCGGATAGTAACGTGATGAGAAACTAAGTTTGATACCGAAAAGTTGTTCACAAGGTTCTTGTAACAAAGCTTATTTCTTAAAAGATTTACCTATTATCTGTTATTAGGCGATGAAGGAATGACCAAAACGATTAAGATGAATCGTGATGGTTAACGAATTCGACCAACTTTTTTCTTTTTTGATTGAAATGAGTGGAATGGCCTGCGGCACCCCATTTTGTTGTATATTCAGTTGCTGTGATTATCAACTGGGTGAGCGTTGTGAAGAAGGTGGCGGTGCAAATCTCTTACCAGATAAACGGTCTAAACCCCATTTGTGAGAAAGGCCAAGGATCTGGCGACCCACCGATGAAAATGGGCGACTGTAGGCGGATGGCTGGCAGTATGCTTGAAGGTTGGAATGTTGTTTCTGCCAGATATGCGGGTGCCCATGCAAATGTCACGCTCATTTCTATCATTTCCCAAATAACACTCATCAATGCTTTGGGAAATCTTCCACCTTCCGAAACCTTCCCCCTCGGCAATGCATAAATACCCACTGCTATCATTAATAGCACGGCCAACCTTGTTTCCTCAAGGGTGTGTTGCATACATTGTACCATACGTAAATGATAAACCTCGCTGTGTCAAATCTCGTGCAGCTGACCCAAATACTGCTGTTATCGCTGCTCGCCCCCCGCGCTGGGCAATGCCTGATACAATGTTTTTCCTATCATTGGGAGTCTCAAAAATACGGAACACATCTTCCAAAGTCACTGTCATCTCCCCTGTTGGTAGATAGAAGGTATTCTTTTCTAGATTCCATCTCTCAATCAACGCCTGCAACATAGCATGGTTACGCGCGATTCTTGAATAATAGCGGATTCCACTTAACCCCAACCGATTTATCAATGCCCATTCAGCTGGTGTTACATCCGCTCGGATTCGTGACAACAACGTTGGCACATATCATTCATCCTTAACCTTGCTTCTGCCTGCATACATCAAAACGACACATAATTATTCAAAAGAACAAATCTCTACGGGTTTTTTTCTCAAAATCTGGAAACCCTTACAGTAACCGATAGTGGTTATGCATAACCGATACCGGTTTGCTAACCGAACCGGTTAACTTATAAACGATACCGGTCACTGTCAAAATATACCTACCCTGCTTCAAACATACACCTTCGATATTTATGAAGCCTGTTTACTCCTATTTTCTACCTAAAAACATACAGGCCCACCCTGTTTACCTGCCCCGTAGCACTCATACCATCCCCAACCCTTGCCTATCACCTTTTTTTCTAATCTTTACCCACTTACACTTCTTTCATACTATTTACAAAACACATGCAAGAATCACATTACAACCAAACAATTTACCTCTCCGGATGCAGCAGCTTGGGGCAAACATGTCTTCCCCCTCGTCCCTGCCTGCTGGATGCTTCTCCTCGTTCAGCCATGTTCACCACCCTCTTCAAATATAACTTGTCTTTCTGCCTTCTGAATCTCAGCCCACACTCACTTCACCTGTCTCTTTCCTCCTTATCACTCAAATTCTTTCATGCAATTACCTGTAGCAGTTGTCAAACAGCGTCGCATTCACATATTTAACGTGTTTTCATGACTCTAAAAATAAGAATGCTAAAATAAGAACTTAAGTTGCCAACCCAGCAGTTCTATTTTTAGGAAAACAATTCTTGCATAACCGATATCGTTTTTATAACCGATACCGTCATATATCTACCGACATCGGTTACATAACCGATATCGGTCACTCCCAACCTGTTACTTAAACCTAAGCCCTTTTCTTCATTTTTTGCAAATTTTTGTGGCGCCCGTCCCTTTTTCCTGCATGAACAACACCATTATCCATATTTTTCATTAAATCCACATCTCATTACAATTTCATCAATACCATCTATCTATATTACAAAAACAAACAAGCCATCAATAACCGATATCAAAAACTATCAATCTAACACCATTTGGATCCAAATCATCAGCTACATTATAATATTTCACACAACACCAGCGACCAAACATACAACATTTCATAATAACATGTCAATTAAACTCATCATTTATATCTATATACATCCCATCCAAAAAGACATCAACATCATAATATATAACACCCATGTCAATCAAACTCATCATATATCACATATCACAAACCATCGACAAAATATTTAACGCATTTTTACGCACAGCATGTGGGTCAAACATCATCATCTATATTATAAAAAGTTTCAAAAATACAATGTGCCCTACATCGGGGCCTTTGTAATCTCATAATACAACAAAGCCGGCACGCAGGCCGCAATAACTATCAATAATCTCGACTCGGCTCACAGGCCGGTCTCTCATATCAAAAACATACTCGGCCGCAGGCCGGTATCAACTGTACAACCTGTACTTGCTCGCAGGCCTGGTATATACATAAAATGAATAAATAAATGAATAAATAGGCATGCAGGCCTCTATCAACACAACCGGTTCGCAGATCGGTGCCCATGTCACAATACACCAAACAAATGTGCAGGACCCCTCAGCTCTCTCCACCTCCCTCTTCTTGTCTACCTGATGGGTCCCTGTCCCTGCCTCTCTGCCTCCTGCCTGTGAACGGACCCACCAGCTGTGGCTACACCTCCCTGAGACCTCTGGCTCCGAGAGGTCTCTGCTCTATGTGCCGCATAGGGCTGATAATCAGCCCCGGTACCATCAAGAATATCCTGATAGTATCGGGCCTCCGCTCTAGCCTCCATGTACGCTCTCGAGCCACCGTAGGTGCTGGGGCTGGTCCCCTGACACCTACTACCAGTGCCCCCTGCCTGTACACCCTGTTGCTGTGTGCCGCTGGCGGTGCCTGTGGCCGTGGTGGTACCTGTACCTGTGCCTGGGGCTGTGGCTGTGCCGTGGTGGTGACTGGTTGCCCTGTCCGCCTGTACCTGACCTGGGCTGGGCTGGGCTCTGCCCCTGTAAACACCTATCTGTGCCTGTGTAGCAAGCAAGCTGCCCCTGTAATAACTGTACCTACCCCTGAGCTGGTCTCACTCTACTATCACAGCTGCTAAGTCTGGCTGTGCAGGCTGTGCTATCCTCGCTGCTCTCTGACCAGCCCCCCCAAACCATATATGCTGATCCTCCCGTATAACCAGCATCATCTACAGTGTCATCTGCTGGCCTGCCTTCACAACCCAATCTGGGTCCAAGGGCTGTGGTGCAGGCAGTGGGGCCTCTACATCATCCCTCCGGTACTGAGGAAGGGAGGTGGCTCATCCTGTCACAGCCCCATCTGCCTGCGTACCCTCTCTAGGGGTATCCTCTCAATACTCTCCCGGCCTCCGTCCTGCTATCCAGAAAGTGTACTGGATCAGCGCAACTGTAATCGGGCTCCTCTGCGCGTGGGTGATGACCTCTGTACAGTCTCCATATACGATATCTGCCAGCGCTGTCAGGCCCTCTAATAAATGCCTGTAATAATTAAACGTCTCGCCCTGCAAGCACTGCTCGTGGCTGACCCACGACCCCCAACCACCTCTGAAAGCCGTATCTATATATGACCTGTGGCCCTGGCTACTGGGGCAGCCCTACTGGTCTAAGGCATATGATGTGCTCATATGCCCAACAATGCAGCAAAAATATCGAGCAAATCCTGAATCGCCTCATCCGTGTGATAGCCCCACAGCTCTCGATACAACTGTACCAGGTATACTGGTGCCCAAGCATAACAGGTGTGCTCCTCCACCATCTCGTGTAAGACCCCCATCAGCGCCCGTGGAAAGCGGCCTCCCTCTGAGTCCGGGAGGGAAAAGCAGGTGATCTCGATCATCACCCAACACGGCAAGCCGTGTCTCATGGGATAGAGATGCGCACGGTACATATCCCCATACCCGATGCTCGCGCTATGATACGTCAATAGCACGGCTGCATCCCCGAAAACCTGTAGGATGCTGTCCATGGCATCTCTGCGTTCACCTGAAAGACTGCCTCTCTCCCCAATCGGCAGTCGAAGGATACGATACACATCCTCCAATGTGATTGTCATCTCCCTAGTCAGGAGATGGAACACATTGGTCGCCGGATCCCATCTCTCGATGAGGGCGACCATCAAAACTATGATCCCTATCGATCGCTCTGTACGCTAGGACTCTCCGAGTCCCACCTCGCGCATGATACCCCAGTGTGCTGCGGATACGTGTGGCCACATCCGTACTCAACAACGGGGGCATCCTATCCCGCATCGTCAGCTTCTGACGTGCCCTACAAAACCAACCCACAGTATTAGCCCTACTCTTTTATCACAACAACATCTACTTATACCCTCTATACCTGTTTTTTTTGTCCCCCCGACCACAACCCGACTCCATACCACACATCTACGACATGCCCATCTATCTTCCCCTAAAAACTTCTATGCTATTCCCCCCCCCCCTCTTCAAACCCCACCCAAAACAACAAACCCACACCATACCAAACGACCCAAACCCCATGCCCAAATACCTTAACCCACATCTAAAACCTTAAAACAACAACACAACCCAAACCATACTCAAACCCACACCATGCCCAAATACCCAAACACATCCACAACTCAAAAACAAAATCACAAACCCCACACCAACAAATTGAAATAAACCTAAGTCAGGACCGCCCCTATACTGGAAACACCCAACACAAACCACAAAACCCCCACCCAACCCCAACCATACCCAAATCACCACTACAAAACAACCCAAACAAAACAACAACATAACCTAAACCAACAGAAAAAAATAGCTAAAAATCCCTTTGACCGGTACCGGTCACCCATACTCCGACCAACGGTCACCCCTTTCCACCTGACCGGTCCACGACCGGACCGACACCGGCCACCCCACAACGCCCCTGCCCTTTTCCAAATTTTGTGACCGATCGGTCGCTTAGCGACGACATCGACCGTCGTAGATCCTCCCGGAGCCGAACCCGCGCGGCCCCCCACCTACATTTTTTCATTTTTTAACAATTTACCCACCCAAATACCCTAAAAACCACCCACCTAGCCGCCTTGGCTTATCGTTCACCTATCTATCGGACCCTCTCTCAGTTTTTTCAAATCATTTCCATTTTCTAATTATTTCCTAAAAAGGTTACATTCCTACCCAAACCCCAAATATAGGCATAATGTAATAAAATACACACAATGAGGGGTTTTGAACCTACCCGTACGACGACACGTCGTCATGGAGGGATGGGTGGTGGTGGTCCAAACTGGTCCCAGCCCCTCCTGCTACTCCTAGTTGTGCCATGGCTCCAATGTCCTCTTCTGGGTCCTCCACCAATCAACTGCTGCCTCCTCCTCACTCGGTCTAGGCCCACTAACACCTAACTCCTCCAGTCAAATAGCGCCACCTCCGCAACCCAATGCTCCAATCTAACTCTCTCCACGTCAGACAACCCAAATTGGTTTCCAAATTGCAAAAAGTGATAATGAAAGGTCCGTATTTTTCTTTTTAACAGTTTTGCACCCATAACCGATATCAGTTTTATTACGCCTAAAGGAACCGGTATCGGTCCCCTAAACCGATATCGGTCACATACAATAGACATCGGTTTTTTATTCCAAATTTCCCCCAATTTCTACCCTTATTTACTATTTCCCTTTGTTTTCACCCACATCACCTATATCAACCTTTGACAAAAACCCTTGGCAACCAAGGCCCATTCTAACAAATTTCATCCGGCCCGACCCAAGGCCTCACAACCAACCATTTGGCACCAACCCAACCCAAGGCACAACACCCCCAACAACAACCATTGGCCCGACCCAAGGCCTACCCTAACCATTTGGCCCGACCCAAGGCCTCACCCTAACCATTTTGGCTCGACCCAATGGCCGCAACCAACCAATTTGCCCGACCCAAGGCCGTCACCCTAAACCATCAAAGGCCCGACCCCCAAGGCCTTCACCCTAACCATCTGGCCCAACCCAAGGCCGTCGCACCACTCCAACCATCTTGGCCCGACCCAAGGCCGTATACCCAACCTATTTAGCCTGACCCAAGGCCGTTGACTTTGGCCCTGACCAAGGCATCACCAACCTGAGTTTTGCCCGCCCAAGGCCCGTTAATCGAACCTAAAACGACCTCAACCAAGGTACAAGGCCCGATCGTTTACGAAAACGGCCGTGACTACCCATTTTGGCCTGACCCAAGGCCGCACACTGTTAATGTTTTAGCCCAGGTCCAATAAAATGCCTAAGGAAGGAACAATCGGTTTGGTAAGTTACCACCCATGTGCTTGGTTTGGTTGAGATAAAAGACGGCCATTCTCTCGTGTGGACAGTGTAATCATGCTTTAAGGCGAACAGGTGAGCTCGAGGCCGGATGGATGGATAAAATAAAAACTATACCCTTATGGTGGGTGTAACCCTGGTAGTTAGGTCGGACCAAATGGTTGGGTGCCAGGCCTTTGGGTCGGGCCAAATATGTAGAGTCACCCGGCCGTGGTCGGGCCAAATAGGTTGGTGCGGCGTTGTGTGGTTACAGCATTGGTAAGGCCAGGTTGGGTATGGCCTTTGGGTGAGGCCTTTGGGTGGCCATTGGATGGCTTAGGTTGACGGCCTTGGGTCGGGCCAAATGGTTAGGGTGGGCCTTGGGTCGGGCCAAGTTGTCTGGGTTGCGGCCATGGGTCGGCCAAATGGTTGGGTGACGGGTGAGGGCCTACTGGTCGGGCTGGATGCCAAATTTTAGGGTGAGGCCTTGGGTCGGGCCAAATGTTGGGTTGCGGCCTTTGGGTTGGGCCAAATGGTTGGTTGAGGCCTTGGGTCGGGCCGGATGAGTCAAGAATGGTTTGCAGCAAAGGTTGCCAATATAGGTGATGTGGGTGAAAAAGGGGGAAGGGCAATAGTAATAAGGGTGAAATGGGGGAAATTGGAATAAACCACGATGTCGATTGTATGTGACCGATATCGGTGAGGGGACCGATACCGGTTTCCTTAGGCGCAATAAAACTGATATCGGTTTTTATGGGCAAAAACCTATAAAAAGAAAAATACGGCCTTCATTATCACTTTTGCAATTTGGAAACCATTTGAGTTGTCTGACGTGGAGAGTTAAGATTGGAGCAATTGGTTGCGTGAGGTGGCGCTATTTGACTGGAGGAGTTAGTTGTTATTGGGACCGAGTGAGGAGGAGGCAGCAGTTGATTGGTGGAGGACCCAGAAGAGGACATTTGGAGCCATGGCACAACTAGGAGTAGCAGGAGGTGCTGGACCAGTTGGACCACCACCACCCATCCCTCCATGACGTGTGTCGTCGTACGGGTAGGTTCGAAACCCCTCATTGTGTGTATTTTATTACATTATTGCTATTTTTGGGGTTTGGGTAGGAATGTACATTTTTTAGGAAATAATTAGAAAATGGAAATGATTTGAAAAAGAGAGAGGGTAGATAGGTGAAATAAGCCAAGGCGGCTAGGTGGTAGGTAGATTTTTAGGGTATTTGGGTGGGTAAATTGTAGAAAAATGAAAAAAATGTAGGTGGGGGGCGCGCGGGTTCGGCTCCGGGAAGCTACAGCGGTCGATGTCGGTCGCTAAGCGACCGCATCGGTCACAAAATTTTTAGGGAAAAGGCGGGCGTTGTGGGTGGCCGGTGTCGGTCGGTCGTGGACCGGCGTCGGTGGAAAGGGGACGCGTGGTCGGTTATGGGTGACCGGTACCGGTCCTTAGTGATTTTAGCTATTTTTTGTTGGTTTAGTTGTGGTTGTTTTTGGGTTTTGAGTGGTGATTTGGGTATGGTTGGGGTTGGGGGGGGGTTTTGTGGTATTGTTGGGGGTTTCAGTTATAGGGGCGGTCCTGACTTAGGTTTATTTCAATTTGTTAGTGTGGGTTGTGATTTGTTTTTGAGTTTGTGGATGTGGTTTGGTATTGGGCATGGTGTAGGGGTGTTTTGAGTTGGTTTGGGGTTGTGTTGTTGGCTTTAATGTTTTAGATGTGTGTTAAGGTATTTGGGCATGGTTTGGGTCGTTTGAGTATGGTGTGGGTTGTTTTTTTTGACGAGGTTGTGAGAGGGAGGGGGAATAGCGTTAGAAGTTTTTAGGGGAAGATAGATGGGCGTAGATGTGTGGTATGGAGTCGGGGTGTGGTCGGGGGATAAAAAAAAAAAAAAAAGGTATAGAGGGTATAAGTAGATGTTGTGATAAAGAGTAGGCTAATACTGTGTGGGTTGGTTTTGTAGGCACGTCAGAAGCTGACGATGCGGGATAGGATGCCCCCGTTGTTGGTACGGATGTGGCCCACACGTGTCCGCAGCACACTGGGGTATCATGCGCGAGGTGGGACTCGGGGCAGAGTCTAGCGGTACCAGAGCGATCGATAGGGATCATAGTTTGATGGTCGCCCTCATCGAGAGATGGGATCCGGCGACCAATGTGTTCCATCTCCTGACTACGGGGGGGAGATGACCATCACATTGGAGGATGTGTATCGTATCCTTCGATTGACCGATTGAGGGAGAGGCAGTCTTTCAGGTGGACGCAGAGACTGCCATGGACAGCATCCTACAGGTTTTCGGGGATGCAGCCGTGCTATTGACGTATCATAGCGCGAGCATCGGGTATGGGGATATGTACCGTGCGCATCGCCATGAGACACGGCTTGCCATGTTGATGATGATCGGGATCACCTGCTTTTCCCTCCCGGACTCAGAGGGAGGCCGCTTTCCACGGGCGCTGATGGGGGTTCTACACGAGATGGTGGAGGAGCACACCTGTTATGCTTGGGCACCATTATACCTGGTACAGTTGTATCGAGAGAGCTGTGGGGCTATCACGGATGAGGCGATTCAGGATTTGTTCGTATATTTTTGCTGCATTATTGGGCATATGAGCACATCATATGCCTTAGACCAGTAGGGCTGCCCCAGCAGCCAGGGCCACAGGTCATATATATAGATACGGCTTTCAGAGGTGGTTGGGGGTCGTGGGCCAGCCACGAGCAGTGCTTGCAGGGCGAGACGTTAATTATTACAGGCATTTATTAGAGGGCCTGACAGCGGCAGATATCGTATGGAGACTGTACAGAGGTCATCACCCCGCAGAAGGAGCTCGATTACAATTGCGCTTGATCAGTACACTTTCTGGATAGCGGGAAGGAGGCCGGGAGAGTATGAGAGGATACCCCTAGAGAGGGGTACGCAGGCAGATGGGGCTGTGACAGGACGAGCCACCCTCGCTTCCCTCAGTACCGGAGGGATGATGTAGAGGCCCCACTGCCTACACCACAGCCCTTGGACCCAGATTGGGTTGCTGAGAGGCCAGCAGATGACACTGTAGATGATGCTGGGTTATACGGGAGCATATATGGTTTGGTGGGCTGGTCAGAGAGCAGCGAGGATAGCACAGCCTGCACAGCCGGAGACTTGGCAGCGGTGATAGTAGAGTGAGATCAGCTCAGGGGTCAGGTACAGTTATTACAGGGGCAGCTTGCTGCTACACAGGCACAGATAGGTGTTTTACAGGGGCAGCTAGCCCAGGCTCAGGTACAGGTACAGGCACCACCACAGCACCAGCCCACCACACAGCGGCACACTCAGCAAATGGCACAGCCCCAGGCACAGGTACAGGTACTACCACCACAGGCCACAGGCCCCGCCAGCGGCACCAGCACAGGCAGCCAGGGGGCACTAGTAGTAGGTGTCAGGGGACCAGCCCCAGCACCTACGGTGGCTCGAGAGCGTTACATGGAGGCTAGAGCGGAGGCCCGATACTATCAGGATATTCTTGATGGTACCGGGGCTGATTATCAGCCCTATGCGGCACATAGAGCAGAGACCTCTCAGAGCCAGAGGTCTCAGGGAGGTGTAGCCACAGCTGGTGGGTCCGTCACAGGCAGGAGGCAGAGGTAGGTAGACAGGGACCAGCAGGCAGAAAGGCAGAGGGGAGTGTTGAGAGAGCTGAGGGGTCCCTGCACATTTTGTATATTGGACATGGGCACCGGTCTGCGAACCGGTTGTGTTGATAGAGGCCTGCATGCCTATTTATTCATTTATTCATTCATTTTATTCTATATACCAGTCTGCGAGCTGAGTACAGGTTGTACAGTTGATACCGGCCTGCGAGCCGAGTATGTTTTTGATATGAGAGACCGGCCTGCGAGCCGAGTTGAGATTATTGATAGTTATTGTGGCCTGCGTGCCGGCTTTGTTGTATTATGAGATTACAAAGGCCCCGATGGTAGGGCACATTGTATTTTTGAAACTTTTTATATATATAGATATGATGTTTTGACCCACATGCCTGTGCATAAAAAGCGTTAAATATTTTTGTCGATGGTTGTGATATGTGATATATGATGAGTTTGATTGTACATGGTGTTATATATTAATGATGTTGATGTCTTTTGTTGATGGGATGTATATATATATAAATGATGAGTGTAATTGATATGTTTATATTATGAAATGTGTTGTATGTTTGGTCGCTGGTTGTGTGAATATTAAATGGTGTATCTGATGAGTTGGATCCAAATGGTGTATAGATTGATAGTTTTTTGATATCCTTAGTTGATGGCTTGTTTGTTTTTTGGTAATATAGATAGATGATTGATGAAATTGTAATGAGATGTGGATTTAATGAAAAATATGGATATGGTGTTGTTCATGCAGGAAAAAGGGGACGGGCGCCACAAAAATTTGCAAAAATGAAGAAAAGGCTTAGGTTTAAGTAACAGGTTGGAGTGACCGACCGATATGGTTATGTAACCGATGTCGGTAGATATATGACCGGTATCGGTTATAAAACTGATATCGGTTATGCAAGAATTGTTTCCTAAAAATAGAACTGTTGGGTTGGCAACTTAAGTTCTTATTTTTAGCATTCTATTTTTAGAGTCATGAAACACGTTAAATATGTGAATGCGACGCTGTTTGACAACTGCTACAGGTAATTGCATGAAAGAATTTGAGTGATAAGGAGGAAAGAGACAGGTGAAGTGAGTGTGGGCTGAGATTCAGAAGGCAGAAAGACAAGTTATATTTGAAGAGGGTGATGAACATGGCTGAACGAGGAGAAGCATCCAGCAGGCAGGGACAAGGGGGAAGACATGTTTGCCCCAAGCTGCTGCATCCGGAGAGGTAAATTGTTTGGTTGTAATTGATTCTTACATGTGTTTGTAAATAGTATGAAAGAAGTGTAAGTGGGTAAAGATTAGAAAAAACGGGTGATAGCAAGGGTTTGGGATGGTATGAGTGCTACGGGGCAGGTAAACAGGGTGGGCCCTGTATGTTTTTAGGTAGAAATAGGAGTAAACAGGCTTCATAAAAAAAATATCGAAGGTGTATGTTTGAAGCAGGGTAGGTATATTTTGACAGTAACTGGTATCGTTTTAGATAAGTAAGTATCGGTTAGTATCGGTTATGCTTAACCACTATCGGTTACTGTAAGGTTTCCAGATTTTGAGAAAAAACCCGTAGAGATTGTTTGAGGTTTGAATAATTATGTGTCGTTTTGATGTATGCAGGCAGAAGCAAGGTTAAGGATGAATGATATTGTTCCAACGTTGTTGTCACGAATCTGAGCGGATGTAACACCAGCTGAATGGGCATTGATAAATCGGTTGGGGTTAAGTGGAATCCGCTATTATTCAAGAATCGCAAGTAACCATGCTATGTTGCAGGCGTTGATTGAGAGATGGAATCTAGAAAAGAATACCTTCTTCTACCAACAGGGGAGATGACAGTGACTTTGGAAGATGTGTTCCGTATTTTGAGACTCCCAATGATAGGAAAACATTGTATCAGGCATTGCCCAGCGCGGGGGCGAGCAGCGATAAAAACAGTATTGGGTCAGCTGCACGAGATTTGACACATACGAGGTTTATCATTTACGTATGGTACAATGTATGCAACACACCTTGAGGAAACAAGGTTGGCTGTGCTATTAATGATAGCAGTGGGGTATTATGCATTGCCGAGGGTGGAAGGTGGAAGATTTCCCAAAGCATTGATGAGTGTTGTTTTGGGAAATGATAGAAATGAGCGTGACATTTGCATGGGCACCCGCCTATCTGGCAGAGTTATATAGAGGTTTATGGGCATGTAAGCGAAAACACAGGATGACACTGGATTGTTCGTACTTATTACATTGTTGGGCCTATGAGCATATTGTTTGTGTACATCCAATAGGCCGACCGATTGAGTCGGGAGAGAAGGGAGTGGCAAAGGTTGGGATTCAGACGATGGGTTCAGACAGAACAAGAAGCGAGATCCCAGGCCGTGATAGATGACATCAAGTATTATAGACAGGTATGGGAAAATGGTGACTGTTGCGGATATTTGTTGGAGGCCGTACGGGAACTATATGGTGACAGAGCACATAGCCATGCTGAGGAGAGGGGTGTAGAGCGATTAAGGTGGATCGCAGGGCATAGGCCGGGCGAGTATGAGAGGATTCCTCTAGATCACGTGTGGTGACAATTTGGGTTCATTCAGATATTCCTATGACATATAAACCATACATGAGGATCGACGTCGAGGTAGCATTCTCACCTCCCCAGCCGACACCTCCAGAAGGGCCAGAAGAGATAGCAGCCGATCGTAGGGTTATGGATGCGGGAACGACGGAGGCCTATAGAGTATGGTGGGTAGCAGAGCTGTGAGGTGCATGTGAGTGCCCTGACATAGTTGTGATTACAGCGGAGAGAGATCATCTGTAGGATTTGGCTCACCAGCTTCAACACAGGTGAATGAGACAATGGGAATGTTAGAGGCTTCACAGCTACGAGTGGAGAGACTAGAGGCAAGATTCCTCCACGCGAGAGGACGTATTCGTATGTTACAAGAGATGTTGGCGGATCAATGGGAGGAACCAATGGCAGTGGCACCTTTGAGGATGGAGAGGCTAGCTGAGAGGCATCGACGATCACGATCACCACCTGATTCGGGAGGAGGTGCAAGAGTCTAAGTGATTTTTATAGGAATATTATATAAATAAGGATGCCGACCTGCGAGTCGATGATAGAGAAGATGTATTTGATTTTTTAACATCTAAATAAAACTAAGATGTATGTTCTTTTGAGTGATGATAATAATAAGAATGGTTGTGTTTTGGATGTTTTTTTGTTTGTTTTGAAAAGGATAAAGAGGAACGTTGGTAAAATAGAAACACAACAAAAAAATATATATATTTATATTACAATACATGATAAGTATGGTAGGGGATGGTCAAGCTAACCTTAGGAGACCTCATGTCTCCTAAGTGCTGCCTACATAGCCCATTGCACAAAGCAAGGAAGGGCCTCAGACCGATGTAGTCTCTCCCTTAGGAGCAGGGAGAGGTGAATTCAGGAAATTTGGTTGTGCTTAGGAATTTTGTTGGTTAGTAAAAATTTGATGTTGGTAGGGTAATGTTGTTGGTGTTGGTAGGGTAATGTTGTTAGTGTAGGTATGGGTGAAGCAAAAGTTAGCATACCCAAGTAGTAGGGAATCGTGTCCTGATTAAGGGCAACACACCAATCCTAGAGCCGAGTAAAGAGGCAAGAGTGTCCCGTAATTGAGAAGAGCTAAACAAACCACATATTAATGTAGGATGAGCTTGAATCCCTAGGTACCCTTGCATAGGTGAGAAGTCGATAGGTTGAAAAGAGTGGTATAATCACAATATATCGGATATACGTCACGTCCCTTGAGTTTTGTTGTGTTGAAAAATGGTGAGGTGAGGTGGTTAATGTCGGGCGAGGGTGCAGAGAACTTATTATAAATGACGATTCTGACAAAAGAAACCAAATCTAAATAGACAAGTCCATGACTCAAAAGTTCTTTGAAGTATTGCTTGTATTTTTATTTTTCTAGATATAGATTGATCGATGCGGGAAGTCTACATGGGATATGTATTTTGTTGTTCTTGAGGTCTTCACGAAGCTGATCAATGCGAGAAGCTTCTGATAAGGCTGACCGTGTATAGCTGTCCTTCAAGGGAGCAGTCTATTTATAGTAGCAGATGCAGTGTTTATGTATAGTTTTTCCTTTGGGGGAGCAGTCTATATATAATAAGAGCAATAGTTTGGCATATAGCTGTCCTTCAAGGGAGCAGTCTATTGTATAAGTTAGAGGGTCTAGATGTCCGTTGGGCATGAAGCATCTAGTTTTTTTGTAAGAATTTTGACTCAAGAAAATCCCATAAGTGTGTAATTAAGAATGTGTCATTTTGATACTTTGAAGTCATGGACTAGACTAAAAACGGGAAGGCATCTTTTAAGGGGAGGTGATAATCAAACCATGTGAGCTTGATTGGATTTTGAGATGTAAGAAACAAAGTGTATGCGGTGCTAAATGAGCTCAAGGGACGAGCGTAAGGTAGATAAGTAGTGATATAACACTAATTTCAACAGTAGAATGGTCGAAGATGCAAGGCATTAAGGGGCTCAGGCTTTTTTACCATTAAGTGAAGCTAAACGATAAGTTCCTGATCCGTAAGTTGTGAGTGATAATGTAAGGCCCAATCCACATTAGGAGCAAATTTTCAACGTTTTCTCTCTTTTCTAGTTTGGTTTACATGTTGATTCTGTTTGAGGACAAGATCGCCAACCTTAAAAGTACGCTCATGAAGCCATTTATCATAAGCACACTTGATGCGTTTTTGGTAGATTTGAAGGTGATCAAAGAGCCGTAAGACAACGCTCGTCAAGAAGCTCTAATTGGGCTAACCGCTCTTGGCGGAAATCATCGTTGGTGAGTGAAATATCCTGAAGAGATATTCTGAGGGAGGGTATTTGTACTTCAAGAGGCAAGACAGCCTCGGTACCATATACCAAAGAAAATGGTGTGGCATTAGTGGAGGTACGAATGCTAGTACGATAAGCCCAAAGGGCAAAGGGAATGTGATCATGCCAGTTTCTTCCGGACTCATTGACAACTTTCATGAGGATTTTGGTTAGGGTTTTATTAGAAGATTCAGCCTGACCATTGGCCTGTGGATAGTAAGGTGATGAAAACTAAGTTTGATACCAAGTTGTCACAAAGGTCTTGTAACAACTTATTTTTAAAATATTTACCATTATCTGTTATTAGGCGATGAGAAATACCAAAACGACAGATAATGTGATGGTTAACGAATTCGACAATTTTTTCTTTTTGATTGAAATGAGTGGAATGGCCTCCACCCATTTTGTGTAATATTCGGTTGCTGTGATTATCCAACGGTGACATTGTGAAGAGGTCGGGTGAATCTCACCAATAAGGTCTAAACCCCATTGTGAGAAAGGCCAAAGATCTCGTGCGACCTTGTAGCGGATGGCTAGGAGTATGTTGAAGGTTTGCATGTTGTTGACACAAACACAACGCTTAACATATTCGTAGCAGTCGTTGTTAAGAGTAGGCCAATAATAACCTAGGTGAAGGATTCGTTTAGCCACGGCAAGGCCACTAAAATGTCCACCACAAATGCCGTCATGGACTTGTTGGATGGTATAGGTGACCTCTGTGCCGGTTAGACAGTGAAGGAGGATTCTATCAAGCCATGTTTTATAGAGGAGTCCCCCCATGAAAAACATAATGAGAAACACCTTTAAGAAAAGCACGTTTGCCGTTACTAGTAAGGTCAGTGGGAGAACAGAGGTTGTGAGGTAGTCGTGAAATTAGTGGTACCAGGTATCCTACGAATTAGTAGACAGTATTTATCATACAAACTACCTACCGGGGCTGAGTAGGATGGGCAAAAGTTATTGGACCAAGACGAATATGTCAGAGTCAGTTGGTGCAGCAGGAATTTGCGAGGCTAAGCAAGCCATAGTATCCGCAAATTTTTAGTGGAGCGGGTAATGGTTTGGATAGAATAACGAGTAAATGAGGTCAAAAGTGAATCCACGTAATGTTTGTACTTTTGAAGTTCCTCATTCTTACATTGGTAGATGCCCATACCCTTGATTGACTACCATTGAGAGTCGCCAAAAATATTAATAGATTTGACACCTAAGTGTAACGCAACCTGGGAGACCCAAAACAAGGGCCTCATATTCCGCTGTATTATTAGTGCAGGGAAATCAAGCCGGAATGAAAGAGGCATAGGTTCAGCGTCAAGAGGGATGAGAACAACGTCGGCTCATCTGCCGCGCTGGCATTTTAGATCCATCGAAGAAGAGGGTCATTTATACGACTCTTCCCTGAGTGAAAGAGTGGCGATGAGTTCGTCAGGAAAATTAAAATTGGTGAATTGTTCCCCAGGTCAAAGGGGCCTCCGCAAGTTGGTCTGCAATTTTTTTTTCCTTTGATTGACTTCTATTGTACAAACTCAAGGTCGAGGTCGGCGAGGAGCATAAGCCTCAAAACCATCGGGCGATGCATTGGTTTAGATGTGGTTTGGCATACATATAATGAATGGGGTCCATGTTGGTGATGACAAGAATTTTTGTGATTCAGGAGGTAATGTCGGAGTTTGGTGGCTACAAATGATAGGGCTAGGCACAATTTTTCTACATGTGTATACCTAGTCTCGTAATCCACGAGAGTACGACTTATATAATAAACGGATTTTTCTCGACATGCCGAGTCCCGATGTGCGAGCATAGCTCGTCTAGCATTGTCAGTGGCAGAAAGGTAAGGTAGAAAGGACGATCATCCTGAGGTGGAATAAGCACGGGTGGCTACAAGAGATAGGATTTGAGAGCTTCAAAGGCCTTGGTGACACTCTTCACTCCATTGAAAGGTAAATATTTTTAAGAAGGTGATGGAAAGGGTGACATCGATCCGAGAGTTGGGAGATGAAACGCCGGATGGATTGAAGTTTACCCTGCAAACTACGTAATTGTTTGAGGTTTTTGGGTGGGGGGCATTTCTAGGATAGCTTTGACTTTAGATGGATCGACCTCAATGCCACGCAAAGAGACGATAAAGCCAAGAAGTTTTCCCGAAAGAGCACGAAAGACACATTTCTTTGGTTGAAGCCGGACCGAATATTGCAACAACAGGCGATTGAAAATAATGGTTAAAACATCGAGATGTTCACTGCGATGTTTTAGATTTGCCAAGAAGATCATCGACATAATCCTCAAGGATAGTGTTCATAATGTCATGAAAAATGTAAGTCATAGCCCGCTGATAGGTAGCACCATCATTCTTAAGGGCCAAATGGCATGACACGATAACAGAAGGTTCCCCAAGGAGTTTAAAAGCGGTTTTATGTTGATCGGTCGGGCTACCAAAATTTGATTGTATCCCAAAAAGCCATCCATGAGAGAAAGCATTTCATGGCCCACAGTGAGATCAACAAGTTGATCAATACTTGGGAGGGGGAAGTCATCTTTGGGGCAAGGGAGATTAAGGTCTCAGAAATCCGTGCATATCCGAAGTCCCCCCATCACTTTAGTGACAGATACGATGTTAGAAATCCATTGAGGATAATCAATAGGTAAGATGAAGGAAACAGAAAGAAGTCATTGAAGCTCTTCTTTGACCAAGAGGGCAATGCGTGGATGTATTTTTCTCAGTTTTTTTTTGACTGGTTTGGAATCGGGGTTTAGGGTGATGTTATGGACGGCAATGGTAGGATCAATTCCTGGCATGTCAGCATAGGACCAAGCGAAAGCTTGGTTGCGGGTACAGAGAAAGGTAGTAAAGGTGGCTTGTTCTGATGTGTTAAGGGATTGTCTGATCTTCACAATGTGAGGATCCTCTTCCATGTGGATGTTGATTTCTATAGTCGACTCATTCACATGGTTTGAGTTTTAGATGGTAAGGCACGTTGAATATAGGAGTCATCCGCCCCAAGGTAAGTGAGGATGGAGTCTTCATCCTGGCACTCAACAACATTAATCGAAGGCGAATCCTCTTCGATCATGTCTGGATACAAAAGGGGAAGAGAAGATGGATCCTCATTATCGTGTTGATAAGTGAGAGGACCTATGAAGATAGCATTTTATGAAAAAAAAAAGTTAGGAGGGATAGATTTCAGGGTCTATCGACTCTGTGGGTGATGATGGTTTTGGTAGGGGTGACATCGCTGACATGAGGTGTCTCCTATGTAGGTGTTTCAGGAAAAAACTGAGACCACTGTGATCATTGTGTTTGCGTGTAGTCATAGGAATGAGTGTATGTCGGCCTTGTTTGTAAAGACCAAACCAAAGCCTTTCCAAGCATAGCGAGTCAAGAAGGTGAGGGTGAAACGACGATTGTCAAGTATTAAAATTGGATTGGAAGGGAACCACACCAAGAGGAGGTTCAGGGGTAATGGAGGATGCGTCAACACCCCCATACGTTAGGTTGGTGCGGCAATGGGTGGTCTTTAAGAGATTACCTCTCCCCACGCGACAGTCATAGGTGGGATGTGCATGTAACTGTCCGTACTACTCCTGCGGGGTATGGAAAGAGCTAACGTTATATACGCGGTACTCCCCCAGCGTAAGGCATTGAAAAACATCTACTAAGGGGTCGGAGGTTGGGATGTTATCTATGGGAAAGGAAGTAATATTTGTAGCGGCGGTTTCATTAGTTGAAGTGTAGGTGCATCGAAAGTGGATGGCTGGGTTGGATGAATCGGTGTCTTGACTGGTACAAGCACATCATTAGGGCGATACAACATATTGCAAGTTTTGAAGGGGGGAGGATCGGCTTTTAAGGTGTAGGACTTCCCCTCGTACTCAAATTTTATGCATCTATGTAAGGTGGAGGGAACGCATCCCATAGCCTGGATCCAAGGGCGGCCTAACAACATGTTGTATTGGAACTCTCCCTCAAGGACATAGAAGAGTTCGGGTAAAGTACGTGGTCCTACATGAATGTTAAGGATCATGGTGCCTAAAGTAGAAGTAATAGCATCATTGAATGATCACAACATGATGGGGTTGGCACACATGCAACTAGAAGGGATATTCATTTGTTGGAAGGCTTTTTGAAGAGATGATGTTTAGGCTAGTGCCCCCATCAATCATAACACGACGTACTCGAATATCCCGAATGTATGCTGAGATTGAGAAGAGCAGGGTCAGGATCTTCGGCACCAAAGTCAATAATTTCATCTTCGGAGAAACTGACAGCAGCGGCTTGCTATACAGAGACAGAAGTGGTTGGGGAGATAGATTGTTTGGTGAGCGAAGCAACATGATTGGGTGTTAGAATAGAGGTAACAGGTAAGGTTTCATTAGGTAAAACCTCTATCCCTTGAAGGATCTCAACAAGAGCTTGTCGATGAAAATCAGAAGTCTGAATGAGATCATACAATGTCATTTTTATAGGTGATTGGTGAAGCTGTTTGATCATAGTTTGATGGGTAATGCCATTAGAGATGGGATAGGCGGGTCCGTGAATAACCACTTTAGGTGGTGGTGCAATCGGGATGGTGGACGGAGAAAGAGATGCCGCACCTTATTTACTATTTGCCCTTTTTCACCCACATCGCCCATATCAACCTTTGCTGTAAACATTCTAATCATCCAGCCTGACCCAAGGCCTCACCCTAACCATTTGGCCCGACCCACGGCCGCAAACCCAACAACTTGGCCTGACCCAAGGCCTCACCCTAACCATCCGGCCCACCCAAGGCCTCACCCTAACCATTTGGCCCGAGCCACGGCCGCAACCCAACAACTTGGCCCGACCCAAGGCCTCACCCTAACCAACTTGGCCCGACCCAAGGCCTCACCCTAACCATCTGGCCCAACCCAAGGCCTCACCCTAACCATCTGGCCCAACCCAAGCCTCACCCTAACCATTTGGCCCGACCCAAGGCCGCCACCAACCTATTTGGCCTGACCCAAGGCCGTGACCTACCCATCTGCCCGACCGAAGGCCGTAACCTACCCAACCGACCCGACCCAAGGCCATAACCTACCCATCCGGCCCGACCCAAGGCCTCACCCTACCCCATGCAGCCCGACCCAAGGCCGTAACCTACCCCAATCGGCCCAACCCAAGGCCATAACCTACCCAACCGGCCCGACCCAAGGCCGTAACCTACCCATCCGGCCCGACCCAAGGCCTCACCCCAACCATTTGGCCCGACCCAAGGCCGCAACCCAACAAATTGGCCCAACCCAAGGCCGTACCACTTCAATACCTTACCCAACATCAACAACATACACTTTTATCAACCCATCATGTAATTTTTTTTGTTCAATCGAGCTCACCTATTCGTGTTTTAGCATGATTAGGGTCCTTGACTTGATCTGTCAACCAAATTTGCCTAGACCTAGACCATGACGTTTATCTCAACCAAACCAACCATTTGGTACTGCCAAAACATGCCTAAATGTTCCTGTACCTTACTTGTTATATACCCTGGAGCTACTTCCTATGCCTTGGATACCAAGATTATATCACCCTTTTTTGGATAAACTATCGACCTCTGCCTATGCATTGCTGGTTTTCTAGTCAAATCATGTACCCTGGTCGCACTACTGCATTTCAACGTGCGTCTGCTTCTTTGGACCTACCCCACCATCTCACCCTCATCTCAACACCATTTACCTTTATCAACCCTATCCCTGATTTCACGCTACCTCAATCTATGATAGATTTGAGGGGGATTACCTATACCCTTAACAGGAGTAACCACTTCTTATTATTGTCCATGCAACTTTATAAAACAAACTACACGACAATAAGGGGCTAATGTAGACACCAAATTTGTATCTTATGACCCCTTGTGACCCGCATCGCATTTCGCAACCTAACCTCACCACCTAAACCTTACACAATTATTTATTAATTACCTTATAATTAATAAATCCACATCACCATACCTGCCACCTCATGTCGCCACCTCATTGTGACCTAGTCTTAACCCTAAACTAACCTAATTAAGACCTATAACTTGGTCCAATTCCACACCTATGACTAATTACTCCTCATCCACACCTAAAACCAACTTCATAATGACTTGACCAAGCCTGCTACCAATCCCTTGGAAGAAAAGGAGGGAAAGCTAGCTATTTGACCAAAAATAGTCCGCTTTGACCGGACTGATACCGGTTCCTACTCGACCGCCGTCAGTTGCGTAACCGCCATCGGTTCCCCGTAAATGACCACTTCCAACCAAAAATAAGGGATCAGATTTTCATTTTGATCGGAGAAGGAGAAACCATCGAGGGAATCAAAATTTTGCTTGGTCGAGTAGAGACAAGTGAAGAAACAAGAAGAGATTACAGAGGACATCAAGCCCAAGACTACAACTGAATAACCAGAGCCCAGTAACACTCATCCGAGCATCAGAAGAGGAAATTGCATCCAACTTGGGTCCTGTCTTCATCATCACAGTCCGGAAACTTGCATCTACATCAGGGGCAAGTAAGTAGTATGTTATATGTTTCTAAGCACCATTTTCTTGAGCCTGTTGATTAATAGTAATCATAAGTTTATTCCTAGATCTACTACCAGCCACTACTGCACTTAACCTTCACCCACACACCCTGATATTTCCCAGAAGGCCATTTTACCACACTCTGAGTCTTCCCTATCCCCCATCATTCCCCTCAGCCATTTACCAATCCTAATAACCCCACAATCACCTTACAACCAACTTCTATCCAGAAGCACTTAGATTGCTGCCCCTACCGGTATAGTTTATCCTCTACGGCAGCATTTCTCTAACCGTGGTCGGTTACCTAGTGACCGTCGTCGATCATTGTGACTTATACCCCAAAACCTTTTGCTTGCCTATTTGCCACCTAACAACCCCAAATCCAGCCTGGTTTATCCCTATAACTCAACCTGAACGTATCAACGACCAGTAACCGAATAAACAAAGTGGCGCTTTATTATTGATAGTTGAGTTTCTATTGCTTTGTAACGAGACACCTAAATCGTGATTTTGCAATAGCTTTCTATATTATCATTTGTGTTGAATCATATTAAAAAGGGAACTGACCACCTTCGAAAGGAAGTTTTTTATATTTCTTGGGCCTAAGGCAGATCCCTCATTTGTTGTCTAATTAAAATCTTGTGGTCTTGTATTCTTACTTGCAGGTAGTCCTTCCAAGACAAAAAGGAGTTCTTCGCAGTCGATCTGATCTTTCTCTACGGTATGCGCACACCATCTCAACATTCAACAGGTATTCCTCCTAGCCCTAACCCTTATCTGTTTCTCAAAGGAATGATAGGATAGAAGCAAGTCTATTCTGCAGAGCCGAAACATTCCGTGTGAAACATCAAGCTCCACTAATGGCCACCATGGCAGCTCCATGCCTAAAGCCACTTCTAGGTCTATATTTAAAAATTTATTTTCAATCATTCTAGTCAGCAAAACTATGTGAAATTTGGAGGATGTGATCATAATTAAAAGACGAGTCTAAAAAGGTATGTTCCATCACAAATCGAGCACTAGAAACACAAATTTCAAAAATAGTAAGTTTTCCTATATAAACTTGCTATGATTGGAAAGTGTTGGTTGGATATTTTTTCAAACCAAAATATGAGGTTCAACCACAGTACATGGGATTAAATCCCTCCTCAAAGACAGGTGAGGCTGCCTATTTATTGCTAATCTAAAACACAGTAAATAAATATACAATATTCACACTAATCTAACCATTGGGGGTTGGGATGAAATCCCGAAATCCACATTCACACAATTCAAGGATATTGCTTTCGTAAGTGAAATAGGTTAGAAACTGTTACAGTGAAAGAAGCACGGTAGAAAAGAAATGGGAGAAACGTATTCATGAACATCACTGGCAGTGCCGGGAAGTTTCTTCAATCCTTTGCTGAGCTTTCTTAAGGCCTCTAAAGTGTGCTCAATTCTTACAAACTGACCAATGACTTCAAGGTCAAATCCGTGTACAGGTTCATGCTGAATAGATTCCTGAACTTGTTTGAAGAGATCATCTGCTGATAGGATACCTGCGCTCCCAACTGACACCTTTGGACAAATCTTTAGCAATTCTTCTTCCAGATCACTTTTCCCATCGATCAATTTATCCCTTGATTCTCTCAACTTGCTGCAGGCTTCGTTGAGAATCTTTACTCTGAACTTGATGGCCTTGATCAGTTGAAAGTGTTTATCTGTATGTGGAAGAATGCCTTCTTCTACCAAGAGATGTGCTGGTATTTGCTTTAGCACTTGGAGAGCTTCACAAGTCAAATCAAGCTGTCTAATTTCTTCAGTGAATTCCTCATCCATCTTCTCTCCTTCCTTCTGAATCTCCCTCAAAGAATGATGAACTTTCACCACGTCTTGAATTACTTCCTTCCCTTGTTGGAGCAACTTTTAGATCCATTCATCAACCACCCTTCCTTTTTTAGCAATCTTCTCAATCGTAGGCACCGATGAGAAATCGAATCCGACAGATACAAAAGAAGATGGTATATGGATTCCAGGGGTGTTGAGAGTTTAATCAAAACCTCTGTCAACTGCTCCACTTTTTCCTTAAGCTCATTTCTGCTGTCCTTTGTTTCTTTCAACTTTTGGCACAGGACGTCTATGGAATCCTTTGCATCTTGCTGCGCCCCTTTTGCTATCACTTTCCATAGAGCCACCCTGGTTACCTGGTAATCAGCAGCTGTTACATCATCTCTAGTTTTGTCAGCTGAGGGAGTGGCAATCTCTGCGAACTTATCTCCTGAAGCATCCACCAAAACCCTTGAAACTGTTTTTTTGGTTTCTTGCTGATCTGAAGTAGAAAGCCTTGAGTGAGCTGAAATCAAGGCTGTAGGCGGTACATATACTTTCCTCTTACTCGAGTTTGTGTCGAGTAGCCATTGTGGTGTATCAGAGGAAACTGCCAATGTGGTGAGTAACTGGTATTTCTACTTCAAGGGGAGAAAAGGAAGATTCTAAATTGGAGGGGTGACAGAGCAACGTGGTAGTAGGTGCATGGATAGAGGCACGGTGTGGGGGAGTGTTGGTGATCACTTGGGTTTCAGCAGAGACGGGTGAGAGCCCGCGAGAATATTGGCCATGCCTGAAGAAGAGAAGTGGATGGGGAATGAGGAGGCTGATATGGTTGTGAGGGGGGGCACAGATTCACGTTTCAAAGCCTTGAATGCAAGAGACATTAAGGCCTCTCAGTTGAACAATCAGCCAAATGGAAGCAAGAGCTGGCTTCCTCCTTCTGTCTAATTAAATCTCCATACTTCTAGTGGGGTGGTGATTCTGGCACAACCACCGTTTGAGCTGGGAGACAATTGAAGAGATTTGTTCTTTCTTTTTCTTCTTGGGAATCTTATTTTTCATAGAACCCCCCAGTAGATTCCTTGTCCTTCTTCTTTTTGGAGGGCCCCGCTTCAGAAGCAGCCCAATTTTGGAAACTTGTCATCCTTAAAATTCATCCCCCAAGAGGAGAGCCATTTCTTTGTACGAGCCAGAATTAGGGCTGACCTATCGGTGATAGAGGCTTTTTCGCTG